>OX101800.1:10000000-10740000 GCA_944452935.1 Rhogogaster chlorosoma | reverse complement strand
TCAGTGTAAACGGTGTAAACGGTGTAAAAAAACGATTCATCCGCGTTGAGAAATGCCGAAGGCCTGCATCATTTGTTGAGTGTTATTCAGGATTGTTGATTCCGAAAAATCAGCTGTTCGGATCTGATTTGGGTGCTTTCCATTTACTGACTAAAGTCGACACAAGTCGACTTGTGTCGCCTAAAGTGCTTTCCATTTGATTTGTGTCGCCCTGTGTCGGCGACACAAGTCGACTCGGGAAGACTCTGCTAGAATGGTGAGCTTATGCAAGTTGAACGATGTTCGATTTATTCGTTTTCGAGAGTCGACACGAGTTGACACGAGTCGACACAAAAGTCATGTAAATGAAAAGCACCCACTATCGGTGACACCCCCTACCACTCAAAAGTGTCGGAGTTTCCAGACCTGTATGGGTGCTTTCCATTTACATGACTTTTGTGTCGACTCGTGTCAACCCGTGTCGACTCTCGAAAACGAAGAAATCGAACATCGTTCCACTTGCATAAACCCACCATTCTAGCAGAGTCTTCCCGAGTCGACTTGTGTCGCCGACACACGGCGACACAAATCAAATGGAAAGCACTTTAGGCGACACAAGTCGACTTGTGTCGACTTTAGTCAGTAAATGGAAAGCACCCTATGTAAGACCGTGGTCTAGGTTGATCATAGACTACGTTTACACGGCATTCTTATTCCGGTTTTGTTATATCGGGTGTAATAAAACCAGTTCAAACGCGACTGTTTACACGAACGGGAATAATCCACAACACCGGCATTATTATTCCTGTTCGAGGCATGGACATAGGAATACTAGGGACGGAGCGTAAGCTTGATGGATAGGCGAGGGATGGAAGCCAGAATGAGGGGGGGTCCGCCATGATAGTGTGCCCACTTTTGGGAATACGCATGCTCAGTACCACGTTTTACGAAAGTATTGCATTGTTTACTCTCTCTCTGCGTGTCAGTCTTCGGACACTACGCTTGCACAGACTTGCAGCCAATCAAAAGTGGGCACACTTTACCTCGGCACCCTCCCCGCACTGGCTTCCCCCTCTCGGCGAAACACTCCGTCCCTAGTATTCCTATGTCCATGGTTCGAGGACACTGATGAGTGCGCAGGCTCACCAATAAAAAAACCTCGAAATTCACTAAATAAATTACACTTTTCCTCATTGCATAACCTTACTTTTCTCATACGAAGCGAGAAACGTGAAAATAAAAAGTGAGGTTAAACAGTCCGAATGGTGATGCGCAACTTGGAAACAGCGGATAAACAGAAAGTTGAAAAATGGCAGAACTGCAGTTATAGGGACTCTTTTGTTTTTGACGTTGTCGTGACGGATGTACTTAAACTGGTACCGTTTACACGCATCTTTATTCCTATCTTATTCCGGTTTACTTATTCTACACCCGTTAATCAAGAGGAATAGAATAAGTAAACCGATTTAGTTATTCCGGGTGTAAAGTGCCGTTTACATGCACTTTAACACCGGTTTTCACTATATCGGATATTACAAAACCGGAATAAAAGTGCCGTGTAAACGTAGTCATAGTGATAATTCAGGCAGCCGTACTATGATTAGCTGCTAGGGTTTTTCACCAACGTCCATTGCGATGTCACAAGAGATTGTAGCTCGGCCACACGGCAGAGGTGCTATCTACGTAAAGTTGGCCGAGCAACTTGAGCTTTGAATAGTTTCGACTTTACCAATCGTTTGGTGGTTGATTGGTGGGGATTGGTAGCCTAATCAAATCGTTTGGTAGTCCATAGATTATCTGATATCGAATAAACAAATTTAGCTGTTAAGTTAGCCGATTTTTTACATTTTCACTCCAATTAAGCTCGTTAAGGGCTCAACGGACGCGCAATCGTTTGGTGGTCACGATAATCTTAATTGGAACGATTGGTGGTACACCGTTTGGCTGTAAAGTCCAAAACAAAATTGAATAATAAACAGCAGGGTTTTTCCGTTGGATCTCAGAAATTTCTCAGATCTAGGGAATTTCTCCCGGATCTGGTGAATTTCTCCTGGAGCGATTGGAAGCTTTCCAATCAAACGCGATTTTGACTATTGTAATCGAATATCGTGAGCGGCTGGAGAAATTGAATTCAACCACGGCTAACCTAAAAGTAACAGCACTGGTCAACATTCATGTTTCAAGACTTCTCAATTTATACTAATTCACGATATCCGATTACGATAGTCAAGATCGCGTTGATTGGAAAGCTTCCAATCGCTCCAGGAGAAATTCGCCAGATCCAGGAGAAATTCCCTAGATCTGGGAAATTTCTGAGATCCAACGGAAAAACCCTGCTCTTTATTATTCGATTTTGTTTTGGACTTTACAGCCAAACGCTATACCACCAATCGTTCTAATCAGGTTTATCGTGACCACCAAACGATTGCGCGTCCATTGAGCCTCTAACGAACTTAATTGGAGTAAAAATTAAAAAAAAATCGGCTAAATGAACACCTAAATTTGACCTCCGTGAAGTTAGCCGAAGAATTCCGATTAAAAAAAAAAAAAAACTCCACAAAACGTTTGTTGGTCGTTTGTTGGTGATTGTTGGATGACTAAAATCGTTTGTTGGATTGTAGTTTTTTAAATAAATCAAAAACAAATTTTGGAAAAAAGTTAGCCGGTTGATTTCTTATTTTCATTTTTTTTTTTGCTCTAATCGATGCGCAATCGTTTGTTGGTTACGAATTGGGCAATTAAATCGTTTGTTGGATCACGATTCGCTCAAAATTGCAAAAAAAAAAACATTTCAGCCGCTCAGCCTGGGGATCAGCACGTCTCTAACATGGACCTAAGAATTATATGGATGGAGCGTAAGCTTACTATATGGGTGCAGGGGGACCACCATATACTCGGCAGATAAAAAAATTATTATTGATTATTGTTGATTGCAATCGTTAGGGAATCGTTTGGGGATATTCGGGAAAACATTTCTATCATTTGGGAAAAATTTATTGATTCATAATCAATTAAATTTAATTCTGCGTATAGATAGCAGACGCATAATTGCAGAAAAAAGAACTGTACATGAATTTGTTCTAAATCGTTTAGGGAACTCATATATAAACTCCTTTTCATTTGGGAAAGGCTGCAAATTGTGATTTCGTTAATTCAGCCTGAGTAATTATAGTGTAAAATCCTCAATTCTAGGGAATTTCTCCTCGACCGGGTTTCCCCCCAGATGGCTAGGGACGTCAAGTATTCTCATTTGCCGTCTGTGATTACTATCAAATGCGATTTTTCGTACACGAAATCCTTTATTGGTCATTTGTAGATGTTCAATGATGCTCTTCCGACGTTTGGCAACCAACCGATTATCCGTAGGAGTAAATGGGAACTTTCCAACTAGAGCACTGTGCGACACAGTGCTGCGCACTAAGCGATGTGATTGGCTGGAGGAGTTGGATCTAACAGAAATGGCCAATCCGATAAAGCGATGTGATTGGCTGGAGGAGTTGGATCTAACAGAAATGGCCAATCACATCGCTTAGTGCGCAGCACGGTGTCGCGCAGTGCTCTAGTTGGAAAGTTCCCATTTACTCCTACGGATAATCGGTTGGTTGCCAAACGTCGGAAGAGCATCATTGAACATCTACAAATGACCAATAAAGGATTTCGTGTACGAAAAATCGCATTTGATAGCAATCACAGACGGCAAATGAGAATACTTGACGTCCCTAGCCATCTGGGGGGAAACCCGGTCGAGGAGAAATTCCCTAGAATTGAGGATTTTACACTATAATTACTCAGGCTGAATTAACGAAATCACAATTTGCAGCCTTTCCCAAATGAAAAGGAGTTTATATATGAGTTCCCCAAACGATTTAGAACAAATTCATGTACAGTTCTTTTTTCTGCAATTATGCGTCTGCTATCTATACGCAGAATTAAATTTAATTGATTATGAATCAATAAATTTTTCCCAAATGATAGAAATGTTTTCCCAAATATCCCCAAACGATTCCCTAAAGATTGCAATCAACAATAATCAATAATAATTTTTTTATCTGCCAAGTATATGGTGGTCCCCCTGCACCCATATAGTAAGCTTACGCTCCGTCCATATAATTCTTAGGTCCATGTTAGAGACGTGCTGATCCCCCGGCTGTAGCGGGATTCTGTACAACACTTTCGTTAGCTAACGATATCGTTAAGCTAACGACAGCCAACTGCGAAGACGATCCAGGGGAAAGAAAGCACTCTCATAGGCTGTTGTTAGCTTAACGATATCGCTAGCTAACGAAAGTGTTGTACAGAATCCCGCTACTGAGCGGCTGAAATGTTTTTTTTTTTTTTGCAATTTTGAGCGAATCGTGATCCAACAAACGATTTAATTGCCCAATTCGTAACCAACAAACGATTGCGCATCGATTAGAGCAAAAAAAAATGAAAATAAGAAATCAACCGGCTAACTTTTTTCCAAAATTTGTTTTTGATTTATTTAAAAAACTACAATCCAACAAACGATTTTAGTCATCCAACAATCACCAACAAACGACCAACAAACGTTTTGTGGAGTTTTTTTTTTTTAATCGGAATTCTTCGGCCAACTTCACTGAGGTCTAAATTTGTTTATTCGATATCAGATAAGCTATGGACTACCAAACGATTTGATTAGGCTACCAATCACCACCAATCTACCACCAAACAATTGGTAAAGTCGAAACTATTAGAAGTTCAAGTTGCTCGGCCAACTTTACGTAGATAGGGGTGCTGGCGTTTACTTCACGGTACCAACATAATTCAATTTCCAAACAATCACTTCCGGGCCAGAATCAGCCTCGCCAAGTGTACATATTACGGATGTCGAGGAACTCACGTATCTGTAGGGGCGAGATACTGAATTTTTATCAATAAAGACAAATCGATATTTATCATTTGGTGTTTTATTTTAAATGAATGGTGCAATAAATAATAAATGTATGTACTTGGTCTTCTAGCTCTACTTACAACCGTAATAGAATTTCCTCAAACCTGGTTCGATACAATAAACAGCACTAGCACAAAGAGTATAATTAAAATTTTGACCCAATTACTGAAGTTACCTTCTTACCTTCTTACTTATATATGAACAATTTGCTATTATTACTGCGAGAATTTTTACTGCATCAAGTTAATACAAATGCACGAATGATCAGTCGTATAGATTAGAAAGATAATACATTAATCGTTTCCCTGATTCATTAGCTAATATGTACTTAAATACATTGATAGTAAAATATGCATTAATTAAAGTTGTGGGTTCAGATTTTGAAACCATTTTTTTATTTCTTCGACAAGACTTTTTCTCGGAACTGCTCTCTCAACTCTCGTCGATACTTCTCTCAGTGTAACTTCACCTCTCGCAAGTTCCCCTTCTCCTAATATAATAACTAACGGTATTCCGCCATCTTCGCAATGCTGTAGTTGAGCTAATAATTTCGGACTCTTTTTGTAAGATTGTTCAGCCTTTAGTCCGGCCTCCCAGAGTTCGGCTAAAACTTTCATTCGTTGTTCGTGTAGATTCTTTTGAGCTGTAGCAACGAATACCTCAACCTCCGTAGTGCGGACTTTCTGTCCTTTGTTAGCTAGCCTGGCTTCAATTACACTGAAAATTCTCTCAACACCAAGGGACACTCCGACACAAGGAACTATTTTCTTCTTTGAATCGAACATTCCAACAAGATTATCGTAACGGCCGCCTCCTGCTACACTTCCAACGCCAATATTGTCGCCTGAAAATAAGAAAGACCATGGTTGATTCACTAAACCGTAAAATTAATTTTTATCGTCTATTTTCTTTTTTGTTTTATTTGCTTTTCTGTTAGCATATTCTATTCTGAATCAACTTTTCAGCCATTGCAAACAGGATTTCATGATAATTATTGCACCCAAATTGATAAGGTTTAACAAACGTATTCAATATATGAGACATTCCACGCTATTTCAATCAAAAAAAAACCCTCGTCTTTGTTTACTGCCAAGTTTTGATATGCCGTAAGAGAGCTCTTGGGACCCGCATTTACAGGATAAAAAGTTTCAAATTTTTTTGAAAAATGAATGGTGACTCAAAATTTTGAGCTCCAGAAAAATGCCAGTTTTTTGGAATCTTGTATCTCTGAAAACATGCATTTTATGCAAAAAATGCAAGATTACTTTTTATTTGGTAAAGGAAGGATCTTTATGAGAAAAATAAACCCAGTGGAAATAAGTGAATATTTATATACTTTTTTTATAAACAATGTTATTCGTTAAAAAAAAAAAAGAAAACAATTTGGCACGCGACGAAAATTGTAAAAAAATATGATGTAGTACAGGCCTGCAACATCAATGATTTTCACATGAACATAGCTTTGCTTGGATTGTCTAATCGTGTAGTGTGGTTCCAACTCGCACTACGGAGCAGTCGACAAGCAGACGCTTTCTTCGCGGAATGAGCGTATGCTAAAATTAAAAAAAAAAAAAACGGGCATTCTTCCTAAGCTCAAAATTTTGATTCGCCATACATTTTTTAGAATTTTTTTTTGAAACTTCTTATACCTGTAAATGGGGGTCCCGAGGGCTCTCCTAGGACATATGGAAATTTAACGGGAATAAAAAATGAGGCTTTTTTTTGACCGAAATAGCGTGGAATATATGTCCCATATACTTTTGCAATGTTTAGACCACCGATCTTGAAACGGGTTCGGGGAACTTTTGTGAAAAGGTGAAAGGGTCCGATAATGACATACCAGTCAAAATTGCTTCATAAATAACGCCAGTGTAATAGTCCAGACCCCTAGCCAGGCTCAAATCGAAGATAACTTTTTCTTTTAGCTTATAGATGTCGCAATACTTTAGTAAAAGTTCCATAGCTTCAAGTCCGCTGACTGCAGCAGATTGTTTCATTAATATTTCGTCAGTTCTTAGCTGTTCAATCAGCTCTGTACCACCGCGTTTAGAAACATAGCTGCCAATTTTGTCTGCTATGTGACCATCTAATTGTTTTTCATCAATCATTTCTTTCCGCACTTCCTGCCAGGGGCTTTTATCCAATTTATCAACTGCCGAACATATGCTGCGGAATTTTTCTTGGGGTACTCCGCAAGCCGCGAATATACCGTCTAGAAGAGAACGGTGGTTCAACTTTATCATGTAAGGTCCCAATTCGAGGGAAGTTAAAGCTTCTGAGACCACACGGACACATTCAGCATCGGGTATCATCGGGTCGTAATGACCAGCTATATCAAAATCCTGAAATAAAAAAGCCAATAAACGTCAGAGGTACTGATTATGAGATGCACAAAATTGAGGGGAAGTATGCTTGCTGTTTTAAAGAAATCATCTTGTCTCGTAGTTAGATCTAGTAGAAGTAAAAGCATGTAATGATTTGAATCAAGCACC
The DNA here is from genome assembly GCA_944452935.1 of Rhogogaster chlorosoma. Lineage (NCBI taxonomy): Eukaryota > Metazoa > Arthropoda > Insecta > Hymenoptera > Tenthredinidae > Rhogogaster > Rhogogaster chlorosoma. Next base: position 10,732,617 of record OX101800.1, on the reverse strand, counting down.
TCTTCGATGTTAGATATTTAGGTCTTTTATCGCTTTATTGGTTTCAAGCAGAAATTGGCTTACCAAAAACTACTTTAGACACTTACGCACTGGTAAAACTCTCTGTATCTTCCCTTAGTCATAGCAGGATTGTCTCTTCTGTATACTTTCGCGATGTGGTATCTCTTGATAGAGGAAACCTTTCCCATAGCCAAATACCTGGCAAATGGTACTGTGAGGTCGTACCTCAGGGCTAAGATCTCACCCCCTTGATCTTTCAGGTCATAAATGAGCTTAGCATCTTCTCCATATTTTCCAGTCAGAACTTCCTGTAATCAGATGCGAAAAAGCTGCTGCTGCTGCTGCTGCTGAAAATCAGCCAAATCTAAATGAAGAGAGAAACTTAAAAACCCTTTCATGTACCTTCAACTCAAATATCGGTGTGTCGATTGTCTCTGCTCCATGGCGTTTGAATACCGCTGCTACTTTCTCCAACACTCCCAATCGCAGCGCCATCTGTTCCGGACTGTAGTCCCTGGTGCCTTTCGGGGTTTTGAGAATGAACTTTTGAGGGCCTGCATTTTCCTCACCCAACTGGCCCTTCAGTTCCAGTAACTTGGCTACCTCCTCGGCTATCTGAAAATAGAAAGAGGACCTTGTTTAGTTGGGATTCTAAGAGATTTTGCCACTCTTCAAATCTAATTGTAAGTCCGACTTGATTTGATTTGATTTCCTTGAGGTTAGTTAAGAGTAGCCGATTCATGAGAATGTGTTTTTGTTAACCCTTTGAGGGGCACATTTTTCTATGGAACAAATTTTCAAAATCATAGGTGGTCTATGTATGATTAATTATAAATAAACAAATATCCACTTTATTCCTTAAGTATCTTGTAGCTTGAACCTTCAAGATACTAGAAACGACTTAGAAGTATAAAGGTATTGGAAAATAGAACGGCAATAATGAAAAAACTGCAGGAAAAAAGGTGGTACATATGTGTACCACTGCCCCTCAAAGGGTTAACTGACCTATCAACAGGGTAAGTGTAGTATTTCTATATTGATTCTATATTAGGTCTGTTTTGTGGACTCGATTATTGAGAAAACAAATAAGAAAAAGTCAAGAGCAATGACGTACCTGCGGGGCATTGACCGTTGTAGTTGTACGAGATTGTCGTGCAGCGAGGATTACATTGATGCGCATCAGACGAAACATGGCAGAATACAGGATAAGACCAGAACCAGAATCAAACAGAAAAGTCCGCCTCAGTGATGATTACTGTATTACCCGAAACACGAGATAGAATAAGATTTAGCAGGCTAGCGTGGGTCTGCCACAGAAAAAAGCTGCGGTTTTACTATGTTTTGGTCTTATTTCATTTTAAACGAATTTTTTTATCAGCTTCAGCACGGTGTCTATAAAGTCTTGATTTTTGAATCCCAGACCTTTTTCAGGACTTTCAGGTAAATTTTTATGAAAATTCTGGGCCACTTGAAAGTATCTCGCAAAGTCACTAAGGAATGATCTTTGGACAAGGCATAGTTTTTGTTCAATATTAGAAAATTTTTATTATGAAAATTATCTGAAATATCACTGATAGTAGTAGTATTACGTAATACCTTACCAGATGTAATGACTCTAAATTCTATCATGATCAAAGATGAATAAGTTCAAGAAAGAGAATATGTTAACATTAATTGATAGCTAAACATCGTAAGGAGAAAAAATTCTCAAATTCTGACATTCAAAATTTGAAAAAAAAATCAAAGAAATTTTCAGGATTTCAAGGGAATAAAAAAATTTCAGGACAATTCCAGGCTTTCCAGGACCTTTAGACACCCTGTTCAGACAGACTGGTCCGCAGTTTTGACTTCAATACTCAAAAATAACCAGTTTAATAGTTGTGTTATGATTAGAATCGATCCAATTCAAAGTTTGCAATATATTTCAAGGAACATTGAATACCGATCTTCTTTCATCATCAATTTCTTTTTCATTTGTTATTTTCTAATAAAATTTGTAGATATTTAAGTCTGTGGCAGCCCTCCGCCAGCCATGCAACGGCTGGCTCACCTTGGTGTCCATTTTTTTAGGGTCGAGACAACCACTCGAGTTAGTTAAACGATTGACTTTTACAATCAGAGAAGAAAAAGAAGAAGTGATAGTTTTGGGTGTAGGAAAGGCAAGACGTTCGGTATCAGAGTAGCTTTTCATATTATCAAGCCACCTTTTCAAATGCGGCAAGTTCGATAGTTTCCCATTTGAATAATTGCTACAGACATTAAATAGCTCAACGTCTTTGGATGTTGGACGCCAATCGCAAACATAGCTGACCTCCCCAAATTCACAGTTTAGGTCCGCTAGCTCGGAATTAATATCTATCAAATCTGGCAATCCCTGGGAAACGAAACATATCTCAGGAAATTTGTGAATTTATTTTTAAAATTGATAAAAGAAATTACACATTTTTTTTCCCTTATGACTGACATGCAATCACTAGAATGAGAGAAAGTCACCTCTGAGACGTGATTTCGGATAAGATATATTGGGTTGATTTTTTGTTACAGGTCATGTAGTTTCAGACACAAGTGAAATGGTTATTATACGAAAATCCCAATGTAAAACGTGTACATACAATCAAGCACGAGTAGTTAGTTCGTAATTAAAGCGAGTTATCAATGAGTTCGGATGAACGATCAGAGAATTGGATTTGTTTTGCAATTAATTAAAGCGATGTTTTTTCCTCATCAGTATTTTAATCTTGTGCGATATCATTAGAAGAAATTGGGTCAAGGTTTCGATCAATCTCTTCTTTTCCCCTCACTCTTTTTTGCTGCTTATGTTTGTGATAAAGAAAGGAGATGACTCCTAGGCTCTTATAACCTACGCCGAATTTCTCGAGGATAAATAATGCGACTGAAGAAAGGTGGCCTTGATAAATAATGATTCATGCATTTTCTGATGAAATTTTAAAACTAGTGAAGTAACTGTCGATGTAAGAGCGTGCGACAAAGAACAGGTGAAAGCTTGCGGTTTCGACAGTTTTGTGGTTGGATTGGTATTAAGTTAGTTGTTAGTCTAATTGCGAGCGTATTGAAGACCCTGAGAGCTGAAAGTCTAGAGGCATATGTCCCCGGCACGTTTTTTAGACCCATAAAACGACAAGTCCCTTTCAATTAGATTTAGTAAAATTATGTTTGTCATCACTCACCTTTACATTTTCTGCCTTAGCGGCTTTTAATTTGCGAACAACTTCACCCTGTTCCTTGATAAGATCCAAAAGTTTTGCTCTTGTTTCGTCAGCCATCGTCGACCACGCGGTGTACATACACTGGTATACAGTATACACTGTTTTCACGACTCGCTGGTCCGGATTCCAACGTTCCCTCTCGTGCAGACACGCGCTTACTGACAAGAATGGAAGTTGGTATCTCGCGCCATTATTGAAAGTTCGTAGTCGAGAGGCGCGTAACTTTGACCGTTCTTTGACTTACTTTCGCTTATTCAAGCGGATATTTTTCAGCCAATTATAGAAGGACTGCTACACTATGAGACATCGAATGAAATTATCGTGACGTACGCGATTTCTTGGCGAGATAAAATACTGATAGCGATTAGTGTAGGGTAATTAACATATAACTAATATATACGAATGTGTAATAGATACTAGTTTTTTTTTTCAATAACAATAATAATTATTGGACTTTGTTTATATGTGTCACGCGTGGCGATTACTTGAGACAGTATTTCAAGATCATCCAGTGCCAGATAAAATATATTACGACTTATCGTAGCTTCATTGTTATGATAGCTGTAGAGGAGACATTCAGACTTACGGGGGATCTATAACACGGATGATTTGACCAAAATTACAATATAATTTTTGGTGTAGCAAAAATCAAACATTTGAATTTGAAAAAGCTTCGTGAATCATTTCAAATTATAGGTACCTACAAATGAGCCGAAAAAGTTTTAATTGAAAGACTTGATATCGGTAATGACTAATGTGAGAAGCATTTTGATTATATTTCAAATATTGTGGCTCCGAGAAGTTACACACATATATCACAAATTTTGAGTTCTCTATAGTTTGATCCTTCCTATCTCATTGATAGATGATATAGTTTAAAGAGCTTGACGTAAAGTTTTTGGAATCAATTCATGTTTTCCCATAGTAAAAATTATTGCAAAGTATCGGTAAAGTCATCTGTACATATGCCCACCTCAAGAGACAGTATAAAAGCGTAATTTCTATGTTTTTATGGAGGTAATCAAGAATGAAATATTATGCAATCAATTACCTACCTACGTCTAAACTAATTGTAAGCCGAATTGGTAATCCACGATTCGAAAGTTTGATGTATATCTGATATGACGATAATTGTATAATAACTATGATTTCGGGGATAACATAATATAAGGAATAATATAATTCGAAAAGTATGTACATCTAGATAACTTTTATTAACTAATATAGTCATCGTTACAAACCTTGTGGATGCGACAACGTGTTTTTTCAACCAATGGATACAATGAATCGAATGCGTTAAGTTTATTAGATAAGTGTAATTTATCTCTACTGACTTATGAACTGGTTACTTGACGACATGTAATTATTTATTCACTCTTATCAATCGTGTTTTGTATAATCGTGAGGTGTGTCGTAATGTGATTTGTGCAAGTGTGTACAAACGTTAATTATTCAAGGACATCAAAAACGTACCTACTACAATCATTGATCATAATATCGTCATGGAATTATTCTTAAAGGATATCCGAAAACGCGCGTATTATATTTTCGATTATGAACAATTACAGCGTTATATCAATGATGGGATCATTAGATACAGGTACCATTGATTTCAATCTGCGTACAAGCCTTTATGGTTGCCCGTTCGGTTATATTGTTTTTTAATCGTATATTACAAGTTTCGTAAAATTGTCTGTGATCAGATATCGATTAATTCGAAATTTATGACTGAAATGGTTGGGCTTATGGCTACCGTAAAACTAGTGGTACATATACAAGATTTTTTTATTTTTATTTAACGATATAGGCAAATTACAAACACTGCGTTGTCTGAAAACAACATACGGTAAAATTTGTTTAAAATCTTCTTTCATCTCAACAAAAACTTTATACCACAACTTGAGGCTGGGATTAATTGTATATTATGGTTGCGATTCGTTTTTCATTGGAGGACTTGGGGTTGGCTCACAAGAAAAACATTCTTCACGATCTGATCAGTGGTTTTGCATTGGTTGGTCCGGTATGGCAGTGCCTTGTCTTCTATTCTAATTATAATGAATAATTTCGTTTAAAGATACGTCGACGCGTAGGTATAATCATTTTTCTTCATATTCAAAATCTAATGCAGAGTATTGGCGAAATGTTGCACTCGCTGCAATTATCAATATATTTCAAGTAAAGAAACGAAAATAAAATTTTTGAAAATTACTTTTCTCAGAATCTCCTATGTTGAGAAAATTTGAGCGACTAATCGACCGTACATAAGATCATAGCAGAGATTGAATTAAACTGACCTTTTGTAAAAACTATTCGGTAATATACGGATATGAATGATTACATAAACACGATTACAATCAACTGTAGGTACACTTTAGCACTTACTGATTACAAAATATGGTATAATTATCATGAATAGAACTGGCATATAAATATTTATATATATATATATATATATATATATATATATGGGTCATTCCATGTCAATTCAACGACGTTGCGACGGTGACCCTCTTCGATTTTGTTGATTTTTCAATATGTTTTCATAGACGTAGAAAGAAGTCTTCAGCTAAATTTTGAGCTCTTTATCTCCACCCATTCCGGAGTCATCGATTTTTGCTTAAAAAGTGTATATCTTTGACTATAATTATGATAATCTTATTTTATAGGGGGTCATTTTTTTCATTTCCAACGCACTTTCTGAAAAAAAAATTAAAAAACTGCGAAAGTTTTTTTTTTTTAAACTTGATACTTTTTCGGCCATTTTTAATCAAAAAATGTGTTTTTCGTTCAATGGGACACTTTTGATTTGATTCAAAAAAATTCACAAAATTCTAAAAATTAAAAAACAAAATTTTTGAGCCATAACTCAAGATGGGCTTCAAATAACTACTAGTAAAAAAAAATAAAAAACAATTTTTTTCCCCGTATAATAAATCAGAATTACAGAAAAAAAATTGTTTTTTAATTTTTTTTACTAGAAGTTATTTGAAGCCCATCTTGAGTTATGGCTCAAAAATTTTGTTTTTTAACGTAGAATTTTGTGAATTTTTTTGAAAAAAATCAAAAGTGTCCCATTGAACGAAAAACGCATTTTTTTACTAAAAATGGCCGAAAAAGCATCAAAAAGTTTGAAAAAATTTTTTTTTGCAGTTTTTTAATTTTTTTTCAGAAAGTGCGTTGGAAATGAAAAAAAATGACCCCCTATAAAATAAGATTATCATAATTATAGTCAAAGATATACAGTTTTTAAGCAAAAATTCATGACTCCGGAATGGGTGGAGATAAAGAGCTGAAAATTTAGCTGAAGACTTCTTTCTACGTCTATGAAAACATATTAAAAAATCAAAAAAATCGAAAAGGGTCACCGTCGCAACGTCGTTGAATTGACATGGAATGACCCATATATATTAGGGTGATTCAAAAAAAAAAAATTTTTTTTCCTTCCAAATAGGCTCAAAAGTTTCGTTTTGATGCCAAAATACGCCTGTCAAAATTTGAGCTCTTAATATTAATATTAAGAGTGTCCTCATCGCACTTTTCTATTTTCCATAAGAATAACACAGGAAAAATCATTTTTGCTTATTCTGATTTTTGTACGCTACAAAGGACTGCTCAAACAGTAAATCGCTATACATATTCTTGTAGAGAATTGAACGCTCTACAAAAAAGGTCTCTTGGTCTTTTTCGATAAATCTAACCGTTTCAAAGTTAGTTTTTCCAAAATCGCTAAAGAAATTTCAAAACGGTTAGATTTATCGAAAAAGACCAAGAGACCTTTTTTGTAGAGCGTTCAATTCTCTACAAGAATATGTATAGCGATTTACTGTTTGAGCAGTCCTTTGTAGCGTACAAAAATCAGAATAAGCAAAAATGATTTTTCCTGTGTTATTCTTATGGAAAATAGAAAAGCGCGATGAGGACAATCTTAATATTAATATTAAGAGCTCAAATTTTGACAGGCGTATTTTGGCATCAAAACGAAACTTTTGAGCCAATTTGGAAGAAAAAAAAAATTTTTTTTTTTTTTGAATCACCCTAATATATATATATATATATATATATATATATATATATATATATATATATGTAATATGTATTATAGTGGTCCTTATTTTGGTCATTTTCGAATTCAGATTTCTTCGCCCCACAGAAGGGTTCCAAATAATTGAAAAAAAAAACATCCTCAAAATTTGAACTTTTTATCTCAATTTTAACACGTGCCGCAAAGCCTCTGAAATTTTGCGTCTGATAAACATGGCGTTTTCACTGACTTTATTCAGAATTTTGGCGCACCGTTAATAAGTACGAAAAAAATATAATTCCTGTTAGAATCTTTTCAGAAAACCCGGTATTATTTTATCAGATTTAGAGAAATTCCAAATTCAAAATAAAATAAATATAAAATATAATATAATAAAATAAAAATATAATAAAATAAAATAGAAAATAAAAATAAAATAAAATTCAAATTTAAAATAATATCGGGTTTTCTGAAAAGATTCCTACAGGAATTAGATTTTTTTCGTACTTATTGACGGTGCACTAAAATTCTGAACACAGGTTAGTGAAAACGCCATGTTTATCAGGCGCAAAACTTCAGAGGCTTTGCGGCACGTGTTAAAATCGAGATAAAAAGTTCAAATTTAGGGGATGTTTTTTTTTTTTTAATTATTTGGAACCTTCTAGGGGGCGAAAAAATCTCAATTCGAAAATGACCAAAATAAGGATCACTCTAGTATTCATATTGGTTGCAGATGAATTTGTGTACTTGGTAAACGTTGTTCATTGTATATTTTTATATACGCTATGCAATCTATTCATTAAAGATAATAACCGATACTAATATTATGTATACGTATGATAATGATAAGTATAAATAAATAAATGATATAATGGAAAGAAAGTAAAAAAAATATCATCCCCCCCCCCCCCCCCCCCCGTTTCACAAACACTCTGCTGAATAATTTACTGATATTTACACCACATTCAACATGTATCAATCTTACGCTTGAAATTCATAATTATAGAGGAAGAGCAGCATATTCGGAATAGTGCAGGTAATTCGGGATACCTAGATATCTTAGTTTATAAAAACGCCAGCTGTACTTTTTTTTTACAAACATAACGTCACATGACGTGCGAAGCCAATGAGTACTAAAAACAACCCATCATCTTGATCTTCCTGCTACAAGGCTCTCGAAAACAAATCTTCAATCTTAAGAAGTTTTTCGGCAAGAATACAATCCTTTCTAATCGTTCATTGCAATTCATAACATCTACATTTTAATTATTCAAATTAATAAGTGACCTTATTAATTAATGATTTTACATGAGTTTTGTGAATTGTACTTGAATTGGAAATTTTGTACAGAATTTTAGTTTACGATGACATGTTTTTCATTCGGAATACCGAGAGTAAACATAATTTAAAGATCAATAGTATTTTTCAATGTGACTGATAACATTGGCAAGAAGCTACTTCGGGATAAATATTTAATACTTATTACGATTGTTTCATTTTCTAAAGGAAATTGTGAGTAATTGTCAAAAAAAAAAAGATTATAATTTGGCTGAAAGATAATAGCAATGGTGATGAATTCTTATTATTGGAGGTAGGGAAGGGGTTGGAGGAAGGATGGGCGGGTGCCCCCCCGCCTCCCTCCAACCCCTTCCCTACCTCCAATAATAATTATTATAATTTGGAATACTATATTCCGAATTACCTGCACCTTAAGTCAAATTACGGTTTTAGAGTTTTTTGATTTAATCGAAATTTTCATAATGTTCCTGATATTTGTAATGTTTCGTCGTTTAGATAATTGAACTTCGATAATTTTCTCATGCTCTGATGCATTTTTTATTGGACTAAAGCGTTTTACTTTTTGCTTGTTCCCAAAATACAAAACGGTATTCCGAATATGCTGCTCTTCCTCTATATATATATTCTGTATGTGATGGATTGCACGCGCAGTGGACCAAAAAACGACCTTGATGTCACGAATATTTCTCATTTTTGCATGTGCTTTACTATCCTTAAAATTAGCAACTTTCATGTATACGAGACATATGTAGCTTATTTTGCCTTCAATGTACGAGCTGTTCCAGTTTCTGGTTTCTTACGGTCCTTGATGTCTTTGGAGGCAAATATCTTGCCAAAGGTATATCGAAGGAAAAAAGCAATGAGGTGATTTGTAATACTTTTCACGGTCTTTCACCGCAGTCTATGATCTTTCCCCTGACTATCGGACAACATGTTAAAGAATCATTTTCTAAGCCAAAACTCTATTTTTATCCACTTACGTCAGTTTAAGGATTTTTCTTGCATTTTTTATTTTTATTTTTTCCAAAAGCTCGGAAAAATTCCCATCGAATGACGTTTGTTTCGCAATGATACACGGCTGTCTTTACTACGGAGCTACAATTTTTGTTCGTAGGCGAAATGAACCGCTTATACATTACCATTGAGGCATTGAGACTAAAGCACTTGCAAAGATGAGAAAAATCCGTGACGTTCAGGTCTTTTACTGGTTCACCTCGCGTGGAAACCATCGTGTATATATATATACACACAGATCCGTTAGTTTTCGACAAAAGTGTGCGCGCGTGGGCCACCGATTTGGATGCCAATTTTTTTTCTCGAAAGTAGGTCAGATAAGAAGACGATCCTGAAAATTTGAGCTCGATATGATCAAATCTAGCCACTAGAGAATTTTTTGAAATTTGAAAAATGTCGATTTTTTGTCAATTTTCGAAAATTCGTATCTCAGCTTCCATATAACTTAGAGATTCGATTGAGGCGGCATTTTCCTCTGTTAACCCTATGTTTTCGAGAAAAAACAGGCGATTCATCCAATCTCAAACCCAGCTTGTCTGCAGGCTCTCAAATGAACCACTGTTTTCGCAAAACTTTGCCAATTTTCAAAGTGCTGTCAAATCTACAGTTTTCGAAGAAGTGGGATGAACGACAGCTGATATTTTTTGTTAAGGTATACCCTGTTGGAATTTATCCAATTTTTACTTGATTGCTCCGATTTCTCTGATGTATGGCCACTCAAAGACAATCGATTTTTGAAAAATCGCTCTTTCCAGATGCCTATAACTTTTTTCTATCAATCCGAAATTCTTTGAAAATTTCAGGGATTATACTCCATCCTATCCCTAAATAACCCATCAAAACTTTTCCTTGGGTATTGAAGTAGTTTCCAAATTATGAATTTTTTAAAATGTCAAATTTTAAATATGATATGACATTTTTTGTAGTTTTATCATCAGCTTATTGAATTTTTCGTGATTAATTAATTCATATCTGAAAATGTATAAAATTGGAGAGGCAAAATGGGTCTCTTAAGAAACTATTTATAAAACTTCAATTTGTTCCCATTTGCTTTTATGAAATATTTCAAATGAATTTTTAAAATATTAAAGTATTATTATTTCATGCTTTACCGTATATTTTAGTCAATATTAAAGTAAAATATTAAAGTATTATTATTTCATGCTTTATCCACTAGACATGTACAATTACGTTTCTGAAGAATTAAAAAGTATCAGGTAAATTAATTAAAAATATAAAAAATTTATGACCGTATTGATCTGTTATGAAAATATTAACAACAATTATTTATAGAGCCTTATGGGTTCCTGATACAGGGGTGCAAAAGAGTCAAAGGCACTTGAAGAAACGATTTGACAGCGCTTCAACCATAAAAGATACACGTCTGCATCATTTTTATAAACCAATTAATAAAAAGGCATTGAGATGAGTATAACTTCATTTAACGAACAGAAAAGAATCTATAAATGCAAATAGGTAGTCGAAATATGATTAACAAATACGATTGTATATTAAATATTTCATAAAAACGAATAAAAAAAAATTAAAGTTTTATTGATGGTTTCTTAAGAGACCCATTTTGCCCCTTCCAATTCTATATATTTTCAAATATGAATTAATTAATCACGAAAAGTTCATTAAACTGATGATAAGACTACAAAAAAATGTCATATTATATTTAAAATTTGACATTTTAAAAAATTCATAGTTCGGAAACCACTTTAATACCCAAGGAGAAGTTTTAATGGGTTGTTTAGGCATAGAATGGAGTATGATCCCTGAAATTTTGAAAGGATTTCGAATTGATGGAAAAAAGTTATAGGTATCTGGAAAGAGCGATTTTTCAAAAATCGATTGTCTCTGAGTGGCCATACATCGGAGAAATCGGAGCAATCAAGTAAAAATTGGATAAATTCCAACAGGGAATATACCTTAACAAAAAATATCAGCTGTCGTTCATCCCACTGCTTCGAAAACTGTAGGTTTGACAGCACTTTGAAAATTGGCAAAGTTTCGCGAAAACAGTGATTCATTTGAGAGCCTGCAGCCAAGCCGGATTTGAGATTGGATGAATAGCATGTTTTTTTTCTCGAAAACAGGGTTAACAGAGGAAAATGCCGCCTCGACCTAATCTCTAAGTTATATGGAAGCTGAGATACGAATTTTCGAAAATTGACAAAAAATCGATATTTTTCAAATTTCAAAAAATTCTACAGCGGCTGGATTTGATCATATCGAGCTCAAATTTTCAGGATCGTCTCCTTATCTGACCTACTTTCGAGTAAAAAATCGGCGTCCAAATCGGTGACTCGCGCGCACACTTTTGTCGAAAAGTAATGGATCTGCGTATTACATATATTATATATATAATATTATATAATTTATGTAGACATAATTGTTGTATAATAATTCATATTTTCTTAATAGTTATTTACGTAAAATATGTTATAGACTCGAAGCTAAGTACAAGGGGTTTGCAAGGGTTCGAAGGGGTTCAGGGGTTGACAGAGTAATTGGTTAAGAGTGCAAATGGGTTAGGAGCAAGGATCAGGTATCAGGGATTTAAAGCGAATTTTTTTAATTCCTCAACGATCTTATTCTAGGGCAATGATTTTAAAAGAGGATTAATTCCAAGTCTTATATATTAATCAATAATTTATTTTCTTCTTCTGAGTTTTTGTTCTCTTTCTTTTTCGTTTTCTTTGCTTCTTCTTTTTATTTTTATTGTTCTTTTGTGAATGAATCATTGAGTAAAACTAACGTCTTATCCTATGCCCGTTAGCTAATTTGCTAAACTGTGATTGTGTTACTAATCTAATTAATGACTTCATATTCTCAATCACTTATGCGTCAGGCGCTAGAAAAAAAATATTCTCTATATTCTATACACGTCGTGTTATTGTTACAATATAATATATTACCTATAGAAGTATACATATAAGTATATTATTTTACGTTCGTCATATTCTTTTCACAATCAGATCGTTTTTTCTTTTTAATTGTTTTGGTTTTTGTTGATTGTTCTTTTTCTTTATTTTTATTTTTATTTTTTTATCGTTTTCTTCTCGTGTTAGTAATTATATAGTAAATAGAATATTGAACTCTATTTCGTTACGCAAAATATTCTAAAATAGAAACAATTTTGTACTTTACACACGCAATAAACGCAGATTCGTTTTTTCTTCTTGTTTTTCGGGGTGGAAGCCAACGCTTTTAATTATAGATGGAAATAATTGATCATGCTAGATGATGGTCACAAGCTGATCATCACATTTAGATATTTCACTTTTTTTTCTACGACGAATTAAACCTGTCCCTGTTTCAATCTCTCATTGTTTTATCGATAGATGTCAATAGGGCGACAGTGCAGAGAAACGCGCGATTCAAACACAGAAAACTGCAGCCACTCGTGGATTAAGGTCTACAATTTAAAATTCCTTAGGTACTCGAAAAAAGATTAATAACAGTAGGACTTCACACAGTAGTAATACTCGTTTGGCGTTTAATTCATTTTTTATACTCAAAATTTGACTGTACCTATATTATACGTGCAGCAGTCACTCCATTGCAAGGGGCTAACCCACTTGATCTCAAGTGATCAGAAGTCAATTCGAAAACGAGGTTGAAATTGATTTGTGAGTAGCCCACTAGCACGAATGTCTTTGTTTCTTCGTTTAATATCACGCTGTTCTCAGCTCTGCTCTAACTAGGCTAACGACGAGATGGCTCAGAGCTAACGAAAGACTGGCCCGCTAATTAGGCGAGTCAATTAAATTTCCGTGACACGTAATGTAGTGCAGGTATAAAAGTAGAAAATCCGACAATAGTCATTGAAGTTGTAAAGTATAAACTAAAGAATAGAATTATTTGTATATCAGATATTATTTAGACGCGGAAATCTTTGCAGTTACAGGCATTTAGATTTGCCAATATTTTCTCTCTTTTTTTTTAATATTTATCAGCTGTGAATCTTTTTTTTTCTCTTTTTATTTTTGTTCTCAAATGAAAATCGCTCTCATTACTTCGACTTCATAATATTCCATATAATATATTATTAATAAACGATCATTTCTCTTTTTCCAAAAGCTCTTCACAGCGGAAATCATTTGATCTATATGATTATTTATTTATGGTAGTCATTGTTACACCCGTCAGATCGACATAATAACCTTTAATTTCAATTTTAATCTTAATTTTCATATTTTATTCTTCATATATTTATCAAATATCGTGGGATAAACGAATATACAGAGAAATAGTTATGTTATCTGAAGAAATTCATCGGCATATCATGGTTACACTACACGGTCGTTGTTATAGTCAATCGTTTTATTGCACTGTGTCGTCCAGATATTCATGTCATATAATATCTTCGTTTTTCTTCCGCGGTTTAATCGAAAACTCGTAAGAGCTCATATGGCATTTGAAGATCACATCGATTATACCTACGTACATTGTTAACGGCTATAATAACCTGTATATCAATAACTACGAGGAGTATTATGTCCCGCTTGATATTTTGGCCACGGTTTTAGCAGAGCAAAAAATTTGCTCGAATGTATGTATATGTTGTTTGTATATATATATATATATATATATATATATATAATATATATAATATATATATATATATTATATATTTACGTATATATCATTATATATATATATATATATATTCCTTCTTTTCACTATGTAATTGATAGTCGGCATAATGTGTGCCGTTGAGCTCAGTATTACATGTATTGTGCGCGTTGTTTCGCATTGAGCATTATTGCATAATTTCCCGCATCGATAATTTTCTCACCTTACTCGAGGCGAGCCTTGTAGCTAGTTTTCCATATTTCAGCGAGCGTAACAGCGCTATGAAACCTATGAAAAATGCAAAGCGGAAGTGTAACGCGTTGTACAATAGCCCAGGCCAAAAATCCGTAGAAATCCAATTGCACTGGGTTTGCGACAACCTTTTGAGTCTCGAACGTGTAAATGACCCACATTGTCACATTGCATATCAGCAAGAAAGTAACGACTTGACGACCAGGTTTGCTGCGATCGTGTTCCGGCAGGTGAACGCGCCTGCGAGAAACGTCAGCGATAAAAAGCATCTGCAGAACAACCTGAGCCACAGAGAGCAGACCGGTTACCATAACGAGCAAATTTGGTTCGTGGGTGAAAGCTGCAAGTGAACCAGCGATAACACTGAACACGGCGTAAACGAAGAGTCCAAAAGCAGAGACACGAAGAAGTATGTCGTTCAGGTCGCTCTGTTCTTCAGCCTTGAATTTGAGACCTTGTACACGAATGAAGCCGACGATTATAGCGATTATCGACAGAGCCATGAGGACACAGTGCGATACATCGGCGAGATAAATCGCGAGTAATCCCAACTCCGGATGGTGTATCAAAACGAAGAATAAAATAAGACAGATCAGAGATCCGACCAATAAAAGTAGTCCAAAGAAGAGACCTTTGCTCGCCCCAACACAATCGACCCGGGCGTGTCCAGCGTGGGCAAGAGCAACAGCACGACGAGACAACATCGCCTCTAATCTACGCTCGAGATCAACCTCGACACGTAGTGGCCAGCGAGGATAACAGCCGATGTGTTTCCACATAACGTAAATTACCGCAGCACCTATCAGACTGTACTCAATTATGAAGGGGAACAAGTACGGCGCAGCATCCTGGACAATTGTACCCATGATATTGACCCGTCCACATGAATTCGACATGGTACCATCCTCGGTCAAGGCCTCCGCATAAAATCCCAAATTTTCGCTCCACCTGGCACTAGCATTGGTCAAATTGCTGACATCGAAGATTTGGCTAACGGGAGGATTATTTTGTGGTGCATCCATATATTCGGAAAGAAATGGTACCAAAGGTGTAGTGGTCGATGTAGTTGTCCTAATGGTAGTGGTCGGTAAAGTTGACGTTGAAGTCATGCGACCCAAAGTAGACAGCAAAGTTGTCAGGGTTGTTGCTTTGCTGCGGGTCATTGGTGGAGGAGTAGTCGTGGTGGTTGTAGGCTCCATGGTTGTGGTTGTGGTTGTTGTTGTTGTTGTTGTTGTTGTTGTCCATGGCGTCAAAGTCGTCGCTGCAGTAGTGGTCAGTGCTCTGGCAACGGCTTTAGCGGTAGTTCGAAGTGTCCGGCCCATTGAGGACACTGTTGCTGTTCCCAAAGTGGATGCTGGAGTTGACATCATGGAGCCCAATGGGGCCTCGCGAAGTTGGGCCAAATCACGTGGTTCGGTACCCAGAATGGCTCCTGCATTGCGGAGAGAATGCTGTTTGATGCTCTCTGATAAGAAGAAAGTATCACGCATTAGTCTTCCGACTTTCTTGCAAAAATTCTGATCAGGTCTATGTTGATTGGGAACGTGGCCTGAAGGTGGAAAAGGGGGCTTAGCAGAGAAATCTCGCTTACCTAAAACGCCAGCTTCTTCTTGACCCATACGTTGATGGTACTGGGTGATTTCCTTCAAGCTTTCCAATACCAGAGTCCGGATCCAAACGCAGAGATTTGTGGCCACTACATGCATCAGACCAAATCGGGCAACGACTTTGAAACGGTGGATGTTGAGCTGAAATGAGAAGATGCTTTCCCTTGGAAGAGTGAACCTTGGACTAAGGAGGGATGAGTAACGTTGATGTTTCTTACCCTCGAGTTCATGAAGATGAAATACATTTGCATGAAGGTGAAGATCATCTGCAGCACAGGATTAATTCCTCGTAAAATCTGATAGCACGGTGAGGACGGCGGCACTTCAAAGAAGGCGCCAAACTCCAAGCCATTGTAGACCATTGTGCCCAATCCAAAGGCTGTTGAAAATTTTACAAAAGATTGGATGGTTTGAAGGTATTGGTAGAACTTTTCTGAAAAACTGGGCTCAATCTCGGAAACTTACCGATGGCTCCGATTCGTAGAAAGAAACTACCGTGACTATGGTCGTTTTGGGACGTTTTACGTTTTCGAAGAGCTCGAGTCGCCACTCCCGCCTCGACTTCTGCAGCATCCTGTAACGATCAACGAGAAAAGATCACCTCAGACGTTAGAGAATCGTTTGTTCCTTGCTGTAATCGTATAGGTATAGGTACAGCCACGGTCAGATGGAGATAGCTGCTATCCACCTGAGGAAACTGAACTTGGGTACAACCCTTCATCGCTTGACAATATCGTATAATGCTTTTCAAGAATTTCTGAAAGCCAAGAGTCCTGATTGACTTGAATTGAACGATCGATACGATAGATCGTTACTTTATTAGTTACACGTGTGCATTTTTCTCGCATTACACTGCAATTGTTGCAATGGTGATGTTATTACCTCAAGTATCGATTGCGCCCCTGAAACGCGATATGATTTGGAATAAGGTTGAACAATAGCTGGTGCCTATCATTGGATCAACGAGATTCTTGTTCTTGCTTAATGGCCTGTGCCGTCTCTTCACTAACGTATCCGAAGATAGAAGGCTTTATTTCAAGCTTGTCCAAACTATCTGGATGTTTATAATTTCAATTGATGTAGTTCGGAGCCGCAGAAGATAGAGTATTTTATTAGTTAACGATAAGTTATGCCTGTCGTGTTTAATTTTGGCGATGATTATTAGCTGCAGATTATTTGAGCGCTGAGCAGGCTTGATGAACTCCGTTTCACTTATTCCCAAAGAGCCAAATCTGTCTGAATCTACAAAAAACGAATGAATCCTAACTAAGATCCTCATCGAAAGATGCAAGTACTCGTGAGCTAGCCCGATCTCGAGGCAGCTACCACGCGTCTCCGTTACTAACGTAAGTCTATAAAATGTTGGGAAGATATTGCGTAACAGAGAAGAATTAATTATACTAGCATGGGCATCTGGTGTTTGCGTGTCCCTTCGCTGGCTACCTCTCCCTCTCAGTTATATTGCACTCTCTGACTCAGTCACCCAGTTTGTAAACCAACAAAAATATACTTCAGGGAAACTGGACTAGATTCTCTTCCACAACGGTTTTGAAACTTGCTTTCAGTTGTTTAAAGCTTTCGCATAATCTCATGACGAAATATTAAAAAATCTCAGGTATCGGAGAGATTTCTTCTTCAAATTTATCCGTGATTCGAACTTCGCTGTTGAAATGAATTTTAGCAAAAAGCTTGCCAAATCAGAAACTAGAATACGAACACATCTATTGAATTCAACGAACCTGGAATTCCTTTTTGGTCTTTGCGGACGCCTTCTGCTCTTTGTCTTTCTTTTTCTTTTTATCCTTTGTTTCCTTAGGTTCCTTGGGTGGTTTTGGTGGCCTCGGTGGCGGCGGTGGAGAATCCACGCCTCGGGAACAACACGCGCTCTCTTGTAGTAGGAAGCAGAATACATAGAGGAGGAAAAGAATGCTGGCCCCGTATAGATAGGTGAAGAAACCCTCGTAATAGTACAACGGTAACTTGTGCGTCACCACTTCACTGATGACATAGGCGATGCATACGACAACCAGAAGTTTCGCGTAGATGAAGCTCATGATAATAAATAGGGACGTTCTGAGGAAATAGAGAATATTATTTCAAAAATTTACAATTCGTAGATTTTATAATCGCAGAAAGTATCATTGACAGCGTTGATTTTGTTGAAAACTTATTTTCCTAAACAAGCTATCTTGTATAGTCTGAGCTTGCGAGTTTCTGCTGGAACTCTAAAGTTCAACTTTATACCAGCTTTCTAGGCAGACGTCTCCTGACACCCCACACAATATTTTACACCTTTCAAACAAAACGGTTTCTTTTACTTTTCCAATAATGACTAATCTCTTTAAATAACTACGATCCTGCAGTGTTCGGAGAGTATTAATACAAGTTTTGAATTGCAGATAATCTTACCCGCCTTTAGCAACCCTTCGTCTAGCAACGCGTCCAGGATCTGGACTCATCGTCAGCGGTTTATTATCGTTGTTCAAAAACGGTCGAACTTCGAGCTCCATATTTAAGTCAGTCATAATTGTTTCTATGATGTATTCACTTCAGTTCTTAAATTTATTGTACAACATGGAAAACGTACTTTAATTATCACAAATTTTCTATGAAACTAATTTCAAAGCTGATTATCGTTATCTCAAGAAGACCTTCCCCCGTATCAAGATACGCCGAAGCCGAATCAATTAGCAGGTTTCGCTCGCCTGATCAATTATAGTTGACTAGAAACGGTCGATAACTGACTGGGCAGGTATCGGACAACCGTCTGCAGGCGCGGATTGTTTACGAAAGTCGACTGAGAATTGCAGACTGGTTAACCCATTAGTCGGCACGATATACTCATGAAATCTTAAGCGTAGATTATATTATATTATGTATATATATATATATATATAATAAAATCGTTGACTTAGAGCTCTTGTTTCTAGACGTCGCACGTCGGTTTACGGTGAGTCTGCAATGCACCGTAAAAAGTCTCCATATTCGATGGCCACATTTGTTTTTTCGCCACCTGACGCATCGATATTTTGAATAGACATTCTACATGGTCTTAAAAATGTCGCTCGTTACTTTAGCCAAGTTCTTAGGACGAAGTGTGAGGAAAAAAAAGGTTTCGCGAATGTGAGACGCGCTAAGATCCGATTATGAGCTATCGACTTTGGCCCGCGCCGACTTATAGTCAGGAAAATTGTCAGTCTCCTCCTATGCGCTGCTCCATCGTGGGCACAATATTGCAGTCTGATGCATTATCCGACGAGGGTTTAACGGAGTCTTTGTCCTGTTGATATCTGAAGGGTCGCAGCAGCAGACTTTATTGTCTTTGGTACAGGGCTGCCTGGTAGCAGACTCTTTTCAATGAGGAAAAATCTATTCATTGTTAGGATACGCTCGGGGTGTGCCACCAGTTTTACTTTTCTTTTAAATAAATAATAAATGTTAGTACGTGGGTTCGTTTTATCACTATATAATTGTTTTCTCTTTCTTCATGGATCGTCGAAATTTATGTAATTCAACAATTTTAGCAGTTTTAGCAGTTTATATCTTTTATAAAATCGCGTAACACCGTATATGGAAAAAGATCAATCAAAAGAGTAAGAAAAAAAAAATCTTTCTCTTCTTTTTGATCTTTTCGTTTCTATTTGTTCAGACTAGTTTTTCACGAGGTTCGCGATAGACAGATTCGCGAGGGAACGAGTTATACCAGTCGGTGGTTATTTACATCGTTCCAACATACTCGCTCAGGCGCAATATACATGAAGAGTTGTTCGTTCTGCACAGACTCCGGGCAGCAAGCTGACTGGCTGAAACGCGTGGTCGATAAACCGAGTGTACCACTACCGCACCGCTTCTACCGCCTCCACCGCCGCTGGTGCTGGCGGTGCTGGCGGTGCTGGCGGTGCTGCCTCTTTCTCTTTCGCCACCTCTTCCGCCCTCGCAAAGTATTTTCTATCTCTGTCCCTAACCGGACAAGATATGTTGACTCCAGACTTTGAAGCTTTATCTTTTTTGCTCCTAAGGGGGAGATTTCTTTCTTTCTTTTCTTTTTCATAGGTACCTTTGTCTTCTTCAAGTCTTACTTGCTCGACAAGGATCTAACGTGATTTTGTTATAACGATATAGCTGACGCGAAAAAGGTTCGAAGCTCGTTCATTATTTGGCTTAAAAGAAAGGGTACAGCTGTTATGAGTCTGGTTTTGGGTAACGTTTGATCACATTTCATTTTTTTTTTTTTTACTTTACTTTTTCGACTAAGTTTACTAAGTGGTGATATTCTCCTCCAAGATTATACGAGACTCGAGGTTTAAGAGGGTTTTGAGAGCTTGTGAAAATTAGGTGCTATCTGAAATAGCCACCTTCACAAACTTGCGAACTCTGCAAAATCTTGAATCAATTATTTTCAAGGTCCAAATCGAGGTCCAAACTGTTCAAACCCTTAACAAACGATTTGTCAACTTTGTGTACCGGTATGGTTTGTTTTTAATGCTGATTATTTTACTACCTATGAATTTTATTACCTAAATCAATAAAATGCAATCAAAATCAATACCCGATATGTTCAGAACATCTATTTGCCATTCGGTGGATAATCGCTCCATACTGACCGATGACTTTTCGATTTGGCCCTCCATGATTAAAATTAACCAGAACCTTTCAATTTTAAAATCCGAAATTAGAATTGAGTTCTTCAGATTTCCAGGTTTGTTTTCTACACGGAAAAAGAATCCGAATCGATAATAGACTGCGGGCAGTACCTACGTGCTTAAATTCCGGAATACGACTTCATACCATTACAATTTGTTCTTTCGTAGTTTGACAGGAAAGATGTAGTAGGTATTACCCTGGTTATTCGAGTACCTTGTCTTAGCTAATGGTATGATGTTATTGAATACGTCTGACTCGCGTTACAGACGCGTTAGACAAGCAAGACAAGATATACCTACATGATATAATAGAAATAAGTTCACACAGTTTTACATCACAAAGGTATCATCGCGTAACAGGATAATGTCCTTGGAGTGCATAATATCATATCGGAAAATTGCTGCGAAGAATTTCGAAAAAGTAGTTCAATCATTTGATCAAACATCATATTTGGAGATAATCAAATAAGAATAACGTTTCTGTAGAATGAAGATGTTCATAGAGAAAAATTAGTAGCGACAAATCGGTTCATGGCGAATTAGATTGCATCTCAGCTGGGCTGTTATCGCCAGTTGAAATTTAACCCTTCTCGTACACCTGGGGTCCAGTGAACCCCAACGCCACCACATTTTGACAGAGCATTTTTCACGACTTCATTCGTTTCCGTGCGTTTTTCACAACCTTAAAATTTTTTAAAAATTTCCAATCTTACCTTATCGTATTCTAGATAGTTTCAGCTGAATTTTGGTTTCTGATTTTTTGAAATCGAGCAAATAGTCTGCTCACAGCCAGCGTCCAAAAATCGATGGGGTCCGCGGGACCCCGTGTGTATTTCTTGGATTTCGGCAGAGGTGTGTACGAGAAGGGTTAATCATTTCTTTTCGACTTTCCACAAAGAAATCCCGATTCGGAACAGATACTAGAATACTTATGATTCCTCATTTATTTTACAGCATCAGATTGATCCGAATAATTCAAACTCCTAGGAGTCCCAGGATTGCTTGGAAATCTTGAAGAAGTAGCTGCGAAATTGGATTGCCGAACGTGCTGGGGGAATGAAGACGAGAATCGTGTGGAATGATAAGAAACTTAATCCCATTACGTTTCGTGTTTGATAACACTAGCCTATCCTGATATATTAAATCTCTTCGATTTAAGTTCTATACAATATATGGTGCGTTAAAGCATTCGTTAAATCTTATTTATACACACACCGTCACGATTAGAGCTGGTCCATAAGAATTTAATACCCAAATACAAAACTGACATTGAATATTATTCATGCGTGGAAAATTTAATAGTGGAGAGAAATTCGCAACGGGAATAACAACTATAGGTATACACGCGTAGAGATGCTCGGTTCGAATATCCGTGCGAATGTCTTTTCTGCATATTATAGATATACGCTTTCTTCATTACCTATAGATGTTTGTCAGAGATGTTGACAGTTACACGCAGATACCTAATGATAACAGAATCGACGTTGAAATCACGGATTGACACGAATTGACTAATAATCCTATTATAAATTTTATCTCCTATAGCAAACGCGTACATTTTCGATGGAGTGGGGGTTAAAATGCCTCTTCTACGCCTTCTTTTGCAGTCGTGGAATGCCAGTTTCATTTTACGCCTCCAGGTATATGTAAAACTGGCCTTTACGCCCACGAAAAGAGCGCCCCCAATATCAAAATGGTATA
The DNA here is from genome assembly GCA_944452935.1 of Rhogogaster chlorosoma. Lineage (NCBI taxonomy): Eukaryota > Metazoa > Arthropoda > Insecta > Hymenoptera > Tenthredinidae > Rhogogaster > Rhogogaster chlorosoma. Next base: position 10,710,272 of record OX101800.1, on the reverse strand, counting down.
TCATGTGACTATGGAGGGGAGTTGGTCTTTTTTGACGAGTTAGAGTTAAACTTCGACGAGTTAGAAAAGACCATTCCCTCCCGAGTCACACGCGATATTTTTTATCACACATGCTAGAAAGCGCCACTTTTGTATGCCCACAATTATCAAAATTTGCCTTCGTTTATAACCTCAAGCACTATTATTTTTCCATTTGAAAATCTAGAATAACAACAGAAGGCACCGATCGTAGCTGGCGTGCGCTCGGGTTCATTCTTCCCTCTTCTCAACTCTATATTCTTCCCAGAGGGAATAATGAAGAAGTAATAGTAAAGCATTTCGGATATACGCATGCGTGAAGATGCAATGAGGCCAGAGGAGTGAAATGAGCAACTTCTTTCCCCGCTCCACAGGCATAGAAAATCGGCGTTTTCATGCATGTGTGATAAAAAAAATATTTCACATTTAACTATTACCGAACCAAAAAACTCTTTGATTTATCTATGAAATTGATTTCATCCAATTTTTCGAACCAGGATGTTGAATATTGAATACTGAATATTATAACCCTTCACTTCAGGACGTGTACACTGTTAAAAAAATCTGTATGAAAATTAATACAAAGAGTAGGAAGTTTTTATGCGGACACCGCGTATGAAATTCCAAGAACGATTTTGAAAATCCAAGACAGGCTATTATAAAAATAAAATATTAGCTCAATAATATTAATATACTCGTGTGTTTTTTACACAAATGTTGTAATTTTCAATTGAAAACACGGGTTACTGTAATATATGTTCAAAAAATGATTAAACTTGTTTTTAAATTCCACGTTACATCTATTAAATTCCACATCGGTGTAAGAATTTTATATTTTTGTTGTAAATTAGCTGTAAAAGTGTTTTCATTTTCATTTCATATACCCAGTTCGGAAAATTCATTTTCCTTTCTATCTTAAATATATTGTAAGCTTCATATCTTTTTTAACAGTGTAGGTCTTCGTCACGGAAGTATTTGCTGTAAATCATGGCATGTTTCTGTATTTATTTTGTGATAAACTGAATGTCAGTAAATTATAGAGGCATTCTTCTCTACTAGGAAACCGTTCGGTTCGTATTTTATTTTATTTTAATCTAATCTAATCTAATCTAATCTAATCTAATCTAATCTATTCTATTCTCTATTCTCTATTCTCTATTCTATTTTATTCTATGCTATTCTATTCTCTTCTATTCTATTCTATCCTATTCCGGCTATCTCTACCGAATCATGTCTTACTTTTCGTCAGGTTTAGGCTTGACAATTTTAAGCTCCATCCTCTTGTTCGCGGCATTGTTACGTTCCGCGTTGTCCTGGGTATTGGCAGGTGTCTGGGGGTTAAGAGGCCGCGTGACTGGAAGCGTGGCCGTGTTATCGCCAGCGGCCGCAGCCTCCACCTCCACAGTCGCCACCTTACAGTCACCACCGCCCACCATAGCGACGTCTTCTTGAGCACTGACGTTCCGCGTCTCTTCTCTATACGTATACGGTAGCGTAAGCTCTTATATTACGTTTATCAAGGACGTTAATTATCACGCTCCAAACTCGTCGCAACATACGAACAACGATACTCAAATTTCTAGCCGATATAATCTCGATTTTTGCTTTAACAAAAAGAAACAATTTTTGTGAAAAAAAAATGCCTCCTTTCGTTCTTCATTTACGTTCGATTGCTGTGACGAGTTTTTTTTTTTTTTTTTTCTGTAAATTTATTTATCTTTACTTCATAGCGGATTCAGTCCTGAGCGGTTTCACCACGACGGTGTGTACGCCGCCTTAGGAATTCCTACTGGAAGGCGTGCTATGCGTGTACAGTAATGAAGAGAGAAAGAGCATTGAAGTCACGATGCTCGCGCGATGGGTTGATCGATCGATCGATCTGACCGGTAAGTAAAAGGATACTTCTCCGATTCGAGTGTACGTGAAATTTATCTTTCACTCTCTTACGGTTCTACAAACAAAGATCTATGCGCGGAGAGGATGCGGATATTGAGATGAGGATATATGCCAGAAACTAAAATTGACCCCGACAAATCTGTACGTGTGGATTTATACGTATATATGGTATAGTATATGCGTCTGGAGTTCGACACTATAGAAGCAGTCTCCCTATGGCGTTCCACCTTTGCTTTTGCTACGCTGCCTTCCAGAAGAAAGACCACTTTTAAAAGGCAACTCTGATCGCTCACCGCTTCTGATGCCGCGCACTTGCTTGAACGGACACGATTATCGCGTGGACGCGCCCGACCGATCGCAATACGTGTGGCAACGCACGGGGTAGCCCTAGTCCACACCAAAGGCTAAAACACTTGAAGTATATTATATACGGATATACAAAACGGGGTGATAAAAGGGGGTACCGCAGATCTCAGGGTAAGAGAGATGAACCGGGTGTGCAAGATGAATATGAGGAAGGTATTCCACTCTGTGACCCCAGCATCCCGGAGACTGAGGCTTGCCGGGACATTTCTCCCGGGCCGGGCTCGGGACACTCGCGCAGACTCCGCCGAGACCCGCGGGACCCAGGAACCAAGATTACCCTACAACGCTCAAAATGCCCTGCCCCAACTTTTCAGCGGACAAAAGAAATAACACAGCCAAGGATTCAATCTACACTAAACAGATATTTGACACTGGCTTATGATATTGATAGTGGCTTTTGATTGATCATAGAACCGTTTTTTTATAGACTCGGATATCGCGTCTTGAACGTATTCCAATATATGTTTATATACCGTTTACCGGTAGTCTTGGCAATTCGACAAAGACGGATGACGGACGACTCTTGGTTGAGGCCTTGACCTGACCGGTGAGGTCAAGTTGAGGTTATTGAATTTTCGACCGTGAGATGGGAACCGGTATAGAGTTATCGAGGTTCGAACCTTTCTCCGAACAATGCAATGTCCTTCTTTTCTAAGAAATCTACTACTGGTACAGGGCACCGTTCAAAGGAGAGCCGTTACTGACACGGTTCCTCTGAGAGGATGCTGCGACCAGGGCGTGGAGTGGTGGTAGTTAGTGGTGGTTCTGCGACCCACTGACCCGCTCGATACCGCCACCACCCAGGTCACTGACCTTTCCCTTCTGAAAACTGAGCAGCTACCCTATGCTCGCGACTAGACAAAATCAGCTTCCGTTCGCCATGCTTAACTTGGTAATATTCTTTTCTGATGGTAAATCATGGGACGGCTATTTTTGCAGGTGAAAACTCCCGCAAACAAGTTAGCAGAACCTCTGAATTACTGGATCGCTTTTTTTCGGCGGGGGGTGCACAGGCGCCTTACGAGGTGGAAGCGTTGTTCCCAGAGAAGAGCTTCACCCGTTTCATTTGAAATTTACTTCTTATACGCAAAGGAAGTCCCTAATCCTGGTTTGAAACATCTGGTCTGGTTTGTATGTATACATTCCACGATTCTCTCATTTCAGTCGTTGTTAACGTAAAAGAGTGAGAGAGAGAGAGGAGAGAGAAGAGAGGAGAATTGGGTCGCGTATGTAGGGTCTATTTGGGTTGAAGTTTAATTGTTTTCAAAGAATTTTCTGTACTTCGTGCCTCATTGTATAGGTAAAGTGACGCTAAGGAATTTGAAAGCTGGGAATTTCGGACTACTGCCAATGCGAGCGTTCTCTGTCCACATGATTTCGAGTGTAAACAATATGTGGGTATATCTTTAGACTAGTACTGTGATTAAGAATTGGAGTTAAAGAAAATCAGGCTTCGATTGCAAACTTGCATAAATTCAGCAGCGATGAATTAGAGGGCAAAATATACTTCTAAATCCAAACTAATGCCTTCTTTACAAGTATGGAGGTATTGATTTCAGAGAAGCTGGATGTGCTGCCGCGAATGTGGGTTTTCGCGAACTAGCACGTTTGCCAGGAAATAGTTCAGGAGATCGGTGCTGGTCCCAGCCACCCCATCCACCCGGAATCTCCGCCGAGAACTGGCGAACATGCAGATTGACCTGATTCCAAAATGACGGCTGTATAGCTTGTCGTTCTACGAGTAGTAACATTAGGTTCTGAAGAGATTGCACCGCAGACTTCATTAATCGTATAAGCCGCAATTGCCTCGTAGCTTTTGACAAAACTATATGTACTTTAGCGAAACCTGTTCAATGAACGTGCGGAAAAGGGTTCAAGTGTAATTTTCCTTTCCCTGCGAGCTGAAATTCGAATTAATCTCTCATGCATTGAGCTGCAGATTTTCACAAGGACCAGACCATTGCTCTATCCAAAGTAATGGTTCATTTGCGAAAAACTTGATTGTCATAAATTCGGAGGCAAAAATGGGCGCGGTCGTCATATAGTATATATATAATATAACGTATCAAGGGTGTAAAATGCAATTTGTGCCCGAGTTCTGATCTCGAGGACTGCGCTGGTCACGCGAGGTTTTAAAATTGTACGCCCGTGGTGCATACCATATGTTTTGGCACAATGGGCTGAAAATTTCTGTTTTTACGCCTTACTTTTACGCTAGAGAATTTCAGGGCGTAAAATCAAGAGGTAAAATCGAATTTTACGGCCATTATGTGTCAAAAATAATTTTATTTGGTTAGTCGCCACAGCTCTGGCAGTACTTCAATAGCTGGATTGGTTTTATGCGATAGCTGAGAAAGCCAACAAGTTAACACTTTGATAATGGGATGGATTTTTCTGAATAATCTCACGACAAGGGGCCACTTCAGTTAATAAATGTATAATACCAAACGTTTTCACTGTACTTAACTTAATTATGAGACCAGTTAAAGTGATTGACAAAAAATTACGTCAATCCTGTCTGGTCAGCAGTTGATGAATGCGTGTAATTATTCTATCAAATAATTCACGTCGAACTCTACCTATATACCCACCAGCTTACTTATCAAACCGTTTTATTTTCTGATTTCAATAGAAGGAAGAAAAATCCTATCCAAGGTCTCGCGCATTTGTCATATGACTGAAGAAAAAATTCTCATAATTTCAGCTTGAGTTTCAATGATTTTTCAACCTCGTCTCTAACGCCTGATTTGTATGTTCCATTTATCCTTCTTAGTCGGTAGGTATACTTGATTAGGTTACACACAAGACCTTACTGCCAGCCGGTTTTATCCGATATTTCTATGCCTGCTCGCCTTCCAGATGGAGGTCGGGCTACTATCGCTGTTCAATTTAGATAACGGAACTTATGACTGGAGCCAAAACTTTGTAGTGCCGGGCTTTTGTGTAGTCTCATCTATGGCTAGCGGTGGCGAGAAGATAATGGACCACAAGCTGTGTTCAATGAATGCCAATATAGCCACGCCCGAATGGAGAATGGCCTAGCATCTTGTAATTAATTTCACTCGAGTGAAAAAGATTCAAGATAAAGTATTGTTATATGAATATCGTGTGGGAAAAAGATATCCTCTAAATTTCCTAGAATCAAGATCGAGCCACCCAAAACCAAGAGAGGTGCTATTCACTCCAAAAATTTAGCGGTTAGGTAAGTCACGGTTCGACGTACTGCGGTTTTCCTGTTCGATTAAGAAGTATGAAATGATTGAAAATGCTTCATTGCTGATGGTATAATTTACCAATCGTCTATTTGTACGACTAAACGATTCGTTTGTTTTATGCCGCAGATGCAGATATCGATCCAATCGAGTCAAATGGTGTTATAGGAAAAAAACGTTATAGCTGGACGTTTTAGAATATATTTTAACGTTCTAATCTCTTCCGCTTTTAATTTCTGGACCTTCCTTCTCTTTCGTCTTTTGACGGTCAGTTTTATTCACAAAATATAAACTTACATAGTTGACAGACGGACCATGTCTAACAAAAGAAATGAAGATGACATAATGAGATTAGTGTTAATCTGTCCGATCGGTTCTACATTGTTTACTTAAGGAATCATTTTGGTTTATAATTTTCAAAAAATCGATTTTTTTTTTCATTTTTCGAAAGTATAGGGGAGATTAGCCTAAAGCGGGTAGGTAGCCTAAAGCGGGTAGGCGTTTGTATGCTGTCGCATGCAGCCCGAATGTCAATGTGTATGTATGCTGTGATTAACCGAACACTCCCGAGTTTCAATCAGTCCCAACCGAGTATCAGAGGTACGACATGGCGTAAGTTGGTGCAATATAAAAAAATTGGTGAATTTATTAAAAAAATTGAATGAAGTAAATATTTGGAGGGACCAGTATAAGGCACTGGGACTTATCGACTCGAGGGGCCAGGAACGGGGCTGTTAAGCGTCAAGTGCTGAGACATAAACAAACCAACGGCCCAAAGGCTCCGGAGGGATGTGAGGGCAGTTCGAGCCAGGCGATAGAAGAGAACAGATCTACGATATATATATAATCATATACCCGCGAATATTATATTCAATAAAAGTACTTGCTACATGAAGGAATGTAACTTTTGACCAGTAGAATACTAGTACATTTATTTTATTGTTTATTATATTGTATTATTCTGATACTATTGAGCTTTAGAATACGATAGTGTGCTGGCTTTTTTTTTTTTTTTTTTGAGGTTGAATATTCTTAAGTAAAAAATGTGCTTCCGGGCAAACCGGGTAGGGCAAAGCGGGTATCTACTCGAGTGGATACAATTTTTTTACAATTTTTTTTTTATGATAGATATTTAACTAAAGTCTAATAATTTAATTGTTTATTATTTTTTGATTTGCTAACGAAAGTATTTGTTAATATTTATATAACTCTAACTGTTGCTAGATTTATATCATTGAGACTTTTAATTGTCTAAGACTAGTAAGAAGATTAATATTTGAAAAGTTATTTTTTTACGATAGTTAGATGTATAATGAAAGTCTCATCATTAATGTTTAGAAAAATTAATACGTGCTAAGATTTGTCAAGTTTGTAATGCTTATACCCGCCTTGCCCGAGTGGCTTACTCGCTTTAGGCCCCCTATAAAGGCAAAGCGGGTTTTCGAGGAGTTTCGAATTTTTAAAAATAAACAATTACTTTGTAAAAAATGACACAATTATGATTTATTATTTTGAAGTTCGATAACCCTCCTATTAAATGAAACTAGAATTATTATTTTAATCGAACAAAAACTAAGATTTTTGGGCTTCTATCGTTAACTTACTACCCGGGCTTTAGGCCACCCTCCCTTATATTAGGGTGGCCCAAAAAAAAACGAATATTTTTTTTTCAAGTCTCTTACAAAAATATATTAACTTATCATGCTTTAAGAGCCCCCTCCAAAGTGCAGCTCAAAAAAAAATCTTAAGAGGTCGCTCAAGATTTTAAAAAATTTCCAAAATCGTCGAAAATCGACTTTAAAGAAAAAAAAAATTTCTCGTTATTTCACTATTTTCTACTATAAAAATGATCAGGATCCTGAAATTTTCAAGTCGATATTTTGATATTTAAAGGTCGCTCAAGATTTTTTTAAGTTTCCAAGTAGAGTACCTTAGACCTTTTCGAGCGACTTCTGAACATGAATATAAATGACCTATTTTTTTTCTTGAAGTTGACATACTAAAGAATAGAAATAAGGCTAGAGAGACGCAAAAAAAAAATTTTAGAGACGATTTTCACTATTAAAAAAGAGTTATAAATTTTCGTCAATTACATTTGAATAGTGAAAATCGTCTCGAATTTTTTTTTTTTTTTTTTTGCATCTCTCTAGCCTTATTTCTATTCTTTAGTATGTCAACTGAAAGAGAAAAAAATAAAAAGGTCATTAATATTCATGTTCAGAAGTCGCTCGAAAAGGTTTAAGGTACTCTACTTGGAAACTTGAAAAAATCTTGAGCGACTTTTAAATATCAAAATATCGACTTGAAAATTTCAGGATCCTGATCATTTTCAAAGTAGAAAATAGTGAAATAATGAGAAAGAAAAAAAAATCGATTATCGACGATTTTGGAAATTTTTAAAAATCCTGAGCGACCTGTTAAGATTTTTTTTTGAGCTGCGCTTTGGAGGGGGCTCTTAAAACATGATAAACTAACATATTTTCGTGAGAGACTCGAAATAAAAAATATTCGTTTTTTTTTGGGCCACCCTAGTATATACAGCGTGAGTTTTCTCCGGCTCCGAATGAGGAGGAGCTTATCGGCGCCGATGCTCCGCCCACTTTATCCCACTTTATTCGCTTTATCCCACTGTTATCAAAATCTAACTTTACATCAATTAAGCTGTCGATACTTTGTCTGGTCGAGTAAGGTATTAATGACTGTCGAATGAAAACAATGAGCAGATTAGGACTTCCGACAGTCAACAATACCTTACTTGACCAGACAAAGTATCGACAGCTTGATGTAAAGTTAGATTTTGATAACAGTGGGATAAAGCGAATAAAGTAGGATAAAGTGGGCGGAGCATCGGCGCTGATAAGCTCCTCCTCATTCGGACCCGGAGAAAACTCACGCTGTATATCTAAAAGTATTGTGTCAAAAAATTATAATGATCGGAGCAGTCTAGCCATATTATTTTGTGACCTGTTCGTAACAACTTTTATTACCTGAGTGCGCTCGGCGCTCGCCCGTATATCTTTTGTTTACTCTTCCTATACCTTTATTCATTGAAGCAGATGTTTTTGCTCCTTACTAAGTAAGACTAAAAATAAAATAGGTACCTTGAAACATTAAAATTGGTATAGTAATATCAGTTATTGCTCAGACTTTCGACGAGCAACGTCTGTCCAAGTCTGATTAAACTTTAAACGAGTTTTTCTCAAAACTATGTTTTTACAGTCGGCGGCGGTGATTTCTCCGGAACCACTGAACTGATCTTCATGAAATTTCAACCACGTATTGTACACATAAACAGCTCTCTCATGAACCACGATCGAATTTGAATTTTGATTTTTACTATTTTTTTTTGGCCCAAAAACAGTGAAAAAAACCTCATTTTTTGAATTTTTTTTTTAAATGTCCGCCATTTTTTATTTATCGGTTAAAATTAATATCCGCGGTTCGGGCTAGAGCTACCCGCATACTGAATGTAAAAAATGTTTATTTTTTCATTTTAGATGAGCCATTATTGAGATATCACCGCCGCCAGCGAACTATCTTCTTATCACGGAGTTACTTTCACCCGCCATTTTGAAGTATTAGAAGAGTGGAAAAAAAATAACATTTTTTTATGTACTATAAAAATGTATTAGTCAACTTGAATAAACTTTTTATCAATATTTACAACAATTCCTTCTGAAAAAAATTAATGAAAATAACCTTTTTTTTGACCGCTGAAACCAGAATGATCCCTTAATCAGTGTCCTCATTACAGTCACGGCAACTATCTGCACCACGGTGACAACTCCCTCATTTCTTGGCATTATCTAATGTTCTCTCACAATTAGTTTATATCGGTAAATGCCCTTTTGCTCTTCTTTAATTTCAATTCATTTTATAGCATTTCGACTGTCAAAAAATGTACGTAATAACATACATACATTTAATTAGTAAATTAAATTACAGTTCTGACAAAGGCGAGGAATTTCTCGCAGAAACGTTAAAACGTTGAAAACTAATTGTAAGGCTTTCTTTTTTTTTAACACCACCTGACTCGTTTTGATCGATATCTGCATGTGCGATATAATTATGTCGTGGGATAGATTCCAATTGGGTATCAATTCGTTTGTTTGTTTGAAAGATGTGGGGAAGTGAGCTTCTGAATAGATGCTTGAAATAGATTTTCACTTTGCGTTATCCAGTAGCCTTACCACCTTAATCCTAAGCTATCGTAGACAGATTTGAGGCCGTTAATTCGCACCACATGTTCTCCCATAAACATGATGGAACTTCAGAATAAAGCTCTTCGTTCTTTTGGTAAGGATTTATCGTCGAAAATTTCATCAGCAAATCAGAATTCCTCAAAATAGAATCTCCGTATTCCTTCTCCTTTTTCTCTTCGTTTTATTTTTCAAACAAGAATCAAGCACCCGGATTCGTAGTCAACTCAAATTCCCAAATTTTCCTCCACGCGCTGGCAAGCCGCGGCTATGTTATACCGCGTCGACCTCGCAAGGGCATTAGCAGAGATACGGATATCCGTCTTGGTATCCATCTTAGATACAGGTTTTATTAATCCGACGGTGCTACTTACTTGGCATTCTTGGGCAGTAATCCACCCGCTGGTGTGTGAGTCGGAGTTAAACAAGCCGGGGGTGTGTGCGACACCTGAGGGACTAGGGGTTGTCTTGCGTGGGCTGGTGACGTGTGGGATCCATAGCCATCGGCGTTCAACTGCGGGGGTGCAGAGAAAACAAATTCGTTAGTCTTGGGACGAAAATCATAAAGATCGCCTACGTCCTCGCGGAGATAATTAGCTAACAAGATAGCGTTTCTTCCGATTATACATATACATTATAGATACATATGGGGGATTCCATGCCGTTTCGACCTGAGTTTGACCCTTGACCTCTCGGATTTGGCCCGCGATTTTTTAAATGGTTGTTCCCACTTTGAAAAGCACTCAGTTTTTATTTTACATTTTTTCGACTCGATTTGAATTTTCTACAATTTTTGAAAACGATTTCATTGATCGATACGATTTGAAAATCTGAAAAAATTCTGAAAAATCGTGTGTCAGATATCAAAATTTTGAAGCCTAGGGCCGAAGTGGGGAGATTTTTCCTTCTTACTGTTTTCAAGCTTTTTACGAAAAAAAACGTTACAAAAATTAGGAGCGGCAGTCATTTTACTATAGATGGTTGCTGAAACATTTTCATACGTCACATTGGATTTTTGAAAAAAATTTCGATGATTCTTCGCATGAGATTTTCAAGATGCTAAAAGGTAAAAAAAAAAAATGCAAATGGTAAAATAATGCAGAAAAATCTGAAATTTTTTTCAAAAATCCGATGTGACGTATGAAAATGTTTCAGCAACCATCTATAGTAAAATGACTGCCGCTCCCAATTTTTGTAACGTTTTTTTTCGTAAAAAGCTTGAAAACAGTAAGAAGGAAAAATCTCCCCACTTCGGCCGCAGGGAGCGTTCAAGTATTACGTAACGCAATTTTTGGAGATTTTTGACCCCCCCCCTCCCCCCATGTAACGCGCCGTAACGTTTTTCTGTACCCCCCTCCCTCCTAGTAAAACGTTACGTAACGACCAAGCGACCATTTTTACCTAAAAGTCATAATTAACGTCTTAAAAAATGCGTGAGAGATTCTCTCTATGCGACCGTTTTGAAGGGTTAAAAAAAAACAATGTTACGTAACGCTTAGTTCAAACCCCCCCTCCCCCCCTGTAACGCATTGTAACGTTTTACAAGACCCCCCCCCCCCCCCCTCCCTCCCCCCAAATTCGTTACGTAATACTTGAACGCTCCCCTAGGCTTCAAAATTTTGATATCTGACACACGATTTTTCAGAATTTTTTGAGATTTTTAAATTGTGTCGATCAATGAAATCGTTTTCAAAAATTGTATAAAATTCAAATCGAGTCGAAAAAATCTAAAATAAAAACTGAGTGCTTGTCAAAGTGGGAACAACCATATAAAAAATCGCGGGCCAAATCCGAGAGGTCAAGGGTCCAACTCAGGTCGAAACGGCATGGAATCCCTCATATATAAGAAAGAGGACGAATCGACAAATGATTCGCTGTGTCGTAACAGAGTGTGACCGAAAAATATGAGAAAATGGAATTCCGTTTGCGATTAAAAAAACATTTCAGGTACCTGTGACGTCCGTTTAAAAACCTGGGGTGAAATCGTGTAGCAGAAATATACGAGCGCGTATGATCCGCGATATAATGGACGAATAATTGTAGAGGAGAAGAATGCCCTGAAAAATTGATTGGCTGCTGCGGTACAGAAGAGTTGAGATTAATCTGTCATGTATTGAAAAGAGAAAGTGAGAGAGAAATAGAGGGAGTTGAATTATTTTCTATGTTGCTGTATATTTTTGAAAATTTCAATCTAACAACTTTTCCTTAATTTCCTTTCTTTTTCTTCTATTTCTTTCCGAGCAAGATTTTAAGTCGTCGTAAGCTTTGGGGTTTAATTCAAAGTGATAACGCTCCGGGGTTTGAAATACAATTAACAATTCGGAAGATTGAATAAAAATCTTGATTTCATGGGGCGACGGAGCCACAGGGCGGTTATAGTTAGTCGAAGAAGATTGTCACCTTGACAACGGTGCCGATTAGCGAATCTGGCGGCATTTCCGGAGGGTCAGGAATTACCCCAGGGTTTATATGCGCTGCATACTCGTTGTGGAGTTTTGACTCTTTGACGGGGGTGCCACCGTCTAGTCGCTCCATATCAAGGCTGTCAGCAGGCGTGGGCTGGGAGAGTAATCTCTCCTTCATCTCGTGGAGATACGGGCACCGTTGCATCTCCCCGAATCCACTATTCTACCGTGGTTCTAAAACAGCAAAGGAAGAAGGAAATTAAAAGAGAAAAGAAACATGAGAATGTGAAAAAACTTGATGCTGCAACGTGCGAGGCAACGTGCTGCAATGAGACAATAGGCAAGCATTATATTTTCATGCTAAATTCTGCGAGAAAATTTTCAAGAATTTTCGAGAATTTTGTCACAAAATCCTCAACAATTTCAATTGAAGAAGGTATACAGCCCTATGCAGACAAAATCGTAAAATAAGCTACGTGAATCTTTTCAAATGAGATCTTCAAACGAGATAGAAGAGTTTGAATGAAAAAACTGAATATCTGTTACGGAAGGAGGATTTTGTTAATATTTCAAATACTGAGAATACAAAAAGCTCCTTTTAAGTTCTTACAATTAGGTTTAAACTCGAGGGGCCATTTACTCCTTCATTTGGTGTAAAAATGATTTCACAGAATCGTTGATTTCATGTGATTTCGCGTGTGATTTCAGTATTTCAAGCTCTGCATGATTTCAACGAATCGTTTGTACTTTTTGGTGATTTCGTTGAACGAAATCGTGATTCGAATCACGATTTCGAAATACCAGCTATCGAAAAGAAATCGGAAAGTAGGTTTAGTCTACGAATCTTGAAAAGTTCATGTGATTTCATGAATGCATGTGATTTTACATGATTTCATCTGATTTCAAGGTGATTTCAGACACTTTAGAGGATATTTTGAAATCAACAATGACAGATGATTTTGAGCGATTTCGAGCGATTTCGAGCGATTTCGTTCGTGATTCATTCGATGTGATTGGATGATTTCACTAGTGAATGGCCCCTCGTTTAAACTCGTCTATCTCATTTGTGGGTATAATTTGAAGAGATTCAGCTTGCTTTTTTTCTAAATCAGCTCACGATTTTTCATAGCACGAATCACATAGGCCCTACTGGACTTGCGGATGAAATTCTCTACGAAGTCAAGCGTCGGGAAATATCACTAGGAATATCATATTAATTAGGAATGAAAAAAAATTACGAAGAAAGTTCAAGCCGTTTGGATGGCGAGACAACGTAAATTGAATTTATATTGGCCGTCTAGTTTCTGCGGCTACCATCTTTATTAGATTTCGTGGTGGTTGTGATAGGAGCGTGGAAGTTAAGGGTATAACTGTTATAGTACCAGAGTCGAAATTCAGAGCCTGCCATAAGCCTACAGGTACTAAGCAGGACCTTGTTTAGTACTGTTTGGTGCTCACGCCCTGTTCAGAACCTTGAGAGAGGCCCTATCTTTTCCATAGTTGGTGCCCTTGTGGACGTAAACGTCCTATTATAACCTATTCTAGTACTCTATGTGATAGTCCTCTCATATGGGAGCCTATTTAATGTCTTGAGGTCCTTAAAAGGTACCTACCGCTGCAGTGTCTGGATTGGTAATTGATATTTCACTTACTCGGGATAATTAGATGCGATTAGCGAAAGGTGTTGTGGATTATAATTGCAATAGTCATGACTACGGTGATATTTATTTATCTTGTATACAATAATTATAATTTAAGATAATTATACAGCTGATTTCAGCCATATTGGGTAGGTACCATAATTAATATTTGAATTTGGTGTCACTGCTTGTATTTCCGCATTGGTCGAAATATTACGATCAAATTCAAGTATTGATCTCAATATCTAAAAGACTGAAATTCTGGGGGTCGCAGTCTACTTTGTGGATTTGCACTCCTGCCTCTTCCAATCCATTTCACTACACCTACATTCTATAGTGGCGGTCCTGTAGAGGTCTTGGCGGTTGGGGGTCATAATTTCGAAAGACCAAAATTTCGAATCTTAACATTATACATTCGGATGGAGGTTGAAACTTGAACATATAAAATTTCAATTAAGAATTTTTGGCCCTTCGTGATTTGGGTGTTTCGAAATTATGACCCCCACCGGTCTTGAGGATATGGAGGACCTACGAAGGCCTTAAATACGTCCCACCCTGAATCTAAACGTGGGAGGAATGGAAACATACGCCATGCTTAGGCCTAAATTAGGATCTCTTTTCTATACAAAATAGTCCTCCATAAGTTCCATCACCTCCTCTTTAGGTCCTATTTACTCCCTCCCTACTTGCAGGCTTACGGTAGGGTCGAAATTTCGACTCAGATAGTTATGATTGAAACTCGGACGTGAAGCAGCATTAAATTCATCCCGACGTTGTTTCCTGAGATTATTTCACTTCATAGAGGAATTTTTATTCATGGAACGTTCCCGGAAACGAGACATCTACGCAGATCACGTGATCAAAAGTGGCGTTGCATCCGTTGACACACGTGCGATTCTACTTGTTTCTATATATACCTATATATGGGGCTTTCCATACCAACCCAAACTACCGATGATTTTTGCATCTTCGATTTCGCTGAAGTTCGGGCATCCTTTTGTACCCCTCGAAAAAGGTTTTTATGATTTTTTTCAAATTTTTTCATCCAGCCAACCGGGAGACGAGAATTTTTGAAAATTTCGCGGATTTTTTTTTTAAATAGCCATAACTGGGTGAAAAATTGTCCGATTTGGGACTTTTTTTTTCAAATTTCGTGTTTTTGGCTGAATTTTCTGAAAAATGTATGCAAAAAACATTTCATTGTGAATTTGATTGTTTTTTTTGTATTTCAAAGGTAAAACATGGATCTTAAGATTGTTTGTATCCTTCGATTTTTTTTGAAAAATTCTCAAAAATACTACTCCCCAAAACACAAATTTTAAGCCTAGTCTCGTAATGGGATAATGATAGGTTATAATTTTTTTGAATTTTTAAATTAATTAATTTTTTTCATTTTTGTTCCATTTATTGTTCTTACTTTGTAGAGTATTTGGTATGGTTTTTTATTCGAATGCAATACTCTACAAAGTGAAAACAATAAATGGAACAACAAAAAAAACTAATTAATTTAAAAATTCAAAAAAATTATAATCCATAATTATCCCATTACGAGACTAGGCTTAAAATTTGTGCTTAGGGGAGTAGTATTTTTGAGAATATTTAAAAAAAAATCGAAGGATACAAACAATCTTAAAATCCAAGTTTTACCTTTAAAATACAAAAAAAAACAATCAAATTTACAATGAAAAGTTTTTTGCATACATTTTTCAGAAAATCCAGTCAAAAACACGAAATTTGAAAAAAAAAAGTCCCAAATCGGACAATTTTTCACCAAGTTATGGCTATGTAAAAAAAAAATCCGCGAAATTTTTAAAAATTTGAAAAAAATTTGAAAAAAATCACAAAAACCTTTTTCGAGGGGTACAAAAAGATGCCCAAATTTCAGCGAAATCGAAGATGCAAGAATCATCGGTAGTTTGGGTTGGCATGGAAAGCCCCATATACATCATAGCTAGAACCACTACAATGATTGTATGAGACAAATTTTAATCCACGCAAATTATTCGAACTCTACGTCTCTGTTTTCCATAAAACCAAAAAGATGCGAGTATGATAAAGTTCGTTGTAATATGGCCGGTCACTGACCTGCCTTGTCAAACACGCGTGGTGTATACACCTTATACAGCTTCCTATGGAATCCTTATGTCACGTTAATTTCGTGACCTCTATTTATTTACGATTAGAATTCAGCCAGGAGGCTGGGAACGGGCATTTCCAATCTTCATTCATCTTGTCATGCCTGAAGCTTACTTACAATTAGACCTATCAAACCCATGTAGATATATGAGCAAGATCACGTCAAGTGGACCCCCCATTTTCCACTTGATCATGGAAAATTAAGCCTATGTATTTTTTTCTTAAGTAGTCACCATGCAAAATTAATCCCCCGAACGATTTTTCAAAATTTTCATTTTAACAACAATTTTTTTTACATTGAAAATTTTGAGTACTTTTAATTAAAAAATAGATTTCAAATCAACCGTTAAAGATAAATTAATAAAATTTTCAGAATTTATTGTCAAATGTCTACATTTTATTAAAATAATAATGGCTCAAAATTATTTGTTCATTATCCTATTGTTAATTAACTTTTAAGTAAACAAATGAAAATTTCACTGATTTCTACGTGAAAAAATGAATTTTTTTTTCATGAGTTACATGCGTCATTTATTTAAGTTTAAGATCCTGAAAGAAAATTTCACTGCTCGCGATTAGTTTAAACAATATGAATTTACTTATCACCGCGCGCCCGAGCATCTCAGGCTATATTGCAGCTTCGGTCAGTCATAATTAAGAATTACAATTAAAAATATTATTATTGAACGAATTTCATTCTTTTTAACAATAAAATGAAATAATTTTTAATTATGAAACTAAGACAGAAAAAATTATTAAATAATCAAATATAAATTTTACAAAACCGTGTAATCCGTTTTTTTTTTTTTTTTTTAAAATAAAGATAACGCGTTTCTGCAAAATTTGATACTTGATCATTAGTTAGTTTTCCCTGTTTCAGTTTAATAATGGAAGATTATTTCATTATATTCTTCATGATATTGTTTAAAAGAATGAAATTCGTTCAATAATAATATTTTTAATTTTAATTCTTAATTATGACTGACCGAAGCTGCAATATAGCCTGAGATGCTCGGGCGCGCGCTGTATTGAGAGTGCCCGGCGCGCGGCGCGCGGTGATAAGTAAATTCATATTGTTTAAACTAATCGCGAGCAGTGAAATTTTCTTTCAGGATCTTAAACTTAAATAAATGACGCATGTAACTGATGAAAAAAAAATTCATTTTTTCACGGAGAAATCAGTGAAATTTTCATTTGTTTACTTAAAAGTTAATTAACAATAGGATAATGAACAAATAATTTTGAGCCATTATTATTTTAATAAAATATAGACATTCGACAATAAATTCCGAAAATTTCATTAATTCATCTTTAACGGTTGATTTGAAATCTATTTTGTAATTAAAAGTACTCAAAATTTTCACCGTAAAAAAAATTGTTGTTAAAATGAAAATTTTGAAAAATCGTTCGGGGGATTAATTTTGCATGGTGACTACTTAAGAAAAAAATACATAGGCTTAATTTTCATGATCAAGTGGAAAATGGGGGGTCCACTTGACGTGATCTTGCTCATACATATAGGATAAGTAATGTTGATATTGCTTACAATGAAGAATATAGTGAGGTTCGGTGGAAGCTTAACAAGCCTAACGTTAGGCAATTCGTGTAAACACGAAAATTGCAACGCTGGCGAACGCATAGCGTGGCTTGAAAGTTGAACAGTGAAACATCTGAATCCGAAATCGACACCTGCAATTAATTTACTAATTCATTACCACTGATGCTTTACGAATGAATATCGATTCCCGTTGTCTTATTAGTTATATTACGATCAACCACAAACATGTCACTATGTCACTGAATTCTAACCCAACGAAGTGACAGCCGCAGTCTCCAATTGTCTGTCTTTGTGAATTGTGGATATGTGGTTTGGCCACTCTATGCGTGTTCGCGATCGTTGAAATTTTCGTGTTTACACGAATTGCCTATAGCGTTAGGCTTGTTGATCTTTGCACTGAACCTCACTGTATAATCATGAATTGAGATGATTTCAGTCTTCTACGAATTTTATCCAGAAATATTACTGGCACATGTGCACGCTGTACACGACTCTTGAGATAGATCTTGAAGTGCAATTTTTGACACGAATATACGAAACCGAGGACTGAGTGTGACGCGACTAAAAAGTGTCGTTCCGTTCGAACGGCTAGTGACCTCCTTGATGCATCTAGAACAAATTTATGTCTTATACGAGATGATTTACCCCGAGACAAAGCTCTCGATGTTCGTTTAACCGGCCATTTTACGAGCTGCGAAATTGATGCCCCCGTTCCTAAATCAGCCAAAGAAACAAGAGCATCTCCAATTTTCAGCTGACAGAACGGGGAAAAGGGAGAAGCGAAAAGTGCAGCTGAATTGACATAATGTGACATAGCTATGAGAATTACTGAATTAATAGATACGAAATTCCTATCTAGACATGAACTTTTCAGAAAACATTAACATCGCAGATCTATTTCCTCATCACAGTGCAGCTAATATTTGTGTGAAAAAAAGCCAACGGTCCTCAATTAATTCAGGGTTATATTTACGCGAAAAGTCAAGCTTTTCTTTTTTAGAGAGAGTCCTGAGTGTCCTCAACTTGATTAACCGGGTTAAGCAGTCGGGGTGTGCTTCTGTCAGCAAAAGTTCTACAACGCTGTGAATAGCTGTTAAAATCAAAACTTTTTTATCAACATTTTAGCCCCTCGTTTTCTCGTGTACCTAGTACATATTTATTGATAAATCCGAAGGACATCATAGAGAAGAAAAATGAAAGATGGCCTGTTTGATCCTTACGAGAAGAGTTTCCCCGTGGGAGGAAAATAAGGGTAGAACGAGGTCGTCCTTCGGAGTGGCAATGGCGAGCTGGGAGATAGATTTTTCCTCAAAAAATCACAACGAGCACGATATGAGTGAGGGCACAATCACCAAAGTCACAACACTGTGTACCGGAAGTGTCAGGAATCGATGCGCAGTCGGTCAGAGACCTCGGGGAAGCGAGGTGCACGACAAGGGCTCGAACACCAGACTGCGTGGCGACCACCTGTGAGCGTACCGGCGCCGGCGTCGCCGTCTACTTTGGCGTCGCATCGACCCGTCGTCGCGATTTTCACCATCGGTATACGTAGTTACACTCTCTCGAGTCTTTCCCCGAAAACTGAAATAACCGAAATCAAATTCTCGCGAATGCATTAAACGCGCCTCGATTCACTTCAGATCAACGATTATTGGGGACTTAATGTTTCACTGTTCGTAATGTTTCGCTAAATTCTATAGCTTGAAAGGATATGATTTCTCATGAGAAAATTGACACCAGTCAATTTGATTTCTTCATACTTTCAGTTTCCGTATTGGGCATAATGAGTATAGTGGCAGAAAATGCGAATAAGTTAGTCTGTGAAGTTAAGAGTTCAAATCTTACCTTCATATCTTGGAGTAAAATTTGTCGCGGCTACAATTGTGAATGTTGCCTGATTCCCAGCAGTAGAAAACCGCACTAACACCGTAGATATTTTCTGACGAATTGTCGATTTCACTGAAGTTTAGTTGAGCCTTTGAAAATTCAGATCGATGGAATCTAATATCAAGTCGAATATCGATGAATTGGTTCTGATTTCCCCCTAGGGAAAGTAAAGCGTCTGACGAAGGAAACTAATTCTCGTCTGATCAGGTCCTTTCAATTTCACGTATAGTTTATAAACAAACGCGATATGATCGTATCACTGATGTTAAGCGCGGTGAGTGCGACTGAAAGACTAGCGATGAAATAATCGAAATCGCTTCATGAACTTGCTTCTGATGTGTCAGCAGCGTTGGAGGCTGGCTTTGACTCTGGGACAGGGTCCCTTCACTCAGTAGTTGAAACTTCAGCAAGTAACGCACTTCGGTGTATGTATACTATAAATTATGGAGCGTATGTATGTAAGTATGTATGTATATAGATGTACGGCGGTTTGGTGCGGTGCACCGTTCGCGATCAGAGCGTCGATTTCAAAGTGTGAGTATATCATAACCATACCAATGGGTTTGGGTTTCCAATGGATGGCGCGAAGTGTGTGAGCGCATGTTTGAAGCCAAGGTACAAATTTGACGGCGTTGAATCGGTGCGTCACCATAGCAACCCCGCCACGGAACGACGCTTAGCGTCGCGACGGCCGCGCCCCCCAAGCGATAGTTCAATGCCATGGACTGGTGAGCGGTCTGGGCCACCGTAACCCGTCGTCAACGAGAACGAAATTGGATCTGGTTCACTTTTACTTATTTACAATCCAGGGCCTTGACTCGATTTTCGCTTAAAATTTTACCTTCGCTGCATCTTTTGCACCGTTTTGTATTCATCGCCGCGTATCGAACTACTCTACATTATTTTTAGCGAAAATCGCGCCGATGTTAAATCCACTACGAAAAAGAGCGAGGCTATTCAGTTCAATTCCTTCGACAAATTTGGGGAAATAAACACCCCTTAGGCTTGGGGTGAAATTTTCCAAAGAAAATAGAGCTTTGCGACAAGAGAAGAGAGAAATTATTTAAGGATATGACAGACCTCTCACAGCATTATTTGGAAAATATAAAAATGAAATTTTAGATATATATCTATTTATGATAACTATATCGCTTCCAGAATGGTAGAGCCCACTTTCAGTACACTCGGTTATGAATTGAATCATTGAAATCGTTGATATGAAAATTGAAAGAAACTTTATCCTCAACACCTGATCAGAATGTATATATTCTGTTGGAATTTTGGTGGTTTAATCCGTCACAACATCGTTCCACAATATTATGATGTCAAATTATGTTGTTTTCGTACCAAAACTGAAATAGGATTCAGCAAATACCGAAGCCTTCTGGACTGATATCTATCTTCCAAAAGGACGCGATGATAATTGTCTACAAAATGAACAACACCGAGTTTGAATTCACCCCGGAATTTCGTGACGTATAAAATATGATATTTGGTAGAAATTTGGAGCAAATCCAATGTCGTTCAATTTCTTTATCGCTATACTAAAAATAATAAAGAATGCAATTATCTCGCCAGGGTACAAGACCATCCCAAAAATGCTATACTTGGAATTGTACCTAACTGGGAAATGTATGGTTCGTTATTTATGCGTGGTAAAAAGCCTGTGAATTTCTGTCTCTTTCGTCCCAATTCCCTTGTTTCCCTCTTTTTCCACATTATCTTACTGTCTCCTCTCCCACTGAGGACACTCGACTTCACCACGTGACTTCAGGCTTGACCCTCTTCCCTCTTTACCTCTTTTCGCGCGCAAATCTACCTCAAGTATTCCCAAGTTGCTCCTATTGTTTAAAAACGAGCCTTTCACATCATTACGAAAAGCCTAGTTATCCGTGACGAATACTCACGCGATAGTAGAATCCAAGTAATGTCGAATAGTTCGTTCCTTGGCTGTGATATAGTGGGGAAACTGTTGCCTGGGGCAAGGTAGGTGAATTCGGTTTTGAGCCCGCTCTCCGAGCTCTCGATCAGACGCCTTATCGCTCCTTGGCTCTTTCCTTCTCGTTCTCCCCTCGCCTCCTTCACGTATTACTTATTTTCTTCAATAACTAATCAAGGTTCAATTAAAAACTATCAAACGTGCGATAATAATTAATTGTAAGCCAAGCAGCTCGAAACGCGCGGCAACGCTTATACGTGACGATGTAAACAAGGGCTCGACGCATGTGCGCGAATGCGCGAGTGACCGCCAAACCTTAGTTCAGAGCTCAGCTCACCCTCTTTGTGAGTGTCTATTTCGCGTTGGTCTATGTACCCTTGTGTATATACGTACACAATCCATGGGGGCGAGTTACGGGGGCTGGTTGGATACGCCATGACACCCACCACCACACCGTGAAACGAAAACGGAGCACCGATCAATACGAGGTGCAACCATTCCTCGTCCCTGCGGGGGTGGAGCACATTTTCACCCTTGATAGTGACGGGTGTGAGTTACTCGCGAACGCGATGAAGTTTTATAAAACTCATTTTCAGAGAAGCTAGGGAGGTATTGTTCAGGGACCACGAATCTGTGACTCGAAACAATTTTCTAATCGTTCAAATTTTTCACTTTTTTCCAAGGGATTCAGTAAGAGTTGGAATTTTTCAACCATGAGGAATTCAAAAACCATGCGCAGATCTTCTTTCGTCTTTCGTTGTCTGGGAGTGAATTTATTCTATCGGATGAACCCAGGCCGTTCGTTAATGTGTCCATTTTCGGTCTAGATAACTGAGGAACGAGGACGAAAGAAGAAATTAATTTGCTTTTCTGCACGAGTAAAAATATTCGTGGATTGGAAATTGCGAATTTTGCCTGCGATTACCTATATGAACAAAACTAGGTTATTGAAAAATTCTCTATCGGGTCATGCCTGTAGTCCTTGAAGAAAAGAAAATTCCTTTTAAGGTGTAATTATCCGCTTATTGAGCGGACGTCCTTCGATCTGTTTCCATTTTTCTTCAGTTTTTAATTGCATGAATATAAGTATAATATATCTTTCAATTATGTTTCAGAATAAGTAAGGAAGCTTTAGACATGCCGCATACTAGTATACATCGTGGATAGTATACGTCGGCATAATATATGCGCCGTTATCAGAGTTTTTTTTAATTAATGAAGAGGTGTGTAGCGGCGTTAGATACCAGGTCATTCTTTGATGTTTTTTTTAACAATTACTACTCGACACGCGAACTAATTACTTACTCGGAGCTGGTCAGATATAGTGGTCAAATATCGGTAGACCAACGAATATGAGTCAGCTTTGCGCGTTTTTCCATTAGACCATATTAGACTGTTTAAAATCTATACGACATAGGTATACGCCGGTGTATGCAATATGATAAAAAGTTTTTGTATCGATCGATGCAACACTATATTATAGCATAATGAGATATGGAATAAAAAATTGTTCATCGTATAAACCCGCTCTCGTCTCAGTTTTGTTTCAATTTTTCTTGCCCTTGTCTCTCTCCTTTTTTTTTCTTGTTGCCAAGTAGTTTAGTATAGATAACCACTACACCGGAGGATTAAAGTCAGGCGAATATCTTTTGTACATTGAAAACGGTTCGTTAAACTCGCCGCTGGCAAGCAACCTTCTTTGTTCGCGCCTGCAGGATCCGCGCCCAACCCTCGGGATGAGATTTTCGACAGGAGAGAGCCCACAAAGACTACATCTGCGATCAGTCTGCACCAGACAATCAGCCGACATTAAAGGCTTTTACACACCAAATGGCGAAAACTTTACATTCCGATTAACGCGAGGGAAAGATTTTTCTGTTTCGTAACAACGGAAACGTGCGAGTCCTTATGCGCTTATATATTTCACCGATTTAGATCGCAGCATACAGAGACAATTCGAGACGATTGTTCAATGCCAAGTAAAAGGCTTGGGCCTAAAATATGTCGATGAACCAATACCCCGCTTCATTACGCTCGAAGGAATTAGAGGCACTCGGGTACAGTAATATTCACACATATATGCCTTAGCACTTCCGGATAACTATTTCTCGGTCTGAATCTGAAACGAGCTTCAACTCTATGAGAATTTAATGAATGTGACCAGCGATGGTATTGGCGATAAGTTAGCTGTGTGACATCTATTCACATATATGTCACATTCATTCAATTCTCATAGAGTTGAAACTCGTTTCAGATTCAGACCGAGAAATAGTTATCCGGAAGTGTTAAGGCATATATGAATATTACTGTACATCCGTTCAGAAGTCATTGCCGTTGTTCACGAAGGACGTAATATGCGTTTGTACAGTAGGTGAAAAATAATAGAAGCGATATTTTTTAGGACGTCCTCGACCCACCGTGAGATCGTTTTTTTCCCCCTTCTAATTGAATCTGCTGTAATCGTACGACGAACGTTATTACAGTCGGGGCAATTTGCGGATGTAAGAAACCCAACTTTAGCAATTTCCGCAGTCTTTATTACGCCCCATGTTCTAAATGCCGACAATTACGAGTTACGTCGCTCTCCCGGATACAGATCTACCTGAAGTCTTCGCGATTTAAGAATCTAAGGTTTTATCCTCATTATCTATAATTTTGAATTCGAGGTATCCAATCGTCGCCAAGGATTCAAGGACCCGACACAATCAAAATTGAGGATCCTTTGATCGTGAGAAAAGAGGTGATTAATACTTGAATAGAACTCGTCGCGCTGAAGATTGTCAAATCTGATTATTGTATCTCATAATTTAAGCCCAAATCTATTTCAGGGTCATGAACTATTCGTCAAAGATCTAATCATAGTTTTCTAAGATATATTCATCTCCGCGTAACGATGTATATATAGCCGTTAAATATTCATTTATTCATATTTCTACAGCCTGCAGTGTATTAATTAATACGAAGGACGTAAAAGTTGACCACCGACGAAATTAGCTAGTGAATTTCTTTCCATTATAAGGACACGCCCGCGCCCGCACGTTTCAGTTTTCGGTGTACAAGTTTTTTTTCATGATTCGATCAAATTTGGGGGTCATTCTCCGGATCGCCCTGGCCTCTGAAAATTCTTGTCTAGGTACCGCAGGCCATGAGCGACGTTAACAGTGATCGTATCACGATTTACGGTAGATGTGGCTGTCTTTGCCTTTGAATTGCCTTTCCGTATTGCTTGATTACGGAACCAACGACAGCAGAGCTGACTATGAGCTAAGAACAACTCAAGGTATTTGGGTCACCGTCTCTGTCTCCGTCTCCGTCTCCATCTCCGTCTCCGTCCGAAGACAAATTACCTTTTTTTCTGATAAATTCCCGGCTTCGAACTGATCTTTGAAACTGGACTGATCATCAGATCGGCTACTTAAACCGGAGTATCTATACAATCTTCCGATTCGTATTACTGCTACGTTTAAGCAGTTAAACTATGGTATCATTTGCATTCAGCCTTAGAATTCCTGGCAATAATTACTCTTCCCTTTCATTTTTTCCAAACAATCGATGAGTAGTAATTAAATATTCGTCAGGGTGAATGTTGCAAAAAGGTAAATTATTGTCGAGACAATTATTCGAGATTCGAAATTGCTCCATCTTTCCATTCTGGAGAGATCGTTATGTTAATTATAATCTCAGGCTATTTATTCCTGTATTTTACTCCAGTTTCAAGTGTGTGTAATATTCAACGCGCGGTTCCGTCTTTGGACAGAGTGTCAATAGAGGAGTTTATCGCCTATTTCGAACTGTGATTACCATTAGCAATAATGATGAGAATTCGTCACTCATTCATCTATACCTACTGGATGTAGGATTCAGGTCGAACCATGCAGTGGGATCTTTTTGCAGAGAATAGCATAGGCTTGTACGATTCGAGCGCTTGAAGAACGTATAAATGATTCTCCGATTATTATTTTCATTCTTCATTTATCACTCAATTATTGGTAATCGCACGGGCTTCTGGGGTCTATAATAATTTATTCGATATAACGTTGAATGAAATTATACGAATGATGTATTATTGCGGACGACTGAGTGTATTGCATCGCAAGGTACAAATAGTATACAAAGAGTATAAGAGTACAAACAATGCGTAGGAACTACAGTATGTGGACATAGAAAAAGTACAGCGTATAGAAAGAGATATTATTATTATTCTTAATTCGTATAGTACCTATAATGGCGATTAGCGTGATTTTGACGAAGTAATCCGTGCCGATTTGAAAAAGAAATATTATAAATATATGTTAGGTCGGATTTAAAGTAGAACTATCGGAATATGGTAGAAAGGTGTGCATGGTACGTTTTTTTTCCACTAGTCTATTGGTAAAATATCTTTGTGTAACACCTGCATGGGAAGTTTGACTCTGCGCGCTAAAAATGGTGCGCCAAATGGCCGATTCCCCAACCGTGTGGTTATTTTTATTATCGCACACCAAACAGTGCGATTATGTCCATTACCGCACGCTTTCAGAGCGTAACTAGGCAACTAGCGCAATCGGGCGTGTTGTGTTATTATTATTCTATCCTGACGATTTTTAATAGTCTTACAACCGAAAGTCTCACTTCCCATGCGTTGGTGTCGCATAAAATAGGTTATGTAACACGTGCGGGTTGGCGATTACTGACTCGTTTGATTGCAAAATTCACACTCGTCAGTAATCGCCAACTTCCCGCACGTGTTGCACAATATACTATTTCAAGACTCGATTTGTTACTGGTTATAATTATAATCGATTTTTGAAATATGATTTATAAAATGACTAATATATGTAATATGTATATTAAATTTCGTTAAAGAAATTGTTTAGAATTTTTTTTTTCGTAACAACAAAGTGTCCAAAATTTAATGATAATTTGTACTTCTGTTTTAGTGGATTTCTATTCGATTGATTAATATCGATCTTGAATAATTTCGATCTAACGACAATAATATGTATAACTATATCATATATTGATCCTGGCCTTCATATTCCGTATGGCTATAATTTCTAGTTCATCAGTATAATTACTAGCTCAGATTTTATACTTGTAATATATGATGTATTAAATTGATATAAATATTATTATTCGTGTCACGGTAACGATCTGTATGGACGAAATCGAAAAAAAAACAAAAACAAAAAAACAAAAATAGAAAGGGAAACACAAACGTATTCCGCGATAAAGCGTGACAAATAATAATTTAGATCATCGACACGGGCTCCGAGACTTTTACAATACAGTGCGATATAATGTTCACATTTATGTATATATATAATTATATACGTTATAGGGCTGCAGTAGAGAGTATACATAGAATAGTATAATAATACAATAAATATTATAATAGAACAACGCAATATTAACGTATCGTAACATATCGTAGATATAGAAACATGGTCGACACGACTATTCTAAACATTGAGAGTGCGTGTGTGCGCGTGTGTGGTTTTTGTTTCCTGATCTTCCGTATTTACAATAACCTTAAACTATTCAATGAGCTATTTTACATACGCATTTCAATCATCGTGATGATTACATTCATGCATCGTATTATTCATTGCTATCATCGCCAGCGTTATACATAATAGCATTAATGTTATCATTATCATTATCATTATCATTATTATTATTATTACTACAATACTAATATTTTTCACGCAAAACGCTTACGGAAACACGCATATATGTATATATGTATAATAGGGTGGTCCTTAAAAATTAAATTTTTTGCGACGCCCCCTAAAAAGCTTCGTTTTGATGAAAAAACACTGGGAAAATTTTCTTTTTTTTTCAAATTCAAAACAACACGTGCCCTGAGACGATCTAAGTTAATTTTTGGGTATAATATTTTTTGGGAATTTTTCAGGAAAAATACAATTTTATTTAAATAACTCATACGTAACTGCTCACAGATGTATAAAAAGCCCAAAAATAAAAGAAAAATTGAAGCATGAGCTTGAATGACGAAGTATATTAAGCTTCTTATAAAGATTTAAGTTAAAATTCATAACTTAAAATGATAACACTGAAAGTATTTCATTGTTAAATATTTTCATATCTCGAAAAAATAATTATTTCAAATTTAATATGATACTTTCAGAGAAAAAATGATTATACCCAAAAATTAACTTAGATCGTCTCGGGGCACGTGTTGTTTTGAATTTAAAAAAAAAAGAAAATTTTCCCAGTGTTTTTTCATCAAAACGAAGCTTTTTAGGGGGCGTCGCAAAAAATTTAATTTTTAAGGACCACCCTAATGTACAACTAACGGCAAATATGTATACATATAGCGTATAATTGTGTCTAACACATCTGTCAGTTGAGCATAAAAACTTGAGTATTATCATTTAGTATTTTATTTTATTATATCTTAAGTTGATCCCCTTCGCGAACAGTGTGATAAAATTTTTTTGAATAGAGGATGATTTATCATATGATATGGATAATATAATATATATAACTATTGTACTGGCTTCTTCTTCTGTTTTGTCAATCTCAGTTTTTCTTTTCTTCAGATCTTTGCGAATATATAATATATATATATATGATTTCTTTTCTCTACAAATTTTCTATACCATTTCAAATAATCTGCTAATCATATACCGCTATACAAGAGATTGATTTATAAAAAATTCTATTTCATTGATCAATTGGTTGATTTTTATAATTAAAATATAATATCGTGTAGATATAATATTGTATACTTGTAGAATGTTATTTTCGAACGTTACAGTTTCTTCCTCCCGAATAAACTGATATACCTGTCCAACATTTACCAAATATATTATTTTATGTAGTTTGTAATTTGTAGTTTGTACCACATGGAAGACGGAAGTTCGTGAGATAATTTTTGGGGGATAGGTGAGTCCTAGATGGCGCTATAATAATGGAGTGTTGTTGTAATATTTTTTTTTCTTCTCTTTTTCTTGTTGTTGTTGTCTCTTTTTTTCTATCATTATTGCAAACGTACATCCAACGCTATAATCAATGCAAGTCAAGGCTCTTCTAAGCGGGGCTTATAATAAATTTGTTTTCTAATAAAACTGGTCGACAAAAATTAGAGAAAAAAAAACAAAAAAACATCGTCGACATACCAACTTTGCTCGTTATCTTTTCATCTGAAATATTCAGTAACAATAAATTTTTGTCCACACGGTGGTGACTCGTTCAAAACAAATCAAAACCGATTGACCGAAATGCGAATTAGATTTCTAATTAAACAATATTAAAACGAAAACGTTCGTAAATTCGTAAATACATCTCGAATATGATCGAGATATTTCTCAAAGGGGGTGTCAGGACTCAGGACTCTGTTTTCAGATAAAATATGCGGCCTCATTTTCGGCAATGGCATCAAGATTGACAGAGAGATTCTTAGGGCGCCTGGCAACTGCGGCAACGATGGCCTTATCAGCCCCCTTAGTATCCCTAGGTCACATATAAGTCGGTTTAACTTTATAGGCCCTTTTCCATACTTCGCACAAACATACGGTGCTATGAAATCGGTAAAAAATAGCAAGCGGCATGGATACGTGAGTGATAATCGTCCATGCCCATAAGCCGTAGAAATGAAGCTGAACGGGATGCGATTCGGCGCGAGATTTTTCCAAAGTATTAATCGCCCACATGGCGAGATTAGTGACCAGAAGAAATGTGACGATCTCCCTACCGGGCTTTCGCCGTATTTGTTCAGGAGTGGCGACTGACCGCCTCGATGCATCCAGGATAAATATGGTCTGACATGTCGTCTGAACAACGCTGGCCAACGCTGTTATCAACACCAAAACGGTGTGCTTTTCTATGGTGAAATGTCCACCGATTATCGTGAAGGTCGAGTATATGAACATCCCGGTCTGGGCGGCTACCAAGAGGATGTTATCCAGCTCAAGATTTCGCCCTCCGTCGTAACGGAGTCTTCGCATTTGGAACATTCCCACCAATGTCGCGAGGGTCGACATCCCGTAAAGGGTCAATTCGCACACGTTAACTTCTGTCACTGCGAGACTAACAAGTTCCGGTCTAGATATTAACACGAAGAAAAGTATCAGGGATATTATCGTCAATACAAGGATCAGGATACCGACGAAAAGCCCCTTGTGCGCACGGGCACAATCGACGCTGTAGTGATGCGGTGATCTTCTGCAAATGGTAATTGGACATCAATCGGGTTCAATAGGCACATTTATTCGGATTATGTCCGTACGGATTCTAGATTTCACATATATACCTGTAGGCATGTTGGGGGTGATGTCGTGATCCCGGGGGCGTCGTGGGCTGGGGGATTCCATCCTTCGATATGTTCTTCCACATTACGTATAAAATAGCTGCGCAAATGAGGCTGTACTCTATGGTGCAAGGGAACAAAAATGGACTGGCGTCCTGCACCAGAGACCCCATGATGTTTGTACGTCGGCATTCGAACATGTGATGAGGACCTTTCAATCCACGAGGTAGCCTTGAATGTTCGGTTACAGGACTAGGTTCCTGGTGATGTCTGCCATGGCCGTGACCATGGTTGTACCCGGAGAGATGAAGACCGCCTTTAGTACCTGCGGAAATATCGGATTCACATATCTGCCGAAATTCGAAAACGAACATTTTTTTAGCTGATCCTTATCGACCCGCTCTGTACCTAATAGACATTCCGAATTGATCTTAAAGCTGGAGGAGCTCACCAAGTCTGTGCGATATTCTTAGCGAGTTATTTTCCGGGTCATAAAACGTGAGGATTTCGTGTTTAGTTTCCTGCACCAGAACGTTCAGCCAAACCGAAAGGTTTGTGCCGATCATATGCATGAGACCAAAACGGGCGACGATGCGGTGTCGGTAGACCTTCATTTGCTAAAAATTGCAGATAATTTAGTGGACGCATTGGTAATTCGAATTTGATTAGAAATTAATGTGAAAATTGTCAGGGCCAAAATTTTGAAGACAATAATGGCATAATATCTGGATGTGAACGCGGACGAATCGTCTGCAAATAATTTGCGAGCCGATTTATATTCTGCCCCATTAATTCCTGGCGTTCGGTCATCCCCATTAGGTACATACTCCACCGCAAATAATCTCTCTTAATAAACCCTGCATGAGCGCAGTACATCCGCTTCCTGAAATCCCTCAATTTTTATCCTTGATGAAGCTGCAGCAGAACGTCCCCCACTTTCATTCCTTTCCTAGTCGTTAACTACGCTCTGCGCGTATCTACTCCCCAATTCTCATGAGCAAGAACCGTTTTTGACAAGGGTAGAAACAGTCGGTTAAAATTGCGTTATTTGAAGCATAACTGTGTACGGCCAGGGTATAATCGATACACCTGTCTCCTCCACATTAGCTTGCTTCGGTACGCTAAATTTTATCTGGGTGAAAATTTGCATTCGGTATATGTGTATGTACCTATAAGTAATAACTTGCCACCGTGACCAGCATTTCGGATGGGTAACCAACCCCAATCAGCTTTGAGGCTCAAATTCGGTCCGTGCAATCAACTCGCCCGTGAAACTAGTCATTTTATTCGTCACTCTTGGAACATTAGCCATTAACAATAAGCCTGACCATTGAAAAGTATAGTAGCAGGCATAATCATGGGATCGGTGTATAGGTTTCTATACGCTGCGAATATTTCCATTCGAATTTCTGGAACAACTACTTACCTCGTTGTTTAGAAAAATGAAGTACATTTGTATGAATATGAAGGCCATCCTGGTCGCGGGTGTCAAGGCCAGCATAATGTTGTGGCATTTTGTGTCTCTCTCGAGCTCAAAGTATTGGCCAAATTCTAGACCGGAATAAATCATCGAGCCAATCCCAAAGGCCACGGCACCCATTCGAAGATAAAAACTACCATAGTGTTGGCTTGGTCTGACTACAACAGTTACGTGAGGACACCCGGCGTCTTGTAAGTCGCTGTCACCTCCAGCACCACTCGAAGATCTCGAGCTATCCAAATCGCACTCTTCTCTCTGCTGTTTTTCTGTTAAATGTACAATTGTTAAAAGTTATTCGAATTCTTCGTTCACGCGACGAATTCGGTTCTGATTGTCAGATTTTCATCATTGATTGGATGTTTGCGATTACTCACTTGGTTTGGGCTTGTTATCCCTCAGCAACATTCCGTACATGTACAACAAGAATGTCATACTGCCAAAGTACAGGTAGAGGTAAAAGGCTTCATAGAACGACGGCGGAATGTAGGTGGATATTACCTCTGCCATTGGAAAAGCGATGCCCATCACTACTAGAAGCTTTCCGTAAAGAGCACTCAGGGTGGTCGCCAAAGCGTCCCTGTGATGTCAAAGCACAAGATTACTGCAGTCGTTTATTTCGGAACATTGTGTATAGGTATGTACCTGACACGACGAACGTCCGTCTATTTTAGCTGGTTGAAATTTTCATTTTTCTACAACTGGCAGTCGTGTGTCATAAGAAAGGCCAGAAAATAGATTTCAAGAAAAAGAAAAAACTTACTGAACTCTGGTTCAAAATTTTTAAATTATCATAAAAATATTGAATAAGAGTAAAAAATTGACTCACGCGCCAAGGTGCTTCCAGTTTCTATCATCACTGACTTCGAGGTACGCCGGGGCCGGATAACAAACCGCAGCTATAGGTTGACTAGGGCAGGGAATGGCAAGGGCAAATTGTGGTGCCCGATGAGCTCGTGAAGGTGAGCTGCTGCTGTGACGAGACAACGTCTCCGGAGAGACAATAACCGCTGACGGAGAAGCGGGCGAAGGTAATGCCGCAGGGAGTCCTGGCCAGCTGAGTGGATGAAATATTTTTTAACGAACCTTGATCAAATTTCTTTAATCAAATTGAAGAGTCTTCGCGATTATTTTTTCATCAAAATCAAATTCTGTTGGGAAAAGTCTTACATCACTCGTCGGGTAATCCAACAATTTTAATTGGCAAATTACGTAATTAAAAACAATTTTAGCTTACTCCGTTCTTCCTCGTCGTTTCATCGTAGTTTGGTAATTGGCTTACGTCATAAATGGATTATTTATCTGAACGTGCGGTGATTCAGCAGGGTAGATCTTGCCCGGTGGATATTTGATAATGAACTAACTTTTGGGGACACCTGCGCAGGGCTCTTATCTTGTTTTGTTTGATTTTCTTATTTTTTTTAATTTTCTGGCTGTAGATTTACTCCACGATTGATCAGGGAATTTCATCCCTTAAGGCAACAGAACGGACTAGTTTTCATCATCAATAATTACAGCTGTAATTATTAACCGCGCGTTTTCACAGTCTAAGCGGTAACTTTAGGGATAACTGGGTGTCCGTGAGTGATGAATCAATTGGAATAATCAATGAAGACTGTTCGCGTTTCGTGACGTAAATAACATAACACGCATACAATACGACTCACCTTTGTTTGAACAAGAAATGCCTCCTCTCTTAGTTTTTCGCCGGTCCTCGCTCCTTTGAGCGGTACGCTTATATAAGGCTACTAAAGAAGCAATCAGCGTAGAATTACTTTGGCAAAACATCCATTAGCTTAATTATTTTTTCTTTTCTTTTTTGCACTTTGCGCTATTCTTCTAATCATCGGACCCACAAAAATTCGCAGGTGGATACGTAACTTAGGTATGCAATAGGACTCGTGTCAAATCAAATCTCAATTGTTAGAATTGAGTCGATAAATATCCAGATTCTGAAGACATATTCTGAAGAAAAATGAAATCCTATTTTCGAAAGTTCGAAGATCAATCTATCGAACAAAATATACAATACGAGAGTGTCGAGTCCTAATGATGAAAGTGGGAGGCAATATAATATTGAACCGCAACTATATCCAAGGGGCATTTTTATAAATCACGGCTTGAATTAGTCAATTGTGAGGCTAGATGAAAGGATAAAAGATAATCGCAAATATATATATGTATAGGTACATGAATGTTGGGGACACCTATTTCCAGTCGCTAACTCACAACTGCCTGTTCTGGATTCGCGGAGGTAATAGGCTAGTGCTGGGTTCAATTTAAGGTCATATTATGCTGTCTACACGCGGACATGTTACACATTGACAAAGCTGTGCAGGAAGAGAGCGACTAGTATAGATGAGTTGGTGGGCATTTTGTGTTACACATATTGAGTAAGATATTTTTCAATCTTCAATTTTAATGCGATTATTTATTCGATCGATATTTCATATGGAAAAAACATAAACTTGTACGGAAAATGGGTTTCCTTGAACAATTCGGATATCTAAATGTATGTGCGTCGTTTCAAGAAATTCTAAAGAATTTATACATACTTGGAGATATTGAAATTTGTACAGTGCACAATTCTGTTTGCTTTCCTGACCAATCTGTGGTATGTACATACATCTGAAGGCTCACGATAGGATATCTGGGGGACGAGAACGCAGTAGAATTCATTCCTAGTTGAGCATTATGAAATAATGGCAGTGTTTGACTCTGACCAGTACCTCGATCGCCCAAAGAGACTTTTATCTCGGAATACGCGGAGCACATTATGACAGAGGCGGGAAGACTTTAATTCACGGCTAAAATATAACCAAAATCAAAGTTATTCGCCAATATTGTCGAGCTCTGATAGAAAATTTAAATAATAATTCCAAACATTCCACCAAAGTAATTATTCGATGTCATTCCTGAATTTGAATCAAGTATTGTAAAATCTGATGTATCTGTTCAATCTGTCACTATGTTTCTGAATGAAAAAGGTTCTGGTTTAATTCCTTGAAACTTCTAATTTTACCTGGATTGTTAAATTCCTCATGAATGTTTGAACTGCTGAGTCCTGCGGTCTATAAAATGACTACACTGGTAAAAATGTTTCATGTGAATTTACTAAACTTTTATTGGAAGTTTTTTTCACCCCCGGAATTGTAAATGTACTATGCACTTGCTTAGCAATTTCATAAAACTAACGTTGCAAATTTATCCTACCGTGTAGTAAAATGTCTAAACATTAATATAGTAATTTAGTGAAATAACTAAACATTAGAAAAGTAATTTTAGTAAACTTGGATATTCAAAATAAAATCAAATATGATTTGCAAATTCCATATGTAAACGCAAAATTCAGACATAGATTCCTTATTGTAAAAGGAACGATTACGCCCGGATTAACATCCCATTTCATATTTCACAACTACAATTTCACACGCAGATGGAAGCACATCGCGAGTTTGCTTGGAAAAACACCTTCGAATGTTTTTAGTATTTGAACCCACGCCGCTCGCATTACTGTTATATTATCTACTAATCGCACGCGCTATCCGCTACGCCAATTTACTACATAGTGATTAGTGCAATAACTTCTTAATGTTTGTAAAAATGTATGATCAAAATGTCGGATTAAGAGTGAATAGACATTTGAATCTCACCGATCAGTGCCTTTCCTCGTACGTTTCTGACACTATGAATACAAGACATTGATTATGTAATATTAAAAAACCTTGGTTTAGTAAGTTCAACATGCTGACTTAATGTAATTGTGGTCATGTTCAGTGAGCTTAATTAGCGTTTGGGTGATTTTGTTGTGCAGTTTTATGAAATTAGAAATTTGATCACACAATTGAAATAAATGCACGGCAAATCTGTTTCCATAACTAAATTTATGATTTCAAAACAGTTCAACTGAATTCCCTCAATTGTGTGTGTGGTAAATTTAGCGAACTGTTGAGCTCATTCCTAACAATGTACAGCAAATCTACAAATAAAATAACTTTACTGCCCATGTTTGGCAAATTTCAAAAGCAATTCCATTCTTCTCGGGCAAAGATTAGTGAAATCAAAAACATTCATTGCAAATTCAATAAAAATCCATAGTAATTCACTTCGCTGTGCTGAATTAGTAATTGCGCAAGTCATTGGTGTCGTAAATGTATGTCAAATTTGCAAACATTTTTAACAGTGTAGCTAATCAACGATGTTGTTAATTAGCACTGAATCATGTTCGGCCGAAGCCAAGTGTTCGGAGCGATTGATTTGTGTATAACGTGACGTTGGCGTCAAGCTGAAACCTCGACTTATTAGTTAGGGCGTGTGCAGTTTGCCATTCCCCACGTTTACGTATATTGCGTGTACACGTAGACAAATGTATGTATACACACATGTTTGCAGGTGTGACTGACTAATGCATATGGCAAGAGAACTTGCTTTGCACAATCAGCTGTACTGCAGAATGGGGGAATACCGGAGTGAAGGAGTGAAAGGACCTCGCTCTGGTAGGGAAAGAAGCTCACTCCGTTAGGGAAGTTCAACTCATCATCCCGAGTTCAACATTCTGAAATAATCACGTGCAGAGTTTCTGAAAATCATATAGGTGCTGAACACTGCACGACGCTGCATACTACTAACTATAAGTCCAGGACCAGCAGACACGCGTGCCTAGCTTCCCCGAGTGGTACTTGGACCCATTGTTCACTACCGCCTATAGCAAAGGGACAGCTTCCTCCCTGCAGGTCTGGCCCTTGTGTCCTTGAGAGGGAGTCCCTCTCGCAAGGCGTCTCCTGCCCTCGAACCACTTTCGCTTTAATCTCGTCCCTCGCCCTTGTGTAACTCTACCATCATCTTCGCGTTCCCCAACCAGCTCGAAAGCAAACATTTTTTTACTACCATGTTTTTACTTTCTTCGACGACAACCTATACTGACAAGAATTTACCCAGATTTATAATATTTATGGAAGTGGTCGAGTGTTCATAGTTTTTATATTATATTTCGATTTTAATGGGTCTCTCGTCTCACTCAACGGTTAGTTATCCATCACTGGCAAATGATCACGCCCCAATTAATTATCTCCTCAATCTGTCGTATCTAGTTTCAAATATTTCAGTGTAATTATTCTCTCTTCGCCAACTTGCGCCCGACAATTAGAGTGACTTATCTTTGACGAGGGGTAGGTATACCCAGGGGTGCAGAGCGTGAGAGTATATGCAGACGAGGTTGTATGAATGAAGCACAAATTGCAAGGAGAAAAGCTATTTTATTTCCGTATACGAGTCTAGACGTCACGAACCGAGTAGGTACTGTAGAGCACATCTTAAGCCTTCTGTAATGACGTAATATTTCTCAACCCCCTCGCATTACGTATTTCAATCACTTATTTTGCCATGAAATTAAACTCGCGCCGTTAATCTAACGCCTGCCTTTTTCTTATTTTCTATCATGAGTTCCTTACGCCATTTAAATGAAATCTAGTAACTTAATGATCCAATCAAAGCTTCGCTGGTGAAATGTCGTGAAAAGAGTTATGACCCAGATGATGAAAAATAAGGATGAATCACATAGAACTGCCGAATATTGATCGGCTAGTTCTATTATCGTCCATATAGCGACACTTCCTGCTCATTTCTCAGATAGTGGAATATCAAATTAAACGAATTTCGACAGAAACGTCTTGTTTCTGACCTACCTCAACGAGGTCTCCTTGATAAGCATTGCCGTTTCTTATATCGAACGTTTATAGTCAATCACCAACGGATGACACAATCAAGGCCCTTCTGGCCAACTTCCACTGCCCGTAGCCACATAGTAGACTGGCAAGAGTAGTTGGTTACAATCCCGAGCACAAACTGATGCCCTATATCGTTCCCCGGCCGCTTAAATTGCAACGGCTCCATAGGTCGACGGAGAATAGCCACTAACTTGCAACGATATAACGAAGTACCTAGGTAAAATTTTCAAACTCCGTATTTTAATTCCAATTTTCAAGGAGTTCAGTTTTTCACGTCAAACCGTGATGAATTGACGATTAATTTACTTCTCGATTATCAAATTTGACATTTGTCAAGCGTCAACTAGCTTCAGGGGCGTCCAACCATCGTGGCATCGTGCACCTCATTTCCTTGCGATTGAAGAGATTTGTTTTAATGAGGTTTGCCGAGCTCAGTCTTCATTCGCGAAATCACATTAATGGAATGGATGAAGAATGACGTACGACCCGCGATTTTGAATTGATTTGATGATTGTATAATTCAGACGTTTACGGGTGCTGCAAACCTTGTTGAGCAGATACGATTATTAGTATATACTCGGACGGATGTCAATATCATCGAGAATCCCGCCAATAATTCATTCGTGGATAGTCCCTACTGTTTGGGGTATGGTTTACCTTGAATGGTAAAATAATCGCGTGTACCTAATAACATATAATCGAAGGGTACCTCGGGCATTACGTCTAAAGATAATCTCGTTCTGCCCGTTCTTCAAAATTCCACTAAAAATCACCTCGATCTGAACTATTGACTATTTCCTAGTTCTTTCACAGTTACGTTGATTTCCATAAAACGGTTCATCTATGCGTTTCACAATCAGACTTCTTGGCAGGTCTGCTTCTCCAATCACAATTCGGGTTATCAAATGTATCTGACTTCAGGCTGTGCTGAATGGTAACAAAATAAAACGGCAATTCTGTATATTGCGAGGGTTGACTAGGTACTGCAGTTTCGTGTTCAATATCCGGCGGAAATAATCAGGTGGATGGGACGCGGGCGGGGATTATAGAGACTGGTGACTGACTCGATGAAGCGAACACGTGCTATAGCCCGTGCAGAGTATGATAGTTTGCTGACAGACTAGTCGAGGATGATAACGGAGGTGATGTTCTACTCATTTGAGTGGGTATCGTTTATTTACGGATCATCGTGATAGGAGAGTCTGCCTGAAATATACGATAATGCAATGAAGAGTACCTCTCGTCTCAGGAAATGGAAGGACTCGGTAATTGGTGTTTTACCAGTTGCTATTCCCATCGAAGCGGGCGGTACTCGCCTCAATTTGACTTCTTAGCTATTGAATCAAACGATTTTCGTGCCTCGTCACGTCGATATTAGCATAAACGAATTGCACAGTTTCATAAATTATTGGGTTATGCTCCACGACGAGATAATATGAGGACAGCATGAATCATCGAAGTAGGACTCCCAGTTCCCACAGTAGTTATCAGTTACAAGTATATGACTCGCGGAACTTCAGAATGGGATATTAAGTTCAACGCAAATAGTCGTGCCTCGTTCGCGGGAATAGAAGTGCGATTGAATTCCATTTCGGTAGATGTTTGAGTCTGCAAAAATTTGATCGAAATCTCATTAAGATGAGTTTTCACGTCTCGTTGAATGATTTGGAATTCAAAGATGAGTTTGAATGACTTTTATAGGCCCGAGGCTTGCCAGTATGACAGACGAACTGTAATTAGAATCGGCAAATCGATGTGATAGCTGTTACCCCCGCAGATAACGAAAAGAATTCGCGAGAACGTAGGACTCGTGATACAATCAAGAATCAAGAATGGGGTGATTTCTCACCGACGATAAAATGGAAATTATTCAACAAAATTTTTGCCGAATCCACGTATTTTCATCTACCGTGAGTATTCGTGTATGCGGGTCGGTTGGATCCGCCCGATCCAGAATTTGCCGTTTCGGCACTGCCCTTCCGCCGTTCCTTGTTCACGCTGGTTGCCTTCTGCTTTGACAGGTAGGCAAAGCGCGCGGAGTACGATTTTATGGTTAGATTGCGGTTAGGATTTTCAGTATGAAATAGTACATTACGTTACGACTACGAAAAGGCTTTTTCGGCGAAACGAAAGGCTTACGGCACGAGCCGAAGGCGTGTCCTATAACGAGGTTCGTCAAAAAGCCTTTACGTACGAGGAACGGTCTAATTTTTTCAGCATTCTAGCCTCAAAATCGCAACTTCGTCGCGATTTTCCGGCTTTCGTGATGAAAAAATTGTTCCGATAATCTGTCCATTATTATTCGACGAATAAATAATACTTTCAAAACGATTCAATGCAATTTAGAAGAAACTGAAGCAGCTGAGTCACGAGAATATTTATTAGCGAATCCTGTAAGAGAGTGTAGAGAAGGATAAATTGTACCAGGCAATAAAGACAATTTTATATTACAGTCACTAAATTAACAGAGTGTGAATTACATTCAGGTTGCAAATTAATGTATTTAGCCACAAATGAAAACAACTTTCGAGATTTTTGACGAACGAACAATAATTTTATTACTATTACATTTCGATGAAAATTATTATTAATCAGTGTAACTGATAACTGATGAACAAATAAAAACAAATTCTTCTGAATTGCATTGAATCGTTTTAAAAGTATTATTTATTCGTCGAATAATAATGGACAGATTATCGGAACAATTTTTTCATACTGAAAATCCTAACCGCAATCTAACCATAAAATCTTACTCCGCGCGCTTTGCCTACCTGTCAAAGCAGAAGGCAACCAGCGTGAACGAGGAACGGCGGAAAGGCAGTGCCGAAACGCCAAATTCTGGATCGGGCGGATCCAACCGACCCGCATACACGAATACTCACGGTATTGAAGCCCCATCGAGATGTCGGAACTCATTTGTCACCATACAAATCCTAATGGAAATTCGTTCTATAGTTGTTTTCTCGCTTTCGATTAGGCCACTAACAATAAGTAATAGCAAACTATCCGGTGTATTGCAGAGGAAATAAATGGTACTGGCAGAATATCAATCGTCATTGTTTATTACCGATTGGGTATTGAATTATTGAAACCCAATATTTTCCGTTCTATAAATCGTACCTACTTCAATCCGACATGGGGAATAACGTGACTGTATTTAAACTTCTTGAGGCACGAGCTCTCTCAACGGTTGTGCGTGACAGCGAGAGCCAACAATGAAGTAAAAATGAAAAACTTACTCTCTAGGTTTTTCAAGATCTCTTAGACCTGGAGTGCTATCAATCGCGTCATCTTCCTCCGCTAGTATCTCGTCTGATGCTTCCTCAGGGATTGTCGTGATCTCTTCAATTGGCGGGGGCAGATCGTTGCCGTTCTCTTCAATTTGGTTGTCGGGAAGTGGATCCAAGGAATCATTAGGGCGAGCGACCTCCTCGATATCTGAATCAATGCCCTGAGAAAACAATGAAAATTTTCAAGGTGGGGTTCGATAATCATGGCGTGAAAGCCTGCTTAAGTTCGAATTGTCTATTATACGTCTTCGAAGGCATTGTTCAATTGGCAATGTCGCAGACCTTTATAGAATAGATATGCGATTTCTACGGAGCTTATGATAAGCCGATGAAAAAAAAACTCTGGATTATTACGTAATTATGCGCACAAATTGAAGTCATAGATATCCGTCGACAATTCGGTTATCAAGCGAATGGTAATTTGTAAAAAGAATGTCAAACAAGGGCAATGGCCGTAAGGAATGTCCCTAATTATATCAACGTGAATTATGCGACCATTATCATGATGAGAATAGTTTGAATGAGAAAAAAGAATTGGACGTTAAAGTTAGGCAAGCTAAAGAGTTGGTTAAATTGTTTCCGCCGATTGCTAGAAGGTCGAATAATGAAAGGACGAGAAAGAGTTCGACTAAACTCCGTAGAATCAAAGTGAAGCGTAAAATCAACTCTTCCTATTACCTCCACGATTCCTTTGATCCATTGTTTTCAGATCTAGATCATTGAGAGAAAATAGCCCACGTAACAATGAACGGAAAGAAACTGTTTTCCAGTGTCCGTTTACACCATGACTTTGACTCGACTCGAAATTCTTTGTTCAATCACTTGCAACGGAGACATTTCTCCGGTACGATAGACCCGAATTCACGTTCTACGTATTTCGCTATTCACCAGCACGCACTACAGCAATGGGAAGAATTGATTGGTCGAATTCAGGGGCGGACGAAAATACAAAGTGTCTTCAAGGTACAAGAAAGGAGCGAAAGGAACAAACAAATTGATCAGAAAGAAAATTTCTACATTCAAATTCTCCGCGTAATATATATGATCATGGTCAAGGGTAGGTACATATAGCTTTTATATCTGGATCTGTCGACAGGACAATTGTCTCTATTTTCTGGAAAAGGTGCGAGCAAGATCTAATGGCTATACATATTTCTCAGAACTCTCCGTATTCCAAGCTCATAAAATTAGGGCTGATGAAGCGTACCTGCGCAAAGTCCATATAGAAGCAGTCGCGGGAGTCCGAGCTACCCCGGCGAAGCCGGAGGCTTAGATCAGGAGAGCTCTCGCCCATTTTTTGCCAGTCTTTTCCGCTTTTGCTTCAGCTTTAGCGTTGGCTTTCTCTATCTCCCTATCCCTGTCTTTGTATCTCTTTCTTCTCTCCTCTCAGACTAGGATTCCCTTATCTTCCCTTTGTCTTTCCTCTTTTTGTCTCCGGCTCTCACTCGATCCTCGTATCAAAGGGATTTTCTAAAGAGAGACACTTGTTTGTAAGATACACGTGCAATGGGAGGTACATACATACATGCATGCATATTGTCACTAGCCTTTCGTCATGCATATAAACCACCACCACCACCACCATTTATTTTCGCTAACCCAACAGGAATCGAGAGAATGAATTTTTAAAACACGAGATCCTTTTGCATTTTTAAATTTGGGTGGAAATGAACTCAGTCAGTTATTTATTAAATCTTCCCAAATTGTTTTCAACTGGAACTGAAAACCTTTTGTCGCATTTAGAAGATTGAAAAGTTTATTCACCAGGTTGGCCTAAGAATGGTAACAAATGGTAAGTGAAAAGTAATACCATGCATGGTGGTCAGATTAACCGCATTGATTGCATTTATTGGCAGGATGACGAATGACTTCTTCTTTCCATAAATCAAAAT
The DNA here is from genome assembly GCA_944452935.1 of Rhogogaster chlorosoma. Classification (NCBI taxonomy): domain Eukaryota; kingdom Metazoa; phylum Arthropoda; class Insecta; order Hymenoptera; family Tenthredinidae; genus Rhogogaster; species Rhogogaster chlorosoma. The sequence goes on along the minus strand of OX101800.1, from coordinate 10,668,377 downwards.
AAGAAAAGGACCGTTTTTCACCTATATCCAGTCGGGCGGGCCCGCCGTTCCTCATCGATTTCTCGATTAATTACGTAAGAATTTCTCGTGGAAGTATTACCACGCAGGAATAAGGAGAAAATTTTCTTCCTTGAGAATAAGTACATTTCGGAAAATCTAATAACGTGATTTTCTCCTGTCGATTCTCTTGTTTCAAACTTGGCGTGTATATTCGTATGTAACATCTCTACACCGCGGTGGTATAAGATAAACCATTATTGCTCGTAAACTCCCGTAAGTCTCAGCCCTGTTTTCCCATGGAGCTTCGGGGGCTTTATAGCCCAAACGTGGCTTTGAATAAAGTCCCACGAATCCACCCCCGATCGATGGAAAAATAAACTTTGAAAAATTTTCAACCTCTCCCTCCCTGCTTTGAATCATTCCCAGAGAATTTCAAGATTTTTGATCCAAGTCAAAGTCCGTTTGCACATCTTTCTTATTAATCATGTTAAACATTGCATATTTTACCAAAAAGGAACAACCGTTTCGCCTACTCTCTACAGTCAAGTGAGTTTATATATCGTGAGCTAAAGATCTTCATGGAATATTTTCAATCAGATGTATTGTGAGATACGAGGAGGAAATGGTTTCAAAGGAAGACAATAAATTCTCTCGCACTGATGGTGATTAATTTTATTCACGAAACCTGCAGCTCTATTACTATATAAAGCAGCTCTACACACCTCGGTTGACGTTCATGCCTAGGCGTAGTTCTGTGCCGGTTCATTGCCGTATCGATGTCGCGTTATGTTGTGCCTTCTGCGGCAGCAACACGCGATATAGGGAATACAAATTCACCTAAATTTTCACAGCCATGTCCACCCGTTCATTTCACAGAATAGTGCATTCGGTATTTCTCCAAAATTCAAGATTCGATGTTAAAAATTTCTAAACGAAATTTGGTAAACGAAATGTTAAAACACCTTCGGCGAGCAGGGGCGAAAATTTTTGAGCTTTTTTGAAAATTCAAACAAATGTCAAGTGTGAATATAGAAAACGAGCTTGGTCTATAAGCACTGCGATTCATCTTTCCGAAAGAAAGTAAAGCATTGAAAAATTGTGTGCTAGGTATTTTTGGAAATGTCAAAAAAGCTAAAAATTATACGCAACTTTGAAATAATCTTCTTAACTGTATCTACCGGCTCGTTCCAATCTCCATATCCATTCGGAATTTTTAAATTCTTCACATCGGTGGTATACAGAACTTTTTCATTAGTTAAAAACTGAACTTTTTTGGTCGGTTTATAATATGTTTGAAAAAATTTGACTTAAGGGTTGGTCTCCGTCGTACGCGCTTTACAAACGGTTGTAAACACACTACGGTGAAACACAACAAAACGAGCCTACATACACATGCGCGAGCTCAGTCAATGAAGCTGCGTGTCGACGGTCCACCGTAAATCGTATAGTACGTTATATGTATACAGATACCTAATGGTGACGCGTAAAAAACTACCATTTATTATTTTTATTACCTCTTTGTATAGATATATTTTTTATTTACTCAATCGAACGATAATCGCGTTTAATAAACTTAGTAAACTTGACCGCGATAAGAATAAGGCGATGTGTATTTGGGTTAAACTTGTTGATGATCAGACCAAGAGAAGAGAATATCTAACGGGTAGCGCGCAGCGAGCGTCGAATCTCGATTATTTTTGCACCCCCGAAGGGCGCGCGTCGCCGGCATCGACATGCGAGAAGCGAGGGTGGAATGGCCCGGGCCTCGCGACGCCAGCGCCTTGACGTTCCACCCAGCTCGCCCTTCATCCCCGGTGCATCAACCCCCAGTAACGTAGTAACGAATCCCTGGTGTACTATGAATGTCGAATGTTCTACTTCTGTGAGGGGGGGGGGCTATTTCGACGTAATTCATCAAAGATGATTTTGATAGCATGAATAAATGACGAAATTCTATATTCGTTATATTATCCAATCCTCGATCCTTAACGTCCGATATTTTTTCTAATTTCAATTATAAAATGATAGCGGCAGGAATTATCAGAAGTGGTAATTTTTAGTGGGATGAATTCGCGGTATATACGATCATTTTCACTATTTTGGATACAAAGATGCGCTGTTGAACGATTTTCCGCAGGAGGCTAAGTCAGGTGGTATAACATGGGAATATCAAGGTGCCAAAAAAAATCAGTAAGGAAACCGTCGACGTGATCTGGCGTTTCCAGCTACCCAGAAGCGTAACCATAGCAACAGGCTGCTCAATTTCTTGGCTATGAGACGTGTCATGAAACGGGAATTTCAATTACTTTATCTCATAAAAAAAAAAAATCCGCCGCTCGCTGAAAAAGAAAACAGAATTTCAAATAACCTACAAATCAGTTCAGTCTGCCTTATGCATTATTGTAGATTTTGGAATCGACTGAATAAATACAACACAATTGTTTATAGAATCCTTCGTGGATCGTCAGTTATGGAAGTCAACTTCGGCGTTCGTAGATTTTGATGAAACCGTCCATCTGTTTTATTATTCATAGAGAGAATTGATTGAATTTATAACAGAACAGCGGCAGACACGATGTCTTAACTAAATTTATAATTTCAAACTAATTCATAACTTTCAGCTACAATTGGATAAGAAAACTGGTCCAATATATAGGTCTCACGGGCTAATTATAATCTGGAACGAACTTAATCGGAAGAAAATCAGTTACCGCCTCACAGAAGAATTATTAATTGAAGTATTCGCGCAGATTGAAAAAAAAAAAATCAATTTTCGCACCGTTTTTCGGCTTAGGATGGTCTTGAGCCGGCCCTGATCAGAGGTGGCTGCACCCAGACATGCGCATTAGAGATATGGAGGTTCGCGAGTAACAAGGGTGGCTGGTTCGTATAGTCTCGGAGAGAAAAATAATGCGTGTAATGGTGCGGAAGAGCTTGTAAGCAAAAAGTAAATTATGAGGATAGATTAGGCACCTGACAGCTCCGCGGGATAAATCTAACGCAGATTTATTACAGATTATATTTTATATGGATACATTTTGCGGTGTCAATAAATTACTGATTCCCCATGTCGACGAGATTCATCCGATTTACACTTATTGCGTGGATATTAGGGTGGCGCAAAAAACTGACTTTTTTTAGTTTTTCAGTCTCGTATGAAAATATATTATTTCATATGTTATTTAAGACCCCTCTTCAAAATTGAGCTCAAAAAAAAGAAAAAAAAATTTTAGGGGTCGCGCAAGATTTTTGAAAATTTCAAAAATATTCGAAATTTGATTTTTTTTCCAATTTTTTCGCTGGTGACGGTAGAATTTTTTACCCCCAAAACAAAAAAAATTCTCAAATCATAAGTTAAAAAAGTTCATTTTCAGATGGCGCTCATAATTTTTCTTTAGATCCAAAATTTTTGCTTTTGATGTTTTCGAGCGACCTTTAAATCTTGATATTATAATATCAATTAGCAAGGTAATGGATAAGAATTCACCACGATACAGAGAAAAAAACAAACACAACACTGAAAGCTAGTATGATTTAATAATAGTCGATATTTTGAAGCAATAATTTTGAATATGGAAATGAATATTTTGAGCTATAAATTTGAGAATTTTCTTTGTTTTGGGGTACAAGATTCTACCGTCACAAGCGAAGAAATCGGAAAAAAAATCGAATTTTGACTATTTTTGAAATCTTTAGAAATCTTGAGCGACCCGTAAAAAATTTTTTTTAGCTCATTTTTGGAGAGGGATCTTAAAACATGATAAAATAAAATATTTTCATACGAGATTCAAAAAATAGAAACAGTCGGTTTTTTTGCGCCACCCTAGTGGATATGTTTGAAAATTGGATTATTTAAGGTAGTACGTGAAGTACTTCATAACAAGTATATCGGAGTTGAGTCAAATTGGCATGGAATGCCCTGTACAAATTTTGAATCTATACCGTAGGGCATTATTTATAAAGTAGAAATGAGTGATGTCAAATCGGCATGTATACATGTACAGTCGGGGAACCGGATTCTGAAGTCCCTTATCCCGCGCCGAACGCAACTGAACATACACCTTTAATTCAAATGATGTTTAAGTTGGTATGAAATTAAAACGACATTAGCTCTACTGATAAATTAGCGATCTGCTCTGCTTTTTTTCAGAGAACGTCAATCCGTATAACCTCTTGAACGCACAAGTGATTGAAGAATCTGTCACATCGGATAAACCCAAAATGCGCGTACGTTTCTTCGAATTAGGTTGCTCCTAAAATAACCTAGTACTCGTAAAGTGTTCATAGGGATAAGGGAGGGCCCTAATGAAACTTAATATTTTATTCTTCACGGAGAAAAAATTATGATTCGGGCTCTTATACTTGGTATAATGATTTCGATGTATTCCGCACTTTGAGTTCCAAAGCTATGCGTATAAGATGATATCCTACAAAAATGTTCATATCTTTCAATTCACATAATATCATTCAATATTTAGTATGAACGGGAATGATAGTGGCTTCAAAGATACTGAGTTGCAAACGATAGTACAGTGGTATAAGAAATGGAGTAACATTACTGACGACACCCATCATGACGTGAAGTTAATAGTTGAAATAACAAGTACATCATCTTACAGTCAGCACTTATATCGAGGCGAAACATATTTATTTCTTCCATTAATGTAACGGCATCGTTCTACCCACAATATACAATATAGTTATAATTTCTATGCGCCGTATTTTCTCTATTCGTATACGCGGTATGGTACGACCCAATATTATATATGCGTCTCATGCCGACTTTATGAGAATCGTTACTATACAGAGAATACCTATATTCGCCATGCATTTTAGCACAGCGCGTAATATATATAGCAAATGCTACTATAGGTTCAACACCGTGTTCTATATTGTAGAACATGAATCCTCAAATTTTTACATAGTGGTGGGGAATGGAACCACATCCTGTTATGTCCTGTGCCATTTCAGTCAGCTTCGAACTAGTATTGTGGTGTCGCGAAGAGTTTCAACATCGTTAGTTTACAAAATCAGCTTTAAACAGAATCAACGTATGTTATACAATAGCTTTAAGACACCAATTGATTCTTAATTACCGACTCCTCAATAAACGTGCCTCATATGACGAATATACCTGTGGTCCGAAAAAAATCGTAAATCTCTGTGAAGAACCGGAAGCGATCTCTTTCAAAGACCTATCATTCCTGAACAAACAGTCTATTTCTCATGTCACCAGTTGGGTAGTTGTAAGGGAAGATGGAATAACCAAGGGCTCTATCATAATAATTCCAGATGAAGAAGGACCGCAATTTTATGATGTGCAATTAATATTTATAAACAAAGAAAATAAGATTGTCATTATTACTAAAAAACTGCTGGATTGTTTTTTTGATGCACATACCCAATCATATAAAATTATCGATGTAAATGCACACGAATGGGTATCTCTGCATCAAAAAGATTTAGCCGGCACGGTTGTTTCATATAAAAACATTTTGAGCGATGGTTACACGTACATCGCGAAACTGTAAATGTTAATTTTTTAATTAAAAATAATAAAAGAAGTATTATGTACCTTAAATATTCGAAATATTACTATCGACAAAAGAAAAAGAAAACCCCCCACCCGTAGATTGGGGGAGACCGAGGAAAGTAGTGACAGAGGTGAGTTGTGACGAAGCCGATTATCTCTGAACCTATGACAGTTAGCGAGCTGGCAATAGGTTCAGAGAAGATCTGCTTTGTCACAACTCACCTCTGTTACAAACCTCCTCGGTCTCCTCTAGTATAGATTATTACATTCATATTTGGATTCTCTCTATAACGGTATAATTTGTTACATTACATTGATTTAGTATGTTTCATTGATCTACTATGAGAGCACCTCTCATACTGATTATGGTACACATAATTATACTTCAGAAGGACTCACTATCATAATGGATGAATAGCTCTGCAGAAAGTATGATAACTTCAACTATACTGGTTTTTCTTGAGTTCACTACTCTTTAAAATGAAGACTATAACACGATAGGAATTTCTTCACTATTACTTATGATTATAACTGCTAGAATGTGCACTGCGATAAAGTATGAGAATCATTATCATATTTGCGGAATACATCTTTTTTAATATACCTAGTAGTAATAGTTACTATACAATTGTGACATATGTTGGTACAATTTTTTCTCCGTGTTCCATGAAACCGGATCGAATTTTAATCATTTTAAAGTGCTAGCTGAAACTTATAAAATCACGCTGCGAAATTTAAAATTCAATCCTAAATATAGGAGGATTACGCCGCAATGATGAATCACAGGCTATTCAAAATTTGGCAATGTGTTCAGAACACTTACAATTAGGCGAAGAATCCCAAGTATCGGATCTAATATCGGTCGTCTCGTTACTCAGAAAGCATAGTTTCCATTTTTTATTTCAAAGTCTCTGCAGTTCATTGTCATAAGTGACTTGGAATATAGGTTTCTTTCATATGACATTAACATCTATACCGCATTTTGTGCTTATAACATGTGTATGAAGGGCATGCTCCATCGGGAAAGCTAATTGGAACAAGAGTTCTATGCAAGGAGCACACGGCGTTACTAAAAATCTATGTCAGTAAATTGTATTTTGACGATCGGTAAAAATCGTTCCAGTTTCATGTAAGGATATAACATTAAGTTTCATTAGAGCTCTCCCTTGAACCCATGAACACTTCACGAGAACTAGGTTATTTTTCAATCACTTGTGCTTCCAAGAGATTTAATGCGAATTGACGTTCTCTGAAGAAAAAAAACGCAGAGCAGATCGCTAATTTATCAGTAGAGCTAATGTGTTAAGATAAGAGGCTCGGAATCCGGTTCCTTGACTGTACGCGCAAGTTCTGCTTTCGTGCTCACAGACGGCACACAGACGAGGACTTTCCGTTGTATTTGCCGAGAAAAACAAAGGTCGACACACGCGCCAAAGGCAGCGATGACACTCGTGTGAAGGCGGCAACACTCGGTTCAGCATCGCCTCCTTTATGCGCTTGTATCGAAAAATACTATTTATTAATTGTTGTCTCTATAGACGATTCTGAAGGATAATTTAACGGAACAAGGAGATCGAATAATGATTAGGAAGACGCTTAATTTTTATAATCACAATTCATGTATTTATTTTAATTCAAATAAAAAGATATAACGCAACGGAGAATAGTGAAATAACTTTTTAAATATGTATAATACGTGTATGATCTAAAATAACGCATATAATTGTTACTCCAGTTTCGGTATGATAATTACAGCATTAAGAATAATACAACATTAGAAGAAAAATATATTACATAACATGTTCTCACCGCAGGTTTATTCAACAAATTAGCAGACTTCATTATTTCCTTTTAAGCTATTATTCAATCTTTATATAATAATACGAACTTTCACGAAACTTAAATTCACCGTGATATTTCCCATTCGTTTCATTATTAACTTTTCTTACTATTCAAAATCAAAACTGATCAATAAGTATAGATATATTTTATTCTTAGCTCTTAAACTTGCAGCCAATGAACAAGACGTGATTCCGCGAGTTTGCAAGAGCATATTTTAGTATCCACGTCGACAGATAAAGTTCAAAAACGAAAAAGAAAAGAAAAAAAAAAGAACGAAGAAAAATGCAATTATAATATGTACAATATACAAGGCTAATTATCAATAATTGGATGTATTAAATCGGTATTTTATAGGGTTGAGAATTATAGGAGTTTTATCTGTTCTAGTAGATAGAGTACAGAGCGGTCCGCCTTTTTATCATTTGTTTTATTTCTTATCTTCAATAAATCTGATGGAATTATGTTTTATTATTAGAATTTATCGAATGATTTGTCCAATGTCTGCAAACAATGCTTATGTATCATATTAATAGTATATTGGCCGAAGCTAAGAGCTAAGAGCTAAGAGCTAAGAGCTACGAACTCCAAGTTTAGTGTAGACCTTCAAAGTATCAAAGTTTATTAACAAAATATGTTCAATTTCCGACACACTTCTGCCATGCAAGACCTCCGCAAGCCATAGACACGACGAAGTATACGACAACCTACAAAGACGAAAATCATTTGTTCGACATTAATACAAATTACAGTTTTTCGGCTGATTTGACCAATCAATACTTACGATCAGAATAAAACCCACGATCACGTATAGTTTTATATTTTTCCAGAAGAGAGAACGTGCTAGATTTCGGCTGGTTTTCCTAAACGTCACAGACTATAAAGGAAGAACAGAATTTTTAAATGAGAGTCATCGTAATCACTGCAATTAATTTTTCCAGACATCAGAATGATGTGAAAGTTTTACATACACAAGGATTCGAGAACAATTCCTCACAGCGTGCTATGAAAAACTATTCTAATGAAAATTCATCACAAACTAATATTAAAACAGATTCATTTTGAAATATATTAACACTAAATTCCAAATTCCCGGTTTTGTCTATATTTTCATTTAAACTTTTGTAAAAATGTCTCACTGAGATGTTTGTTGTGATTAATTCTAACTGATACTCACACTGGCGGTCAAATTGTCGGTTTTATTAATAAGTAGTTCAAGTCTTTCCCCTCTAGCAGCAACATTATCAATATTTTTAACCATTATGTCTTTGAGTTCGTCAAGTTCTCCATGAACTTTAGACAGCGTGTCAATATCTTTCGACTCACTGTAATGTTTCTGTAAGTAAAGTTGGAGATGATTGAATTCTATTATCAAATGACACATGTACAATATCAGACTTTGTATCATATTTATCTTAGAAGTTCCCCAATAGTTGGTGGGGTGAAAAAAATATGAACAATCTATCAGAAAAATACATACAAAATTTTTTCAAACACAAATATCAATTGCTCTAGATCTCAGCTAGCATACTAGCGAACGAAAGTTGATTGTTGGGATCGGAGAGAATTGTATAATACGAATAATACACAAGATATTTATCTCTCGCGATTTTTCCCCTTGACCTTTTGTTGTTGTCGAAGGAGTTATTTGATTATGAAGAGTTAACTGGCAGATAATTGATCGTCTCTGAGGTCTGAGACTCTAGAAATTGTCCAATTTTGACTAGAACTGGTGATAATTGTGCATAGGAACTAATTTTTGTATAGTTTCCCCTGTTTAACCGAGGAAAAGAATCATTCTCACCATTTCGTTGGATAAAACTCTTGAAAACTCTGAATTCATCGCATAAGCCAAGGCGGTTTGCGCTCCCTGTCCATAAGCGACTTGAAATCTCCTCTTGATCTCATTCAAGTAAAGGAAAGCACGAGACCTTTGAAAGTCCTGAAGGAAAAAGCAGCAAATGAACATTGATAACAGAAGTCTATATGAAACAATGGTAAAAGGGTAGAAACAAGAAGGACCACTTACATCATCGGTGATGCACATGTATATGATTCTATTCTCGCAAATATAATGGAACAGGTAAGGCCCCTGTGAGTAAGTCAGCTTATCATTATCTGGAGGTATTTTAGCCAATATCTGTTCCGTAACTTCGGCAAAATTACCAGTACAAGCAGCATGCTTGGCTAGAACAGTAGGGCCTCTGGCGACGACGCTGTATAGAAGAGGCATCTTGTTTTATCTAAAAACTGTAGTCAAACATTCGGACGTTAGTACTTTGTTTTCTTTGTTTTCCGTAACCTAAAAAGTGCATTTGTAAGGTGGGAAACAGTTGTAGGAGAGACTCGTTTTTTTAACAATCAGGGTGAATTTGACAGTATTCTTGAGGCTTATATTAGAAATCTATTGAGTAGAAATGCAGCGGAAAGAGTTTTAATAGGTCTCGCATTTGCTACGCGGATTGTGTTCCAGATCTAGGATGGCAATGACCTACCTTATTCGTAGAATAGAAATTCGTAGTAGGTGAATTCGGTTTTGTATTATCAGTCTGGTTTTTCAACGCGAGTACAGAGACAATGGACTTTTCGAGCTGACAGACTGCATCGGACAATGATGGATGAATCACGTTAATCAAACGCAAACGCCAAATGCGTCAAAACAGTGTATGTCTCCGCCTACTACAAAACAAGCGATTTATCTTGTGGTTCCTGGTGCGGTTAGACTCCGACAGAGTGCGCTGCATGCAGTGTTGTACGACATGCGCCTGTGCGGATTTTTGGGGCCGCGGTTTTTGAAATGCTCTATAAATTGTAAATAACTGGAAATGACTGGAGAAACGCTCAATGATACCGAATGTGTGTTTATTTCCTCGATATTTCTTCGTATAATCGAGTTATAGGTCAATGATATGTTTCTACTTGTTATTACTAATTCTATCTTGAAATCGTTTGGATGACTAGAAGAAAATTCAGTTCAAAAAATTATATCTCAGTTCCGATATCGTCCTAATAGCTACTACCGCTGATCTGTGAATAAATATTCAACTTGAGATAATGTTTTGCCATTCAAACATAATATTCAACACGATTATATCATTTGGAGTTTTTTGTAATTTCCTACTGATACCACATCCGCGAATCGACTTGCGTACTTTAGTAATGTAGCACGCGATAATGCCCTGCTCAAAAGAATAAGGAATGCGGTAAACAAGCTGAATACGCTGCAGAAGTGTAGTAAAGATATTCAGATAACGGTGTCGAGTCTTGCGGAGCCCGCAAACTCGTGTACGTTTTTCTCATTGCCAGTAGCTGTAAGCGCGTGCTACTAAGCCGACTGAAACTTGCTCTGGCTCCGAGGTGCTCGTGAAACTCCATCGTAAACTCCTGGGTGCACAATTGTTAGCTAGATACCAAGAGGCACATTATACTCAATCAGTTTTACGTGTCGTGCAGTTTTTTTTTTCTCTCCGCTGGAAAGAATTACTCACCACGAGTAATTGTGAATGTTTCAATTTATGCGTCTCTTCTGAAGATTGACTTTATCATTCGAATGGGTACGTCAAGATTTCATCCCATTTTGTTATCTGTTTCACTATATTCAAATGTATTACAAACTAGCTTTAAATAAATTGAAGCTATTTTTAGCTTTGAGTAAAAAACATTTTCTTTGATTTAAATATTTCTTAATTCTACAACTCAATACATCTTTTCAATTTATATATTATATGTAGTTGTACAGTTGTTAATCTCGACGATATAAAACTATCTAATATTATATCAAATATGAGGTCATACTCTGATTAAGGCTAATATTTGATACGATATCTGCTCATATTTTTTAAAACTTTATTCATAAATAAATCGCTTTACATATCATCGATTTTACAAAAAGTCGTAGACGTCTGAGCTGACAGAATATTGCCTCGAGGTGAAGCACGTGTTCTGTCTCAATGATATATATGTGTGTGTATTTAAGGCTCAAGATTAGATATCTGCATGTGTGAACGTGGGATAAAATTTGCGAATAGTTTGTTAAACTTAATTATCAATTAATTGGGAAAATAATGACGATGTTTGAGGGGAGAAAATATAACAGCTTAAGATGTTTATTATCTTTTAAGAGGCTGTAAGGGTGTGTTCATGCCTTGCTTGATTCGTTGAGTATTGATTGAACGAAGGGCCGTAGACTCGTCCATGGCGACGAAAATGCAAGACCAGACTGGTAACATACAACATCGTAGGCTGAAATGACACGTGATGGAATGACATCGTTCTCACGTTTTTGTTCATTGCATAACATCATAATATCCATAGGATGGGTACGCCGGATGTTCAACAGCTAAAAAAACATCGGTCGGTCTGAGTACGACAAATTAGAAAAAAAAAAAAAAAAAAAAAAAAAACAGTACGAAGATGATCGAAGTATATATATACCTAAAATTGAATCGCTTTCAGCTGAAATAACATTGTTTTCAGATTAAATTATACCAATAAATTGTTGGCTTATATCGTATTCTCTTCTTGTAAGAGTAATAATTATCATTAGGCAAACATAAGTATAATGAACCTCTGCAGGGTAGTAGAAGAAATAGTAAAACTAGTGAAATTGACTGTCAATTTTAATCGCACGCGAATAATAATAAACATTCTGGTACATCGAATGATGCACTTAATTCTTATTGTTAGTGTAATTCGAAGCTACACGGAAAGAACAAGATACTAGTGGTTACCAAGCCGGATAGTACTCAGTGCTATCTGACAAAAACAAATTTCAGATGCTACCCAATGCTAGGTGGATAGTACTGGCTACTCTCCAGATGCTACTCAGTACTATCTCAGATGTTACTCGGTAACAACTGGAGAGTAGCCAGTACTATCCACCTAGCATTGGGTAGCATCTGAAATTTTCGTTTTGTCAGATAGCACTGAGTACTATCCGGCTTGGTAACCACTAGTATCTTGTTCTTTCCGTGTATGCTCAAGTCTAGATATCAATGTATAGATAATGATCATATTTCATTTACTCCTATAACAATTAAGATCCAATAGTAATTCTGATGAATATTTTACTGTAGTCTTGAATTGCAATTATAGCGCCTAACCGTGCGTGGAAAATGAAAGTGTAGATTTATGCTCTACTTGTAAAGAATTTAGGATAAACTGGGAAACGATGATAGAGCGAATTATTGCAGGCCATTCGATAATGGGAATGACACACATACAAGAAGTCAGTATACCTATACAATCTTGTTTCATTCTTCATAAGAAAGTTAATAATTTCCGTTAACAGGTATTTCTACGCATTCAGAGGATTCAATCCCAGACCTGATTCAGACGTGAGAATATTCCTTCTTCACATTCCGAATAACAATATGAATTGTATCGTGATTCAATGCGACCGCGAAGTTGAATAATTCCAGTAAGCGAGAAAAAAAAAAAAAAACAGAAAAATACGTTTACAGATGAAGGCAGCGAGACAATCAATTGGCCATTTTTTAAATGAAGAGTTGTTACTGCAGTTCTATGATTAACTAAATGCTTCTTAACGAATCTATCAGCGTGGAAATCGCTCCATAAAAGAACGTTCAATTTCTCAAATGTAAAAGTGTTTTCCCTCGTCGAAAAATTAGGGATAATAAACGATAAAGAGGATTAATAGCAAGCAGCGAAGCGATAAGATCCGTAGAAGGATAAGTGGGGCATATTTCTAATAGCAAAAGCATTAAATGTATACCTACAACATCCATTAATAACTCGACGCTAATGAGTTTCTCGTCATACACAGAGAGAACGAGGTTGGCATACATGACAGCCGTCGTAGTCGGCGCCGGGACGGCCGTCGCCTTAGCCTGGTGGTTTTGGACTCGCCGCCAGAAAGAACGACCCCCAAATAAATGGAGAAAAGTCGGCGAGCTTAGCGACCTTATTGTATTCCCGGTCAAATCCTTGGGGGCCGTTCGTCTCAATACCATGGAATGTACCCCCCTTGGTCTCAAGGATGGCTGGCTCAGGGATCGAACCCTGATGGTAATCGATATGGATGGTCAATTCGTGACCGGAAGACAACTGCCACGAATGGTCCAGGTATGACTGCTTTGTAGTATCAATTTTGATTTATTCAATTACGAATCACCCGAAACGGTGTACCATGCGCCTGAAAATTTGGAAAGGTGCACGTGCACGTGGGTATGTGGGCCTTTTTGAGGAGACTGGATTTCCTCGTGGAGAGAGAGATAATTTCTTGCTAAGAACTGTTCCGGATCTTATCGCTTCCTATTCTTCATCTTAAACGCTTCTTTATCATCATTTAGAAAGTAAGCCGACTTTTGTTGCTATTGTTTTATACGCCCACTGACAATGAGATTAGATCGAGCGATGAGCAGCTCGATTACATGCAAGCTTCCGCTACAACATACGTCATTATTCCAATTCGGTTAGAATCCTGTTACTTGATTATAAACAGAAACGCTACTCGTTATGCGACATAGACGTAGTTTTGTAACTTATAGGTATCGTTGCTGTCAGAAGAAATGTACTCCATTCCTCACATAATATTGGCGTCGAGTCGTTGTATATTCTTTCGTTCAGCATAAAAATGTCCTGGTAAAAATTACTTATTATTTTTTTTTAAATATCAGCCGAGCTCGAAAAACTTACTCATCTCTGAAACTATTTTGAAGAGATTTTCAAAATTCGAACACTTGAAAAGATCTATCTAGAAGAAAATTGTCAAATACTTTCATTCAAATTTCCGAAAAAACGATCAATTTCTTGGATCCATCGGTAGTCCTGAGATTCTTGTATATATACGTAAAAAATGTCCAATCAAAACCACAGAAAGTTCGGTATAACCAGAAATTTGAAGATTACTCGATTTTCACGCTTGAATCGAGTAATCAATTGAAGTAATTATTTTAATCCGTAATTATACCTTCCGCAGGTTTCGCCGAGCATTTCTGGGTCCACGCTAACTCTCCGTGCGCCTGGAATGATGGCATTTTCCGTTGACCTGGCTTGCCTTCGTGGTAAAGGATTCCGCGCTGCCGTATGGGGTCAAGCAGTTCCTGCCCGTGATTGTGGCGAAGAAGCGGCTCGTTGGCTATCCAGATTTCTTCTTCAGGAAGATTCTGGCCTCAGACTAGTCTATTATCCGTTAGATCGACCAACTCGAGATGTAAGAGCGAAACATAAGCCGTTCCCGCTAGTCGTAAGCGAAGATACGGTAAGTTTATTGTAGATATGCAGATATACTTACAAGCCTTGATTATCGACGCTGCTTTCACAGATCCAGCTAGTCACCGCACTGATCTCGTGACTAGATCGGATGCTGGGACATCATAACGGTTTACATAAGTATACAGTACTCATAAATGAGCAGCCTGAAAATTAATCATTTCCCGTTCAATGTAATCATCTGCTTTTTTAACGCCATAGCTCTTATAGTCACTTGAATACATAGATTCAGAGTCTAGACACTTCGGTTTCCTTGTTTCTTTTATATTTGACAGGCATTTGATGTGAGAGGAAAAACAGGAATAGGTTGAAGATTCTTGAATAGCTCTTGCCGCTGCTGGATCGGTCTATTACCTTTTCTCGTTGCAGGGCGCGTATCCGGATTCAACGAGTTATACCTTGATGAACGAGGCCTCAATCGCAGATCTTAACACCCGTATTGAGGATCCGGTTACACCGCAGCATTTCAGGCCAAATTTTGTTGTAAAGGGAGCAGAAATATTAGAGGAAGATACGTGGGATTGGGTAAAGATCGGAAATGTTGTTTTTAGGAACGTTAAGCCTTGCACGAGATGTATCTTCACCACGGTCGATCCTGAGACCGGTACGAAGAGTCCAAAAGTAGAGCCGTTGAAGACACTTAAGCGGTTCGTACCTAACTGCAGCACGAATTAGAATTCATTATAATTATTGCATGTAAAGATTGATGGGGATTCTTGACAAGTTATATAGCTCGAAATTGAATCGGTCATCTTGCAATGATTGCGAATCTAGAAAAAACTGTGAAGTATCGTACGATTTGATCCCGAAAAGGAAGAAAACGAAAATATGAATTGATCAAAAGAATTAAAGGCCCACCGAATCAGTGAACAGTAATCGAAGAAACTTTCAGGAATTAATGTATTTTAGAAGTTCGAAATATTGACTTTAAAATATTTGTTCAATCTTCGTCTGTAATCATTTCTCAATGACAGTTTTGAAGCGAGAAGTCTGTTCGACGGAAGGCTCGTTTATTCGAAATTTTTCGCCGTTGTTCTTTGCAAAGAGTAGTTCAATCTTGAGTAATGACTGATTCATCTTACGAGGTTGACTAACTGCGTGAAGGAAAATCTGAGAAAAAGTCTAATGGCAGCATTTTGAAAGAAAGCCTTACCGTTCAAAACCACCACTGCCAAAATGTATTGACATTGTTCTCTTACAATTAGATGAAAGCGAAAAGTGAAAAATGGATTTTTCCTACTCCTCATTTGCAACTCTTTCCTCAAGCCTAGAGCCAAGTCGAAATGGTTTACAGATGAATTTGAAAATAACGATCTTAAAGCTTAAGTGTCGAACTTCGAAGTGCTTTTCTCCGAAATGTTATCTGCTAAGTGTTCACCGAGTCACGAGGTTTCGAAAAACAGGCATTCTTTCGGTCAGATTCAGGTGCAACATAAATTTTACATGACGAGCCTTTTGATTTCGATTCCCTAGTAAAACAATGATGAAAAAGGAGATTCAGCTCCTGGAATGTTCACTCAGTGATGATTCTTTGAAATCCGTTACAGTTACAGACAAATCAAAGACCCTGCCTTAACACCCTTTACCGGAGACAGTCCGGTGATGGGCATCCATTTGGGTCTGAGGTCCAATAACGGAAAGGTCCGGCTTGGAGACGGGGTTTTTGTCGGAGTACCCGAAGAGGAAGAACGGCTTTACTCACCCCCACTATTACATCGTTGGAGTTCCTGTGACCACGACGTTTTTCCCGTAGAATCGAAGTCGATTGTTGAAGACATCGACCACCCCGATTCTTTGTCAGGGATATTTGGTGATTCGATATCTACACACGCGAGCCTAGCCGCGAGTTTGGCGAACCTCGAATGACGATAAGAAACAAACAAAAAATACAAACAAAAAAAAAAACACAAACGTTATTCAAGAATAAGATATGTTTTTGGTTTTTTATTCAATTCGAAATTTTTCTTGGTTCCAATTTATCCGTTGAATTGGATCTTATAGTTCTTTTGTAAAACTTGAATTATTGAATTGCTACAATAATCGTAACCAGGTGGGTATGAAGTATATTTTTTTTCTTTACGAATACTCTTATGTATACATGCAACGATATTTAACTCTATAGATAGGAATTTTGTATCACAGTCTTATGAAATTGCGAATATGGATATTCCATTGCAAAGATTTTGTAGATCTTTTGGAAGTCTGATCATAGAATAAGTATTGATGATTTATCTAACGGTAAGATTTATCGTAGACAAGGTAAACTTGTACATAGAGCGAGTTTTGATATTTTTTCCATATATTTTAAACAATATAGGAATTCAAGTATCTGCGTGTCAAGGGTCGAGTAACTAAGAACGAGTGAATTTTTGTAGAAACATATACTCGAATGATTGAACCTGTTTTAAGAACAGAAAAATAAAGAAGAAAATTGAAGAAAATGTACACCTGAAAATAATATTATTTTTTGACATTTTGATCAACGCATATAATTAGATAGAAAAAAACAATTCAGATTTCCTAGGAAACAACCGTATTTAATCATTACAATAATATTTATTTACACTACAAAATAACAGGGGACGATTTACATAAGTCGGTGATTATAGCCTAATGTAATATTATTAAGTATTATCGAATCTATAATGTCTATTTACGTGCGATGGTTCAAGACGGATTCTCTTTTTTTACTTTCGTCTATGCTGGAAAGTTAAAAAAGAAAATCACCGCCCCGGCGCAAACTGGATATTTATTTTTCAAAATTATAAAAAAACAGTGCCAATCTGAAATCCTGTACCCTTTTCCATTCCATTTCATATTGTTCTACAGGCTTAGGAATCAGACGACAAACCGGCACTGCTTTAAAATAGTTTACAAATTTTCAGCACCTCGTTCAAAATTCGAGATGCTATAATGATAAAAACTGTGGTAATAATTACACAAATGAGCATTCTTTGTGGCAATGCGTATATGGGACTATGTACAAGTCGGTTTTTTAATCTCGGAGTAAACATTACTTCTCCTATACGGTCTCTTTTGTGTCTTTCGTAAAATATTTCGCGTCCGTCAGATGGTCGTCGAGGGAAAAAGTTTTCAGAAAGTTAAAAAAATATGTATATTTTTTTCATAATTTAGGGTGAAATTATCCAGAGGTCGAAGGATCTTAATTTTTGAGTCACGATCCGCGGGGACAAGAGGCAACTTTTGTTTTTTTTTTCTCTCATTAATTTTTTTTTTCTTTTTTCGTTTAGACTAAAAATTTCTTTGCTTATTTACTTCGATTTTGTTGCCAAGTCGGTCCCGCGGCTCGCTGTGAACACTGCAGAAGAAATTAGGGAGATCCTATGTACTTGGATCTGCTAAAGTCTCGCTGCTTCCGGAAGCGTTCTATATGATCGAAGTGATGAGTCGCGCTTTGAAGTTAACAATTCGTTCGCTGGTGGCTGCCAAACGCTGTAAAAAAGGAAAGAAAAAATTCGAATTTCAGTTCAGGTCAGAATTTAAAATGTGAATTATCTGGACAAAAGGTCATTGACGAAAATCAAAATAAAATATAATATATTGAGGCAATGAAACTGATATCTCACTCCATAATGCAATCCGAGCAATCGATTAACAGTTTCCGATCCCCCATTTACCGATATACTTAAAATCGTTGTGAAATTGGTAGCACGTTCTATTCACCTGGCTGATTTCTTAACTCACGATCAGTGCTGATCTCTTGACGTAATTGATTGCCATTGAAAGATTGGCGTCAGTTTTGAGGCTTGAATTATTTAATTATTTTTCGAAATCTCAAAGCGCAGGACACACAAATAAAAAGAGAGAGAGGGGGAGAGAGAGAGAGAGAGAGAGAGAGAGAGAGAGAGAGAGAGAGAGAGAGAGAGAGAGAGAGAGAGAGAGTGCCAATAAGAAAAGGAATGAAACACATTGTGAAACTTGTGAATTCCCTTCGAATTCTAGACCGTGAACGCTTTCGAATATGTTTAATAATATATACGTCCACATCTATATAGTTACGTTCGCCAATTTACCTCGTACTATAATTGTTATTAAATTTCCTATACATATGTGTTTCTAATTTCTACAGTCAAGGGGAGAGTCTTGCTATTGGTTCAGGGCGAGGTTTAAGGGGCCTCATATCAATGTCTAAATCCTTGAACCAAAGCCCCTGAATTTATAACTTCGGCTGTATAGAAACACAAGCGTGTTCGGTTAAACGCGTTGGTATATACATATTCTCCTTTCGATTTCTATTTAGTTTCGAAACAATTTTGTTCTTTTTAAATTAGTATGTAAATTTATCCCTGGTCAAAATTCTCGAATTTTCGTACCTTTGCTAACTTTCGGCTTTTGGTCTGGTCAAGGCTATTCCTAACGTTGTAATATCGCGTTAAATTCACGCTCTGATCTACCTACTGCCTCTGGCAATTTATCAACCCGCAAGGCGATGCTCGGCCAGCCCGGCCTGAATCATCGACATCGAGATCAACCGCGCTAAGAAATTATTGCATAATTCAACAAGCGGCAAATATATACACGTCCGGAGCTATTTCATAGAGAAAGTCGTGCACATTTTTTCTTTCCATTGATCTGTGAGATCTTACATAACCGCACGATTATATCTAGAACATTAGTCCTTTGACCGGCTGCAGTGAGGTATAAAAAATTTGTTACACTTTTTATCGTCCTTTTAAATGGAATTTTTCTTTCAATCTTTAAATAAAGATCTACCCACTTGCCCCGATGTAATTACCGGCGATAATCACCTGGGGGATTTTTGTTTATTGTTCAACGGTTTCTTTTCCGTTTGTTAATTATTTGATTAAATGAGTCTATATATAATGCCTTTGGATCTATTTAAAATGACCTCGAAGAAATCGTATACTGATTAACCACATTCGTTTCAATTTAGGTATAGAACTGATGATATGACGTGCAATGAAAATTTACGAAATATAATGTAATTGGTGGAAATATTTGTTCAGAAATAACGACACTGACCGATACGATGCAATAATTAAAATTACGTAAGTTTATACGGGGAATAAAACTAGCTCTAAAGTCGTACAATGGTTTCGCATTACCCCAGCACGTATCTTTATACACCTGCCTAAATATATCAGACGAGTCCCCGTATTAAAACGTTCACTTTGTCATACTAACTGAAATCATAATTTCTAAAATCACGTAACCATATGCCTCTGCCTACTCATTGTTAGTGGTACATGAACGTTTCGAATGACAGTTCGAGAAGATCGTATCAACTTTATGTAGAGCAAATATTGCTACAGTTCTACCCAGCCCCAGCCCTGATCACGTTTCGATTATACACTTTCCACATGAATTGCTTGACTAATTCTAAATAAATAGAACACCATGTTTCCAACAAATCAGTCTGCAATGTGGTGGATGAAATTTTCTATGATTCTTATATTACTCACAAGTATCAGGTCTTGGACGAGGTTGGAGATGCCTCTGTTGGCGATGACGAAGAGCCTAGTAATTGGTCCAGGAACAGCTTCCTGGGTGCCGTCATTAGCTCTGGCTGGATCAATCGGAGCATTAGCTGCTGCGTCGCCTTGCTCTGTACTTCCGCTTCCGGCTACCAGCTGGAAAGTGACGTCGAGTTAGTTGGTGAGGGTCAAGGTGGAGGGTTCTCTAAGGCCAGGATACGGGATTCGAGGAGACGCAGGCTCCGTGTACTGGTCCAGCGCTCCCGACACTACGTGGTATTCCCCCTGCTATAAACGTAACCCTGCACAATGTCAACTCCTAGGGGTGAACTAATCGTCTATTGATTACGGTGTGGCGGAAATAACGAAGCATGCTTAAAACGAAAAGATAATAAGAAAAATAGAGAACTGCTAGTTTACTAGATTTACTGAATACTCGCAGTGTTTTTATTCTTCTTCTTCTTCTTCACCCTTGCTGAATTTTTATTCACGGTTCATCATTCTTGCATACTTCCGGTATAACCGCCACTTGCAACACACCAGATTACACTAAACTAGACACGATAGAAGGGCAGACTTCTTAGCCATTTTATCTCACAGTGAATCAAAAAAGTGACGATTTTTTTGCATATGATTCATTATACTTTGTATTTTCTTTGACTGATTCTCACCGTAAACAAATTCGAGAAAGTATGGAATTAATTATGGACGGGGCATTTCTGACGCGTATTTGGTATTATTCTTCAAAAATGGCGTTTTCGTCTGCCCGATAATCGTGAGTTACATTATAAAAGTACAAAAACAATACGGTGCAGATGAAATTACAGTAACAAAACAAGGAAAATTTCTTTTCACAACAATATACATGGGGATTTTTGAACATCGCAAACAATTCGATGATCGTCAGTTGCCCGTGTTGACTCGCCGGAAGTCTTTAGTCAGGATGTCTGTGTCGCGTCGGGACCGTTGGAGGTAGCCAGAGGCTCTGGTTGAGGATCATAGAATGTTGGAATAATGCATAAGGGCAGGATGAGACTCGGAGGACTGTTAATTGTTTGGTAAAATGAGAAACGAAATGAGCAAGCATGCGGACAAAATTCGAAATCACATATCAAGATGATTCGATATAAAATATTGAAGAAAGAAGAAAATGTTTGATTGCCTTCGGCTATTGATGATTCACCGTAGATTTATTATCATTGTCCGATTACAATATCGTCTGTACTTGTGGTAGTTGATTAATGAACGGTCATTTATTCAACAACGACGAGTAATTAGAATAATTATTGGATATCATACGATGTTCGATGTGCATATTATGTAGCAAAAAAACCAAATCTTGATATGTAATTATTCATGCATGTCAAGGAAAGACAGAGATTAAATAAGTAAAGAGAACAGATGTAATGAAGATGGAAATGAAGTCTGACAATGAGAAGACACTTTTTCGGAAACATGTGGAAAGAAATGAGACTCATGTACCAGACGAAATTAATAGTAAAATATAAGGATTAGGAACGTCCAAAGTACAGTCGAGAGTGAGTATGAAAGTTAATCAAGTTTTAATCGTGCTAAAGAAGCAGATGGTGCTGATTGTGCTGGTTTTACAAGTGCGTGTAGTGCGCCTGAATATACTTATGCTTCGTGGAAGTCGATGTGCAATGCGTGTGAAGAATACGTTTATTGTTACGTGCTACTGGTTCAGGCATGATTATACGAAGTTTTGTTGGATGATTTGCCTCGGTTAATCATTTTAACGCGATTTCGCTCTATTCGAACACGTGTATAAATCGTAAAAGCTTGTACAACTCTACTATTTTATGTTCTTGAAAAGTTAATTATTGACAATAGTATATAGGTATATCTTCTATGCGGAAGGAGATTTATTGAAACCGATGGAATGACTGAAAACATGTCAGTCTTCCGTAGATCGTTGCCAAGTTATAGCCAATTAGAATTTAATTATCGTTGAACAGAATGAAACATTGATTTGAATTCCCGACAAGGATAGAGCGACGCGACGTATAGTGTCACAATGTGCATAAACTGCTGATAAATTAAATCTTGGATGATTCCACATTCATTGTGCAAAAGTTTTTTACCTATCTTCATCATTATGCAACGATAGTAGGTATTCTTTGTTTTTCTAGTTCACCATCAGTGGCGTAACAATAGGGTGGCAGGGCTGGCAAAATGCCACGGGCCCCTGACCCAAGAGGGCCCTGGCCCAAGAGGCCGCGAGCTCAAAAACGCGAGCAACGTGACGATTTTTACTGATAGGGCCCCATCAAAAGAATTTGCCACGGGCCCCAGATGGTATAGTTACGCCACTGTTCACCATAAGACTAGATGGTTAAATTATCATAGAAATGCTCGGACGTCATCCAAGATATAACATATACGTGACTCGATGGGCAATGGGGAGACTTGAGATAACTACATGAACGACGAAAGATGGATGAAATTTTCACGATTTCAGACTCCACGGAGAAAAGCTAACTATAAGTTTTTTTCTTAATAATAATTCAATTCCAGGATTGAACTCGGCACCCATAAGCGTGCCGTGGCTACCTAGTTTCAATGTGTCTAGCAACAAGCGAGAATAGTAACAATTAGATGAAGACACGCAGATATTAATTAGAAGATAAGAAAAGAATAGAGTGTCAGTGAGTGTCAGTAGTGTGGTCGACAGGATTGGCGTACCCCGGGGCCGGCTGTCGAATTGCTAGCTGGCGTTGCCGAAGAAGAAGGTCCTCGGGCTGGAGGAGCTGGTGGGGCGGGCATCCCCATACCCATAGGTGCCGGGGCAGCGGGGATCGGCGTGATGTCTCGTGACGCGCTAAGACCCAGCCCAAGGCTTTGGGTACCAGCAACGACACGGTACACGGTACCAGCCGCGCGAGCCGCCCCGTCCGCAGTTTGCTAGGGGAAGATAATTATCTTAATTTGAAAAAAAAAAATAATAATCATAATGACGGGGAAGATGTTTCGGCTGGGGTTAAATCATCGATGGTAAAATATCGCCTTTGTATTTCTTGATCACATCTTCGGCTGCTGGTATTCTCCGCAATCTGGAAACGATCTGACATGTTCCGTTCAGGAAATGATTAACTGTAAGTTCTTCGTTGATTTTTACCTAGCGAAAAATAAAATGTGTGATGAGTTAATTAGTCGAACTCATGATATTCGCTATACCGGCTTACGTCACCTCCTTCTCCCTGGAGCCGAAGAGAAAAACTTGTCTCTCTATTTGTGATAGAATATCATAGAATATATGTGAGCTTATGACTACAGGTGATTACGATCTTGTATAACCCGCAGTTCGACCGAGTTTCGTAATAATAGTTGATTGATAATTGACTCGGATCGATAATATGATTTGAAACTTTCAAAAGCAGAACCTTTTTATTCGTTTCATCAAAGTTGATTTCCCGTCGTTGAGAGAAAAAAATAAAATAAAAAAATAAAAAATACGCGATATAATTATCATCTATGATTTTTTTTCTCAACGTACCTATATGTATGTACAGATACGACGTTAAGTAAAACGCTAAGTATAGCGATTTATTTAGTATGCAGTTGACTTTCACTGTCTACACCAGACGCCCTTGCGGTTTACTCGGCTCTTGCCACACATTGCACCTCAGTTTTAAACTACAGTTTCATTTTGCCAATAGAAAATAACCATCGAAGAATCATATCGCTTGCAATTTACAGATGCAATACCTGAAGGTTGTCGCACAGCCTTCAGCTTCAGCCTCCGGGCAGATAACCCTTTTTTCCTGACGAATGTGCGGGCTAATTATCATTCAGCACGACCTCGGTCGTAATGCTTACATAACTATTCTCTTATGAGGGACGACAGTCATATAGAAAATATCAATCAAACCTACCCGGATGATGTCGAAGAGGAAATTGCCAGAGCCACCTCCGCTACCAGTGCCCGCACTTCCACCGCCAATACCAAAGTTCAAGAATCTTTTGTTTCGGTTTTCATCGGTCACCTCCACGTCGTCCAAAGGGGCGAGCTCCGGTGCCGCAGCTCCGTTGGCAGCTCCAGCTTGATCGTCGGCGAACTGTACTCGAACTTCGTTGTTTTGGGATTCGGCGACAATTTGATTTTCATTTTCCGCTTCCGGGTTCACGTCCTGCGCAACAAGCGGTTCAGGTTAGTCATGAACTCTGAAAGCTTTTGTGAATACAAAGCGAAAAACAATAATCGCACTACGGAAAATGAACAGTTGCGAGCTACCTGTGTGAATTAGAATTAATCATGTATTCAGTTAGCATTAGAGGAGCTCTCAAGATTTGCTCTCATACTGTCTTAGAATTATGGAGCCAAATGTTAAACGTGATATTATGCAACAGATGTGTCGATCAAGGACCTTCAAAAACTCCGAACAAATTCATTCCGTTAATTTATTCACGATCGTGAAAGTCCTTGTCTTGACAATTCCGTAACGCCGTTCCATTTCTCGTTTAGAGTTCATGTGTCGAAAAATGGAGTCAGTGTTATTGCTAAAAATAATCAAACGTCAGAATATATGCGAAAGCCTGTTGTTGTTGCAACGCTAGTAACTACACACATGATTACGATTATTAATTTGTCCCATTCAATCTGGATGGGATGTACCGCCTCGATGGTCCTAGCTGAACGATTGCACGGCACTTGTGTTGTGACATAAGTTGATGAGGAAGATGCTATGCGGTGTGATATATGAATGTATATATCTACGAGAAGAAAGAATAAGATTTGCATTGGAATACAAATCATAGTTGCGGGAGAGATGTGCTTCACGTATCGTCAATTGTACGGAGCAATTAAACACAGAGATATATGGTTATTGTGGATATGTGTATACGGGGATGTAATGCGGACAAAGAGAAAGAAGAGGAGAAAGAACAAGTACAAGAAATAATAAGTGAGATGTTTCACGTGAAGGCTAGTGCAGCAGAAGACAGGGAGCGATGGATAAAATGAAGACAAATATATATAGATAGAGAACAAGAGGAGATTAAGATGCGAAAAGTGACAGAGACTTCGAGATACTCAGGAGAAACCCCCGCAGTTGTTCCAGAGTAAGGGAGTTGTCCGAGATTCTTTGCAGTCGGTCATGGCGACTGCGTTTGCGTAGTAGTTTCAATATCAATTAACGAGGCTTGGGTAGAGGCTGTCACAGTCGTGCTATCACTGGTAATATCTTCGACCTCGCTGTCGGGGCTAAATGTGGGCAGTGATACCGACACGCGAGAACCAAAGTTACTCCTCGAAGATATTTCATTGGCACTATCAGCTTGGCTACTAGTGTCGTCGTCGTCTTCGGGACCAAAAGGAGACTCGACTTCTACGGTGGTTCCAATGGTGTCAGACCGGTTACTGCCCCCACCAGCTGCATTGCCTCGATTTAGAGCCATTCGCAGGATAACAGGTCCAACGACACGAATTACTTCGCCAGTAATCATGTTCACCTTTTGTTCAATTAGCTAGAAAACAACGGGGCTTAGATCCTCTCTTTTCTTTATCCACGAACGAGGGTCATATTTTGCCTGTCGATCAGGTCGATCGAGAGATGTTGATATTGATGAGGTATAGATTAGATGATTGCTTTCAACACCGATTGAGGATTACTTCGATGAGTTAAGGTCCGCATTGTGTCGTCGTCAGGTCGTTCAGAATTTTTTTAACAAATGACCAATTTTGAATATGAATGCAGGAAGAAGACGGGATGATAACGTCGGGGTATGAAACAGAACCCTAGTGTTCTGGTTCGATATTCGATGAAGAAGAATGGGCTGGATATATTCTATATGAAACAGAGTTGAGCTGGAAAGTCAATGGAAAGTTTGGTCGGATAAACGGATTCTCATGACGCAAAGTCTCCATTATTTTCTAACACTTCTTTGCCTATTCACAGCATCGCGTCGTCTGCGGCTAATCTGATACTGTTCATGGATCTGTTCATGGATTGAAAAATGTCAAGAACGCGCACTCGACGATTTTACTACGAAAATGACATTAGAACACACATACATAATTTCTGGGTTCTCCCGTTTTATAGCATCGCACGAAGTTTGATTTATAGGTTTAAAGATGACACTGCGGTAATTTCTGATCGGATAATTAGAGTCGCTATAAATCGGTATGGGTGTATAATTTATCTCTCGTTATTCCTTTGTGCGCTGTCACGTTAGGCAGCTGATATGATACACAGGTATATTTGACTACGGTCTTTGCCATTTATTATTGAAAAAATTTTTTCCTTCCGTAACTCTTTGTGAGTTTAAAAATTGTCCAGAATGACTCCGAAGCTGGAGGCCTCGTAACCAAACGACGATCTTCGTTACGTAATCTATTAAAAATGAATATGAAAATTTCGAGTCATTAATTCTTTTGCCATAATATGTTTGTCAAATATCTATACCTACGAGAAAGAACTTGGTGGCTTCGTTAGTTCATAGAATTTCGCCACTGTCGTAACAGATTTTTGCACTCTACTTCTTTCAACAAATAATTTTCAGCTGCAACTGCGCTCTATCGGGTTGTTACATGACGGTATTAATTACTTGTCTGGATGGAGCATGTATTTTGAGAAAAACTCAGTAGGGATCCCCAGAAATCACCAGTCTCTCGTTTACCCAGTCGGTTACACCGAATGCAGAGACTTTTTATTCTGTCTGACGTTGTTTTTAACGGTACTAAAATAAATGACTTTCACTTGGGTCCACGAAGACAAGCGACTCAACGTGTCCGTCAAACAGGAATTTCAAACTTTATCCTGGTACCGAGGTAACGAAACCAACCGCAGAAATCTCTCTATATAAATGTTCAATATTCGATCTGAAATTTCACGCTCTTCCTCATATCTTTTGACCACGAAAATACGAACTCGTGTATTTCAATTCTTCATTAGCACATTCTGGCAGCAGTAATTTGGTCTTCAGCAGCAGTAAGTAAGTGAGTAAGTAAGTAGGTGAGTCTTCTCCTCATTTTGGGGTCTTCGTCGTCGTAATAAGTGCTGATTTTCGTCCTGATATGACATGACGTCGTGATAAAGGCACGTGGCGAACGACATCGTGGCGTTGTTTTGTCGAGCAAAGTATAAGTGACTTTCTCTGTAGGAATGCCGATCCAGACTCGGCTCGGTAAACACATGTATAAATTCATGCTTATGCTTGTGTATGGAGCATGTATATAATATATATTAGGGTGGCCCAAAAAAAAACAATATTTTTTTTTTCGAATTACCTACGAAAATATGTTAGTTTATCATGTTTTAAGAGCCCCCTCCAAAGCGCAGCTCAAAAAAAAATCTTAAGAGGTCGCTCAAGATTTTTAAAAATTTCCAAAAACGTCGAAAATCGACTTTAAAAAAAAAAAAAATTTTCTCCTTATTTCACTATTTTCTACTATGAAAATGATCAGGATCCTGAAATTTTCAAGTTGATATTTTGATATTTAAAGGTCGCTCAAGATTTTTTTCAGTTTCCAAGTAGAGTACTTTAGACCTTTTCGAGCGACTTCTGAACATGAATATTAATTACCTATTTTTTTTCGGGAAGTTGACATACTAAAAAATAGAAATAAGGCTAGAGAGATGCAAAAAAAAAAAAATTTCGAGACGGTTTTCACTATTAAATAAAAGTTATAAATTTCCGTCAATTACATTTTAATAGTGAAAATCGTCTCGAAGTTTGCATCTCTCCAGCCTTATTTCTATTCTTTAGTATGTCAATTTCAAGAAATAAAAAAAAAAAGGTCATTGATGTTCATGTTCAGAAGTCGCTCGAAAAGGTCTAAAGTACTCTACTTGGAAACTGAAAAAAATCTTGAGCGACCTTTAAATATCAAAATATCAACTTGAAAATTTCAGGATCCTGATCATTTTCATATTAGAAAATAGTGAAATAAGGAGAAAAAAAAATTAAAAAAACAAAAAGGCGATTTTCGACGTTTTTGGAAATTTTTAAAAATCTTGAGCGACTTCTTAAGATTTTTTTTTTTGAGCTGCGCTTTGGAGGGGGCTCTTAAAATGAACTAACATATTTTCGTAGGTAATTCGAAAAAAAAGTATTGTTTTTTTTTGGGCCACCCTAATATATATGTATGATTACATTTAGTATAAAACAGTCTGGCTTCGTCTGCAAGCCCTTATCTCGCGGATATCGCGAAGATTTTTTCGTGGGGATAAGTTCGGATCAAGATGAGCTTGTGAGCAGGTCTAGAGCGCTGAATACCTATCGGAGGCCAAGGTCTCAGGTAGAATTGGGTAGATCGCGTAACTATGCCAAGGAGATCTTCACCGATACTAGTTTTAGCCGAGAATCGATTAACGTTCGAATTCATCAACTCAGACGGATCGTCGCAGGTCATAAACTATCTTGAACTTTGCAATATTTGAATGTGCCTCTTATCAAGTTTCGTGGCTTTTTCAACGCACGCAAGCAGCGTCTTATTTATTTCTTTCGTTATTTCTTTTTTTTTTTTCAACAGATCTGTCGAGTTCGCGGTTTCACTTGTGAAACTATTTTACGAAATATTATATTCGCCTAGATTCAGAACTGACCTTAAGCGCCAAACTGACCGAATCAAACTTCAGATTCAAACTGACTCTTCAGTTTTGTTAATTATTATAATTGGGAATTAATATCGTTGGGTCCTTCAACTGCGATTAGGACGTTATGGGATTAGGGTTGGGTATTCAGCAGCTATTTGGATCTACCCTTTACCCCGGCATCGGTGTGCTCACCTGCGACAATTCAGGGAACAATTGTCTCAGCAGTCCAATTGTCCTTTTGCTCCTCAGCGCAGCCTCGTTGTCGCCTTCGACGATCATCAATCTGTCGAGATCCTGAAAAAGACTTTATGATTGTTTTCTTGGTCTTGAATCACCTTTCGAAATGAAAAATAGCTCTTGTCACGCCTGAGGTAGCAATGGTGTAAGGCGAGACCGGTCAATAAAAACCAGCTTCGCCATTGCGCAAATTAAGTCGTTTACATTCGAATATTAAAACGGTTCAAAACAAAGGAAGAAAGTTGTAAGAAAGTTTTGAATTCGAATTATTTTCAGTCACCTTTGAAGTCATCTCAATGATTTATCGGTAGTTTCACTCGGAAGTTTTCGCGAACACAAATATTCTGGTCTGATCGAGTACTGATTGTCAAAATTTTACAATCAGTAACATCACCTTCACTTCGAAATGTAGGTAATTAAATTTTCAATTGTACAACTTGAGTGAGTAATCATGCGACATTCATTGGCTGAAGGTTGAGGTTAGCGATGTTCATCTCAACCTCTGTAAAACATCTTTTTTATAATTCATATGTCGAATGGAGTCTTCCTTTCGGTTCTTGAGCAGATCAAGCTTTAAGGTCGCAGCCTCAACCTAATATTCATTATTTTATATCTAATATGCGGTTTATATTCCCGTGAGTGAGAGTGACATTATTATGTAATCTATCGCGGAGGTATAAGTTAACTCATGGCCTTTTTCTGATTGATATCCAGAC
The DNA here is from genome assembly GCA_944452935.1 of Rhogogaster chlorosoma. Taxonomy (NCBI): domain Eukaryota; kingdom Metazoa; phylum Arthropoda; class Insecta; order Hymenoptera; family Tenthredinidae; genus Rhogogaster; species Rhogogaster chlorosoma. The sequence goes on along the minus strand of OX101800.1, from coordinate 10,638,808 downwards.
TTTTGCTAACATCAATGAAAAATGACATGGTCCTTGTTATTCCCGTAATGCAAAAGTTGAACTTTCTGATAGTAAGTTGTTTACCTTGAAAATATCAAATTCATAAAAATAATATTTACGAAGCAAAACCGTCTAGAGGGGAAACATAAATAATATTCTGTCTGTTTTTAGAGATCCTTCGTTCTTCTGGCGTCGATGCGTCGAACCTATTACGATTTCGAATAATTCTATCCTGGGGGGAGTAAGTAATGAATTAACAAACTCGCGCGCTTGATGTTAGGCAATGCAAATTGCGTGGGTATGAAATTAAAAAAATCGTATATCCATTTTACGAGTATGTTATACGACGTAATAAGATTAAATTAAAAACTGAGCCGTGATTTCTCGCGCCTTTGCAACGGGCGTATAAAATTGGCAATTATTTTTCCTAAATTGAAGAAACTTTTAGATACTAGTTCGGCTGGCCACTGCTCGATGAGATCATTGCTTGTAAAGCCATTGCATAATAGAAAAACTCATAACTTCAGTCTTGAGTTATGTTCGAGTCATCTCAAAAGATTAACCATATTCCCATTTGAATTGTCAGTAAAATTTTTTGGCATATAATTATGTGTTATGTGTTACGAGATTTCCCATCGTTAACTCGTCTCTCTTAACTTTCAGTACATGGTGCTAAGGAACCAAACTTACTCAACCTCTCAGATATTGTTCTACTTTCCCCAAAAACTTGTTCCTTCAGTATACAGCGTGCGACTATAGGAGTTAAGTAAGCTTTATATCGACGAGAAATGTTCTAACTAAATAAGGAATTCAACTAACAATGAAAGTTTAACTAAAAGTATCGGGAAGTACGAAGCTTTTCGTTACAAGCTCCTCATTAGAACCCGGAGAATGTTGAACGAATTTTAGTATTTTGTCAAATATCGCCTAAATAAAGTAATTGAAAGATTTTTTCGAAAAATCAGACCTCATTGCGCCCCCGAAGTGCTCGAGAGTATGTATATCAATAAACACGAAGAGTTGATAGAAGAAGTTGAACAAAAATGGCACGAAATAGTCCGTGGTCCGTGTGTCAATCATCGCGGTCATTTGAATGAAACTGAAATGACTTACGATTAAAGTGAGAGTCCCGTTTTGTCTTAAAATGTGACCGAGTATTGCATCCGGTGAAGCATGAAATCAATTCATGGCCTCTGATATTGTCACATTGCGTGACTCGGCCGATCAAAATGTGATAGGTACTACTATTCACTCTGACTCGAACAGATTCACTAGATACATGTATTGTTTCATTTTCGCAATAAGTGTGAGTCGAATCGAGTGAACTCGAATCGGACACGGATGACTTGCGGTTAATTTTTCCAACAAGAAACAAGTTCCTTGAGAAATGTCCATGTCGGCGTATATTAACTATATCAATTTGCGATTTGCGATTACTTTTGTCAGATGACCGTGCGTCTGTGCGCAGCAGCTCGGGTCTGTAAATCGCGTGTTTCGTTGCTTCAGTTCGGACCTCTACTTTCCATTGGACACCGATCAAGCGAAGAAAGTGTCCGACGATTGCCCTGTTGGCGTCGGAGAAAGTGTACAGAGTCTTCTGGCAGCACGAAACGTCGAGATCGCCGTCGATCCTTCGCGTATATTTTAAGTCACTGAATTTAACCATGCGTTTACGAACGTCGACTTCATTTCATTATCCCTGGAACTTTCAACCCCAGAGATCTTCCTCGATAAATTTTACGAGGGAAAATTCCGCAATTGCCATTAGCTTCTGTACCTACTTGATGCAACGGGAAAATATCGGCGAATATTTACAGTTACTCTGTATTACGGTTATACCAGGGTTGTCCGGCGATGATAATAGGCTGGTAATTTTAGGTCAGAAAGTTTCTTGGCTTATCGTTAGACATTTAGAAGGCAAAACGGAATAATTGCAATTTGGACCTTGGAAGCGAGTTTGATCGAGACAGCGTTATTGCACCGCAATACCGGACACGTAAATTAAGGAATTTTCGCATGTCATAGTAGGCTAGTCTTGTAAATGATAATTCGAGTTGATTGTCGTACGGAAGACAGCCGCTTCCGGGTACTGTTATTTCTTAGTATGATAGATACACATAAACTTTTACTTATATAGGTATGTAAATCTACAAACAGACAGTTTACTTGTAGTAAATAATGAGTAATTTTCTAGATGCCATATATATGACATATCCTTATGCAAATTGACATACGGTAATGCGCGCTCTTGACATAAGCGATCATTTTTACATTCAGTTTCTTCCCGTATACTATAATATATTGCATTGCAATAAACGAAGAATTTTATCGAGAATTACTGATTCCCCGAGCGTTGTATTTTATGGTTCTGAATAATTCAGGAATCGATCGTTGCTGTGCACACATATGCTTGGCAGCCAAAGCAACTTCATATTTTGTCGTTCTGTCTCGACAGGTATATGTATTAGCGGTTTTTTTCTTTTAAATACTCGGTCATTGGAATGGGGATTCCTAGTCAGGAGAAAGCCGAGTCTTAGTTTCGTCTTCCGTTAGTTAACCGATTGACGTGTAAGTTTTGAATTTCGATTACACCTCCAGCAGTATATCATTTAGCGTGTCTACAGCCTGCTAAATGTTTTATAACTAGCCTCTAACAGAAATTAGATAGCTAATATAATTAATTCTGTTTTATAAACCGTCGCGTCTCTGCGAACGTCGTTGGCTACGATTTGTTTTCTAAATCTCTTACGTCGTTATGGTTTCCTGTAAAATTATGATTTTCTACCAATTTATCGCCGATGCAGCCTTCCCGACATTATATGCGATCAGTTTATACCTTGCGAGTTACCCAACCTAAGCGGTGACTAATCTGACCGATTTTCCAATTCGATGCAGTCGTTGTCTCGTGGAACTAAATTCAAAAATTAACTAGCTGCAGTTTTCTATCGTAATTTATCCGGTCTTTATACTTGAAAACAGTTTTTGAGCATGAATCTTCTCACGCCTCATAATTTTTGCTTTTCTTTCTCTATTCGCTCAACTTATTTATCAATTTGTTTTAAACGCACCTGGCCTGCTGGTAGGAGACTTTCGGGTTGTTCTACCGGAAGTGCTTGGACCACCGCGACACATAAGGTCGCCACCGCCGCAATTATCACCCTTGAACACCTCATCTTGTTTATAAATTATTTCTGAAAAATAAAAATGACAAAGTATTAGTGAAATCTTATTACAATTAACAACCGCATAGTTTTCAAATTTGTTTTCCTTTTTTTATAATTATTTTTGTTTTTTATTTATTATGAATTGAAATTGACAAATTGGTAGAAGCCTGGAACGACAGTGGATTACTTTATGACATCGTTATCGCCATCATTCCAGTGTCTTTTTCTCATTCGAGAACGTTGCGTGTCTGAATATATTTGATTGAGTTATTGATCGTTAATAGGTCAATTGCTCTTTTTACAACCATCTGGATTATTACGGCAATTTCATCGCGAGGTTGAATCTTTTCTATCCGAGGATAAGGTAATTAAATTCATCGTTCAATGACAACCGATTAATATTTATCAGTTTATAAATTATTCGACGATATTACTATATAGGTGAGTGGGATATATGATCAGAGTAAAACACACATCTAGAAGATATGAAATCAGTTAAATTCAAACAATACAACACACGCTTCTCATTCTGGTTTTTATAATTACTCTGACGTTTCCATATGAAACGAGACTTACGTCGGATTTTATATATAAAAAAGAAGAAAAAACAAAAACAAAAGAAAACTCGGAGTAATAGAGAAAAACTTTTTGCACCGAATGATCTCTAATTAAATGTCAGGGTTTAGATTCCCAATAAAAAGTTCGAAAATACTTGAACTAAACTAGAGTTAAACTTATGTTAACCGATTCGAGTGGGCAGTCGAATAGTCGAACAGGCAGACTGCGGGTAGAGCCCCTTTCTATCGCGCAGATCACAGCTCGTGACTATCACTTTCAATATTCGAATCGAAAGTAGCTGCTCAGCACATGTTCGCCTCAACATCCCTACTACTATGGTCGTAACCGTTACCCATTGGTACATCCGTACAGTATAGAAAATATTTTTGAGAAAACGCCCGAGGGTCGAGATGAAATTAATTCTCGTTTTATATAACCGTAAGTATCTCCGTCCGTGACGTCACAAAGTCAAAGATCGCGGATATTATGATCAAGTTTAGAAACGTATTTTTCATTCAGATTTTCAATCAGATAGAAGTTAGCGAAGATAGCGAAGGTAGCGAAACTATACTCCAAAGATTCATTTTTGGGAAAAGAAGACTGGGTTAATTGAAGGCGATAAATTAATGCGTGATTCGAATGACACTGGCTCCGAACAGGCAGATTGACGGCCTCAATGCGACAATAGCATCGATGACAGAACAATAGCGATTCAAAGCACATGTTTCTTGGATGGAGGCCGCATATTGCAACATATCTAGGTCGTTTAGATTCTTGTTATAATCGTGACGATGAGCTATGGCTGGTAATACGCGTTGATTTTTCTAAAATATACGATAATTTGTTTTTTTTTTTTGCAAAATTGCAATCCAACATTTACGGATGCTTCATCCATAATGAATTATCACGCGGCTCTTAGCGAATAGCTGGTCAACATTGACAAAAATTTCTACTTTCACCCGGGTTTTATACTTATTTCTACGAATCTGACTCAGACTCTCGGTGCCAGATTGAGTAGCTGTTTCTTATGTTTTTGAAGGGAAAAATTGGAATCGATCAGTAAAGGATATTTGATCAACGATGTTGGCACGCGAGAACATATCCCTGGGATAATTTGAAAAGCCATAGATTTTCATTTTATAACTGAGCTTTCGCGGTACAATGGAAGAGAAGAAAATTTACAAAATTTACAGCCACTATTTCACCGTCACGGAAGGAGGGTGTGAGCTTTTCTTTTAAAACCCCGTTTCCTTTGTAATCCGTCACTTAATTCATGCTTCGTTGTAATAACAGCCCCCTTTTCTGATAACCCAACAAACAAACAGCAACGGCAACAGCAACAATGCCTGGAACTCACCACACACAGATCCGTCACTCTCGTAAAACTTAACTCAAACTTCGACTAAGTTTGAGCTACCGGTTGCTCGCTCGTCTGGCAGACTTTCTGTGACTGTCTGTGTGACTTCGGTCAGTGAGCGGTTTATATTAGCGGGTGGGGCTGTCCGCCACCTCTACCTTCTACTTATTATACTCACCGACCACCGTATTTTCCTTGTGAAAAGAGGGAGGCACAACTTGTGCCGTCTGCAGATCGGTTGGCTACCTTGCAGGACCGCAAGTATATACCTATAATGCGATCGCAGAATAGGATGATGACAACTGAAGATGAAAGAATCATATTGGTTGACAGATACCGGGGAAGATTTACCGATCGTAACCGCCTTAGCCGTGCCAGTTGATAATATATGGTTAAAAAAGCTTATAGCGTGACCAAGGAGGGCTTTTTTCAGCAGAGGAGATCGCATAACGCGCAGGAGCTGAGCGCCGGAATTACTTCCGGGATACTAACGATCGGCGATTATAGGAGACTCGGGAATATTTTCTTTCGTGCCTTCAATAAACTTATCTAACATTTTCTGATATAGAAGAGAAGAGTGAGTCATTCGGTGAGACAGATTTTGGACGGGATTCGCCTGAACTTGATCCAGCGCTTGGGGGCTTATAATTGCCCACCGTTGAACCGTGACATGACGTGACAAGCTGAATAGAGTTTCTGAGACGCCTGAGAGTATGGAATTAGTGGAAAATTTATTTTCCCGATAGGTTCGAGCGTAGAGATATGATCAGTGGGAGCAAACGTGTCTTCCTGTTATCGATGACCTTCATTCACGTGCAACAAACGAAAACTTACTTCAACTCTTGAATAAAATCTCCAATGTGAATGGTCAATATTTAAATGACTAATTTTTCGGAGTCTACGGCGGAGACGAGATATTATGATAGAGTGATATATTGGGGGCGTTACTTGTTTTTTCCACGAATTTAGGTATGCTTGAAAGGTGACCCACGGTTATATCAGGACAAGGAAAATAGAAGGATGTTAAAATCTTGGAAAGCACGAAAATAGCGGTGCGCATTTTCGCGTTTTGTCGACCATACTGAAATCCGTAGTTTCATTCCTTTGTCGGGATGGTCACAGGAATTAGGTATCGAGCACATACGTCAAAATTCCCCGAGGGTGTTTATTAAAAGTTATAATATGTATATGACAATTAGTTGTTTTTGTATTTGATATCTACGAAATGGAATTTTTTTGGGCATTCGTTACGAGTTATTTACAAACGGTTTAGCTTTTGCTTCTAGTAATGTGTTTAGGTAAGAAAAATAATTTCAAGTACCCACTGCTGCAGCTGTAATAATAATAATCGTGATGTCTGACATTATGGGTACGCTCAACTACCTGAGGTATCAAAGAAACTCGAAAGATTAATCTAGAATGCGAAGACCGTATACGGTTAATTAACATATTTATTTATTTAACCTTGAACAGACTCGATATTACCAACCTCAAGATGAAACGCGATGGATACTAACCTGTGCAGCGCCTTGCTACATTTGCAATTAAACGACGAATTAATTAGCCTAGAATCTTACGAAGTTATTACTAATTTCCAGAGCTCCGATGTTATGACTTGCCAGTCTCGAATATTCTTATGATTTTACTAGTAACTAATAATAATTTTACTTGTATCAACTTTACTTGTAGTTTTTATCATCCTCGTATAGCTGATGGGCTATTAGAAATGCACAGATTGACTTTATGATGCCTAAGCCGAAACGGAGGGCTTAAATCGTATATACAAGTTATGTGCATTATGAACATAGAGATTTCAACGCCACTCGCCAGTATAAGAAGAGACACTTTCGTTTTTGAGCTTTGAATGATTGTAAAACTGATTAACAGACACGTAATTTTTTCACGTTTAGCTATCGCCAATTATCACCTAACGTTTATTGATAATCATTGTCGCAATCGAGTTAGCACAAAGATTTCTTGCCCCCGTTTTATCAAATTGCCGAATATATTATAACGCAGGTAAACGGAGCAGGCTGTACCAATACATATAAAATAATACAGTATATCTGAGAGAATTGTCACACTTGTGTAGGGCGCAGCCAAAAATGGTAGATTGAATCTGTGTTAATGAAATTCATCGAATTGATGGATATAGTCATGATTCAATGGGCTCAAACATTTTTAATACCAAGTTACGTAACTTGCCACGGTTCGATCTGCATTTGCAGTATGTTTGCAGATTTTTGTCTGCGGTGTGAATCAGAGATTCATCCCATATTCGAGATCCTGAAAGTTCGTTAATTGAGATAATTATACCGGCTAAAATCTGCCTCTAATTAGCTCCTCGACAGAGGTAAAAAAAAATATTATACGTGTACTGATTGTAAGTAGTATTTCCTCCGAGCAAACTAATAATAAGATGTATAATGTATATACTTCTTGAAGGTGAAAAGATCTATTTTCTCTTTTGCAAGTCAGGCATTATTCACCGCGGGTTAGTTGCCCGAAGAATAGATTCGATCGGGATAAAAAACGGTTTGTGAAACACCGTACAGGTTTCTAATAAACCAACAAAACCAGACATTCGTTGTGGGCATTTATACTGGACTCGCACACTTTCCTCGACCTCCAAGAACAAGCGTTACTTGTTCGGCAATTTTTTTTTTCGTAAATGCATACATCAAGAAAATATATACTTACTTATTTAAACAAACCATTATCGCAGACACTTTGGTCCCTATCTCCTTCCCTCTTTCTCTTTCTTCCCAGTTTTTAGATAATTGATCATTCTTGATCATGCAATACTTGGGATAGGTAGTATAAAAACGAATACCAACTTCCTTCCAAATTCTATACGCAAGCCTTCGAATTCGAAGCCTGCTGGAGCTGAGCAACGAGCGTCTGACTCTTCCTCTAATAAATCATCATCTTGTTTAAATACACAAATGCATAGTCGTAACTGGTCCAATCAGCGAATACGTAGATGTTTAACATACGAACTGTTATAACAGGAAAAAATCGTCACGGAAAATCGAAGCGAAGGTTGATATCAAGCAGCGTGAAACTATCCGCCTATGGCAATAAGAGACAATCGTATGATATATCGACTTAGAAATGACTGGATGTTATGTACCTATAGATGTTTTAAATTTAGAACGAATCCCGGAAATACTTAATCGAGAATTTCATGAATGGCCCACATATGCAAAATAGTTGTGCTCTATACAAGATAGCATAATGTATCTACGACAAAATCTCACAATGACGATGGAATCTTTTCCGCTTACGTAATGGGTTCTGCTTATTAGCTACTCCGATTACCAATACTGTTATTAGCGATTAAACTATTATCTGTCCTGAAGTTCAAAGTATCGAAGCGTTTGCTTGAGGTTGAATAAATTGCGAAAGCTGAATGAGAATTGCATCGTAGTTTACTGGGCGGTGAATAGGTACCTACTATCTAGTTAATTCATTTGAAGGAGACAAGAATCGGTTTAAAAGGTCGGTGAGGTCCTAGGCTAAGGTCAATCCAATTTTGACCAAATATTTCTGACTTTTTTAATCGTTTATAAACTCGATATGAATATACCTTGCGGTTACTGCTGTGCAAATAATTTTGTCCACACATGCGACGTCTTCCTCATCATGGAACAAGAAAGATACGGAATATTGATTTGCAGAGATAAATAACACGTCACTTGTGAATAAAAAATAAAAAATAAAAAAAACACAAATAATTAAAGCTTAAGAGTAAAATAAAAATTATTTCTAATTTGTATATTTGCGTAATTTCGGGAGTGTCTTTCGGTTTTCTAATGACGTCCGATTCGTCAATAAATCTTCTTTGATGTATTGGAATTGATGGATAATAATTTGAAAAGATTATTTTCACTCTTGTCTTCGTCCGATTTGTTTGTAAGAGATTGTAAAATTCATTCGCACACACTTATGTGGTATTACAGGTAGGAGCCGGAGAGATTACAACATATTAGTTCCGAAGGTGAAATTGTGATCGTTTCAGTATAGAGACATAATCCATGTTCAATACCATGGTTTATTGAATATGTTTTAAACATGAGAAATGAATAATGAAATAATTCATAATTGAGATCGACGTGAGGATGATAAAAGTTCGCCGAGTCAACTATCGAAATAAGATTTCGTCGCAGGATATTAATCGAAGATTCAGCTACTGCCATGGGAATTTATATATTATATTATGCTATGCTGACTTTTTTTTACCAAATCAGTGGTACAATATTACGAAACCAGTGGTATATATATGAACCAAGAATCGGTAGAAGTTTGCCTTGTTCTCAAGATTCCACGCAATGCCAAATATTACACTGACCCTGAAGGATATTCACATTCAATTTTCGAACACTGTCCCATTAGTGATAATATACTTGGCTGCGTGTATCAAGTAATCGACAAATATTCAATACATATATATGGGGCATTTCACTTCAACTTACAATTAGCAGCCCATTTACCTCAACTCCTTCAATTTTGATTATTTTTTAGTATGATGTTGCTACCGACCAACAAAAGTCTCTGAATTTTTTTCAGATTTTTACGACCACCAGTGAAATTGGAGAAAATTGAAACCTATTTTCGGAACGCCATTTTTCAAATTTGACAAAATTCACAGAAATTCTATGATTCAAAATATGATTTTCAAGCCCTATACGCGACAATACGGGATGTCAACATTTATTATTTTTTGCGCAATTTTTAGTTTTGTCATGTCAGAGTTAAGTGTTTTTTTTTTTTTTTTTAGTATTAATTGTATTTAGACCTTTTAGTATTCCTGCAAATTTCGGAAAAATTGATATTCATCAAGATTTGAGAAAGTTATGGCTGATCGGAAAAAAACGAACTCCAATTCCGACACGAAAAAACTAAAAATTTGCGACAAAAATACTAGATATTGAGGTCCCATTATTATGTGGGGCTTAAGAATCATCACTTAAATCATTGAATTTTTGTGAATTTTTTTCGAATGTTAAAAATGGCGTTTTAGAAATCGGGTTTTTGATTTTTTTTTTTTTAATTTTACTGGTGGACGAAAAAATCTTTAAAAAATTCAGAGACCCCTTTTGGTAGGTAACAGCATCATACTGAAAAATAATCAAAATCGACGGGGGTGAGGTACATGGGCTGTTAGGTTCACGTGGAATGCCCCATATGTACATATATTAAAAATTAGCATCGCCTATAATAGCTTTGGACTAAATCTGCCTTTTCCATGACTCAAGATCTGCGTATACTCAAATACCAAGATATCTTAGATCATGTTCGTGATAAACATGTGGAGGGAAAAATTCGCGGATCCCTCTTCACATACTTACCAAAGAATTACGTCAGCCTTGGGCGGTAGTAGAAAATAATTACGAGAGGGTCACTTAAATTGAGAAATTTAACCCATAGTTTCCGGCATTTGATAAGACAGTTGATCCTGCTTGTTGCAACCTCCGCGAGGACTGATTGATGGAACAATAGAGGTAGAAATTTTCTTCAAATTTATGGAAATAACTGGTAGGTGAAGGTGAGTGGTTATTTGCACGCAAAGGACGAGATTAATTGAATATAGGCATACAACAGATTGCTCACAAGCAAATCTGTATATATGGGCGATCGCTATTAACAGTTGCAATCATTTCACAATCATTTTTCTACGGGTAATCGGATAGCCAACCAATCAACTATAATTAACTTCATACCTTGGCGGATAATAGGTAAAAAAAACAAATTAATATCAGCTACAAGCTAGTCGTGACCGTCTGGAATAGAACTTTTCACGATATTAAAAACAGTAAAGCTTCGCAATCTGACGTATAGGTTTATTATTATTATTGAAAATTTGAATCCGCATTGATATCTGACTGAAAGGTGTCTTTGAACAACAATCAAAAAGACAGCTGGGTCTAGTTTCGTAATTAACTAGTTCATCGATTATCCAATTTGCGGGTTTCTGCAAGAACATCAGTTCAATAGCCCCATCAAGGTTTTTGGAACTCACAGTCCACTTGCTTTACAGCATGTAGCTACTCAAGATTGGGAAACTGTCAAACTGTGTCCAGGTTTGCCGTGCTAATGGAGCCACTGATAAAATGACATCTGACATCGAAAATCATGGTATAGTTCGTAATTCATAGAGGCTTAGACGAAATGGCATTCGACAGGTTGAAAGCTTTGCCTTGTGGTTGTGTAATCGTTGGTTGAATTTATTTTCTAATCAAATACCTGTATTACCAACAAACGGAAATTGTCTGACCTCAAACAAGCCGAGGCTCTGCCTAAATTGTTCAATGGTTTCTTGTTGTAATTTTGGACGGACTTTCTCTAAAAATCATCAATATGCCCCTACATTTATTTTCTAAAAACATTGTGATTCAAAAATGTTAATCAATGGTATTACAGAAACGACGACTCGACTTGAAAATTCTTCTCGAATGGCTTCGAGAGTGATTTCGATTTTTATTTCCGAATTTCACAATTCTATTCCCTTGATAATGCTTTTCGTTCGAACGCGTTATTGAATTAGAGCATCGAATGGACGAAGGTCAGACTATTAGTGTAGGTCTCGATTTCGATTCAGTTATACAACAATTATTGCAAAAGCTAGATTGTAGACAACGAGAGAATAATGTAGTTCGCTTCGGTAGACAGTGAACTTAAGTACTTGGGCAATCATTATTTTTTGCTTATAAAATAATATAGAATTGTTTGAATCACGAGTTGAACGACTCTTAAGAAATACTCGGTGAATCTATTGTGTGAAAATTCATTCGACACCTTGTTTAAAAATGTAAGAACGTCTTTAGTTCGTACGTCAGTTTCCAAGACTAAAGACGCGCTTTAGTCATTCAAATTTTGACTAACAATGAATTAATGCGCAGTGGTGTATTCTTTGTAATTGCATTCACATACCAGGTGAATTTAAAAAGCGTAGAAGGATGTAACCTTATCTTTCATCCACAATCAAACAAAGGATCGAGTAAACAAACCCAGACGCACAGACTCAAAGTAATAAATTGAATCCTGAAAATTGCGCAAGGATGATGAGTCGGAGTTATGGAAATTTTTTGAAAATGAAATTGTTCCGAGTAGAAGTCTGTTCGTGATTAAACTCGTGATTTATAATATCCGTGTAACGTCATGGGTCAAGGCTTGGCATGGGCTCTGTGCGTTGCTTTGCAAATCTACTTCTACTGAAATCAGGTCAAAGTACATGAAATTCGTTCACAGCGTAATTAGTATTTAAGGTCCGACGCATAACGCGGAGTTTACCTCTGTAACTTTGATCACGGTTAAGAAAAATTATCTAAAAATTCCTAAATCTCTTCACGCCTGGGGGAGGAGAGATTCATTGATTTGTTATAACAATTAATCTCGATTGTAACGCATTTATCTTGACTCAGGGGATTGGAAGATGTCCAAAATTTACCGTACCTTACGGATTTAGAAATCGTATGGCTGCTCACTATCTCCAGAGTATATATATATACCCGTTCGTTTATAAGAAGAGAAATTTATTCACTTCCCTAATTATATTTAACGTAACTATTACACTATTCATGGAAGAATATGATACTATGATAATTTCTCTTGAAAAGCTGAAATTTCTTTTCGCAGTCGAGATCAGTTATGAAAAAGAAATTAATTCTTCCTGCAGAAATATTTGACAAGATTTATTTCCACCCATTACACTGAACAATGTATGCACGCCTACCTATGCATGCCCACCAATGTGAAGTCAATCTTATTGTTAGAGACACGCAAGGCTTGATAACGATAATCTCGGAATTTTTTACTAAATCAGCAACGAAGTTTACGCAAATCCATGAGCCTTTCCTACTCTACGAGAGGCATTTTTCCTAACATCAATAGCACCACGTGCGGTCAGTGACTGCACTGCATTCGAAAACACTTTACGTGCGTAAAAAGATCGCAATAAATATGGTTTAACGCTACTCTACTACAAATCGTTGTGACAGCGCAAAACGTTTTATTTTTTTCCTATAGACATAAAGCGATATTTTGCGTAACTTTTTGGTGTCCTAGCGCCTTCGCAAACTTTTCTCTCCTTCTCTGCTTGACAGTTGACTGCTGGTCCACGACTTTGAACGTACGAAATTTCGTGATTACAGAAAATCGGGAATAGTCGATATACCTATCTGGATTTTTAATCGGGTCGTTTTGTGCAGCAGGTAACTAACATATGAGTGGGTGTATTTGGGCGGATATATTCTACTAGGTACTATGATGTCATCGGTGAAAGCAGCCTGGGTAGGTATAGGTTCCGTTTAATTACAACATTTTGACCAATTTTTCAATACAAAAGTAAATTTCGTAACCTAAGCTTGAGAGGACACACCCGCGCTAATATATGTAAGGCATATGGACTGCCTAAGCGACATAGTCTACGTGTATTATTAGGTGAGTTTCTAATAGCGATAGAAATCCGTATCCGCGATCGTAATATGCACAGATATCTAATTAATAGTTTAACTGCCCTTGGGGCCCATTGACACATTTCTTTTGATTTACCTAGGGACCTTCGCAAGCGTCTTGAAAAGTAAAAGGAGAAAAAACATAATTGATAATGGGAAAACAATAAGCCAGCCATCTGCTCCGACGAAAAACACGAAAATTGATTTTGACCAGTTCCCCTGTGGTCGTTTTCACAGTCCAAAGAAAAAAGATGAGTGCAACTCCAAGGACTTCTTTAACATTTTACTTTCTATTGATAATCATTTTTAGTCATGCCTATAAAATTCAGCTTCTTTATCACCGTGTAATAATCCCAGTCTCCGCATTATTACCGAGATTAAGTGTCAATTACTGCTGGAATTTGTGGAAGAGGTGTATTTTTTTGTCTCAAATAAGATCGGAGGAGATTTCTAGAATTGTATTAACTTGAGGTAGAACTTGACTCGGAATTTAGTGAAAAGAATTGCGTTCAAGACTGGCTCCAAAATTGTTGAAAATATGTTTTTCAATTTTTGGCTTGTTTTTTCTTACAGGTAAAACTTACGTAAATATTATTCTCGTCTTATTGTAAACGAACAATGAAAAGCAATTGGAATGCTCCTGAGATTATATTTTCATAAAAATTTCAAGGTGCAGGAATTACCCGCAGGTTGATAAGGAGCCTTGTCACAACATCTGGACTTATCTGATTTTAGGCTCAAGAATCTAGTACACGACACTGTGAACCAATACTATCACCATTAGACATATTACTAGACACTAAATGGATTAATTGTCACACGATTATATTGTGACAAGTCTTAATTCGTTCAGACTAATGTCTTGCATCGATGACTCGAAGAATTATTCACTGTATCTTCTATGCTTGTGGCTGGAATTTTTTACTCTTGAATTCTTTGCAGGCGATTACGGCTAGTCGATGTTATTGTATAACATGAATGCATTATCCGGTGGTGTGGTATCATTCGATGGAATGACACGGTAGAAAAAGATTTGGGTTTTCCTAATGTTGAATCTCTTTGAGAATTTGAATGCACTGGAATTACTAGCAAGTAGAGAAAGCTAGGAAAAAGTTTCTTTACGGTTTTAAGAATGTTGGCTTATTTCTTTTTTTCTCTTTCTTTATAAATGTTCGCTGGTTTTGCGGTGAAACCGCAACCGAAAGTTCTGCATACGTTCAAATTATTTATTGCCTAGGATTATCTTTGCACTATTACTCGATCTATATAGTCGATCTGAGAAATTACGAGAGAGACCATTCGAAATTATGAATTTAGTTTTTTGACGATATATGGACAAGGTAAGAGGACCAACAGAAGCATATCATTCTCGGAGAAAGTATGACGATGGTCAAAGTACATACGTATGTCATATAAAACTCTAATAAAAAAATATCGAGGTGTGTAATACAAAGAAATAAATTTCAATTCACCTACGCAAAAGTTGACACGTGTTAATTCATATTTGCGACATTTTATTTATTTCTTTTATGAATTTTACAAAGTTTCGAAATCAATCGACAACTTTTCAGACAATCTAACAGCTTTCTATACATGAAATATGTAAACAATTTGATTAGAGCTAGTCGATGATTAAATACGTAGGTTCAATACGTTAATAACAACGCTGAACTTTTGTGAATGCTATTGACCTTCCAGCTGCATATGTATGCTGAAAGCTTAACGGATGTGGATTTTATTATGACATTTTTTCATCCAATTTATTGACAAAGGCTTTGATATTTTTTATGACATAATCTGGTGAGCGATGCGCAATACTTATCCATCTTGCCATGGACTCGAAGAAACTCGTTCATAATACAGCGGGCGGCAGTATTCAAAGCATGCAAAAGACATCCTTTATTTCTTAAAAGGCAGGGTTCATTCAAGGCTGTAAAGCCTTCCTTTGTTATATTAGTCCTAGTTTTTTGTATTTAATTTGGAAATACAATATCGGAATTTTCGCAACCTGCACCTTGCACATTTCAGTTTTTAGGTTGAATTTCACAAGAATTGCAAATTCTGCGGCAGGTGATTTTTATCGTAATGCAAATAATATAAATTTCGTAAACTCCTACGTTGACACGTCATACATAGACCACGTTACGAGCTGCCATCCTAAAAAAATTTCAACTCTACATTCGATCGTGTACGTGGCAAACGTTATGACCTCCTCCTTCCCAGCCTTACGGACGTAAGACCTAGTACCGGTTACAATCGATACAAATCACACTGCAACAGTGTGTGATGATGTGTCTCCTTGTCATTTAGTTGGAACGAAATAGAAAGCACAGGCATGAAGAAAAACGAAACTTCACTAAAATACTCATCGCTATCCAGATTACATAATAGCATACATAACGTAGCCTGCAGAAGGATTTCCGGTTCTTAGAATCGCTGTTATTGCAAATCCGGTCTAATTCAAGTCTGCCCAGCATCCGCCTGGGACATAGGTTCGTCGAAGAACTAAAATGCATCGCAAAGCCTGGAGGGCAGATTTCTCGACGTCCAGTATGAAACCGAAAGCCAATCTCTAAAAGATGTCTAGCCACCATGGAGGGGCATTCTTATAGACTACAGGTAGATGGGTTAATTTCTGTTTTCTACGAACGGATGACCCATCGGTTAACCGCTCCTGATGCATCCTGACGAGCTGCGTAAAATTCCACGCAAATTTGCCAGGACAAACTCTTATCGTATCAAAATGAATAAGATCCACGATACCTGCAGCCTTCTTACCGACAGCCCAATCGGGCTTGACTCCAACGCAATCTTCGGTAAAATATAACTTTGATAAACAATCACTAGACGGCGACACTTACAGGTAAAAGACAATCCATTCAATGACAATTCACCCTTTACTTCCCTGCTTTTGTCCATCCGGCCCTCTACGGCTTATACATTTCGATTAAATGGCCTGGGCTCAGACCCTGCCTCAGCCGATAGAGAAAAACTTATTGTCAGATCCAAGCCCTTCTTGATCCGCTTTTGTCTCTACATCTCCATTTGAATTTCTGATCGCCTGTACTCTCACGTAGAAATCGTCGGCCTACAGGGTTCGACAATTTGAATTTAAATTTCTTTCTCCCAGGGTGACCCAAATGAGAAAAATTTCTATTTTATTCTATTTCTATCCACATATAATAATCTCTAGTCCGTGGATGGTAATCATAGCGTTATATAACGTGATCCTAAAGCTTGTAGGTACCCACGTAACAAAATTGGAGAGCCTCAAAGTGGCAGCATCGTGCATGTAAAATTATTGTGAGCAATAGAATGAAACTGGAAACACAACGTTTTGCTAATATACCTACAGCATGCACAGCCACACATATGTGTGAGAGATTTAGAGTAGACTGAGAAATTTTTAGATGTGAGAGAACGATGGCCCAGTTTACTAATCGGCCTGCGGCACCTTTACTTGCGCAATGGAAAGTCCAGTTGTTAGTTCGTCTGTACAGCTTATTAACGCGATTATCTATTAACTTATCTTCAATTTCAAGCCTCTCGTCACACGTTCAGTAATTACTGTATCACCATTGGGTTCTTCTTTGATGCAGAAATAATAATTGACTTGAATTTTTGTGCGTAACTATATGACCATACTGCACATTTGTTTATTATACACTTTAGATACCTACATTTGTATCGGTGGATGAATTTCAGTGGATGAAAAAGTGAGAGGTGATCACTGCGATTCGGCTGGCCTTATGTGGTTTCGTTTCGAAGGAGTCGATCTATGAATTATAGGAACACGTGCCAATGACTTCTTTCGCAATTTGTCAGCGGCTATTATTTTATGGTTTTAATGCTTTCAATATTTTATGCGTTCGACCTTTTCTATGATCTTTCTCTGCGAAGAATTCGGACAGGTTGAAAGCTGCAAGGCGTGACTCAGCTGGCCGGATTTAAAATTTCTCTGAGGTCAAACTGGCAATGGGTTATTGAACCAGCAGCATCGTGGTCCTTTATATAGCCGACGTTTTACAATCGATATTTATCAGTGATTGGAAAGTTGGGGGTCTGGCACTGCGCAGGAGTTCTTTCACAATTTGCCCTTCCTTTAGTGTAAAGAATCTTCGACTACTTCCTAGTCTTTTATTTTCGTATTTCATTTTTCTGTACAGCACATCGACAATTTGAACGAAGCCAAATTGATGAATAATGTATCGCGTGATCCTGCATTGGGAAATTGTTGTTGTGACTCAAAAGATAAAAGGGCCTCGATTGAAAGGCTGTTGTGCTTTTATTACGTAGTGCGTAAGTTCTGGTGTTAATCACGTAGCTCTGTCGCGAATTGTCTCAACACCTCGGAAATTGCGGCCTTCGCTTTTGAAGTTGTTACCTGTCGACTCACTGGCTCGCCTGTTTAACTGAACACTTTATCTCTCTTCTTGGTATAGGTCAGTATTTCCAACGGCATCGTTTGTAACACGTTTGAATGGTCGGCATGACTTCATTAAATACGGGATTCCCAGATAGAATTCCCAGACTCTGAGCTGAGTGAATAACCAAAATGGCACAGGATGTTGCGCAATGGAACGACAATTTATGAACACAGAATTTCGCATAAAAGTAAAAAAACTGCCTGGGATAAACTTTGAAGCCTGAATTCAGAGGCTTGAGGTATACATTAGATGGAAACAGCAGACAATCCTTTAGTCAATTTGTCGCGAAGTGAATTTGCGATTGCGGTGAGGCACAGAAGCCCACCGTTGCAGTTAGATAAAGTGAAGAAATGGGTAAATGCATTATAATAATCTAACGCGGAAAATAGCTATAAGTGCAGTTAGCGGCGTCCTTGCTTTGTCTCGGAATAGGGATATTAATTTTCATTCTTCGCGTTCCTCAAGTCTTATACGGTAGTTCATTGTTACTAAAGAAATGTCAGGATCACGATCACGACCACGACCACGACCACGACCGCTATGTCGACATGCTGATTCTATCGCTCGATGAGGAAAAATGATTGTATTGTTCTCCGGTTTAGCAAGACCTTGTGATAGGTATTAGAAATCGCGTCCAAACGAATCTTAACCAGATGCCATTCGTCTGTAGTATTACAGGCTATTCAACTCATTCCAATTTATCATACCGTCCGATTACTTAGCTAGACGTAGTTTTTTATTCAGTGCTCAGTACACGGTCGAGTGTGCCGTCCACCGGCAGTTATTATGGTATACGGAAGAGTCGCAACTACACTCACGATCAGAGAAAAGGGGTTCACAATTTATGTTTTCGCTAATGACTGACCTATGAAGATATTGGTTTCATAACGAGCATTATAACCCCGTCCAGGAAACACTTCGGCACAAACAGATCGACAGACGACAGTAGATAGCTCATCTGAATGAAGCAAGTCCACTATACACATTTGTTTCGAGCAACATGGAATGAAAATGAAACTCTATAGGTCTTTCGTACAATTAGAGTGAAAATAGGGTGAAAAGGACGGAGTCGGACGGTACTCTGCATCACTCCACAAACCCGTGTAATTACCGGAATTATAAAGTATGATCAGAATATAGCTAGGTATTGTAATTCGAAGATTGAGGGTTTAATTTTTTCCTCGTAGAAGCAATCGTTCCAATTGAACAAGATATGGCAATTTTTCATACCCATCATTTGAATGTAAAGTCCTATAAATTTCCTATCTTTTCTTTCAAACCATGTGAATTTATCACATAAGACGAACCAAATTAGTGCACATTAGTCTAAGTGGATAAGGTGTCGCAGTACAGATGCGAAGCTCCCGGTTCAAACCGGGACCGAGGGAATTTTTACTTGAAATCGTTTAGAATGTTCTTTTCGGTTTTTTCGGTCTCTGTAAGGCTTGCACGCTCGAATAGAGGAAGATTCTTACTCCAGTTAGAGACATGCATTCATGTGCACCAATTTGTTTCGTCTTGTCTGATCACATGGTTTGAATGTGCGGTACACAAACGTTAGAGTCACTACCTGAATTTCCTATCTTTTCATTGAGCCGTTTCCGACAGCGTTCGGTGAGTTTATAGACAGACAGAACGACACCTGTCTAAAACCATGTTGTTTTGCATGCGAAGGCCCAAAAACGTGAAGATGAGTATATATTAAAATTAGCAATAATATATTGTGTACCAAGTGCGAGAAGTA
This sequence comes from Rhogogaster chlorosoma, assembly GCA_944452935.1. Classification (NCBI taxonomy): domain Eukaryota; kingdom Metazoa; phylum Arthropoda; class Insecta; order Hymenoptera; family Tenthredinidae; genus Rhogogaster; species Rhogogaster chlorosoma. The sequence continues at coordinate 10,619,102 of OX101800.1, read as the reverse complement.
GGTCTTTTTTGGCCGCGTGTAGTTTGCAGTATCAGTCGAGGCGAGCAGGCACGAGCCGAACGCGAAGGATATTTTTTGTAATACATGCACGATTTGGCGGTTCAAAGAAGCGGGCGAAAAAGGTGAGTAGCGGGCGCTGAAGAACTTTGAACGCTGAAACACTTCAACTTTACGCCCGATTTTTAGGTAAAAAAAAAAACGCGAAAATCGTTCATGTGTTAGAAAAAAGTTATTTCCGTCATAGTAGGCGTAAAGTACGATTTTTTAGTCTTGCTTTGCGGGCGTAAAGTAGGTAAGTCAGGTAAGTCAGAACTTTACGCCCGCAAATCAAGACCAGAGAAAAATATGTACTTCACGACTACTATGACGAAAAATACTGTTCGCACCGTTGGCGCAAAGTGCAACTCACTTTACATCCATAGTACGAAGAGTAGACTATTTCGACCAAAGTCAATACTTTGCTGATATCACCAAAACTGATGATGAGTGAAAAACGAATTTCCGTTTCCAATATCGAATAATGGCTTGTAGAAAGAGGCGACGTGAAAACTAGAATTTACTTTAGCATACATCGCGTCACAGCTGGTCAAGTTCTTACGAAAGGGAGAGTTCAGGTTATCTGTTATTAGCCCCTAGATGTATTGGAATGACTGAATGTCGGTAGTACCTATGAATGTAAGAATGACGACATTACCGTTGATGATAATATTTCATAACGCACGCTATGCCAGAGGTGCACGCACTCGTGACAACCACATTTGGTCTGGGGTATGTATGATAAATGCAGAAACACATCGATCAAAAGAACACGCAGGCTTCTGCAAGACCTGCTAGAAGGGGGTATAGAAAACCAATAATTATCTTGGGTATATACCAGGGATCTGAAAATCTATACGAGCAGTTCTTTTCGATCCAAGCACAGCAGAACTGCGGTATTCTAATGTCAGTGGTGTGAGGTGCGAATTTCACGAAATAAGAATAGCAGCAAGAATTACGGTGTGAACATGACGATCTGATTCCATAAAATCTAGTTAGATTTCATCTATCATTGTAAGACGCAGGATTGAGTAAATTGATACTGGACTGCACTGCAATCATTGATCCCCTGGTCAAAAGCTTGTCCATAGAACCTGGAAGCTCATCACGCCCCTTAGTTACGTTAACTTCGATATGACTTCCGCCAGGAAGTAGAGACGGACTCCCGAGCACATCATCATCATTAGAGTCTTTAACCTCGTTAATCAACACGGAAATTGTTGCAGGGAAATTTTGAACTAGCGAAGAAAGATCAGAGAAATGTCGAAAGCAATTTACGTCGCCTGTTTTTGTGTCGTAAGCGTGAATCTCCTAGGTTTAACTGGTGCAAAACCGATCCCTGGCTCACAGACTTCTGCAAATCTAAAAGTAACTACAATACAAATACCTAAAGCCGTCATCTCTAGGGAAGAGCTGGTCGCACTAGCCCAATACGTTATGCGCATGATGGCTTCAAGAATAAACATCACTCTTCAGCCTCCAACGAGCCACACCGATTCTCCACGATTTGCAGATAACGTTCAGATAGATTCTAGCACTGTTCAATCCACTACTCCCTTGAATGATTACGAAACTTTTAGAAACGCGAAAAATACGGATTACGGATTAACTCGATACGCGGACCAGAAATCTCAACACCCTTGTGGAAAAGTTCTTCCAGATCCAGCTGCACTGGATTCAGGAAAGACGTTTATTGACAATGGTGCTCCTTTGACATATGAACCATTCGTCAGATATGCTGAAAGGGATATAGAGCCTTTCTCAAACCAATTCAGTTTCGAAATTATACCCGATTCGGAAAAATCAACGACGAATCCCCTGGTGGAAAAAGGTACCGGAGATTTGCCGTTAATGGAACAAGTTATAAATAATCCATTACTTCCTACAGTAAGCCTTTTGCCCATTACATCGGTGGTCGGGGGGGCAGATTTGCGTTCATCGAACATACGACTAACAAATTTAACCATAGAGCCAGTTTCATCGTCGAAGCCAGGAAATTCTGTGATGTCTGTCCCATTTGAAGCAGTAATAACTTTCAATAGACAAGAGCCACCATCGTCGAAACTCGAATATGAAGATCAAAATATGGCGGTGATTCCGACTAGAAATCCACCAGACGATTTTCCTCCCTATTTCGAAACGATTCTCCCGGTGGGAAAGGAGACAAGTGATTCTACGAGCGGTTCGCCGAACTTAAACCCGGCAAAGGATCTGAATTCGGCTGGAAAGGCAGCCAACGAAGTGGTAGCTGATAAGAAACACGAAGTTTCGAAGCCCATGAAGAAACGACAGACACCAAAAGTAGGGGAATTGCTAGGAATGCTTGGTCTTTCGACAAAGCATCCGACAGAGAGTCGTGAAGGCAGTGCGATAGATCCAACACCATCGTCGCGCATCGTCAAACCCACAAGGAATTTGAAACTTCCAGAGTTTTCGACCATTGCACCCGAAAAGGTATAGATTCGAAACTGTTTTGCCACACATCATGTAGTTTGTACGGAAAATGGTAAAATGGGTTTGAGGATAAACTTATTGGGACCAGAGGGTATGAGTCATAGGTAACGATGAGTTATGAATCGAAACACCACAGTGTGAATATTGTCGGCGTGGCAAATATATTATTACATGGACGAACCAGTGACATTCTATTGAAGTTATGGTACATTATCAATCAGACAGAGTTCGTGCATGGCTCAATGATATTTTACCCAAGCAAGATCAATCTGAACGATGCAAATTATTTCGCGTGTCGATATTTTCCTCCGCTGATCATATGCCATGAATGATTTGATACAGCAAGCTTGTAATAATTATAATTATAGTCCTACTTTGGCCTCTTTACCTCCAATCGATAGAATTCACCAAAAAAAAGACCGCATATCGTAAGTTTTCAAGTCATGTGCGATCTGTTGAAATTGACAAACTTCATGAAGAATGTTGAAAACAGTATTTCATGATTCAACAATCGCGTGTGGACTTAATTATGAAATAACCTATGTAAGTTCAATTGTGTATTTTGCCTGATCTGACTTTGAACCACGAAATGTTACGTCTTTTTCTAACATATCTGTAAATAATGATCGACGCCAAATGTCAATGCTAACGGCAGCAATTTGACAGTGAAATTACAAGGCATTGACTCTTGCGTAATGAAAGTGGATACATAATTGTGTGAATGGGACGTAAATATAATCATCAGCACGGTTATTTATTCGCAACTGTCGAAATTGAGCAAGAATCTTATACATATTATTTAATAGTGGAAGCACGGAGCAAACGTTTCCTCTTCGGAATATTAAAACTGCAAGATTGTAACAGGACTGCGCTCACATCAAATCTAATGACCGAAAATTTGCTCACAATTAAATCTTTTCAGGCCATAACAACTCCGGCGAAAAGGGACCCGATGTTTCAAAGGCAAGAAATTGAAGAGGAGGAAGAGGTAATGAGAAATTATATTATTTATTGCTTCTTTCAAAGTACAGGTTTTAATATTAATCCAGCTAAATAGAGTGCGATAAGCACTTCCTGTAAATAGTCAGTTTCTTAACCAACTCCAGGACTTGTTACGGCGACAACTTTCATTTACTTTGCGTTTCTCGGTCGACATATGGTGCACATAGATTAATTATCGAAAATCATCAAGTCCGTTCATCCAGATTCGTTTATTAATATTAATATTTGGTCGAAAATTCAGACTAACGTTGAATCACGTTTCGCAGGAGGATCAGGGGTCGCTAGGATCTATAACGGATTTACTACCACTGGTTGTCCCCATTCTGGAGGACCTCAGTGACGTAAGTTCTGCCAATCTATATTCCTTTTCCTTCACGTGCAGCATAACATTATTTACACGCAATTTCCTCAAGTAATATTTTTCTATATTCAGCCCAACACCGAGACCGATATCGCTGAACTTCTTCAAGCTGGTTTACCATTGGTACAAGGCATTTCACAAGTGAGTCCCTCAAATTTCCGTCCATATTTCAAACTATTCTCCCAAACTTCGAGGTCAATGTCTTTCTTAACTATCTCAAGGGCGGCGGTGAAAACGATGGGGTTGATTTGGTCGGGCTAGTGTCTCCCGTATTTGCAAGCTTGAGTCGGGTGAGTAGATAAGCTGATAATAATTAATCCCCGATATTATGTGTTATATTTATCCTAGTGTCGCTTGATCTTCGCGATGGATTAATTTACGTTTCGGATTAATCTTAGCCAAACCGTGATGGCAATGGAACCGTTTTTCAAGCCATCCTTCCGCTGGTTCTCCCGTTGGTCACCCCATTCATCGGGCCCATAATTGGACCCATAATTCAGGGGAGCAGTAACGTAAGTCTCCAATGTGTGTGAATTCAAACGGCGCGGCTATAAAACGAGAGAAAATTGTCGCCAAGTGATATAGACTTTGGTTAAAAAAAACTTTTTAGCCTGCTGATCAGGGCGGATCGTCTATTACACCCCTGATACAAGCCCTGGCTGGACCTCTCAGCCTGGTGAGTTACGGACCGAGTTTGTAAAAAAGAAAAAGAACAATGTACGAAAAATCATGGCTTAAAATTCCAACTTTTTTTCAGCCAACTGAGCCTGGTGGCATTTCGATCGCCTCTAGTTTGATTTCTGGAATTATCGCTAGTTTGAGCAAGGTGGGTGGAAAAAAATTTGCAAGCAAACTTTGGTGAAAGTAAAAGGCAAACAATTTCTGATTCACGTTTCAGGATTTGAAGGGTGGCGGAAATGGCGGATCTGATATTGGTGCTCTGGTCAGTACAGTGGTTTCGGGCGTCCTTGCTGGAGGAAGTGCAGGTATCAAAGCTAAATTTACAAAGCCATCGCCACCAGCCGCCCACACCGGGTACGCGTATGGCCAGGTAATTTAATTCAATATTCGCATCCCCGAGTCGTGTATGGATTACAAAACGATAGTTGGAATGTTCGATAGCGTTTGGTTGAAGAGGGCCACGAAGTTGGTAATTTCAATTATCGAAATTGAATCGAATTAGAGTTACCATGGACTAATTATTATTTTTTTATTAATTTATTTTCTTGATAATCTACCATAGACTTTCTCTACACACTGGAATAGTCGTTAATTATGAGAAATCATTTTACGAAACATCAGATCCTGTTTTTAGCAAATAAATTGACAGACAGAAAGAGGCTGTTATTTCCGGTTTCGAAGTCTGGTTCCTTCGATCGTCGAAAGTATTTCCTTTCTAGAATCCGGGGGCATAGAACTCATTCATTTTAATACCATAACGTGAAAAGAACGGTTTTATAGATCGCGGAGTAACGGTGAGGAGAAAGAAAAAACGGACTGCATAATGAATTCAACCACACTATCATAGTATCATGATCCGGGTATTTCGAGAAAAACTTTCAACACCATTTATTCAATTGTACAATTTTCCCCTACGTACATGCACTCGAGACACTTTATGTTTCCTCCTTTTCCTCTTCTTTTTCTCTCATCTATCTCATAGACTGGTGTACCGGCAGGCTCCAGTTCCGGCTAGCAGCGTCGATACCCTGGACTTAGTAGGCACGTCGTTCAAAGAGATTCTGGGCCTGTCACTGCAGCTGGTAAAATCCGTAATAACATCGGTGACAGGAATTTTAGGAGCCTCATCGGCGGAACAACCTCGACCCGTTTACGGACCTCCCAATGCTAATTTCCGCGTAGGGTAAATGGAAACTAGGCAGTCGCACGAAATCAATTTGCGGTTGCAAGATTCGACTAACAATTTCCTAAACAGCTAATTGTCAGACACACTTTTCCGAATGATTTACAGCTGAAATAAAATTGAATTACAACCAATCATAGTCATATGATGTTCATTAGAATATTGGCACAAGTACCGAGTGGAAATAAATAATTCTGCTCCCAATACCGCGGTAATTTATACGACGAGAAGCGTCGGAGAGAAGTATTTTTGAAAAATTTCTCATTGATCTTACGTGATGAATTAATTATGAATTCAATTAGCTGTACTTCATGTTCACTATATTATACATACCAACCGCATCAGTTAACAAGATTCCGAATGTTCACTAGAAGAAACTTGAAATCGTTTTTTGTATGTCTTGTTATAATTGTTATACCGGAAGTTGCACAATCCTTTTGATTATATTCGCACAACAGATCGTGTTGCGTTGGTCCATTTATGCAGCTACACGTCTGCATGGTGAAAGTGACTTAACATCATACGAGAACGTTCGCAGTCGTATGTAAAAAAAATGAATTCTTTTTCTTATTGCAATAAAAAATAACCAACAGCGAGTCGTCATGGCGGGTTGAAACTGTCAATTCCTGATCCTTCCGCAACGACGTTGCGTTAATGAGTTTGTCGACGAGAAGAAATGAATAAATTAATAAATAAACTGCAGCACATTTCCCGGTTAAGAAATGTTTTTGGGAACAAGCAATAAAACGAGTTGCATCTCCTTTTCAATCTCTAAAATTCACATAAACTTGTGTTCTCATTGCACTGATCTAAGAGAAACCATGCGCTAGGAGGAGACACAGAACGAACACTGCGCTCTTTTGCATAATAATTGCGCTAAGAGTCGATCTACCAATCTGCCAACGTAATCTCCTCCGGTTTTCGCTCTTTCTCTCGGTACTTCCGCGTGGCTCTCAATAACTAGGAAATATCGAGTCTCCGGTTACGCACGTTACCCGGCACACGCATATACCTATACGACGTGGTTCGTTACACACGTAATACCGTCGATAGGTATAGGTACAGCTGTGTTCTGGTAATACATGCTGGTTAACTCATTGCGTACCTGCGTATTATAGTTGGAAGTGGAATCATTCACCGAAGAAAATAGGTCTCGGGATTTTTTACCGGTGGCAAATATCCGTATCTATATTTCTTTGATAATAATTCAGTTCTATGAAAGTCTTCGCAAGCTTTCTATAAGATTCATGGAATTCTATCCCAGGGTTAAACAAGGAACGTCATTCCTCTGCAAAGCTGCAGGGTATCAATGATCTACCGATTGGCAGAGATTCGGATCAATCAGCGGGATTGATCGGGCTCTCAATTCATCAACGCCGCGACAATTAATGAATACAATTGCGAGGGAGAATCATACATTTCAGGAAATGAAGCTGCTTTCACCGGTGTAGGTGCCCTCTTTATTGTGAGAGCGTGTTTTTAATTGGTCAGGTGTACATCTGCGAATCTTGCGTTAGTTAACAATTTCTCGTCCAATGTCAAGAAAAGGTTGAACGAGTATGCATCCTGTTAAATTTATGCATTCTATACATAGCACGATGTGCTAGAATCTGCAACTCTCTCCTATACTGTGGCTATCTTTTTGAATTTCAATGACAGTGCAAAATGACGGAGGGAACTAGTTTGTCGAGGATGAAAGACACGTCGCTATGAGCATTTAAATTCTTCATACTGTTCCATGCCGATAAAAATAATGATAAATATGTTGAAGCAGACTTGCGAGAGAGCATACTTTCCCCGTATTTAATATATCAACTAGTTTGTGACAGAAACTCGAAAGTGTCAATGTAGTTTTGGAACCATGCTCGAAGTTCTCGTCTTACTCTGGGAGATAGGTTGTTGAAAAACATTTGTAAATTTGGTACCCGGCCGATTAGTGTTATGCAAATCCTACACGTATAGGTACCTAGATCGTTTGTCTGAATTTCAACCAAACACATTCACTGCGGTTTGAAAATTTCCCAGAACAAACAAAAGAGTGCGGGTGTATCAAATTTCACAAATAATCAAGAGAAATGTTATTCCAACGATAAACGCAGGGAGATATAACATTAAGCATCATCAAATAGATATTTGCGGATAGATAAAAAATTTTACCGCCTTTCTCAACCTGACGCAGTTTCTTTTCGTTTATGAAAAAGCCAAAGTGCTTCACACGCTATCTAGCGGTTTACAAACAGATTATTTTGTTCTTTGTAGTCACACAACATTCACACAGACGATCTCTAAGGCTGATTATCCGATAGAAAAACGGGAAAACAGTTCGTTCCAAGAGGAAAAATTATCTTTTGAAATTGTACCAAGAAATCAGCCAGAAATTTGGAAACTGAAATACTTTACGCGTCGTTTTGGCATCAGACTTGTTTTTGGATATGAAGAGAAGATATTTGCGCTCCCTGTTCAAAATTAGGTCACTTTTGCCGATGGAATGAATTGTATAATGAGTATTTAAGTATTCCATGACTTTTGTTAAATAATCAGCAAAGGTCTAAAGTAATTCTTAACCATAACTTCGTGGTCGATGTATAGGTGTCTAGTTCTTCGCCGGGAGGCGATCTCGAGTATAACCATTTTGTGCGAGCAGCCAGCTTAGAATTCGGTGTGGTGTTAGAAACCAGATACTAGTGCCCTGAACAGACAATTAGATGAACATGCGATCGCCTTTTTTTTCGATGTGTAAAAATTATGCAACACGAATTATAGCCTCAATTATGTCAATAAAAACCTGTCCGGTTGGTTAATTCATTCAGCGAATGTTCATCGATGTTTGAACAATTTATATCTCACGCACTTGTCCATCGGCTGATCTTACCTAACATGTAGAAATTTGACGAACCTTTGCCCGTGTGTTTTTCGTGAGTAAAATTACGCTGGGCATTGAACACGTTTAGTTTATCTTCGGTCCTTGACGAAGATGGTCAAAATTAGGTACAACGTCATAATGTGAAATTGAATCGTGGAAGCCGCAGCAGGAACCAAATCGTTATTGTTTCGCCGAAAATCTTGGCTCAACTTTTCCTATCATAAAAATCCTTGTCTTTATTATATTGGAACTCTGTACGAACTATTCACGGATCGGCGAGACGTACGGATGCAAGGAAGATGGTAGGTACTGAGGAGAGGGCGACAGCATCCATCGAGGAGACTTTTCAAGTGAGAGGTTTGAAAAGCAATGAAAATAAAGGATCGCGAATTGTGGATAAGATGCCGGAGGCCCTCGCTGAGGCCATTCACTTTCCAATCCCGAAGAAAGTGCAATTCTCAACTGACTCGAGGTCGATGTCTGACCCGAGATGTTCTCGGTCGATAGCTTCTCTTTCTCCCAATGTCTTGGAGATCGGGGACAATAAAACCTTGTGAATCTTATAGTTACTCAACTTTTAATTAGTATTTGCTCATTTTTTTTTTTTGTCAAAACTTACCAGATTAAAATTACCTCAGAATGAAATACACGCGTGGAATCCTGTTTTCTATCATTATTATTACCAGCTTTCTAGACTTATGACTTATTCAAATCCGCATTGAATCACAGATTAACTCCGTCCAAGGGAGTTATGTGTTACTTTATGTGTTACGTCTTGCTCTGCCCATTATGCATTACTTCTAACTTGTAATTATCGAGCAAAAGGCTGAGTCAATGGTCCGAATTCTCGTACTTGCACGCGATTAATCTTGGATCAGAAAAATCTTGACATTCTCTCCGAGCCCATCACGTAGCACGCAAACGGATGATTTTTAGTCGATTAAATTATGTTATTATATACGCCACTCGATTTCAAACGCGTGCCAAATTATTTCGATCCCGTAACACGACTGTAATATAATCCGGGATATAATCTATGGAAAAAGAAATTTCATAACAATTCCGAGTTTACCACATCGATTAGACACCACCGCAAATTAATCCTGACCGCTCACCTTTGTTTTTCAAACTTATAATTCTCGTTTTACTTTCAATTTGGTCAGGTTTCAATTTTCGAGAGAGTGAAAGTGGTGGTGATTCGACGCTCGCTTAGCTATTTCGGCATGTAAAACGAGTTTTTAATCCTTGATGTGATTCACTATCAAATTTCTTGCCTCTCCTCGTTTTATTTTCTCATAACTCTCACTATAATTTATGCGACGTGTTATTGCTGATTATTTTTCTGTCCACTCGATACTTCCTGGTCCTCGTGGTATTTTGGTGAAATAAAAAAAGCACAAAAACCTAAAAAGAAATTAAAAAAATAAAATAAAAAATAAAAAATAAAAAAGAAACACCGAATCATGAATTTTTACAGATTTTCAAAAACTATCAGATTTCAGACACGAAAATGTAATTCTCTATTTTTCTATCTAACGTACATATATACCTATTTCGCGCACTATAAATAAATGACTAGTGCTGCAGATTCCCAATTATTGTGAAACGGTTCTTTCCCTCGATCAATCCTTGCATAAGGTTACATGATACATTATCTAGTCTATACGCAGCTTTATCCGTTCAGTTTTGAAATCAGGCATCAGAAATCACGTGCGCTTTGGTTTATTGCTCCAGCAGTACCTATAGTTGAGAGACTCGAACGTCCTCGTGGGCAACAAGCAACAAGCAACAGACAACATCGTCTTACCTTTCAGCGGTCAAAGGCCATTTTGTTGATAATTTATGAGAGGTTGACAATTTCTATATCACGTGCAAGCTGCAACATCAGAAGCAATATAATTTTACATGAGCTGAATACGAGCCCCTTATTCTCATGAGAGCGTTGCAGTAGCTAGTCAGCCGTTGCGAACAATTTATTACACACTATCTCATTTAAATTAAGCTAACGCGCCGAAAGTTACTGTCAAACGCGACGAGACAGCATTTAGCATATAGGCTAAAGTCTGCCCAGTGAACCACAGGTACAAATTAGTTACCTAATCATGCGGTAATCACTATGGCTTTGCTCTATGACCCCTAAAGCCTACTTTCTAACTGCATTCTGGATATGTATGTACGTACATACGTGCAAAGACTAGTGCAGCAGCATTCAGAACGACATGATATTTATAAGTTTATAACTGTAATAAAGATCATCGACGACGATAGTTCTTCCATCGATTATACAACATTGCGGTAATTAAACGCAGATTGAAAGATGTCTAACAGAAAAAGGTAGAACGTATGTCTTCGACAGTTAGACAAGGTCTCCCAGTTTGGTGGTGGAAAACAGATTCATCAAGTTTTTATCTTCTTCTCTACGGAAGGAAACCTCGGCCATGATGGTATCGGTTGTATGCGGATAAGGATAGTTCTGGCTGCCATACATATCTATGATGAATTATTGAACATACTGATGAAAGTGCTAGGTGACGGAGTGAATGACAGGCTGCGATGTACAAGGAACAAGTACGCGCTGGTTGATTGAGAGTAATTTCTTCTCAGATATGAGAGTTGAACGATACGTAGGTGCCTTCCTGGCGATTAGTAATTAGCGATTACGTCTGTTGGTCGAGTGAAGCATGAGTGCAGTGTCGTAACATTCGGTGGCAATTAATGGCTTTAATGAATCGGTTTTCCCTCCATTTAATTTTTCTCACTATGCAGACTAGCGTCTGGATTATCACGTAACTATTAACTGTTGGTGGTTTTAGTGTATAGCTGGAAAATTAGTGAATAGAAAGTATTCAGAGATGTTTTTCATAATCTAAACACACGTCGTTTGAATGCCACTTCATTATCAAATCGAATATAAAATCTCATCTGGCCTTAAGTGGTTGAAAGTATGGTAATTTTCTCTCCAAATTTCATGTGGGAAAGTATACAGGGAAGCTGAAACAGAATCAATGTGTTCCGAGACTTCTGATCGTCACTCTGCGAGGCATATATCCAATCAATTAGTCTAGCTTCACCGATAAGTACATATGCAGGATTTCCGTCGCGGAATAACGTGAAATTTAACGCTATGAGAAATCGATTGGATAAACTGCTGAACAGCGTCCACTCCTAGTGTGGATAATTCATTATTACACGCTAATTAACATCCTGAGATATTTTATTAAAGGACGATTTTAGAAGGTTATAAATATGACATAGTACCGAAGTTTCGAAACTGCTTCGAGTCCTTTAATTCAATACTTCGATTTACATACCTATACGACGAATGTCATCTATAAATATGCATGGGTGTATATACGCTTGGAAGATCAATTGCTGAAAGTAAATTTAATCTGCAGGAAGTTTTGCTTACTATATTCCGTTACGCACACATGCGAAACGTGGTTTTGCATCAATCCGAATATCTCAGTTTTTATAGTCGCGAATATAATTGCTTTAAACATATAGTATTTCCAAGATTTTTTTTATCCGCTGTAAAATCGAAAGTTTTGGTGGCCCAGCCTTGGTCCACTTTGGCTCGTTGTACATAATACATCCGATATCCCGGATATTTCGAGCACAGTATTTCCAGCATTGCCTGGATTGAGACATCAATTCGCCATCGGGATTTTTCCATCGGCCTGTAGCTGAAAGTGAATAATCGCATAACTCGACAATCTACTTAATTCCAAGCATTTTTTTCGCATAGACCCACGGACGTTTTCTGTTTCCCTTAGCTATTAGCGAAGCGATTTCTACTAATGCAAAGATTAGAGGTGTAAACGGTGTCCACGTATAAATTACGCCATAATAATCAACACATTTGAACATCCGGTATGCGCCATTTCTCAGCTTTCCTTGTGACCAATTGCGCGAACCGTGAGACTCTGCGTTACTTACTAAGTCAAGTCGCGAGGTACGAGGAGAAATTGGTGCTCGCAGTGGGCGTTTTCGTCTAATAGTAAGCAGACTCTGATGTCTCACCAGTCTAACAGTGAGTGTCATCTGTGCCACAGGGAAAATAAACATTATCAACATATCGGGTAATATTTGCGTTGCATTTTCATCTTGATCGATAGTAACATCTATACTATCACTCCTGATCGTTGAACATCGGCAAGAGAAACGCTCAGCTGAGAGTAACCCGAACCGATTGAATAAGCTATAGTAAAATAGAGCAGTGTGAGATTGAATTGCTCAAGGCAAGTCAACAAGGTCTCCGGACGTTCGAAGCTTCCGAATAGCGCAATCGCTTGCTATGATCATCCTTGTGACATAAGCCAAAGTGCGGCCTGTGGGATGGTGGTACAGTGATTCTGGTACTGCAGAGACTGGGACTGAGGAAACGTGTTTGATCCTGAGATCAGAAGAGTGGGAGGAGCTCACTGACCCAAAGCCGGTGAGTATATGCGATATTTTATAGACCGCATAATTCCACTTTGAATATAATTATTATCGATACTTATAAATTTGAGAATTATTTATTACTATAGAGATTTATGATTGTGCCCGTGGATGATGAGATATGATCGATTGACGGAGCTTACAGATGTATAATTGAGTCCCTGATTCAAATGGTATAATTGTATCACGCGATCCTTTCTCCGGGTGAAAACTTCTTGAAACGAAACGGCACATGTTTGATATTGGCCATTGGGTGAACGGGAAAGTGAATTTATTGTTCATCAAGTTTCAGTATTGTTTTGAAACGTTCGACTCATGATCAACTACGATTACTACACGTAGGTACATGTTGTCGTTCGAAATTGAATACCCCGCCAAGACCAAAGTTCAAATATGTTAATAGATTCAGTTTTGTTGCAACAGTGGTCACAGTTTACACCTATCACCTTCGCGGCTATAACATTATCTGATGATTGCAAGAAACTGTCATTAAACTGTGTGAAATTTCACACCGTCATGATTGGAATACGAGACAATAAAACGATTCTTCGATATATCTTCTATGCATATATTAGAGATTACATAGAAGACTTGGTTTCACGTGGAAACTATTACATCACTTTGATAGATTTTTTTATATGTTTAACCGTAGGACGAAAAGGAAAAATAGTCAACTCCCGTTGATAAGTAATTCAAGCAACAAAATTTCAATTTTGATTTTGCGTTTCCGTTCAACTGTCTGAGATATATGTATAAGGCGTGAACAGAAAGTAAAGAGACTTGCAATCATGAATCGAGATTACTAGCAAGTCGAAGTCCTGAGATACAAAGTAGGTACGGAATGGTTCGGCATGATCGAACATAAATGAAATTGTTCATTTGCTAAAATGGAAGCAAGGTCAACGTTGTCTAAGGTTCAGCTTTATTCCTAGTATTTTCAGCTAGGGATGAGAAAAAAGATTCATTAGGATCATATTTAGTTATGCTCCAGTTAGCATCATGCCCTTCAGGCTATACGTTCGATTCGATTGGTGGTTTATTAATTGAGAAAAAAAATCATTGAACGACAACCTTCACAAGCCGAAGACTCCACCGAGGGGCAGTCATTGGACTATTCAATGTTGTCCTTGGAGGGCACGATGCAGACTTTCAATAAACAGGATTGCTTTCAAAAATCGTTTTGCCACAAAAAGGTGTTGCTTAGGGCAGTCATGTTGTAATTTTATTATCCACTTGTTAATCTCGCTTATAGTTTCATCATATGTCCATGTCGTCAGACTTTTGGAGATGGATATACATATAGCTATATAACAGTACAAGTAGAGCTCGTTTCGTTTTTCTTTCCATCCTTCCTAGAATATTCATTTGAATTTTCCAGCACTAGGTTAAAAGATAATTACTGAAAACTGGGCTAAGGATTCATTTGAATAATTCAAGTTGTAATTCTCGGATGAAACTTGCGCTGATTAAGTTTCGAGGTTAACCGACCGCTTCCTCTCCTATCTAACAATAAGATCTGATTTGTAGTCTATTCTCCTACGGACTTTCTTCACCTTTCTCTCTCATAGCTTATGCATCATTGAACCTCGTCAGTGGTATGTCTAAAATGCTCTTCTGCTCCAGGTGCTTCTCGTGATTCCTTTATTCGCGAAGAGACTGATTTCCATTTTAGTCCAATTTTACTCCATTTTCTTGTGTTGGATAAGAAGTTCAATCTCTAAGATTAAGCAATTCCTTGAATTGTCTCAACCTGGAAAAAGCCAAACGCAAACTTCTACGTAGCAAATTTAAGATTAAATTGAATGATTTCCTTAATTTCCTTATAGAAGCAATTAAGAAGTGAAGTGAGATCGAATAGATTTTTAAGCTCATTTAACAAGCGTAGTAGTATAGAAGTGAAACGAGACGGATTTAAGGTTGCCTGGTGGCCTTATGTATAATTGTGCAATGCCCCCGTGGAAGAAAGTGAATCAAATCCTGTTCTCCGGTTATTCGTTGGTAGTTCGCTGAATCCACCTTCCGTGTGCAAAGCCGCGAGTTCTTT
The DNA here is from genome assembly GCA_944452935.1 of Rhogogaster chlorosoma. Lineage (NCBI taxonomy): Eukaryota > Metazoa > Arthropoda > Insecta > Hymenoptera > Tenthredinidae > Rhogogaster > Rhogogaster chlorosoma. The sequence continues at coordinate 10,604,038 of OX101800.1, read as the reverse complement.
CGTAACTGTGAGTGTGCTTGAAGTCGTGTGGGGATCTTCGTCTCTCAAGAAAGTTACGAGAACTGTATTTAGTTCGTTAGTTCACCGAAAAAAGGAGGGAAATAAAAATCAGCGAACACACCACGAAAGCTTTAACTTGTTCGCAGTACACAAGACTTCACCACGGGGCGCCACCGTACACGGTTATATATCTGCACAATTGACGAGGTGCGATTCATATAGATTTATTTCACAATCAATTCGTCCAATTCCACTTCCCACGCCGAAGCCACTTTCTAATAAAAAAAGGGAATAAAATTAAAACAAAAAACAAAAAAAAACACTTATTTGAAATTTTCTGACTTCGCAGAAAGCTGTCGGAGACAGATGACGTAGTATGTTCGATTGCGGATCTTTAATCAGCACAAAAATAATATCCATATAGGGAAACTGGCTGATGATCCGGAATGAGATAGCTGAAGAATGAATTCATTACTCCGAGGAATAAATTTGATTACTGCAATGTTTTGCAGAAACGAATCTTGTGGAAAATCTTTGAAGAACTCGCTGATTCGCTGAGCACTTTATTGGTCAGAATACTGTCAAGGTAACAGGGAAATTTATCTGATGTCAGACCAGAGATTCAACGCGCATAGAATGATGTGAGGGAAATGTATTGAAGAGAATGAAAGTTGTAATTGTTTTAAAAGTGATTAAGAATCAGGATGTATTTCGAGAGTACAGAAGGCGTCGAAAAACTCGTCGACCATGGAGTTATAGAACGTCAGAAAATCCTTAATTAACGATTTTGGACGTAAAGACTCGAAATTTCATAATGTTCTTTCCGTGACAGATGTTGTTATCCAATTGTATTTTGATCGTCAACCGTTTTCGGCGATAAAATCTATCCTCCGAGGTAATGGCATTGGGTTATTTTTACTTTTTAATGGGTAGAATAACACTTGTTTATGTAAGAAAAGGAAAGAAGAAAAAAATAAATGCCCAGGGTTACCATGAACAATAATTGTGTAATACTTCTCCTCAGAGTTGAAATCAATCAGTTCACGAAATGATAATGAAGCGCAAATTGTATGCTGAAGCAGTTAACGTCAGAGTAAAAGTTTACAAATGAAAATAAAATGATCAGCCACATGAATTACCATAAATAGTTTCATTGTGTATAGTTCCCTACGCGAAGAAATGTACAATCACGCGTTATTCTACGTCAGGAACATGCGATTGTATATGAGTAAGGCGTCTCATAGACGCAATATGATCTTAGATGGAACAATTTGTATTCTCAGTCACGTCTGAAAGCCGTATTTGTTGCTACGAGTCCCGTTTAATGGTATAAATAAACTTACGTACGGGCTTATAATGATCTTGGTTTATATACCTATGTGTATGTATATTCTGTCAAAAATAAGCGAGAATCACAGCGTAACTGTTTTTTTGTTTTTTTTTTTGTTCTGTTTTGTTTTCTTTCAATCCTCAAAAATATAACCGGCTTAAGTCACGTGCGAAATAGCCGCATGTTCACTTGCGTGAATTTATGAGATTTCTAGCTTATATTTTATCGCAGTCATAGAGAATCACTCACCACAAGTTACGCAAAACTGAATCCAGTCTTCCGATTTGGAGAGATTTACAGTTGCGTAAGAGAAAGGTGATAATTAGAGCTACCGATATGAATCTATGAACCTACGACTATTTTATTTGCAATTATAATGCGTGCAGTCCATGAAAATTCATGATATCACTGTACAGCGTTTCCTGGAGCGAACATTTTTGGCTTCACCCACCCATGAATTATACTCTTTTCTGAAATTGAAAATTCACTCGCTGGTTCCTTTTTCCTTACATTCTTATAGTTAGTCATTTAGTTTCGAATTCTATTTCTTCTCGACATGAAAGTTAGATTTACATTAGTTAAACGTGTATATTAAATCGTACTGCTGATCATGAGCTAGTCGAATTCGCAAAGTTTCGATAATTTATTCGGACCAGGTTAACACTCTATTCGAAATGTTGTGAAATAGTTAATTGTGAAACACGCGGGTAGCATATAACCGAGAATTTGAGATTGATCCGATGCCTGAAATCAAGCTGACGTAATCCTTTGATGTAATATCATATGATATACCGAGCGAAAATTATGAACAGGTGCAGGCAGAGGTGTGTAGTTCTAAATTCTACGATTAACCTCTACGCAAACCGGATAAAGTGAAAGAAAATTCAATGCAATATTAATTATTCAAAGAATAGAGTCTTCCTATCTTTCTCTCTTCGCTGGTCGAGTTTGACATTCTGTGAGGCAGAAAGATTCATGTGATTGCAAGGAATGAGCGAGTGACGATCGTGGAGAGTGTCGAATAGCAAGTGGGGTTGCAGAATTGTGAAATTTAGTTAAGATTTAGACAAGATCTATCCTCGTTGGGCAAGATATCTCTAATTTAGGGAACTCGGCGCAATCATCTACATTTCCGTTCCCAACGCGCGCGTTCCTTAAACAACGACTTTCGCGTAGATGTGTGCGTCGGTCAGTGGCCAGTACGAATATTGCTTATAGTGGTACAAGATATAAGAGGTGCTGCCGTCGAAAGCACCCCACCTACGAAGCCGCCGACTCTAGCAAGACCCATACTTACATTCGCTGACCGCAAGACATCGAAGTTGCCTCTCAGGAGTCTCTCAAACGGGGCCTACACGCCGTCTGGAACACATCTCGAAGACACGCATCCCCTCGCACAGCGACAGTAAGTCAATACCGAAACCAATTAAATTGAAAGATATTTTCAGCCAAGGTTGACACTCTGACATCAGCCATCTTTAATTTTATCTCGTCTGTCCAGGGGCATTAGCCCATCGCTAATATTATTGGAGATAACTAGCCAGAGATAAGCTCTTGATTTGATTGGGGAAGAAATTTGAAGGATTCTACGCTGATTCGAAAAAATTCTGGCCATTATTATATTTACTTTTTTCTTTTGATGAGATTTTTTGATGGACTTATTTTTTGCTTGTGATAATTCGCGAATCGGATTTGTCGGTTGACAGAATTTTAACAAGCTGTCAGGTATCTTGAAACCTTCAGCATGCATACCTGCTGCCTCTCTTGACCCACCTTCGAATAATTTCTCGATTTCTCTTCGTTCATCTGCAATAAATACAAAATTAATTTTACGAGTCCGGTATCTCCTTTTCAGGCTCTTACGAACCTCTGGTCGTCCTTTCACTCAAACTTATTTACCCGTTGAGTTCAAATTGGTCATCGAACGAAACATACCAACAAACATCCTCACGCTTATCTCTTTATGGTTTTATACAATTATTCTTTCATTTACAGGTATACCATTATTTATTTAACCAACAAAATGAAACTAGCGTGTACATTGTGTGGGCTGCTAGTCGCAGTGGCAGTCGTCAACGCCAACCCCATCGTCAAGCGTGAAGCTAACGATTTAACCCCAATAAACGAAGTGAGTATTCATTTAAGATTAGGTAACTTGATCAGACAATTAGAGGGACATGGTTCGAAATTGCCGTTGTCTTCATTCCTAATTAGTTTATTTACTGTCTGGAATAAGACGAAATAGGTTTTTGGAAACATTAAATCTGCGAATGTTTGCGACAATGATCGCATGACTTATCAGAATGATTACTTTATTATTAGATCACTCTCTCAAGTTCAAGTACGCCAATGAAGAAAAAAAAATGATCGCAAAAAGTCAACGAATTCTAAGTTTTTAACTATTGCTACAAGTATCGGTGCTGTAATAAGTGTCATGGCTGTCTGGTGCCCCCACCCTTATCCGGGAGCACAGCAAACGCTGTGTATACCGTCTCGAGAATTTCTAGTATCATTAACAAGGTTTATACATCGACTTAAGGACTTTAGCTTCAATTGTTTTTCTTTATATTAATATTGCTTATAGAAGCGTGAGCCATTAAATTTATACAGCTTTCATGGGATTATCATGTCCTCGTGCGAGATTAATGCTAGGTCTTTCGACACGGGGGGTATAAATTCTTTTGAGGATGAGGTATCGATGGAAAGATCATTTCGAAGAGAGTTTTCAACATTTGGACGGTTCGATATAGCGATTAACGACTCTCACATATTGGCTGACTTGATCAGGCAACAGATCAAGTCGACGACACTGGCGACGGTAACTTGGTGAGTTCGATAGTGAAAGTAGTCGAACGGTCCCGGCGATAAGCAGACATACAAACAGGCCTTTTCATGTGTGAATAAAAATTTGTACACACATGAAAGTGAGGTACTCAAGTATCCTCGTCCAATGTGGGTTAAATTTTTCTCTTTGCTTCAATAGTATGCGAACAAATATATGTACTGGTACGTAAATGTTCATTATTACGTAATGGTTCTGCCGTAGCTGTCTACATGAGCGATTACCAATTAAAACAGCATTTTTCCTTCAAAAGTTAATAATCTCTTATCCTCATACGTATAGGTATTCGTTACTGCATTCTAATTCATATATTTTATTGGTTATCTATACAATTGGAGAAAGATTCCACATTCTGTAATCGACCGATAAATGAACGATGAATCGTGGATAATAACATCTTACGACGATGAAGTACTATAAAGCACTTTGACTTTTTAATATGGAGATCGTAAGCGCCGCGGGGCAAAACGCGTTAATAAATAGTAAAAGTATTTCATCAGCAACGAAATAGCTTTTGGCCTGGGCTTTTTAATCTCGACGATTACCATATTGTGTAAAACCAAAAAAAAAAGAAAAAAAAAATTATAATTCAGGCTCTATATAAAATCGAACTCTCTTCTTGATTCTCCTCCCTTTCCAGGAGCTTTCATTAAATGATCTGATTTAGTGGTGAAATAGACGAATTTCATTTCAAACGGGAATTCATTTTCAACGATTTCTAATTCTGAGTATCGCTATTTGCAAAAAACTTTCTTAAATATTCCTACCTCGTTGGATTTGCCATCATATGAGGAAATCTCTCAAGTTACGCCACACAGATGCTCCGCCGCTGTTTAACCGAACGAAAATTACACAAGAGGCGGACCCACCGGCCGAAATGTTGTCTCTAGAATGCTTATAGCTTTTAAAGATGAATTTCATGAATTACTTGCGTCGCGTTTAGAATAACTCAGAGAGTTTTCACTGCAGCTCGCTATACGTTCTTGGAAATTTTGTAAGCTCCGCGAGGACACGCGAGCGATGAGGATAAAAAAAATTAAAATAAAAAAATAAAAAAATAGAACAGAACTGGAATCGAATTTTTCGTTCGACATCGAAATTCTGTTTTATATAAAATGTATCTGTTCGAATTATTCCCAAATATGAGACCAAGGTTATTCTCGCTCTCCTCAAAGCAATGAAAATTAGCATCGATTAGTCAAGGCTGAATGATAAAAAAGTGAGAAGTGAAACGAAATTTTTGTATGCAGCTGATACAATGATTGTGTTATGTTAGGTCTACGTCTTGCAACCAGAAGCTGACACTGAAACTATCGCTGACGATGAGAGAGGGGACAGAGACAAGAGGAAAATTGGAATCGTCAAACTGGGTGTCACCAATGGCATCATCAACTTTGTCTTCGGGGTAAAGATCGCTATTGACGATGAGTCTCATTTCTATCCCTCGTAGATTCTATTTTCAATTTTATACAACAAGCAATAAGTGTTCAACTGATCTATGACGATCCTTATAAATCATCAATGTTAAATGTCACGTCATAGACTAATACGTCGATTTTTTTCAAGACATTACTAATGCCTGTGTAAAAACTGAGGCCACTTTCTAAGCAGCGTTAAGTACTTTATAAGTAATATACAGTTGTTCGCAAAGTCACGTAAGCGTTGCAAATTATGTGATGACTAACGCGTACATATTAGTCGAATGAAACTCTGAACTAACGTTTGAGAAATTGTGCTTTCGTTTCTGTACAGAAAATCGACTCGTTTCTCGACGCCAAGACGAAAGCACTAGCCGCCCTCGACGAAGGAAACAAAGCAAAGAACGTAGCTTTTGGTATCGACAATAGCCAATCAGCCACAGGCCAATACATCAGCAATTTAATATCCCAAAAAATCCAAGCTGGAACTGCAAGCATCGGCCCCCTCGTATCTGGTGCCACGACGTTCTTCACTTCTGCTAGCAGTGGAATATCAAATGCAATTGCATCTAAAATTGGACCTCTTGGTTCCATCATTGGTTCACTTTCCGGAGGTGGTGATGGTCGGTGAATTCTAATATTGTCTTAACTGGAAAAAAGAAAAATAGTGTTTTTCGATACAAGTGCGTAAAGGCGGCAATGCCGTACAGCAAGTGTGACGGAGCACACGAGCGGCATTGCCGCGTTTCGTACGCGTGTCGAACTCTATTTTTTTGTAACATCTTTAATCGCAAGTCCTACGTTTTCTTGCACTAGTGTTTGAATGGTACTTTTCGATACAAGTGCGAAAGTATTGATTCTCTGACGAGTGTGAAATTTTCTTGAGCATCACGCGAGTCGAGAATCATCTTTCACACGGTTATCGGACTTTGTTCTTTAACGAAACGCGCGGTAAGTCGGATTTTGCGCACGTGAAATACTTTTTCGGTGCCTTTGGACGATACATAGGTAAAACAGAACTTTCGATTTAGGTGTTACAAAAAGCAATTTTATTCAATTTTCTTCTTCAGTTATTCAGTTTCAAAAATCATTTTCAAGCAATACTCTTCATTTATTATCCAAATATCCACCATTCTTCACTTTAGGAATTTATTTTCCAAATTCTTGATAATTTCGCACTTTGATAATTTATCATCGAATTACATAGGCGGCGCCGGAGGTCTAGGCGGTGGTCTTGGAGGAATATTATCATCAAAGATCGAAACCTTTTCCGGCCTTAGCAGCGGAAGCAATCTGGGAGGAGGTGGCGGCGCAAGCGCCGGCGCCAGCATCGGTGGTGCTAATGCAGGAGCCGGAATTAGCATAGGCGGAGACGGCCTCGGGGCTTTCGCCAACCTTGCCGGGGTAGGCCCATACTGAGTTTACGAATGATTTGAAACACCAATCTGCATTAACCCCCGCTTCGTGATTCTATTCTAATGATGATTTTGAGCCGCCACAGGTGGCGGCAGCAGTGAACCAACATTTAATGCGATTATTATAAGCGCTTGAATCACAACAGTTACCCTTTCCCCCGCCCCGACCCCTAGATATATAATATTCTTCGTGGAAGCAATGAGTAATATTTATGCTTCTTTTTGTTTTGTTGAGTAGTTTTTCGTCCATTTTTATTATTCTATCAATATTATCATTGAATTTCTCTTTCACCCTGTACTTTATTCGAGCGAACGAAACGCCACATTTTTCACTTTTTTCTTTTGTTCTTCTTTCCCATTGCGATAGTTCTTCTGTTCTTGAGAATATCTACGTATAATATTTGCGGTTTCATCACGGTGCGGGCACTAATTGATTTCAGTTTAAATTACCGTGTGAATTACAAATATTTCTCTATATGCTGACGTTAGCGAGATCATTACTGGAATTTTGGCAAATTAGAGAAGTTTAATAAGGTGCAGTGATTAATACCCACCCACGTCTTATTTCTTCATTAAATACCATTGTAAAAGCTTATTCATAAACCCACCCTTTTTGATAGCTAATTATCGTTGTTTAGTCTAATGGCGCAAGTAACCCTTTCAGTAATCTTCATGTTTTTCATTTATTTGAAGTTTGCTTATAACTATATGTGCTAAAGTGTTTTGTTTGTTGTTTTTAAGTTCACACATACATCAACAGTTGGCGATTATAAAAAGTATTATGGTGGTAGAATTTATTGTATTCAGTATTGGCACGGCAGGCTTGCTTATAATGTCTAACGAGGATATGGTGTCCTCTGGACTTTTGTGAAATTAATTATTTCAAGAAGAATAATTACATCGACGATAATCAGTATACATCCCTATAACAGGAGCTTCTATTCTATTATTAAAAATTGTTTTTTTAGCTCGGCAGATAAGAGAGGCCCTTCGTTAACTCGCCCACCATGTCCTCCCATCTGGCCATTTCTAAATTTAGCTAATAATCGATTATTGAACCTTAAGAGATTTGTAAATATTAAGTGCTGACGTAAGATTGCGAGGGCGTCTTGCGTACCCTGTAAATGATGTACATAGCGTTATTGTACGCTCAACAATAAAATCACATTTAATGTTTTTAACCAATTATGGGATTCATTTCTCCCCCTGGCCTTCGATACAAAATACAAAAAAAAAAAAGAAAAGAAAAGAAACATGTGCTCATTCCTTGATCCTCGATATCCAGATTCCCATTGTACTTTTCTTGTTCGAAAAAGTTTCACGGTCGCGTTGCTTTCAATGAATGGTATTTCATATGTAAGGAAAAAAACAAAATTCAAAAAAAAAAAGTCGTTATTCATTCGTAATTATTGTTAATAATACTGTTTTGGCTCGCGAACAGATTGCGTCAGATTTGAATGCCAAAAAATTGTTTCATAATATACCATGTGGTGTAACTATAAGACCGAACTTGATTAGAATTTAATGCAATGAGACATATCACGTCGAGGCAATTGTTAATTACCTTTTTTTACACCCTTTCGTAATACGTTCGTAAAAATTTTGCAACTCAACAACTGACACGATCGCGTACTTCTTCGTCAAACTTTCAGCACAAATTTGTTCTCTGTGACCAGCACATATTTAAAGGTAGTAAAACTGGCCCGCTCAGGCTCCAAAACAAATATTGGAATTTCATTGCACGAGGCAGATGCGAATATTTTCGGATTACATAATTTTTCACCTATAATACGTCTTTCGATTCATGACCGATATATCGAGTTTGCAATACCGACCGCTAAAGGTTGAGTTTCAAATGGTTTTACAGTCTGCGAACCAGTTTTACCTCAACGAAGGCCAGTGGGGTGAAATTAATTAACAACTGGAAATAGCTTCTGCTAAGTTACGCTATTAATCGTTATGATCTAATTTCTTGTGTTTCTTTTTTTTTTTTTTTTGCTTTTTTATCAACAAGTCTACTGTATCAACGACGACTGAGGACATCCCTGAATTCGACAGAACTCGCGTGTCTTTGGATATTCCTTCCCCAGCTTTCGGCAGCGCATTCACCTTGATCACAAACGTCAGTAAAGTATTGAGTAGCGTGATAACGGTAAGTGAATCATTTTTTTCAACTGGTCATTTATTTTCTGTGGTTTTCATCTGAAACACGATTTACCATAATTATGTCAACCTGATCCCTTCACTTTCCGTTGCAACACGCATTACGCTCAATAAAATGAATATACGTATAGAATCTGAACTTTACTTTTACAGACATCAACAGTTTACTACGTTTATAAATTTTATACAGGTTTTTTGTAAGTTTGATTATCTATAAACTACACAGAATCTTGTGGAGTACAACAGAAACCGGTAAACATTGTGTAATGAGAGGAATTCCAGATGGTACTTACATTTAGCATATAGTCATTCGTTGCTCGATATCGTGTAATTTATCATTATGGGTATCTTGAGCTTATAAAACATTCGAATATGGGAAGGTTGGATCACTTGTCAGCCCAAGGACTATGTCCTGGATAAAATAAATATCATTTCATAGAGTACAGCTTTGAATTTGCCAATTGATTCTGTTTTCACTGCTCGTTTGAATAATGTGATAATCAGCACCGAGCAATATGGTCAGTTTGACTAGTCAAACATTGCAAAAACCTGCGTTTTAATATTTCAACCAGATTAAACATTTTAGAGTAAAACTTGAAATTATTCAATTAAATCCTTGGAAGAGGGCAAAATTATGAGTAATGCGTTATTATCAATTTTTACAGAATTCAGCCCACAGAACAGAAAACCTTTTGGAAATATTCAAGCCAGCTTTCCGTGGAGCTTTCGCCATCAAAGGTTTGCCCTCCGACAGAGTACAGAAGAAGAGAAATATTCCTGTTCTTCGGAATAAGATCGCGAAAATTTAGCTCGATTGATCGGAGATCTTTAGCAGCAACAATCAACATTAGTAGACATAATTGTAATAAGCAACGGTTTACGTAATGTATGGTAGATAATTTCCATGAATTTATATTTATTTCTTCGAGTGTCCAAAGTAGTTTCCCAGTATTTATCGGTGTAAGGTTTAATTTGTATTGTCAGATATGGGCCATAGATCTTAATTTATATTCAAGCATTGATGAGCGTACCAAATATTCCGAGATCAATATAATATCTTATCGGTGCTAAAAAGATTCAGGTTTTTCTTGAAGAAAAACGAAAAAACGAAGTCAAAGTGTAGAGCAAACTTAACCAATGATTATTTTTTTCGAACACCTGCAGTCATTTTTGTACATATTAAACGAAGACGTTTAATTAGACGTTTTTTTTTTTTTTTTTTTTTTTTTTATGCTGTGTGTTTGTAATCTAGCGATTTGAAAAGGCACAAGTTGCCCAATTGGTTCAATTTCAAATCGGTATCGTGTAATTTTAAGTATGTATTTCAAAAGTTTAAAATACGGCGGTGCTAGTTATTAATTTATTTCAATCTAACGTGTGAATATAGCGTATTATCTGATCTGCGACTATTTTCTATCTTTCATCAAAGAAGTCAGTTGTAAATAATAAAATCACCATCAAATTCTGTCTCTCGTTGTTACCACATATATCGCAAATTAATAAAACCTCATTTCACACGCAAAGTGGACACTTGTCACGATCAGTCATTTGATCTATGTATTTAATTATTATACCTCGCCGTAATACCTTACGTACGTAATGTCGTCCAATCAAGAGCCATTTATCTCAGAAAAGCTGTTTCATATTAATAAACTCTTACTTGTTTGCGATAGCTATACGATATGGCATGACGGATTGCAAACTATATGAGGTAAATCCGGACTTTGAACTATGTATGTACACATATGTTATAATGCGAGTAGACTTGCATAATCTAGCCAGAGCACAGCAAATTCAGTACGTGCAGTTGTTATATATTTCTTAGATAATAAAACCGTTTGTCAAGTTGATTTTGGATTTTTTTTCTTTTGCACAATGTTCCGGGTACCGTAATAGAAATCTTTCCGGCTAAAACGCAATTCGAATGTATAAATATATTCTAGAACATGTTTCCGCGGTATGATGTACCATCAAAGCGGATTTAGACACAGATAAAGACCTATTATCGAGTGACTAAATATTGATGAGCAATTTTTCATATCTATTGATTAGTTTTTATCCTGAGAATCCCAAAAATATATATTCAATCGAGTGTATGGTTGAAATTTTAGAGTATGTCTGCCTGGTATTAGGTACTTATACATACCTATACATACCTACTGGAATTTTCATAAACAAAATAAAATTAATTCAATTTGTCAAAGCATATGAAATAAAATTCATTTTGCTATATATTTAAATTTTAATGTACATCAGAATAAGGCTTTCACTGTGACAGTAGCGGATAGTTTATCTCAGCTGATCAAAGTAAGTAGATATATAAGAAATTTATAAGAATTTGAAATAAGTTAATTAGATAATAATCAGTTCACTAGTTTCTTCCGCTGGATCTGAGTGCTAGTTCTTAGGATTTACTATGATCAAAGCTGTTGGGACCATTTGAGTCGAAAACGAATCCAGGTGTAAGACTTGTCATTTTCAAGATTATATATTTTAACGAACACTGCGCAAAAAGGAAACCTGTTATCAATACGCAAAATTGTGTATAAATGACCGAAGCTTTCAATCTACCATGGAAAAATACATCATCAAATTATCTCTTAATTGTCGATAATAATAGCCGAAAAACGAGTGATCATAATTTATTACAAGAGTCATTATAAGCTAATGACTCCTTAGACTGTGTAATAATGCGTACCTCAAAAGTAGGTACACACGAGTTGGTATGTAATAATTTTTTGGATAAAGACACATTTAGTATGTAAATTCGTGTCAGATTTCTGGTTATTTAGCAATCTTTGCACAATAATTACTTAGTTAATCACCGCAGCACTGCCTCGTCCTTCTGCGGTCTAAAAATAGCTGATTTCTCTCTCTGGATTCCTCACTTCACAGAAACGTATAAGTTGACTTGATTAATCGAGAACTTTTCATTTTTCCAATTTTCGTAGTATCGTAATCCGTTGATGTTGACTCGGAAGTAAAACATTCGTAGAGAGACAGAGTTTTTGCAAGATCGAATAGGACTGAATCTTTAATTAACAGATAATGAATTGTTGGTGAAGGTCATTCGGCATTTTCGTTTATGCAAATAGTCATTATCTCAAAGCTAAGTAAATTCGAAAATATTCAGGAAGCTGAAGGCATTCATTAACCTTCGTTACTCAACGAATTACTGATCATTTCGCATTTTTAATACATGCCAAATTCCTAGCTATGAATTATCATTCCACCCTTACCGCATATAATAAAATTCTTATTCCTATTACTAACGGATATTTGGAAATTATTCAACTAAGTTCAAATGGATAATCGTCTACATTTTCACCTGCGTCCAAAATATAAGACGTATGAATGAACAAAAACATGTAGGTATGTACATTTCGCATAACTGTAATATTACCAACAAGTGGTCTTTGTTAAATCCAAAAATAATCTAGTCATCAAATCATCCGCAATTTCATGCATTTTATAGTTCTACGGAGTCTGCGTGCACTGTTTGTCATTTCTAACAATATAATAAGTGCTACTTACTGCAGTATATGATGTATGCATTACCTAAACGAAGATTTCGCAACTGATTCTTTATTTCTTTCATCGGTGCGATGGGACGATACGTGAAGAAAAGAAGCACAGCAAAGGAAATAATGAGCATGTGTGTCTTGAGTAACACAAGGCTCGAGGTATGTAGCAGTAATATCTCGCTGTATAATTGCACGTTGGAAAAGGAGGTATAAAAATTCAATAGGCCTTTGCCCCGGTGTATTTAGTTGCTGCAACTATATTCTCTGAAGTATAGGTATACACAATATATATTCATGAATATTGTATTAATTAAAATAGAGAGTCTCGATAGTAAAAATCTAGTAAGTGATCGTTGCCTTATCGTAACTAGACTTCACACATCTGGATTCCTACGAAATTTGGCACGAAAGCAAAAGAAATGAAAAATCATAATAATAATAGAGAGCAATATATATTTCAACAATATTCATACAAACATCTGAATCGTCTCAGTTCTGAATTTTTTACATCATCAAGTATCCAAAATTTGAGACTAAAATTGAGGGACTTTTTTGGCATTGTTATATAAGGAAGTTTGCCTGAGTGCGTGGTGCGAATTTTGAACAAATAAACAAAGTGATTTACGAGTTACAAGTAACCTTGAAAGTGTGCAGACTTAAGTTGATGAATATGAAACAGCCTATTAGAGACACTCACAAGAAGAGAAGTCATAATGTATGCAAAAAAAAAGAAGCTATTTAAAATTCTATTTATTCGGTGTATTTTTCAGTTAGATTAATGACAAAATAATTAATCTTTTTTTCCAAAAATTTATAACATTATTGTCGTCTGCAGCTTACATAATAGTATATTACGCACCTAGGGAGGGAAGTAGGCGTTTTTTGACGAGCACGTCGCGCGAGACAAAAAATGTCCTCCCGACCATGGTGCATATGATATTTTTTACAACATATGCATGGAAGACGCGTATTTTCAAAAAACCATTAATAATAGTCTTTTTCCCTGTGATGAATCTTTTTCCTTGGCTTATTTCGCAGGTCTGAATACAGCAACTTTTGTCCCGCTTTAGATGCTTAAAAACCCGCAGTTTTCGTGCATGTGTTGTAAAAATATTAGTAAACAACTGATTGTGTGCTAGGCATGTGATTTAGGATTCATTTCATTTCATGTATTGCATTGAGGCAACCGATTGCTTAGCATTCATAAAAGGCTTGATTTTCACGCTGAAATGCTTGTATTTTATCATTGTGATTGTCTTGTTCTGCCTATGAGAGAATGTGGCAACTGGCTCTCACTCTGCAAGTGAGGTTCAACACCGTCTGACATTTCTGGGCAAGTTTATTGCCCGAAATCTGTGTTTTTAGCGAAATTTTATCACATTTCCTAATCGCAGATTTCACAGGTGAGATGTGTTATTTAACTCTACGGTACTACGGTGGTCCGGGACGGAATAGAAGCTTCGGTAGGGTCGGATCCGAGCCGTCCCCACTATTTGATGGTTCTTTTTTTACGAATAAGCGAATAAAACGTATGTTTTATTATATATTAACAATGTTACCAACTTTTTATTAATCAACATCAGTCTTTTACCCACTTACATTGACAGGTATAAAATAAAATCTCTAGAAAATCGAGATTATCGAGATCGCCCGGGTTGGATCCGACCCCTTGCACCGTAGTACCGCAGGGTTAAAGAATGATTCGCCGTGATCCATATCCAGGCCTCTCAATAACGAGAGAATGAAAATTTCACAGAAATAAATAAATGTGTATGAATAATTGTACAGAATCGAAGTTTTCCTTAATCGTCGCTTTCTCAGGTCAACGATTCACTTCGCAGCTTCGTCCAGTGTCCTTCGATTTTTTTTTTTTTGTTTATAAAAACGTTTTGTCATAGCTAATAGTATGTACGCATACATGCATGTGCGACGTAGAGGAATCATCGAGAAATGAGTGTCGTAAAAATGCAGCCGACCTTGAGGGCGGCTGGGGACTTTGGAGCAGGAGAACCTCCTGGGCCACATCTCCTCAGTTCTGAGCAATCTGCTGTTAGACGAAATGCGTTCGACGGTATATAGTAGTACTCTGCAGTCAAACCGTGGCTTGTTCCAAAGAAGACTGCGGTTCCGAAGGTAGGAGTTGTGTAACAAGCTTCGTGTATCGATGCACGACAAAGGTACCAGTGCAGTTCGAAGAATACCGGACGTCACAGAAGGATCATATTGCAGACGGGATAAATGTGAGAGGAAATTATCGGCACCTGCACAAATTTGGGGAAGGATTTTGTTTTAATAGTGAGTTTAATTCAAACATATTATTTATCGGTTCAGATGAATTCATTCAAATCATTACATATGTGTATAGATTTGCAATAAAGAATTGATTTTCTTCGTTTCTAGTCATAACTAGCGACAATAGCCGAAATTAGGTCTTATCCATTGTTTTTATATAAGATTTTTATGTTTATTGTATTCATTCCCAGTGTTGGTATAGCTGAGCAGCGTTATGCAAGATCAACTGATCCATGGAGATCGCAGATACCACAAGGCGTATCATATCTTGACTGTAACGAAATTAATTCACGTTATTGCGAAAACAGGTCATCAATTCGTTTTATAATTTGTAATACAGTTTCATTTTGCCATGAAATATGCCACTCTAGATTTCGAATATTTCAATTATTCTGGCAACATGCGAGCTTCAATTTCACAAAAATTCCAGAATCTCCAAGGAATTTCTAAACAATGATTATATACTTAAAGTAATCTATTAATTTTTCATATAAAGTCTCTGCATTGAATGAATACAATATAAAATCAGCTGCAATTTCTGTCTTGCCTTGAAATCGCCCTAATTATTTCAACGTGAATTAGCTTCGATTGGACAATCTTAGTGCTCGTAAAAGTCCCCGAATCATACATAATACTTTATGAGTCGGCCGATGGTTATTAAAATTTTGGCAACGATACCGGCTTCAATCCCCCCCCCCTTTGTTGCTCATTTAAGCATGCATTTTTTATACTAAATTTAATACATTTTTTTCAGAAGGAGTGGCAGCACACGTGCCTAACACTGCGGTTCTTCTGGGTCTAGAGAGATAATAAATTATCGCCGGAATATCAAGGTGAGCTATAATATGTAACCTGAACCGATGAATGCAGGTTGTTCTTTTCATAATTGAAAACTTATACATCGACACGTTTGTATCGAATAATTTCGGCTAAGGTCGCTAGTAAAAGTTGTTAATTTTTAGTCACGATTTTGTTTCAAAAGTTGTTCTACTTTTTGGTCCTGCGAAGTCGTCGAATTGGTATCTCAACCGCAGAATGATTCCAGTCGGGTCTGATATTCGCATTTTATCGATCATTCGAATCTCGTATACGTAACGGGAAGATGCTGAGGTCTGTGGCGAAAAATCCTACCATAACACAAATTTCAAATCAGCAAAATTATTCCCGAGATAGATGAATTTGAATTCAATTAATGAGTTTGAAATATTTATTTGCTTTCATTTGGAGTAGGTACATTCGCCTTTATTCAGTCACCTCTTTTCATACGTCAAACATATCGCGAATCCATCCGTAAAGTTTCGTCGCCACTTATCATACATACCTCGTCTCCAAAACTAGATTTCGCAAAAGCTTGCGTATTTCACTCAAGTGATGAGGACGTTGACTCGCACTGCTGTAATCAAACGTTAGCATAACTATGAGGAGAAAACGCGTTCTAATCACATGCACAAATATGTAGAAAAAGTTATTATCATTGCCAGTTGCCCGTTACGTAACAAATTCACTGCGTAAGATATATTCGAGCTTTTAAATGGAGCTTCCTTGATACGAGGATCGTGACGATTGAATAAAAACTGATAAAAAATCAAGTGATTTTTGAGCCAAAATCTGACCCATTAGTTAACAGGAAAAGACCAGCCATTACGACTCCCCGATGTGGTAGAATTACAGCATAGTTTCATAACTGCAGCAGCAACAGCGAACGGGTCAGTCCGTGAAAAAACAAAACAAAAAAAAAAAAACTATTATGTAAATTAAAAGAGGGAGTTGATATAGACAGACCATAACCATGAAGAGAACGGGAGAGAACGGGACGTATCGCCCCAGACAATCGAAGAAAAATGAGACCGGGAACGAAATCGGCTGCGGGCTAGAACCAGCTAGCGTTCAGGAAGTCGTAGTTCGCGTATTTCTCTTCGAAAGAAATTATCCAGTATAACATTAACAGAGGCTCAAAAGGTGTCGAAAATTTTGAAGCTAAGTTCCTGATCATTCGTGATTTTGTGGCTACGGCAATGAAATGTGATTGTTTGATTGTTCCGTGTAGAGGATTAAAGGAATTTTACTTCGCTTTTAAGAAAAGTGACGGTGAGACTCGTAATAAAAACTAGTTAAAAAGTAAGTGAACAATTTTCAGTCATTTTTGACGTAACAACAACACAGAGATGCGAAAGAGATTTGTCAACCGAAATTTTTCCATTTAATTTCACTAAATCATATTCTAAAATTCGGGTGTCGAAATCATCGACGAGTATGTAGAAGCAGCAAGCACTACCTGATTGATAATCGTGCTAATTTTATTGTGTATTTTGGACTTTGAAGCATGACTGGCTGCCCCAATGACCCATATACATGCGACTATAATTTTAAATCAGAGAATTCTGTTAAAACAACGTCCCGTAGATGGAGTAAAATGTTTCGAAGATCTCTATTCTCCCGCCGAAAAGCTGATCTTTTAAGCAGAAAGCATTATGTCATTATGCATGGCCTTATGTAATGCCGTATAGCGATGAATTCCTCAGTGTACATACATAGGTATGCTCAGAAAATAACTATAACTATCTTGGAGATCGAACCTTTTTTTCTCGCCACGTCAGTCGGATGATTTATAATGCAAATATTGTACACCTTAAAGCTTACACCATGGTATCGTTACGTTTCGTAGAATACTTCCGTCTTCGATACCTTGACACGGATGTTATCCATTCGTCAAGAACAGAATGACGCAGTTCGAGCGCGAGAAATATACAAAAATATTGCAATAATGACCAAAAAAAGGCAGCGCTGATCTCACACTGCAGATCCTTGAGTTAATCATGTTCTGTGACCCTGGCTTATATTCTCAAGAAAAAAAGCAATTGCGCCTGAAAAAAATCTGCCCTAATTTTGACAAATCAAAAGAACAATTGCGAAAATTTTGTACATTAAGTGTCAGTAGCAATCAAGGCCAATGTTTGTATAGGTTAATTGCTTGGTCAAGATCGCATGGATCTATAACATTATTATGAAAGGACAGTGGTCGGGGATCACTTAATGGTAATTTGAGGGGTAAAGTGTTACAAGGATTTCTGCTGATTGCACTTATGAGGCTGGACGCAACAGCTCTCAATACCCATAACCAGCTTACCTCGCAAGATAATCTTATCAGCAAATATATGCACAGCTTTAAAGTATACAGAGGAGATAAGACGCACTTTTTATTTCCTCTCTCACTTCGCGTAGAGCCTCTTCTGCCTTTGAATACTATACTAATACTATCGGCTTTCTTCGGAAGATAAAGTAATTTCTAAACGAGCTGTCTCCACCCTTGACCTGGTTTAAAACCTCGATATTTAAACTCTCGCAATTTCATATCGGCCACAAAATGTCAAGGCAAATAAATGTGAGAGTGTAAGCCACATCATCTCGCTAATTATGCAGTTGCCCATTATTGAAATATCGATGAAACGATCGGCGTAATTTTCTTCAAAGTTTGAATCTCAGAGAGATTTGACACCCGGTAAGATAGTTCTGTGCTAAGGACAACAAAATGTGCAAATTTTTACGCCAATAGCAACATCAAGGTCCCGGCCTTGTCCGAAGATGGTGTACGGATGCTTGGCAAGGAGCAATGCCCTCGCTAGCGTCATCGCGAATTTCTCGCAATATATCAATGCTAATTGCACGCCACTCAACGCGCCGTTTATTATACCGTTGATGGGTAATTATTCCCCAGTAAATTTTTCCGAGCAGTTTGTTGTATGAGTGTTAATAGATCCCTTGTTATTCGAGAATATTCCGTAATCCGTAAATTGTGAATCTTTTCCGAGCCTAATTTTTCTCTTGTAGCAGATCGTCTCACGTCAAATCGCTTTTACTATAAATCACAAACTTAAAGCCTGGCTCTGACCAAGGTCAGAAACCTGGTGTTAAACTGTTCATAGAAGTACACGGCATCGTTTACTTTACGAAAGCTTGTCTGTTACCGCTTATTCGAGTTACCACACTGATCTTGCATAACGTTCAACAGATTAAACCACAAGACTCTTTCAGCGCAGTAAAAATATTTATACACACATTGATAAGAACATCCCGGAGATCCTGAAACCTGATTCAATAATGAGCCAGTTTTAGATGAAAAATTCGTGTGACACATTGCCGGTCATATTCTACGAAATCCCAAATACAAATATGCATTTCGTAGAAAACTGTAGAATTAACGCAATTTTTCAAATAATTCTTCATGATATGCGACAGGTGTTGTGCATGGCTAAAATTCACGGCATCGATTTTACCGTCGTGTTACTTAATTATAATTATCAAAGGGGTGATTATTGGAGCAAGAACGAGTAGATACCGCAGGTGTATATCGGCGGACAAGATTGTGAGAGGTTGTGAGAAAATGTGATTATACAATGGTAATATGCAACAAGGCAAAATGGCCGTTGTCCAACACGTGGTCAGTTCGTCGAAGAGTGAAAGTGCGACAAGTTTTGTATTCGAATCATCCACGTGGTTATGCGTTAATCATTATCCAGTCGCTCGTGGCCTGTGATCAGTTGATCTATGCGAAGGTAGGAAGAAAATCGACATTCGAGATCTGTCGGTAGTTATTATATTATCGATGAAATATATCTGACGGGTGTTCGCAGTGCTCGGGTGACGCTAATCGGCCTTGATTGCGATGCAATTATTATCGGTCTTACAATTAGGGCAAAACACTATGTTGGCCTCTCGCGAGGTAATAGTTACGTGGTTTCAACGAGTGAAGGGACGCCAGACTTCGTAACGGTATGTAACAACCGTTTTTGTGTAGCAAAAAATTTGTCCAACCCTAAGCTGTCCAAGAATTTCCAAAATCAATATCAATCAGGGACCTAACTGTAACCCGAATAGTTTGTCTCCGAAAGCCTTTCACTAATTTCTTTCAAATCTAGTCCATTACTCCTCGAGATGAGCATATAACTCGCAATCAGATTTCTAGGACTAAAGAAGCTAACGCGGAAATTGAATATCGTACTTGTTCTTTTACGCTTCACTCCAAGCAATTCTATTTACTTACTTATCATTATAACCGGTGGAAATCTTCTCTGGATGCGAAAGTTGCTCAGAACATCTGCCCGGTATATTTTCCCTTATTTTCTACACATATCGAGTTGTGGAAATTCATTTATACATCAGCGGTCCCTCGTATGAGCCACGTTTTCGGCGCAATAATATTCAATGCACGTGGAACGGGCCATCACGTACCCTTCAGTGTTAAAATGATGTTACGTCAGCTATAAACTCCCGAAACGTCTATACGTTGCCCACCAATTTCTACTAACCATCGCTACTGGACATTTTTACTTTGCCCAGTCTTTCTCCAGCCTTTATCCGGTGGTCAGATAATTCCCGGAGAGACCATAGGTCGATCGTAAGTGATTGATTCATCATTTTTTAAAGTCGATTAATTCACATTCAAACTGCGAATCCATGAAATTCCGCATCTCGTTTGCCTGATTTCGAGTTCTCTATATAAAGTGAGATTAGCCAGGTACCAGGTGCGCGACTATTGAGAAGGAAACGAGACGGAAACGACCGCATTAACAATCTTGATAAATTATCTTGAATAATACATGAAGTTTCGAAATTTGAATTAGATTAAAACCCGAACGAAATTGGTTTGCTGAAGTGTATGCAAACGAGCAGAGGCTAACGTTATAGTGGTATTCGTCGATTGCGATAAGTAACTGAGTTAATTAACAGTCGCCTAATTAGTACAGTAAAAGTGTTCCATGGATATCTCATATTTTATGTCAAATAAAATTGCGCAGGTCTTCGAATCCACTTGCACAATATCACCAGGTATTACGCACAGTATGCTGCGGTATGATGTGAATTCGACGAAAGTATAATTCGTGATCAAATTACATGATAAGGAATGGCTGGGGAAATCCACTGACTATACATCATGTTGACTTTTACTTGTTTGGAAGTATTATCGCGACATCAGAAACTGATTGAAAATATGTATGATTTTTCTGGCTAAAATATTGCGAAAAATTATTCTGCAGTAAAAACATCTCGCAAATCGAGCTGCAAAAAGGAATAATTGTATACTTCAAAGTCGTCACTATATTAATATTATATAAGCGGTCAAACGATTGTGATAATTTGTGTGAAAACTATTGAATATAATCGTTACGCAACAGTGATTGCACTATTGCAGTATATAGCTTTTCCTCGTAGTTATACTTGGCCAGGATTTGCCAGGATTTGCCATAATTTTCTTTTTAAGTAAGTTTCTACAGCGTTAAAATGACGAATTATTATCACACCATAGTATCATTGTATCTGATTAGCAGCACGCAATTTCATGCACAACATATATCACTCTCTGTGCGATTAAGGTGAGAAAGTAATTATTGACTATTGAAGTCGAGTGCCACGAACGAGAATGAAATCTACTCGGTGATTATCCCTCGTTGCACATATAATTATTTGACTACGTAACTAACGTTCACTAAATTGGGTTACACTCATCCTACAAATCAAATTACAGATGCAATTGGCAGTGATGCGAGCATTAGCAGTGGGATGGCTACTGGCATGTCTTGTGGAATTCATCTCAGGAAGTCCTCAACGGCCATATTGGACCTCGCCGCAGGTAGAAATCGCCGTAAATTATCCAGAGATCGGAAACAGGTTCCAGTTGCAAATTGATCATGGGAGCCAGTACGGAGGTTCATCGAATTCACCTTATGAAAGTATCGACCGATTCCAACTGAAGCAGCATAGCCAGCCGCAAAATAGACCGAGTCAACCTCAGTTACGATACGATTATGAGGACGAGTACTCGAACCAGTTTCGAAACGATCAAGAATCGTATTACCAAAGCCTCCTACGTGTGACTGAAAATCCTTTAAGGGAATTCCAGAATCATGAAACGATAGCTGATTCACAGGAGCGACGTAGTTATTACCAAGACTATCTTCCCCTCGATGAAAACGAAAGTTTTGACATCGAGCAACGTAACAGCGAGGTCAATCCCCCGAAAGCTCCGAGTGAAATTAACGAAAAGGTCAAGAACTCTACAGATCAGAAGATCGCGGTGCTGATAACGAAGCTTTTGATGAAAGAGGATTCTTATATACCAAACGCTAATGACCTGAATCTCCTAAATTCCGTCGAGGATGAAATGATGGCGGAAGCTAGTGTCTCGGATGAGGTCAAACGAGAGGTCAGACAAGTGCGCGAACAACAGCCAGCATTTCTGTGGACCATAGCCAGATTGGCCTTCGAGGTTGGTTGTTTCATTCTACGTTATAGACATATATGATTTTCGCCTGGATAATATCAGTGAGTCTCGCAATTAAAAATCGAGGCTCAAAGATTATTCTTCTATAGTATAATAATTCGAAAGTTAATCACGAGTTCGTCAACGTAAAAGCCAGAGTAGGTCCTTTAAAACAAAATGATGAACCGTTGCATCAGTTGCGTTGGCAGTGAGGTTTGGCACGGCGAGATTTTATTGGCATATCTATTATAGCGCGCTATACGTAACGATTAAGTGATTAGATGAACATGGAACGGTGAAAGTTTGTTTTATCGATGAAGAATCCATAGCTGATTCGTCGATCACGTTTCACATAACTTGTGACACGTCACAAGACGAGGCGATACTTTGCTAAATGTTATATGCTCCTCTCTGATGACGGGTTGGCTATAATATAATGTTCAAATAAAATTTCAAGAACTATCCCAATTGCGGTGTAGCAGCATTTCGGAACGATTGATCCCGTGGCAAAGGTCATGGGTCATAAAACGATTTGAAAATAATCGATTCCTGGGTCAATAGTGAGAGAAAACAGTATGAAATAAAGGCGGTGATACTCCGGTGTAAGCTAAGTTGTATTTTCAAGGCGCACCTTACGCAATTAAGGCATGATACTCTACTTCCTCAATCGCTGTAGATATTCTAAGTAGAATATAACTGATAGAAAGTCATGACAGTGATTAGAAAAATGAATAGAAATCAACAGATTTAGTGAAATAATAATTTATGATCATCGTTGCGAGCCATATAGGTATATGTTAATGAATTCTGATCATATCTCCGACCGATTCATCGACGAATTCAGATCGTGGGCTGAATTACGTTACGGAATATTTTAATGGATGAATGAGAAATCCGATTTTAGAAAATTATTTTTGACGTAATGGTGAGTTTTTTGGAACCAGAATATCACTAGATTCTGACATTAGCAATGACCAACGACTGGTACCGGTTAATGGTAGCTGGCAAGCTATCAAGCTACCATACCATAACCTGTAGCGTTGGAAGACTTTATCCTCTGTCGATAAAAATATTTTTAAAATAATGATTCATTTCTAGAAAGTGAACGACACCAAGTCGGCTGCAAACCAAATTGGCGCGATTGTTAACAGCAACTTTTCACCCGACGATGTACCTGCTCCAACAACTGCTCCTCCCGCTACTACTACCAGCAGTTCATCGATCGTTAGTAACACAACGTCATCAGATACAAGTGACACCGGTACTGCGACCACAACTACGACTACTGAAGCTCCTTTCAGATTAACTAGAACTGCTCTTCAAGGAATCATCAGAAGAAACGTCAAAGGATTGATTAGATTGTTTAGGATCGAGTGGCGGGATGCAGTGAACGTAAGATTTTATTAATCATTAACCAATTTATCGATTGGTCCTAATCAGCTTTATTTGGGGATGGATTGAAATCCGCACCTTTAGTTTATATCATTAGGGTATAAGATTTTTAACACATTTTTCACGCTAATATTCCAACTCATAGATTTCATGCGAAATAGCTTCTTCCAAAAGGAAAAGCCGGTACTCAATTTTAAGTAGGTGGTCGCCCAAACGGGATTTCTAGTTCCCAAAGGAGAAAAGATCAATTTTACTAAAAACTGTATAATTTGATTAAAAATTAAGATATTGAGTTCGTATCGGGCTCATTTTAAATGGAAAGAATTTATATATATTTATAACAAAATAAGTGGGCTTCAAAATAGAAAGCTTAATGAAATACGGCATAGCCTAGAAGGATGAACTTCCTCAGAGTGCAGAATTATTTGAAGCCATATCTTGAAGCCCACTAATTTATTCATAAATAGCTGCATCGTTCCTTATTCAAATAAACCTGATACGAACTCGATGTCTTAATTTTCAACCAAGTTACTATTTTTCATTTTTTTCGGTTATAATTGACAAGTACATCTCGAAGATAATAAATTTCAAAATTGTATGTATATACATCACAGAATGATTTTATTTCCAGCAATCGTACATAACGGCGAGAGATTTTCAACGTGATCTTCGCAACCAAATTCGACCGTATCTAGACGACAATCCCAACGTGAAGTTCTAGTGGCCATCGGAAGAAAGTCATTTATTTAATAAATAGTTTTATGAACGTCAGATAGTTACCTTAACGCCATCATCGGTGTTACTAACAATAAGAAGTACTAAAGGTGGTAGTCTCGCGAAATTAACAGCCAAAATTGTTGAAGGCGCCATGGTACGATGCTCAGCTATTCGCTGGGTTGAAATCGAATATTTTCACAAATTCCATCATTCCAAAGCTTCTATTTCTTGTTTGGAACCGTAAAATCTATCATCCCTTCTTTTTTAATACATGGAAAGCATTATTTTACTATTGGACTAAGTTTTTTCTAAAGCTATCTCGTCATTTTTTGCTTTTATAGTAGAATTCTGACTTCGGCCATGACAGCACGTGTAAAGCAGCGCTTTGTTAAGGGGTTACATGGGTTTCGTCGGGTGAAAAAAGGCCTATTGTCAATCATTTTTTTTCTATATAAAAAATTATTTATTGAATTCAAACTTTTTTCTGTCTTATAGATACACATCCAAAGAAAAATTTCTGAGATTTTCAAAAAAAATAAATTAAAACTCCGCCATTGTGACGTCATTTCCGGTGACCCTTCGAAAAAAAGGTGCGTCCGCGTTGTCAGCATAACTCCTGACAGGATCATCTAAAATGAAAAAACAAAAATACGTGTTTTAGTTAAGACCATAAACTCGTGCTTGAACGAAGGAAAGAAAAAAAAAGTAAAAATTGGAATTTTGGCAGACATTTTTCCAAAAAAATGAAAATTTCGGTCAAATTTGCTTGACATTTTTTTTTTTTTAAATAGTTGTAATTGAAAAAAAAAAAAATCCTTCGTTCAAGCACGAGTTTATGGTCTTAGCTATAACACGTATTTTTGTTTTTTCATTTTAGATGATCCTGTCAGGAGTTATGCTGACAACGCGGACGCATCTCCTTTCCGAGGGATATGACGTCACAATAGGCGAGTTTTTAATATTTTTTTCCCAAAATTTCAGAAATTCTTTGTCAATAGTGTATCTTTGTAACAATAAGAAGTTTGAATAAAATATTTCATTTTTTATATGAAAAAAAATTGTTGAAAATAGGTCGTTTTTTTCCCCGAGGAAACCCATGTAACCCCTTAATAATTATTATCTCGACAAATGAAGGCAATGTTGTTATACCACTCCAAAGATCATCTGTGAAAATTCCCTTGAAAATTTGTCTGAAAAAGTGTTCACGAGACTACTACCTTAATCAATGAGCTGTAGAGTTAGATTTAAAAATCGCCAAAGACTGGATCTGTCAGAAGTAAATACTTGAATGAATTGAAAGTTCAATTATTTTTTAGTTACTAATAATTTAGTCTATCCTTATTTATTACGATATTTATTTTTACCTGCACTTGGTTTCTGATCCCAAGTGTCTCGCAGTTCATATCATGTTTTCATCGGGATAAATCTTAATCATCTGATAGGTACACTCACTGTCAGAAAAATGATGACAAAAGAAAAATAGCGAATTTGGTTAGCCCAACAAGCATTTTGACTGAGTCAATCAAGATTTGGTTTAGGCAACCAAAACATTAGTCAAAAACCGAATTTCTTGTTTATAAAAAATTATTTTTCTGAGTGTATAAATATGATGTCTAGATATATTAATTTAAATACCATATTATTTGCAAATAAATCCAATTAAAATATGAACCATATGGTAAAAGCCTGGTGTTTGAATTCATTACGGACTAAAATTGTAATATGGCATTTTGCAGAATGACAAATTCATCACCTGCTTTTCATTAGAGTATTCAAGGAACATCGAATACTCGAAATCAACCTAAATTCAAATGGTGAGCACCACAAATGAAGGGTGGCACGGCAAAATGGTGTAAGTGCCAAAAAATCGAAAATACGTTTTATTTTTGATAAAATTTTTGAAAATCCATACGCATGTCCTCGCCAAATAATATGGCGGACAAAAATTTATTTGCGAAGATATAAAAAGTTGGCACGGTGAAACGGTGTAAGTACCACCGTGATGACTTTTCAGTAGAGCAAAAAAACTGTCCCAAAATTCTAAAAACTGATTTAAAAAAAAAATTAGAAAGTACTTTGTAGAGTTTTTCGATCTCTTTGAAATGGCGCAAACCCCGATTCAATACAGCTATCTACCTTCGAGAAAATCGTTCGTGAAAGTCGATTTTTTTCGTGCCAGCGTAAGTGCCACGTTTCGTACCAACTTTTTTTTTTACTTTGGATGCTGATTACGAACGCAATTACGATGCTAAAATTATGAAAAAAATATGAATCGAAAGCTTGAACCGCAACGAATGAGATTCGTTTGTAGATTTCCAAATTCGAACAAATTTTCAACTAATACGGAGCAAAATGGCGGGCGAGGGAGGGATCGGAAACGGTGTCAGTGCCGAAATGAACATAATTTTCATACAAAATCATGAAATCTTAATGAAAAAAAGGTAGAGCAGTGTTATTTGAGTAATTCCTGATAGTAGTGTCTGGCCTGTGGAGGCATGAACCGGAGTATATCCGTGAGGAAATTTGGAAATCTATAAGCGAATCTTATTCGTCACGGTTCAAGCTTTCGATTCATATTTTTTTCATAATTTTAGCATCGTAATTGCGTTCGTAATCAGCATCCAAAGTAAAAAAAAAAAGTTGGTAGGAAACGTGGCACTTACGCTGGCACGAAAAAAATCGACTTTCGCGAACGATTTTCTCGAAGGTAGATAGCTGTATGGAATCGGAGTTTGCGCCATTTCAAAGAGCTCGAAAAACTCTACAAAGTACTTTCTCATTTTTCTTTCAAATCAGTTTTTAGAATTTTGGGACAGTTTTTTTGCTCTACTGAAAAGTCATCACGGTGGTACTTACACCGTTTTGCCGTGCCACCCTTCAAATATTAACTGTATTTTCACAGTTAAGAATTGCCTACGAGGGCCTATACACTTGAGGAATCTCCGGGGAATTCGATGAGAAATTGCAAAGATATCAGAGGAAATTCACAAGGAATCGCTAGAAATCGGTATAATTTGCATGCGCTGAAAATTTGGACCTCAGATCAGTTCATATTTAATAATTATTGAGCCATCCCCAGCGATTCCCCGCGGATCGTCGTGATTCCCAGCGATCCTGCAGCGATCGCTGCCCGAACGTAGCAATCCTAAGCGGTTTTTGCCGATGCCCAACGAAGCAATGCGATTCCTATACCGACTCTAAGAACGGCGCGGCGTTTGGGATTACTTGCTTTCGTATTTGCTACTTTTTTTCTGTGATTTTCACTGATTTTCTATGAGTGTGCGGTTCATTTTTGATTGAGAAACTAATTTTATTAAATGTGCGTTTATTATATCAGTATCGTAATTTATATTTTACTTAGAAGATGCCTCAGACTATACTATACTCACTTGTTGAACTTGATTTTTTTGTAAATTCATCCATAAATCTCAGGGTGGCCACTGCCCAGATTTCACAAATTTGAAATGAAGGAAAGGTAGCATCAATTAATTAAAGAACACTGATTCGCAATGCTGTACAAAAACTTTTTTTATTTGTCAATGAAATTGCTGGGAATCGCTGGGAGCCGGTGGGAATCGCTCGGTGTTCTGAAATCTATTTTTCGCTTTCCTCGATCTAAAAATCACGGGAACTCCGACAAAATCTCTGGAAAACTGTGAAAATAACATTCATATAGGAGAAATGATTGGAAATCGCAATACGGATTTCCTTCGGATTCCAAGCGAATAGCGCTTCGATATCCCATGATTAGTCTTTCTCGGATTGTATTCTCGTTGTTTTTAGGTAAATTTCTACAGTACGTATACCTATACCTCGGAAATAATATTTTTCAAATCACTGGTTCGTTGTATAACGCAGTCTTTTCACAGGTGATTACTAGTATATTTAGTCACGAGCAAAAATTATACGGAAATTTTTTTCGGCTAATTTCAGTACACTGAGAGTAATTTATACTGTCGAAATTTTATGACACCTAGACAACTGCTTTATAAGTAATGGAAATAAGGACCTCATCGTGGTGCGGTCGAAGAAAGTCCTCAGCTCCCACAGGAGTTCTTTTTAACCCTTATATGTAACTCTAGTCCAGGTATCTAAATTGTTTTTAAAAAAATGTCAGTGACCTATTGTTATCTATAGTACGAAGCGTACATTTGTTAGTGATGTTCTCACTGTTTATAGCACAATGAGTTAATTATCAATGACAAACTAATCAGCTCCACTCTGAAATGAACTAAAGAACGTTGAAACCATCGCATCATAGGAAGTATCTCGCTTGATGTTTTTGGATTGAAGTTCGACTTACACGAACGCGCATCTAAACTTCTGTAACAATAATGAACGCAATAGGTTCAATTGCGAGAATTGTATTCTTAAAAGACTGGCGATGCCGGCGAGGGACATCGACATAATTTTTGCAAAAATGTTAGCCGAACAGGTACCTAGGTTGGTCTTTGGTTGCGTAATAGAGAGTTGAACTCGGCAAACATTGCCTACGCGTTTTTGTGCAGAAAAATGAGACGAAAAAAAAAGGAGCTCAAGACATTGCGAAAGCATAGAAAGCATTCTCTCGGAGATGCGGAGCCCATATCCGACCAGGAGGTCAGCAACGGCTCTGATTGGCCCAAAGAAAGATCGTGGGACTGATGTCCTGGTGGCGAATGCCCTTAAAGGCAGGGTCGTGGTCGCGCGTGCCAATCTTCGAATTGCAATTCGGCTGTTCAGTCAGACGATCAACAAGTCCTGGAAAGAAGATGCTGCGAATTAAAGTCCTCGTAATTTCGATCCTTGCGATTGGGATGGTCAGTGATATAGGTGAAGCGGTGAGTAAACCAAGTTTTTTTTTATCTTCCCTCGTCTTCGGCTTACTCTAGAACGAAAAGAATTTCATCCATCTTACGCGCTGCCGTTTTCGATTGAAACGATTATAAAGCAATCAAGACATACTCGATTATTCTACGATTATTTATTTTTACTCATCTGCGTAGGACCAGGAAGAAATTGTCGAAGAATTTTCTCAAGTCGTAGAACTAGCAGATTAATTCATACCCCTCATTATTCAGTATTGATAACGTTTAATAATCTCGAAAAATTTCCTAAAGATAGAGCAGAAGTTTGATAGCTTCATTTTATTGTTTAATATATTTCGCAACTGACAAGATATCACGTGTACGTACATGTACTATTACTCTCGTACTCCTCTGTGTGGAACCAGAAAGAAATTATCAAAGATTTTCCGAAGTGATAAAACGTAGAGATTGATTTCGAGTTTTGCTAATTCATTATCAATAAGGTTTTTGAAATTTGGGCAAATTTGTTCTTGATAATCGAAAAATTATATTGAATTATATATCATTTTCCGGTATATTTCAGAACGGACACATTGTCATTAATATGAAATTTTTTGGTATGTTTTGCAAATTAGTCCAATTTCTTAAATAAAAAAAATCAGACCTCTAGATTTCCCGGAAAAAGTATGAGAGGATGAAGAAATAACGTATATCTACCTGTGATTCTCACGAACCTAAATTACGTCATGTTACGACCCAGTTTTATTGTCTTCTTTTTTTTTCTCTTAATGCGTAAGGAAAGTCTTACTTTCAAAGTACGTAAGTACGCGATATCGTCTTATTTGCGCGGGTATGTAGATGAAGAGAAAGTAAATGAACCTACGCGCAACGCACTAGTCATCATAAAAGATCAAAGACCAAATATCTGCATATGTGTATACGTGCATAAGTGTTTTGTTAATTTTGGCCAGCTGATTTCTTTGATTTTTGGCAATCTTGGAAAGCAAATCTTTGAACGTTTCAGAAACTTTTATACAGTGAGCTAGTGGGAGCTCTCGAAAATGTAGCAAGACTCTGCTACGACTCTACACAGTTGTCGAAACGAGTACAGGCTCTAATATAACACGAGCCAAAGTTCCAAAGTTCGTCGTCGCTTTTCCAGTATTTCACTTGCGTACTTATTCAAACCTAGATTGTATGATCCGGCTAAGCAGAGTTGTGAAATGCGCCAAACACCAAGGCCGCGTGCCGATTTTCCAACTTGTAATACATAGAACTTCCCATTAAATAGCAAGCGTGGGATTTTATGCTAAAAGTTACGCAATTGGTGGGCGAATAACACCCAGATCATTGACTGGTTGGGTCATAATATTTCTGGAAAATGAATCCATTCGCACCTTGTGCTGATTAATCTCTCGTATTCGAAGAACGTCATTCGATCGTATGAATCTCAGTGGTTTTATTTCACAGTTTAGATAAAAATCAGGAATCGATCGAAGATTTTCTCACTGTAAGTAGATTGTTAATTTCAAGTGCGATCAGCCACAAACTTAATTATGCACCAGGTATATATGTATTTCTGAACTGCAGGTACCTCGCTGGTCTGGCTTAGGTAAATGTTTTTATCAAGTGAAAGTAGACAAAGTTAAGGTGAAGTTGATCAATACGAGGAAAAACGCGGGCTGCTGTTCTTTATTGAATTACTTATATTTTCTCATTGTCAGACATATCTCATATGCATATATCCACTGACGTTTGGAGATCGATGGACGAAGCAGCCCGCTGTGTTCGATTGATTATTCAATAATTCCCCACATATAGATTATAGATACATAGTTTTTGATTTATAGCTCTCAGCCGACCGGATTGGCTGCAACTACTTCCAAATTCTGACGCAGTATTCCGATTCCATGAATCCATTGAAAACAAACAATCTATCTCTCTTCTTTTTAACTCAATTTGCAGAATGTTCTTCATCGAGTTAGGCGCCAATCTGAGGATGGAAACGGAGAGATAATCGACAATATTTTCAACGTGAGTCTTTGCATAGTTTTAAACATCTACAAGACCATCTTCTTATTCTTTCATCTTCCTAATGATCTTCTACTCACGTCAGCTGTCTGAAACACTGACGTAATCGGGTATCAAGATTAGTGTACTGTCTCGCAATACACCATTTATGAATAATGATATAAGGTCCCAGCTCCGGGCATTCCGGGTCTGTTAGATAATAGCTTATACACTTCATCATCTACACATATCTACATACGTATTATACTTACTCTCGAATAAATATCATTTATTACTTAGATCCCAATCACAGCTATCAAACAGACTGCAGCAGCGGCTCAATCCTTCTATCCAGAAGGCGGCTCCAACATCGATAGTGTCTTCAACGTAAGTTTACCTAATTATTCGAACATTTATTGAAACCAAATTGTTACAGCTGTCGTAATTTATCTAGCTCAATCACTGATTCAGTGAATTCAGGCCGGATGAAAAGGGGATCGAAAATGAAAAATGCTTCACTTTCCAGATACCTGTCGCGACATTGGAGGCCGTAGGGAACCTGGTGAAAACTCGAAATTCATTTGCTCAGAGGCGCCCAATGGACGCTTCTTCGGATGTTCAAAAGCGCCGTAAAGAAAGAAAAGATCGACACCATAAGCATCGTCAACCACAGAGGTTACAACATAACGATCCACTTGGTCTGAACGCCTTAACCGACCTTCTGGTTGGGCATCACGGCTTATTTAGTGGTCACGGGGGTTGGGGTGGTCACCATAACTTGATTGGTGATCACTTGAGTAGTAACTTGGGTAGTCACTTAGCTAGTCACTTTGGTGGACACGGCAGTTCGCACGGTGATGGTGATAGCGATGATCATGATAGTGTTGAAGGTAATGGCTATCAACTTGGAGAACTCTCCGGCAATTAAGACCTCACATATTTTCACCATGGTTTTGCACGTCTCTATCTTTCAATCCATTATACTTCACCAGGGTAGTTGGTTCGCTAGATACTTATGGGGTTCTTCAATGTTCCGCTTGCACTATTTCACCGGAAAATACATCTGTGGTAATTAGTTCTTCAATAATCGAGGCTAATGAAAGTAAAGCGATTCTTCCTCGTGTCACAAGTTACCGCAGATTAATTTTTCCGTTTCTCGCGTGATCGTTCGTCATTTTCTGATGATTTTGTGATTTTTTTACACTCAGATATCCAGGACAGTTTCGTGAGTGCGAGCAGCAGCAGTAGTGCCGCTGGTGGTGTCAACGACAACGGATATCAGGTGACGGAGATGGTCGACGAAGATAGATCCGGGTGGGGTGGATGGTTCAATTTTGGTAATCTGTTTGGAGGTGGATCGTCGGGGTCTAAATCCTCGAATAAGGTCAGCCCACGTCCAGATAGGCGAAAGTACGGTAGATATGAGGACCAGGATGCTCCTTTGGAGAATAAAATCGCGCCAAAATACGACAGGACAAATAACAGAAGAAGTGAAGCTGACGTACCGTTGGAGAACAAAATCGCCCCTGCGTATGGCAGGAGAAATTACCAGAAAAATTACTCCGATCGCGAGGGACGTAATAACAGATTTGTGTTCGAGCACAGAAGTCTTTGAACTGATCGATCGATCTTTGCTTTTGAGTTTAGACTGTAATTTCTTTCTAATTGTAAGTACGTCCTAGTCGTTGGATCTCTCACAAATTAATTCTCGAGGTCGGTATTTGATAGGATGATTCAAATCTCAGCTCTATATGTATTTAAAAAATAAACATCCCTCCCCTATCACTCTATACTCCCTTTCCCCCTATCTGGACAAAGTTGAACGGATCTAGAAGTTAACTGATTGACAATTATTTATAAATTATTTAGCGAAGTAGGATAATGATGTTTAAAAATGATTATAGATTTATGTAGGTTCGTATTCGTATATAAAAAATTATATATAGGAATAAAAAGTATTTTCTTACTGTAAGCTAGCAACATAATTTTTTGACGTTTTTTATCCTTTTTTCGTTTAGCAAGAATTAATGAATTGCAAGTCATTCCTATGCACAATACTAATACTAATTGTGAGACAAAACATTTCGATAGCTTGGGTAATATAACTAACAATCGATCGATTTTGATTTTCAGTATTTATTGTGTCTAAATTACGCTTCTAAATATTTTGTATGTGCGGCCTGATTTGCGACGATTTTTTCGGACCGTGATATGCTTCGATTCCGAGACTATGGAAAGAATTTTTAGATTTTTCATTTAGCAAGAGCAAAGTCAGCCGAAATGTAATTTCGAGTTCTAGTCAGGGTACCAAGGACGTAAGATTCAGCGATTGGCATAAGGCTTATTTGCACTGTTTAATTTTCTCCTGAATTTTCAGCTAAAAAATCAGAAAACAGTCGATTTGTCTTCAGATAGCTCTTACCCGTAGTATACGAACCGGAACGACAAAATGTGAAAAAATAATTTGAACGAATTTGAGACGCGCAAGGTGTTATCCAACCTGGCGAACAACGCGAGGAACAACGCGTTGTACACTTGATGTGTTCAATCATGGCCGGGATGAAGCTGCTCCACCGTCATCTATCTCTCTCCTTGTCCATACAGAGTGATTCAGGTTGATCGCTCGATATTAGGTGGGTGTATTCCTCTCGAAAATCTAACTATGAGACTAAATTTCCTTGACCAAAACTTCAAAGGACCAATACTTCCAGAGCTACAGAAGATCTTAGTTGACTAATCACAGGGCTTATATGAGTGCTTATGGAGGCTTATGAGGGAAGTTTCGGTTCGATTTCTGGATTAGTATGACGGCACCGTTTTTTGGAGATGTCTTCATACGGCATATATACGCCTCCGTTCTCGTCGTCCTGATTCTCGGCTTCATAGTTGAAGGGTGGCACGGCAAAACAGCGTAAGTACCACCGTGATGACTTTTCAGTAGAGCAAAAGAACTGTCTCGAAATTCTAAAAACTTATTTAAAAAAAAAAATGGGAAAGTACTTTGCAGAGTTTTTCGAGCTCTTCGAAACAGCGCAAACCTCGATTCAATACAGCTATCTACCTTCGAAAAAATCGTTCGCGAAAGTCGATTTTTTTCGTGCCAGCGTAAGTACCACGTTTCGCGCCAAATTTTTTTTTACTTTGGATGCTGATTACGAACGCAATTACCATGCTAAGTTTATGAGAAAAATATGAATCGCAAGATTGAACTGTAACGAATGAGATTCGCTTATAGATTTCCAAATTCGAACAAATTTTTAACTAATACGGGGCAAAATGACGGACGAGGGAGAGATCGGAAACGGTGTAAGTGCCGAAACGTACATAATTTTCATACAAAATTATGAAATTTTAATGAATAAAAGGTAGAGCAGTTGTTATTTGAGTAATTCCTGATAGTAGCATCTGGCCTGTAGAGGGATGAACCGGAGCATATACGTGAGGAAATTTGGAAATCTATAAGCGAATTTCATTCGTTACGGTTTAAGCTTTCGATTCATATTTTTTTATAATCTTAGCATCCAAATCAGCATCCAAAATCAGCATCCAAAGTAAAAAAAAAAGTTGGCACGAAACGTGGCACTTACGCTGGCACGAAAAAAATCGACTTTCGCGAACGATTTTCTCGAAGGTAGATAGCTGTATGGAATCGGGGTTTGCGCCATTTCAAAGAGCTCGATAAACTCTAAAAAATACTTACTCATTTTTTTTTCAAATCAGTTTTTCGAATTTTTGGACAGTTTTTTGGCTCTACTGAAAAGTCATCACGGTGGTACTTACACCGTTTTGCCGTGCCAACTTTTTATATCTTGGCAAATAAATTTTTGTCAACCATATTATTTGGCGAGGACATGCGTATGGATTTCCAAGAATTTTATCAAAAATAAAACGTATTTTCGATTTTTTGGCACTTACACCGTTTTGCCGTGTCACCCTTCAGTTCTCGTTGTTCAGGTCCTTCACTCCGTAATTCTCGTAGTCCAGGTCCTCCGCTTCGCAGTTCTCGTGGTCAAGGTCCTCGGCTTCGTAGTTCCAGTCGTCTAGGTCAACGAATGATGCCGGTATCGAAATTTCTAACCTTACCTGAGCTCAGGCCTGGATTTAGGGGGGGAGGGGGGGCTACAGGGGCTATAGCCCCGGGCCCCGCATGCTCAGGGGTCCCCAAAAGTGCCACTTGCATTTTAAAAAAAAATTTGAAGGCTCTTTTAAAACGGATTACTGAATGAAATTCCGGTTATCTTTTTTATAGAATTTTTTTTTATATTTGCATTTACAGAAAACAATTTAAATAATTTAAAATATGATATCAATATTATTATTATTATCAAATTATGCCTATGCAGGGCCCCGAAAAATGTGTGTAGCCCCAGGCCCCTTACACGTTAAATCCGGCGCTGCCTGAGCTACGCAAATTATATATTTTTTCACATGGCAGGTAGAACGTTTCGGACAGCGTGCAAGACTGTAAATTTGTGAATACATCGCAATAGATGTTTCCAGCATTTGCAACCAGCACCCATCACTTTTTTAAATCTTCCGAGACCACTGCGATAACATGGCCACTGATAAATAAAATAAAATAAATAAATGTATGTTGCGGTGAACGTAAGCGGTTGCAAATTTATGGAATTGTTCGGGACATTTTTCCGATGCCTTCTACAAGTTTGCAGGACTTCTCAGTTTTCCTTGGTCAGTTTAGTGGAAAAATAACAATAGTTTTTGATGAAAATAAATGTTCCGTACTTTTAAATTGCTTTCAAAACTGATACGTGATATACAATAACACATTTAACACTACTAAAAAGTTACAGAACCTTCTAATTTTTTTGCGAAAATAGATCAAATTCGATTTATTACATAATTTTCACAATATTTCGGACTTTGATAACTGTTGGAAAATCAAAAGAAAAAATGTATACTCTCCTCGACATTACCTGAGCGTTTGGAAACTTTTCGAATTACACATTGTGAGTTGTTGATAATTATTGCGAATACTTTAGGAAGATATTTCATTATAACTTTTTTTCACCACAATAATATGTTGTTCTGCTTGCACTATTTTCTCCAGTAAACTCGTCCGGATCGATACTAAACAATGTGGCATATATGTGAAATATCATTCTCGATTCATGCCAATTCATTTCTTCAATTATACCGTTTCGAGAACTGTGTTATGTGTGTATGTGATTCTGCAAAGTTTGTAAATGGAAACGTACGTCAATTATGCATAAACAAGTGATTATTGCCAGTTTTTTTAGTATATATCCTGAAGTATTTTATACTATGGGTATATGACTTGCATTAACTGAATGAGTGGAAGACTAATTGAAACGTACTTGGAAACACGAACACATATATATACTTTGTTTTTATTCAGAATTTTCTATAGTCTACCTTATGTTCGCTTTGAAGATTTAAATCTTTCCGCCTGATTTTGCCGATCTTAGATGATAATACACGAGTGAATACAACGTTTTGATTTTCGGTTTCGATACAACAAATTCCGTGGTTAATACTATAAGGTCGTTAGTGACATTATACAACTTTTTGATATTGCAAAAGCCAATCGGTCTCGTCGTATTTCTCCTTTTCCGTATTCATGCGTGAAACATAAGTACCTAAGTAGGTTCCGAAAGCTTGAAATAATCAAACTGATCAATTAAAGGCAGAAGGTCGTAAGTACTGGCAATGACGACCGTTCGGTTCAATTTTTTTTTTTTTTTTTTTTCAATTCACATTTGTTAGAGCCGTAAAGTCGTATTCGCCAGATGATTGAAAACAAAATTATCGATGATAAGAAAAAGTATTCTAGCAGATAGGACCTTCTATGGCCTGAGTGGATGCAATTTTTCAAAAAATGAAACCCAACGTCTAAGCCTTTTGCTTTTGAATTCTTAACTCTTCAATCTTCATTTATTTTGGTATCTTAGATCGTGTTGCAGCAAATGATAATATAAAACCAAAAAATTATACGATTTTTTGTCTTTGAAATCGTATCTCTCGTTAGTTTGTTACGATCTCATGGCATGAGTCACGTGAAGTATTAACTAATAATGAACTTAGGGACCGAACGTTCTCTTTAGATCCCAAATACAAAAAATTCTGGACTTTGTTTGACCACAATAAATATTGCCTGCGGACTTATCGTTTGACCCTCATATTTCCCGCTTCATTTTGATATGCTCGCGATAATTTGTTTGCCAAATCAATACGGTGAATATTTCATATTTAATGTTTGCTATAAAACGGTGATCGATACAGAGAACCCGTTTTCATGGGAACCGGTCTAAATAATCGATAGCGGGCACTGGAGATAGGAAATTTCCAAGAAATTAATTCCAATATTTCGACAATTTTTTTATTTCATTCAAATTATTCCGTCCTACAAAAGGCCAGGCGCAGTCATTAATTATTACAGCCACTTCAGCAAGACTTTGTCACAGTGAAATAACAAAAAATGTTTCCTCGTATGACTATTGATCGATTATAATTTTAGATTAGTACAATATCGTTGATTTATTCCTGATGTGATGTCACTATTTTGAACAACTTATCTCAAACACCAGCTGTCATGTAGGTAATGAAAATGTGATATTTGTTCTCCTATTATTTCACCCCTTCAATCGTCTATCGTACATCAGTTCAAATTGGAATGATCTTGAAATGGATTGTGAGTTACTGATAGTCTATAAGACTTCGAATTCCTACAAGTATCTGAGAACACCGAAGAATAGGAAGTGACGATTATTTCTTTCCAATCGCCTTTAGCCTTCTGCAGTCTGGAAACGAATATCAGGAAAGATATCGTGCTCACGCATAAAGTCAATTTGCAAATTAGACCTGATTTACGTAAAGAATGTAACAAAAGATGCAAGATATCGATTCCTGAACATGTGCAGACGATATTACCGTGGATAACCCTGAAGTAGTAAAATTTCCGATAGGTTATAAAGCTACAAAGAGCTAAGCAATGATACAAAGAAGGTAGCCTTGTCGATGTTTGATATCGGGTTAAAATACAGATTAATAATAAAAAATGACGTTCAGGTTCAGGTTAAAAGAGGTTGAGTTGTAAAGGTCAATAACTGATGGCATCTCTCAGTAGTCTTTAACGATCAGCTCTCCGTATGGAAATATGTGCAGATTACTTAAACCAAGAAGAAAAAGGCATGTTTATTATCCAAAATTTGCGTAACAGCACCGACATTCATTTTCATATTCATATTGCTAAATTAGCACTCTTAACTGTTCAAATAGCAGCATTATTCAGCCGCGGGTATAACTGCTAGACATGAATCTGTATCTGTTATAATTATTTGACAATGTTCATATCCGGGATGTGGCGTATCATTACCTTGTTCTAAAAATTGACGAATAATTGTAAGAATGCTGCCGAAGGTTAAAGTTTCCGATTGTAAAACGCGGAAAATATTCCATTCTTGGTATACTGTCACCATTGACAAATCCCGATCATGAGTTTAATGAGGTGTCTTCCTTATGGTAAAAAATATTACGCAATTGCGAATTAAGGTTAATAATTTTGGACTATGATCGAATTTCATTTTATGGGACGTGCTAAAAGGCACTAAAAATTCTACACCGACAGCAAGCAAAATTCCATTCGATATTGCCCCATTGAAATTCCGCACAGGTTTGTGCTCAGATTTACCGTCATGCCAAATTCTATCATGTATACGTCGTCGAAATTTGAAAAATACATACATTTGACTGTTTTAAATGACTGCGAAAGTTCATCTAATTGATAGAAAATCTATAGACTAAGTTCCGTCCAACAATTAACGTCAAATTCACCGATTAGTTTTTAATGACGAAGCAATTTAACTAGTTTTTGTTCAAATCTGTCTTTTAAGTTAATAGTAATTATGACCCAGACCCACGTCACAGTTGGATGTTAAAATATTCTGGGATTTTCCCCACGCCTGATTTGCGTAGCGGAATAATCTTGGATGCTTGTTTCGTTTTGATAATAATCAAACTTCATAATATTCCATGTTTTATACAACGTAGATATTTCGATAACGAATATGAAAGGATCGCATAGGATCTCCTATCTTGGGTAAATCCAAGGATAATTAAAGTAAAAAGTAAATTGCTAAAAACTAAGTATCGTGAGAGAAAAGGGTTTCAATATCCGAAGCGTAAGTTCTGCAGTATATTATATTATATATGCCTATGGCACCCCACTCTCTTGAAAGAGTCTCCAACACAACTACTATAAGTAGACAGATCCTACTATATCAGATAGACCTTGACTCAAAGTGTGCACAGTTGGTTTTTATTTCAAGATTGACGCAGTCAACTGGGAGCTCTCCTATTGGCAAACCCCTTCTCTTCAGCACGGGGTGTACAGAGGTGTTTTGAGAATTCACCCAAGCCAAGATCAGTTTAATCTCAAAAGTTAGTCGACTGAAAGATGACCATGCAGAAGGTGGAGATCGTGCTTCTATCCATTTTCGGTTTGTTAGCCGTTGCCACATCAAAACCACAATTTGGCTTGGTGAGTTCAAGATTAAACCATTACCCGATCAAATCTCAAGGCTTAAAAGTCATGTAAATTAAAAAGTATATGGTCAAATTCGGCCACTGTATTGCATTCGAATTGATACGTTATGTGGATACTGAATTAGTTTTACCGATCAAACTCGTGGCGTTTAAACAACAAAATTGACACGCGGTCATAAAAAAATTCAGAAGAAGTTTTTTCGATTCTCCAAGTCCGCGTGTTCGCTTCTTCGAAAATAATCTATTGGTTGAAAATTCAATGACCTCAGACGCATCTTGTCATTGAAAGGGTTACGACGAACTGACTATATAAACGTCAAAATTAGGACTATTTCAGAATATCAAATTTTCCAGCCATACCCTTTTCGTCCTAAACCCTTCAATTAGTATTTTGCGATTGAGTATCAGATTTGTGTCGCGTCTTCTTTCCTCGAAAATATACAGGGTGAGTTTTCTCCGGGTCCGAATGAGGAAAGAGCTTATCGAGCGTTGAGCTCAGGAAAACGTTTTAGAAGAAGTTTCAAGATTCTGTATCAAGTCAGTCTCACTTTATTGAAATTTTTTCTTCGTTATGACGAAGTCGTTTTATAATTCGACAATATTTACCCACATTGCGTCGGGATAGGACGAATGTTTGAAGATGCATTTAAGAGTTTAGCAGTCGATATTGCTAAGCTATTTAGCATATCTTACTCTCTTGAAGTGTTGAATCCTGTAGCAATGATCTGGTGTATTAAACTTATTCAAAATCGACGACTGAAAATATATCATGAAAATCTAAAATACGGATACATTATTGTATTCGAAGTCACCTGCTCACATTGCAACTGAATGTTGTTCTCCTTGAAGCGACTGGATGGTCTGCGAACTTTGAGGATACAGATCAGTGCAGTCGAAACATATACTGACTCAGACCATTCCTGCCACTAGATACATACCTACATATTTTTGCGTTTGCTACATCGACCTTGAATCAAGTAATTACCCACTCGTTGTTATTTCGATGTAATTAATTATCTTCAAAGGCAAGAGTTACATCAGATGTGGAATCACGATGAAAATTATAAACATTAGACTTATGATTGATCGTCATACGTTTCGGCAAGGTTTTAATAACGAGGACAATTGTGAGGGGAAAAATATTAGCCAACACGGTCAGCTCGATTAACTATGTGAATGGGATTGCGTTGAACAGATTTTCTGACTAAGAAAGGACCGCAGAATAGGACCAAAAATAATATTTTTAAGCTTTTGAAAATTCTGAAATGTTTTCAAGCGTTTTGGTAACAAATCAATTGGAACCCCTAGATCATATTCCCGGATATATTCAATTGAACAGATTCGCTTGGTTTTACTTAATTTTCTCTGCGCAGCCGATTGCTATCGGAAATTCCCAAATTTCTCATGATAAGTTTGAAGGTATGGAGATTAATTTTCAATAGCTTTGTTTCTCGTAAAAAAACGTTTTTCCATACTATTATTACTATATGTGAAAAAGCAAGTATATAGAAACAACAATTGTTTCACAGATCAATTTTGAAGTTATTCAAACACGGTTTTTCGAAAATGACGTTTGAAGCAAATTTTATTATCAGCTAAGTACTGAATAGTATAGAGATGGAGAATGCAATTTCGATTCTTACGAAGGGGACTAGCAATTTCGTATATTCCCTTGAATAAGTAATCCTGGTTCGGAAACAATTATACTGAAACAAAAATTTCGTATCGAGACTTTTTTATCTACTTTGAGTTAACGAGATATGCCGAAAATACTGTTCAAGCGAATAAAATTAGAGGTTACTCAGCTCAGGCCCTAAATTTTCGATTTCAATAATATGAAGAGTGCTGCAGCTATGCTCAACTTAGTAAATTAGTTTTACCTAAAAAAAAAAAAAAAAAAAAATCGAGGTATCATTGTCCTTGACTACCGATGACGTCTATTGATATCAGTTTGAAACATCAGTCGATGAGGAAAGACTCATTAATGTTGGAGCGCTTGTTGTTACAAGAACAGGAACTGCACTATATAAACCGAACTATACCTAATTAGAAAAGTACTATAAGAAGTCTTATACCGACAGCATTTACGATTTTTAATTAATACTTAATTCTCACTGTGCAACATCATCACGTATAGCAGGATGATTTTACGACACTCATTTCGCAGATCAATTCCAAGATAAAATAAAGACAGATTCGGATTCATCGCTTCTGGTTTTTTCCCGCGAATGATAAATGCATTTCATCTGAAATACGAAGTTGCAAAACTGGTCCCGATATTCAATTCCAAGAATAAAATAATTCCTAGCATTTTTTTTTTTTTTTTTTTTTTTTTCAAGTACAAATTTATCATTTCTTTTTGTCCTATAAAAACTATTGCAATTTGCATCTAAATCGTGAACTTTGAGAGAAGTCATACATCTTTTTAAATATCCTGAAAACCGGTTACGACGGATAGAATAATGTTTTGCATCCACATTCCTTCTGCTTATCTACACTTTGCGGCGATAATAAATATTTTTTAGTTTTTACACTGATCAAAATTTCTTTCGGATCCGTTTCACTTCTCTTTGAATAGATTTACCACGAGAACTGCTTCTCCTATGCAGAAAATCACATAGCAGGTGATAGAAAACCATAAGAACTGAGTTGCGAAATATGTTCTCGAAAAATCCCTGATCTCGCAAATAAATCTAAAGTAGTCTATTATCATGAAAAACTAATGATTACTCCTTATAACATTTTTTTTAAATGTGCCAGTATAGATCCTTCCAGAAATAAATGTTTGCTTATTCTGGCCCGCGTATGACGACCGTGCATTTATTTAGAACAAACGGGATTGGAAGGTGTTGCAACCAATTTTTAATTTCCAGCCATTCCTGACTTTCAAAGATGGCAATTTCGGAGTTAATTTCGGTGGGTATCACGCCGAGGCTGGCTTAGGCGGCCTCTTAACCGGAGGTCGTACTGCCGGTGGTCTTCATGCAAGTGCTGGGACCCCGTTTGGTGCTAATGCCGAGGCTGGTCTGGGAGGTCTTCTTGATGGGAATGGTTATACCGGTTCGTAAAGATGTTTTATTCAAGAATCGAAGCTTCATAAATATACTCGTGAAAAAATACCGTTGGGACTATAATTTCTTCCATTGATTCCAATTTAAAATCGCATCAACTCGTTGTCAGCAAAATCCCGCTTTCAGACAAAATTAAAGAATATTTCCATCTCTGACATATAACATATTTTCAGGTGGTCAGCTTCACGCTAGCGCTGGACTTGGCCAAGGAAACCCTAATGCTGCCGCCCGTATCGGGGGTGAAGTTACTGGGCATGGAACTCAGGGAGCTTCTTTCGCAGGAGCAACAGCTGGCGGTGCAGGACCTGCCTCCGCCGTTCTGAAATCGGTCGAATCTCACTCTTATGGTGTGGCGCAGCCCAGTATTATTGGAAAAACTATAGAAACTCAGGTCTACCACTCGGTTCCAAGCGTCGAAGTCGTGAAAACCGTCGATACACACGTTTCTCATCCTGCGCCAAGTTTATCTACTAAAACTGTGGAGACTGAGACGCTGGTTCCCGCACAACCGAATCCCGGTAGCTTCGAACATATCCAGAAAGTGAAGACCCGAGTCACAAACAAAAAGCAAAAGGTATAACTTGGCTTACGTCAAACGGCCCCGAGAGCCAATGTACAGTGATAGTCGGGTTTTTGAACTCTTAGATGAATAGATGTAGGTACACGTATCAAAATTGGGTTGAAATCAACGTAGACGCGAGTATTGTTCATTTTTTATCGAACAACGGCAGTTTCCAATTTAGATTAAACACCGGGTTTTTGAAATCTCGCAATTAGATAAATACATTTACATACATGCACATTGGGGTGTCCGCTATTTCCCAAATTGATTTTTTTCACTTGGGTATGGTCCGAATCATTAGTTTATAACCTAAAAATAAATACGGAAGGAAAAAAAAATGTTAAAGTGCCATTAACCCCTACCTGAATGACGATACTTTTCCTATTTGATTTAACATGGGATTTTTACAGTTTGTAGATTTTAATTTTTTTTTCGCTCACTATATTCATTACCTCATTAAATATTGTTGATTGTACTACTGTTTGGATGGACAAATTTTTACATTGGTGAAAAATTTTTTATTCGTAAGTTTTGAATTTTTTTTTCAATATTGATTTCTACCGTATTTTTCAATAGTTTTCGAATATTCTTTAACTTAAATAAAAAGCATCGAAAAGTCTATTTTAAATTCAAAAATCTTCGAAAATTATTGCAAAATACGATAAAAATAAATTTTGACCTCATCAAAACTCCAAAACTTTTTTTTCTCTTATGTGAAAATTTGTCCATCTAAATAGGTCAGAATAGTGAAAAAATCAACAATATTTATTGAGGTAATGAATGTAGTAATGGAAACAAAAATAAAGTCTAAAAAGTGCAAAAATCTCATTTTAATCAAATGGGACAAGTATCGTCATTCAGGCAGGGGTTCATGGCTCTTTAAAAAGAACTTTTTTCTTGATAATTCCTTTTGGGCTATAAACTAATGATTCGGCCCATACACAAGTGAAAAAAAATCAATTCGGGAAATACTGGACACTGTAATGCATATATTATAATTAATTAATGGAATATTGTATAATTCTCAACGGGGGCTTACATACAGAAAAATAATTTCTAATATGAGAAAGTATGAGCTGATGTGAGGAAAGGCACATGAATCCCTTCAAATTATATCCACAAACGAGCTAGAAGAGTTTG
The DNA here is from genome assembly GCA_944452935.1 of Rhogogaster chlorosoma. NCBI lineage: Eukaryota > Metazoa > Arthropoda > Insecta > Hymenoptera > Tenthredinidae > Rhogogaster > Rhogogaster chlorosoma. Next base: position 10,559,594 of record OX101800.1, on the reverse strand, counting down.
AACTAATGAATTTGAAATTTGTGATGAAATGAGCTTTTTTGAACCTGAATATTTGAAATATTATCAAAATGTTATTTTCTTACAGATATTGAGTTTGTCGATAAAAAAACATCTTGCTCATTTTGAAATGTTCTTTGGATTGGCTCTATCCCCATAATAGAAATTATTTTGAGATTCTTGTCGATTGATCTGTATAGATTCACCTTAACTCAACAGCCACAGTTTCTTGCCAATTTACAATAATAACCGAGATTTAGAACTCTCAGGTAAATAGATGTAAGAATATTGGGTTAAAAAAGATGTGGACAAATATTATATATTCTTAACCAAATATGTTGAAAAGACTAAGAATGCAACTGCAGTCAGTTAACGGAGAACGTATCTTTCAGGGAAATGCATATATATATGTTTCATGGATAGCAAAAGATGGATTTATTCGAACTTATATATTTACGATAGACGGTTATTTATTCTAAATAAAATTATTTATTCGAATTCAAATAAAGAAAGTATTAGACTCAATCGCCTTCTTTATTTACCTTACTAGCTTGTCGAACAAGAATGAAGTGTTGCCGCAATCAAAAGAAACGATTCATTTTTTTGGAGAGATAGAAGGTTCAGATATTTATTACATTCGATTGAATTTCATATCCAATGCATATCGTTGTCCGTCAGAAATACTAACAATAATAGTCATGACTAATGTGGCATACCTATGAGTACATGAAGAATGAATTTATCGCGCGTGCGTACACAATTTTTCTGTCAGACGGGACTCTGATACGCGCAGATTCAATTTCCACCACGTTTCCCAATAACTGAAACTTTGATTTTCCAAAATTTAACTATCTGATCTTAAAGTTGAAAAAATTTGCTACAAAAATACGTTCAGTTTTCGAGACTTCCCAGTCGAAAATCGTTCGGGGTCAACTTGAGGACAGTTGAAAAAGAGTCTTCGTTGATTGTGAATTGTGATGAATATTTTCTCTTTAGGCGTAGAATGTTAGAGAATTTTTATTCCCGATTGAATAGAGATAAATATAAGAAACGTGATATTATTGTAAAACGTGATATTTCATACGCAGACGAGTGTATCAACCATCACGAAGAGCAGAGTCAGTCCAAGTGTCCACTCCAGCGTGGTTGTCCAAAAGACAATTTACCCAGGAGCAAATTGGAGTTTCCAAAAATACGTTGGGGCACAACCCATTCCTGTCCAACAAGTTTACTATTCCAATCCTGCGCCAGCCTCCGCTTCTGCATCAGCCGGTATCAGCGGTTCTGCAGGATTATATGGGGGTGCTTATGGGGGTGCTTACGGGGGTGCTTTCGGGAGTGGCTATGGAGGTAGTTACGGAAATAACTACTACGTCAAGCCCCAGCCAAGTCCGCAATTCTACGATGACGTTTTCAATGTAAGTTAAATGATTGAAAGGTTTTACACATTACATAACTATAAGGACTTACGTATTGATAACCGAGACGCGTACAGAATACCTCGTTCACCATCGCAAATAATAAAGATAAAACTAATTATTGTAAATATATGTCTTGTATCCGAGAGGTACTTGAATAATAATGTTTTGTCATTTCAAACACTTGAAACTACATCGGGAAGCAATATTCCTCATGGCCTGGGCCGTGGGTTTTATATCTCTGTCAAACAACTGAAAAAAATGTTCAAGTGCTGATGAATAATTCTTCCAGGTTCGAAGTAAATAAGAATTTGAAATTCATAATGCTTCTGCGGAGTAGAAATGATCATCCTCTCCATAAATGAGCTGCGCGTATTCAAAATCGCGTTTCATCTTGTTACAATCAGATCATCATCCGTATAATTCTATCGTAAAGTAACAATAATCCGATGTGCAAAGAATTCGTGATGAGAATTGACCGGATACGTCAAGTTTTTACTGCGTAGAACGCGCTTTGAAATTTGCCCATAAAGCTATCAAATAAAGTATATATATGATAACGTGCAAGTACACGCGCTGATTCCTCATCAATATTCTCTTCGGTCTCTGAGTAGACTTCCGAATGCAGTTCGGCTGATTGGAATAAAAAAAGAGCATGATGTTCAAACATGAACAAAGAAAACACAATGAAAATAATTTTCATGACGTACCCTTCCTTCCAAAATTGTTGAATGATGAAACATAGAGAGAGGCGCTAATAGTGTTACGCAATTGTGTATCTAATTTCGAATTCACACGTCACGTAGGTACTTGTACAGATATTATTCCTGACAAACCGTATGTAGATTTATCAATATACGAAGCCTTCTTAATTTCCAGATTCCAATATCTACGCTCACCGCGGTGAACCAACTTTTAAGAAACAAGGGGAAATGAGGTGTCAGCTAAAGGAAGGGGAGATCTTTCTTCTTATTAATGAGATTCGCCAACTTTATAAGAATGAAGGATAAGTCTATTTATTTTATGAATCCTAAGTTAAAATACTCAATACCGGAAGGGTATGCTCCAGTGTTAAATGATTTAGATTGTAAGGCCATGGTGATTGGGCGTGTAATGAAATGTCCGTAAAGCTTTAGATTGGCAAGTATTTTCCGACTATCTACCTAGATATTATACTGATTCACATTCATTGTTCTTTGTTTACTGCTTTTGAATTTTAATAAAACAATTTATAAGTGAGACACGTTTTTCCTCGTTCTTGTGAGTCGCCACGAACAAACTCAACCCAGTGTCCTTCGTTCGCTTCTAGAAACTCCTGGTTCTCAAAAGCAACACTTCTCAACACAGGTGCCTGATGGAGCCATGAAAGCAGAAAATGTTGAGCACTGTAGAGAAAAAATTCGTAACCCGAGAACGGAACCCCTCGATAAAAAGGTTTCCACGGATAATTTTTGTATTCACATTGTTTTTGAATTTCCCATATCTATACATTTCCCACAATTATTCTGGTTACGAAATCTGATTCCCAGGCCATGGCCAAGTTCAGTAATTCATCCGTCACGAACGCAAACGGTCATGACAAAAATATTCATAATTAGATGACCTGGTTTACCTGATCACGTACACCGTTTCGTAATCAGACGATCAGGATTATGAATGGTCAATTCATAATCACATATCCACATACGGTTAGTTTTACAATTATGTCCATCGCACAGTCGCCGCGACGTGACATGGTGGTCCACTCTTCGCGGTGGTGCAGTTATAAAACTTTAGAATACGGCCAGGATGAAGGTCGGTGGGGAGGTGCCTAAAGGAACCACCGGTCCAGTGGTCAGCTAGCACGAGGTCTCTATGCCCGTTGCGTGCGTGACTGAACACTGGTCCCTGGTCATCGAGCATTTGTCATTTGCTAGTCGAAGACTGCAGCGAAGGGAAGACAGGAATATCTGTTAACCGAAGGGGTTCAACGAGGAATTCTTATCTTGTTCGTTCGTAAGTACATTAGTGATTTCTTACCTGCAAGTGAATCAGTCTAATGGAATGAGAAACAGTTAACTCTACAATTAGGGCATTCAATGGTCATAATACGATATATAACTGGATTTCTCCAATCGTACGGAACAATACTCAATACAATTATTGTTAGAGCAGTGGTTTAGGTCAAGAATTTTCCGACGGCCACTGATCTAGAATAGTTTGATAGGATATCACATCTAGCTTAAGTGCGGTATGACGAATGGTCTAGACTGCAATCATTGAAGATGGTGATCACGATAGACGATTATCCTCTTTTCTGAAAAATTCATTTCAACTAGAGGAATTTGAGGTAGGTCTTGGTTCACGATGGTCGGTATACGTAGGCTTGTCATTTTGGGTTCAGTGGGATTTGTTAGATAGAAACAGTAATTCGAATGCGGACTTGCGGTGATGTCATTCGTCGAATATCATGATGTTCAAAATGATGTTAAGCAATTTTTGAGTTATCACTTATATATGCGTTTTACCGCTGGTACCTACTTTGCCTCAGTACATGGAAGTCGTGTGGAAATAGTATATGTATTGCTTAACCGTTCGTCCAATTAACGCTCGCATGATAATATGCCAGTGCTAAGTAACCAGTGAGTTTTTACTTAATTTATTATTTCTATAAACTAGTGTGCGATTTATCAAGCAAAGAAGACAATAGAGAGAAAAGATGAAAAAAGTACGGGTCCCAGTGCGAAAATGAGTTTTCCTAATCTCGCCGAATCCTCACGTTCCCGCGCTTCTAGTATCTGAAAAACGGTTGGTCGGAAAGAAGCTGGTCTGCTCGATAAACTCGACGAACGATCTGAGAAAAGGCTCGATAATAAAATCTTAAATTCACCAAATCGCCGTACGACTCGTCCAATTTGAACATTCGTTCATTATACGCACGTCGAAAAACTTTGACTTGTAATTTACAACTGACAATCTATATGTACATATATTCTACAGATGCATGATAGTATTTCTGGTAACCACATGAGTGATTCCAAGGGGATGATGAGGACCGGTAAAATACCGTATTTACGTCTTGTTTTGTCTATTTTTTCTTCCATTCGTGAGTAAAGTATTGTGAATTTTTAGAGCAGTCAGCTGGTTTCACTATGCCGGACTTTTATCAAGTTTCAGTGAGTCTATAGAAACGTGAAAGTTCTAGACGCCAGAGTTCAGTATGAGCGTCCTTAGAAATCCTCTCTCTTTACGAATCAACCCTGAATCGTCTTTTTGCGAATCAATATATTCACTTCCAGCGTTCATGCCTGTATACCACTACGAAGCTAATTTTTAGTCATAAATTCGAGTAGACGTATACTTCTCAAATATCCCCGAATTGATTTCTCTTTATGCCATTCTGACGCGTGAAGTTTAATTTTTGTTCCTTTCGTTTGTCTTTCATTTCTCGTCGTGCATTCGAAGCCCGGGGAATAATTTGCCACGTTTCATAGCGACAGTGTTCGACTTCGTCTCCAGTGCCGAAAGCACTCAAAGTACCTGCTTTCGTGTAGATAATGGGAAATTGACATGGGCTTGTCGAACCGTCACCGCTAACCGGTGGTGCAAACTTAACGGGAGTAGCGAATGCCTCATAACCGATCGCTTCTCTCAACGGGATTCATTCTTAACGTAGAAGTCCACCTAGCAAGTTGGAACTCTCTCATTTCCACTAAATTACTCTGTATTTACTTCACCAATATAATCACATTATTGAATTGTTCAAACAGTTTTGAGGAAACTTTTGAATCAAGATGAAGGTGCATATTCTTTTTGTGATGATGCTGGCCTGTGTAGTTTCCTGCCTTGCAGTACCTCGAACCAAAAGACAGGTGAGATGAACACAATTCGTTTGAATAATTGTCAGAAATAATTGTAACCGAGAAGCAGTTACTCACTCATGAGGCTATGCATCAACCTTATACAGTCACTTAATGTATAATCTTTCATTTTTGTCGTAAATTAGACACAGGCAGTACGTGTTAATTATTTCAGGCGACAAGTGAACTGTAAAAAAATTAGAACGTGTGGAATGTTAATTGAAAGGCACAAGTTTCACCCAAGTTCTTTTCTACCCTTATACCGAAATACTGGAGCAATCATGAAATGTGAACAATCCAATAAATATTGGATAGAAATTAATGATAGAATAATGAATGAAAATATCAATGAAAATATCCGCTCGCCATTTAATGAGTCGAATTAATTTCGGTGATTAAATGATATAGTTTCAAGATTGCCTAACGAGTCTAGGCCTACGAATAAATTAGAGGAACACACGTGATGTTGTCGTACCTAGATGCGAGGAACGAGACGTAAGATACACGTAATATTTACGTGAGGCTGTTACTTTCCCGGAGAAAGTCTGTGCCTCGAGTCTTATTAATCGTTTTACATCTGCGGTCAGTGCCTCTTTAGGTTCGGTTACCTTCAAACTCCGGTTCACAGCGTTCTAAGAATCTAAGTTTCTCGAATATTTTTTGAAAGTATAACTATTTTTCTTACCCGGTTTTCTCAGAAAATAACATCGCGCGAAAACAACTTTCGAAATATGGAACAGGAGCCTATATCTATATACGCAAATAAGTGAATGACTGATTTCACCTCCTTTTTTTTCTTCCTTTTCAATTCGACGCACTCCAGCCTTCTACTTGTAACGTCAATTGGCCAAGTTACAAGAATTAAAATATACTTACAAAACGGTACCTACGATTAAAAAAAAAAAAAAAAAAAAAAAACAGTGATCGATTCATTACCGAAGGAATTAGGCTCTACAGCGATCGACCGTGACGGATTCAGCGGAAGAAAAGATTCATTCATCCTCCTCGTTTCAGGCTTTCGACGAGCCTCGTCTCAGCAACGAGGTGATACCAGGTGCTATTGAGATCGTAGATGAATCCTTGCCTCAGGGAATCACTTCAACAACTGAAACAGAGGATAGTTCAATTCCAATTGACACTACAAAGACCCCGGCGCTCGATGACGCGCCAACTCCAAGACCAGGAAACAAGAAAAAGAAAACGAACCTTGCTGCAACCCCAGCCTCTGACACTTTCTCCAGAGTGATCGACGACATATTTAATGTGAGTAATTTTTTCTCATTTCATTTCCATTTTTGATTCGACGCCCGTTGCCATGCCCATGCCGTGCGAAAGATAATTGCAGTGGTTTTCGAACAAAGAAAGTCCGCCGATTATTAACGCACTGAGCTGATATTCAAGTCGCTCGTTTTGCATCACCATAATAAGTATTTGAACCTGTAGTTAATACAAATTATCATCGAAAACACGTTATAAATATTCCTTAAAAGAACAAAGATAAAGTCCCAACTGGTGGGAAGAGATTGAGAAAAAATAAAGGTTCTGAAAAAAGATCTGAAGCCAGAGTGGAATTTTTCTCGATTCTTGCTGTGATAGCTATTCCATATTGTTTTTGCTGTTGCAGATCCCTATATCAGTTCTTCGTGCAGTTAACACCTTGATCAGTAATGCCTTTGGAACTAAGCAAGTAGCAGAATCACCGGCAACAACCTCATCGTCAAGACAGGTTTAACCAAACTCGAAGAACTTTTACTTTCTAATCACTAGATATTGTTAAGTTGTACGAATAGTTCACCCCTTTCTCACTTTGACCAAAATACTATCGGATTGGAATTTCCTAACGAAATTTCCTAAAGAAATCCTAACAATTCAAAATCGGGTGGCAATATAATTCAATCTCCGAAAGTGGCATGTCTATCAATAAGTAAGACGTCCGTCTAAATGAAAACGGGGTGTATGCATGAATCACGATATTCCTGATCAAGGTTTCTTATTATTATATTATTTGTTTTATACTGTAGAATTATAATTATCGACACACCATTATTTCACATTTCATTATACTGTGCAATACAGAGTAAAAATGTACTGAAATTATGTATTGCACGGATTTCGTGCAACGGATATTATGTAACGAATATTTATTGTCTGTTTTAATAAAAATGATCTATAGAAGACAATTTCTGTTCAAATGCCTATTGTACGAGCACAAGTACACAAATTATATTCTACGTACATATTCTACCTGCGCAACTGTGTCACTAGAAGCATGCAGCTCCATTGTGAAATCTTACTTAGCTTATTAATACGGTAATCTATCCGAATAAGGCTTATGTACGTACGTATACGCGTACATACAGGGTGGCCATAAAAAAAAAAAAAAACAGCATAAGACGGATGAGACTTTTACGTTCGCAGTTTACCTAATTTTAGCTCAGCAGCGATTCCTCGCAAATTCATCTTTTAAAGTGAAAACCTGATTCCTTTGGTAGTTTCTAAAAAAAAATTATCTTCAGGATCGTGTCACGTGTTAAGATTTTCAAAAGTTCAATACTGTTTGTGTTTAGAGATAAATGTTCGTCCAGTAGTAAAATAATATCACAACTTATGTGACAGGTATACTTTCTACTGGTAATACAGCGTGTATAGAATCTAACGACGTTGCACAACTGATTAACGATGCCCAGAGTAATTCGTTCCGGTATTCGTGACTTAATTATTTATCGGGACATCATTCAATATACAAACCGATGAAAACGTTTCCCTGTCAACAATTATTCTAAACGATCATCACCAGCCAGTAAATAAGCGAAACAATAATTAACCGGAGACCACATATGATACTCCGTATTCTGAAATTTCATTTAGAACTATAATGATCATCGTATTTCATCGGGAGGGTCGATTTTTCTCTCTTTGGCAAAGTGTAATAAGCCTGACGAGGTATAAAGTTGTTCGTATTGACAAGTCAAAGGCTGACCTATTCTGACAAAAGCTTACCTTACAAAGTTCTTCGTGTCCCGAGAGATTTCTTCTTGGCCATGATATGGTCGCGTGAAAACGCGTCAGTCCACGAAACAGATCGTTGCGTCTTCAGTGAGGAAGCAAAACGTAAGAGAAAGCTAAGGATGTCGCAAGTCGAAGTGGTAAGCTCGTGTACCGGCCAGCCGTGATCAGTAAGCTATTGACCACTCGCGGCGTAGAATCGATTTTCATTGGTGAGTTCGATTGATTAATATTAATATTTCTCTTCCCCTTTCAAACATTTTTTAGATTTAAATGAGAAATAGCAGCTGTTGAATACTAGAGGATTGCTCAACAACGTGAATACTTTCAAAATTTACCGTCTTATTATTTTACCAAGAGAAACTTGTCTGCCAATATCATAACAGAATTGCACATATTCCGCGAAAGTCATTACCATTTCGTAGGCTGTCAGAGTGACATTCCACATTTGGCAGTGATTTGGGAAAAATCAATCACCATTGCTATTATATTCATATTACCAGAGTGCAATTATTATTTTTATGTTATTTATTTAATCAGTAATTAATTACCCTAATTCGTCAAGTCTAATTCGTCAATTCAATATTATTGACTGAGTTCATAATCTAACAATATAAGAGTGCAAAATAATAATCACTTTCATTGATCTCGCATTCAGAACCTAATCGCTAATAATCGCTCCTTTTTCATCAGCAGTAACGAGTGCATAGTGCAGGTATAAGTATAGTGGCTCTGATTCAAGCCGGTCGCCTCTCTATGTGTTGTAATTTTCCCGAAGGCCGTCTCGAACTGCGTTCGTGTTGAAAATGGTTACAGCAAATAGTTTCGTGGTGCTTAAAGTTAACTACAAGACGACTGACTCACTTCCTGGGAATTTTCAACGAAACTTCTCGAGATAAAAATCTGTCTTCTCTTCGATTTTTTCAGCAGTACCATCCGCACACGCAACAAGATGTGGAGGTTTGGATTGGTGCTGCTGATCAGCGCGGAAATGGTCCTGAGTAAACCGGTCGAACAGCCCACGAAGTTTGATTTGGCACCGGCACAAGATGCAATTGAAAACATCAGTGAGGCTACTGTGACAAGACTGCAGCAAGGAGAGGTGAACATTTCTTCGCTCATATTAGCTTTCGATATGAATTGCGATCAGGCAAATTGAAAAGTACGCCAAGGTATGACCTTTGGACCTGAAAAGGTGTCTGACTGGTCTCAGCACTATAATTGTACCAATATTATTCAGCAATGCTGCCAAAGAGCAGCCTGTCTCTTTTTTAGTGATAGGCGATGAAAGTCTGCGGTGAAATGCTTAAAAATTGGTGAAGTTTTATATTGGGTGATTTCAATAGTGAAGGATTGATTGATTTCGCGATAGAGAGATTGTTTTTCAACATTTACTCAAAGTCCGTGTGTTTTTTATTTCTTTCTTCAATTAATCGTGACTCCTTGAGATACGAGTATAGAATGCACAGTGAACCCTTAACGAGAAGTGGAATTTCCATTGCATTTTTCAGGCCTGAATGCTCAGTCGATGCTCGGTGTGAGCCGAACTTCAGTGCGGTGATTTTAAGATTTTCGTCATTTTTGATTATTTGTATCGATTTTGTAGGAATTCATAGAACAGGTTGCCGATGCGATCAGAATTGGGAGAGGACGGTTAGTCCATTCCGCCACAATGGCAAGAAACATCATTGCCCAAAAGGCAGAGGTAATTTATTTAATCGGAAAACAGAAGAACACATATACCTATACTCAACCAAACTCAAACAATTGTGCGGCTTTCCGCATCCTGCAGTGACGCATTATTTTCTCCTAAACAACTAATCGGTATGCATGACTGTAAATTTTAATTTACTGTTCCGTGAGCACGTACAATATACGAATATGTGATTAGAAAGATATAATTACTATCGCTGCGCAGGATATCGCAGATACGTCAAGAATTCTACCGAACTTTCGCAACTCTGTGATTAACTCATGACAAAAAACGTCAGGACGCAAAAACCCCAGAATCTTAACTGTGAATAGCTGTGTCTTCGTTATTTATTTAATTCTCCACGATATACCTATTCCGATTCTTAAGCACACACTAATTGTGTCGAAGAACCAGATACTAATTTTTTAACTGAACTTGTCTGTGCTACTTTAATGTCTCATTGATTAATTCATTGTGAAACGAAATGTGACCAATGTACGATCTGGAATTCGCAGTAATAATCATCATTGATTCTTTCAGGAGGTTGCAAGCGAAGCTCAAAACAACGTCGCGTCTGTGATAGCTGCGAAGGGGGATCTGATCGCACAAGGACGTAGTGCTTTGCAGTCTCTTCCAAATCCGTCAGTTTTCTTCAACATCCTTCCTCCAACGATGAGAGAAACTGTTCGACTGGAAAGTGAGAACGGACAAGGTTTTTTAGAAAAACCATATATGAGCCAGGTCGGTGGATTTTTGGAAAGTATCCTGAGGCCTACACCTTTGATCGACAATATACATGAGAGTGAGAAATTCGGCAATTCTGGAGACAAATTTGCTGGGATTGGGAAAGCCATTGTAGGAGGGTACGAAGGGTTCAGCAACTTCTTGAACGCCGTCGTTGATGTAAGAGCTTCAAATAAGCGAACGATTTTTCTAGATTAAGAAGTCATTTGCAGATATTTTATCGAGGCTAAAAAATAATCATTAAATAACTAGGTTGGTGGATGGAGTAATTCATCTCTTCTATCTCTGCACTGTCTCTGCGAATCACGATGTCATGATTGTGGGTGCAATTAATTTCTTGTAGTCGAAACTCATTGTGACTATTTCGGATACTGTATACTATACAGGAATCAGAAATGCTTTTACTCTGTAAATTTATAGATTATATGAGTTTATGGCTTTGTGAACGTCAGAATCGATTGTCTGATTCACTGAAACAGGCAATACAATAAGACGAGTTTTACACCTTTCAGTTCCCTGTCGATGCTGCCAAGAAAACTTCACGGAAGCTGACTGAAACCTTGAATCAATTTGGAGCACGATTGATTGGTCTTGCATAATTCTCTTGTAAATACAATTTCGTTATAACATCTTATAATCAAAATGTAAATAAATAAGTTATGATACAGTACCGTAATGATTTTAAATATGTACATACTTTCTTCTTTCGTTATCATACCTTATATTACTTACCCGTTATTATAGTCGAATTTGATTTTCTGACGATGAGTCGACAAATTTTCAACGACAACAAAAATCATACATACATGTACACACGACTAATGACCCACTAATTCAGGGTCTGAAATCATTTTCCAATTCTATTTTTTTATAAGTAGATATTATTCAATAAATGAAAAAAAAACGAGTTGTCAAAAAATTGTGGTGGTTATTCACGGAACTTTAATTTCCTTACGTATCAATTATCACTGCGATACTTACGATGGTTTATAAATGTGATATGAAGTATTGCTCTTTGTTTGGGATCATTAGCGAATTTTCGTCCAAATGAGTTATTATGTGCAATATGGTACTAGGCTTCTCTCCCTTAAAATTCCTGCACGCAGGAGAGCCTTACTTATTGCTTTCGTGAGGTTAGTGACATCAAATTAAAAAAAAAAAAAAACGAGAAGATTCTCAAGTAGGTATTTTGATCAACAAATGCTGATAATAAATGAAGTTCTATTTCATGCAATTTTAGTTACTGAAATTGTGCTTTATATGTATTTGACGAAATTGCTTCTTGGTCATTTCTTTCTCGATTAAATTGTTGAGGTATGACTCATAGTTCAATTGGTAATTCATATGAGTACGCTTCAAAGTTTCCGAAGAATCTTTGATTGATTCGATATTTTATTTTTATTTCGTTTTTTATTTACAGGGTAGAATAAAAACTATAGGCATCTTTGTCTGACTTACCCTACATGATCCGGAATAGAACGTTTCTTATCGGAAGCCAATCAGATACATATTCCTAGTTGTACATAAAAAATTTTATTTCCATCTTCCTGGAAGAGACAACTTAATGGCCACTTTCGTGTATAACTTATATTCAAATTCATAAAACAGTTTTTGTAGACTGAAATACCTGTTTCAATCATTATTGTAACAATTCTTGTATCCGATATGCATACGTAGAGATTACTGATCAATTATCATATGAATATAAATTGCGTGATATCGCGGCTGAACCGAGTATTCCATATCCGTAAACCCGAATTGACAACAATTTTCAATAAATAATATCAAATCAAGCCAACAGTGATAACTTCTTCGTCATCTAGCATTTTAATTGAAAAGTAGGTACGCCTCTGCGTCAAATCGCGAGATACGTATAGATCGCTTTGTTCGAAATGGAATGGTAATTACCCAAGCTATCATAACGTTGGGGCAAAGATAGTATAAAAATTTGTAGCGTTTAATAAATGAATTTCAATTGAATCCCTCCATTTGCATTTTGTAATAAAATCGAGTTGACTCACAGTCTCTGGTCAGTCAAGAATTCATCGAATTATAATCTATCTTTACAATTACTAGAGTCATAAAAACCCAGATCAGCAGCTTTCGGGAGGATCGATTTATGGGGAATTCAGTCCATCTTCTTATACTATTAACGCTTTGTCTATGGCGAGTTTAGGAAGACGACACCTCAATTAGAGGCCTGACTGCTGCGTCAACTTCCTCTTAAAATTGTAGAAGATTCAAAGTGTACAAGCTATCGATTGCTGGTATTAAATCAACGCCGAGGAACGAACAGTCGAAAATTTTAAGTGGAAGTTGTTCAGTCGCATATTACAATGATTAATCTACTATCGAATAGTCGATAATTATAACGATATTATTACAGTTACATAATACGCTGAATGACACCGGATTTCTTTCCTTGTGAGTCAAAAATACAGTCGAAAGATGTAAGAACTGTATTGGAGATAACTTCGGATATAACTTCTCGGCTGACTATAACAATGATCGTTATACAAACAGGGATATATTATAGTGACTAGGTCGCTGTGTCGTAGCTTTTATACGTATGCGACGACCTCTTGTGACTAACCGTGCAGAAAAGTATCATACTTGCAACGAGACCAAATAGTTGTAAAAATGCAACAACCAGTCCCACCGTACCAACGACGTGTAATCGCGTAACTAACCACATTTGGAGTGCTGATGCGCAGCCCTCCTTGTACCAGAGTTCCTTATTCTTTCCCTCTAGGTCGAGACGTCCGCAATATCGTTCTCTCCTCTTGCAGCAAGAGTCGGGTACCCGATCTTCCTGGGGCCAGGCGTTGATCCTGTACCAATCCGTGTAGTCACGGACACCGCAGCAATGAAACTGGAATAAAGAGAAGATATTGATGGGGTGGTTCGATTTTTGACGAATTTATCTTGCGCGATGTAAGAAAGCGGACTATTGATGTAACTCGACGGAAAACCTGTGTCGAGAAATCTGAAGAAAGAAATACAGTCCTTCGTGCTTAGTACGCTATACACACCTCAGTGTGAATGTGATCCCAGACAGCAGGGAGGGTGCCTGGTTCCCTTGTGACGTTGTAATGCTTCTCAATGCCGTATTGCAGCTCAGCCTTAAAACTTCTTCCAAGATGTTCCCGAAACACAAAGGCCAGAGTACCCATCATGAACTCGGCGAGGAACATCAAGATTACCAAGCTGAAGTACTGTGGAAAATTATATTATAGTGTCCATCATACAGCCTCGCAAATAATAGCATGATAGATGGAGGGAGAGACAGTCTGGCGTTTGATAATTCCGGAGGGACAAGATCTCGTCTCACAATTATGGGATTGTGGGTAAAAATCACAGACTCAAGATTGCGAACATCAGTTAATATGCAGACTATGAATTTGGTAAACTGCTTACAGTAATAAGCATGCATCTTGACTGAAACCAGGCGCCACAGCATCCAAAGAAGGCAACGACAAATGTGACACAGCCAGCAGCAAGTAGGATAGAATCGGCAGAGGCAAAACTGTACTGAGGTACAAGTGTTGTGTACCCAGAGTAGGCCAATCTGAGCCAAAGGCCTGCGCCTAGGATACCGCAGGCGCACAACTGGAATAAAAATATGAAACTGTAAATAATTCGAAGCGAAGTAATATAAATGCCGATAAAGTTATGGTCATAAGTTGGCGTGACCTGAAAAAATAAAGAATAAAATTAATGAACGGGATTGGACGGGGCCTATTAGTCGGAGGTATAACGACGGTAGGTTAATGCGTTATTAGGTCGATTAAATTTAAACTCGAGTTTAAACCCTGTTGGCATTAGTGTTACGTTCAGGATGGGAATACTGATGAGAATAATCAAGAAGCTCGCGATTATACCTTGGGCTCAAGTAAATAATTCCAAGCTTAATGTCAGCGAGCTTGTATTCGGCAAATGAATAACACAGCGTGGGCTATGACTTGAAGATACTCAATGTATTCTGAGCACTGTTAGGAAATATTCAGGGGGCCTTATTTATCGGTTGCAGGAAGTCGTGACATCGAAACGATTTCATCAAGAACGTAATACAGAACCCAATAAAGTCTGAAAATCTGTACACGCGAATGAAATAGTAATTTCTTATTCGTTTCTGCAGCACTTGCCAAAAGTCCAACTTTCTAGTGTCACCGGTAATAAAAACAAAACTGACGCACATTGTCCCCGAGCACTTCGAATATCCGAGGCAAGTAATGATCCGTGACGAATGATTTCGAAAGTATGTTCAACTGGAGCAAATAAAAGCATCCAACTATTGTTCTATTTATTTATCAGAATGGATCAGATATACTACGTAGATTTATATCTACGTGGTCCACGGGCAATTGTCAATTATATTGCGCTTCGAAGAGAATCCAGTTAAGTCAGTAGGTTACCAGGTACGCCTCGGCCACCTAGGATATTGACCCCTTAGTTTACTATCAACTAACTGGTGCTGTAACTGGTGACTGGCGACTAACAAGTAATGGATACTTACGCTATCACGCAGAGGTATGGCGATCAATGCACGATGAATAATAATATATTGAACAAAACTTATCAGCGAATATCTCAAGTATTGAATAGTAAGCAATAACTGGGAATATATATCTATTGCAGAATTTTACTCTATAGACATTTATCTCGTTCATATTGCCTACGGATTTCTATGACGCTTCTGATGTAGTGGCATTGGCCTTGATTGTTATTTTGAATTTGCTCCAGGCATATGTATCGTGAAATATGAGTTCAAGTCATCTGAAGAAATCTATTTTTGATACCCGTCTGCAGACGCACTTAATTTCGTCTATACCGGGTAAAACTCTATCATGGGGAACCACAACACGTTCTTAATATAAATTTATGAACCTTTTACTACGTATCAAGGTCTATACATAGATCGCGTATACACAATAGACGCGAAACAATCAGCACTCGCAATTACTGTTGGTATTTTAAAGGCTCACGAGGATTGACCGAAGTAAGCTGACCTCGCATTTGTTTAGCTGAATAAATCCAAAGATAGAAATAAAAGTGAGGCAATTTACCCAAATCAGGACATTCAGTGAGCAGAAGACGTGCCTGATGCACGTGTACCCGGTTCGGCCCATGGCGAAGATGATGTCTATGGGGAGAAGACCCCGACGCGGGTTATTGGACGACTTGGCCGCTTTCTGAAAGGCAAAAAGAAAAGAAGATCATTCAATTGATCCGATTTGGTGTTAGAAGGTTCAAGGTTTTTGCAACGATGGCGTAACTGTCGATGATAGTTCCACAGTTCGTAGACATAAGTAGGTACGGTAAAACTTGAAACGATCAAACCCGGTTCCTAAGATTTGAATTTTTCACTTTCTATCGTTTAACATCTGAGTCGGAAGTATGTTTTCCTTTTTTAACAATAAGCGAGGTATTTCGAAATACTCAATGGTTAATACAAGAGAATCCTATACCTATTTGAAATATTCTCACTTACGCACTTCCCGCGCATAAACTATTTTCAAACGCACCGTAACTGCAGCCGGAAGTAATTCATCTTACAAATTAGTTACGCTTCCAATTGACAAATACATACAACTGACGATTACATGACAGTATAGTTTTTCGCGGCGTGTGATGTGTTTAAAAAATTGTACAGTCGCTATTCGCCAACGCGGTCTGTCTGTTATAATAGCATTGAAAACAACGACGAATGGACTTGAACTGTCGGGAATAGTTCGACCAGGTGGGCCACTTGGGCTCCACGAAGCAAGATGTCCCGCTGACGGGCCTTCTAGGTCCCCTAACGGGACATCGGTATGTCCATCTCTGTCGGGCCTTCTCGTCACTCAAATAGGAACTTGTGGGGAGAGAGAAGCCGGAGGAATCATCTACAGGAAAAGATAGTTGGTGGGTGCACCGCGCATTTAAACAAGGAAAAAGAGTTGACTCGAATAAATTACACCGTTTGATCATTGTCAGGCATTCCACACTCGACTACATATCGACGTTTTATTTCCTTCGCCAAGCATCCTGAAACTCTATACATGACGAACGGACATGGCTATGAATCATTTTTGAACTTTTGAAGACCTCGAACAAGATTTACTGTGATTCATAGACCGTATGCGCTTTGGGTATGAAAAGAAATCATTCTTTTACAGGTCTTTGCTCGAGACTTATTTATTATTTCGGAAAATGGTGTCTTGGTTTTCGATATATTCATTGATATTTGCTACCGGTCTGTGGAGATGCGTAAATTCGTCAGGCTATTATAGAAAAGTTATTCTGCCATGCGAAGATCCGTGCCTTGCGATTGAAAGTGGAACACTTTTTGGGGCATTGTGTGAACCAGTTGTCTCTAACCATAACAAAGAAGGAATCATTCCGTGAGATCTATTCAGTGAATTTGGCAGCCTTATGGCTCATCATTTTCAAGTTGTAGAACAAGGCAGGCAGGTCGAATTAGCACCTTGACCACCCTTTTAAAGATACAAATCTTGAGTGAAATGAAGAAGCGAAACATGTACATGAAACATAGTCTCTATGATATTGGGGACGTGGTCAGTTCCTCAACAGAAAAAATTTGCAAGCTGTAAGGATTAATGAGTAATAGAACCCGTGAGGCTCCATAAAGTCATTGAATTTATTTAAACAGGTTCCAAATCCCCCGATGTAGCGTTTCACGTGGTCAACCCTTGTCGTTCGGAATCGATCCCCGCATGAAGTAACGCTAAACGTCGCATACGTTTTAATAAAAATTCGTGCACTTAACGAAGGCTGAAAGCTGAAGCTTTGCAGGGAGCCAGTAGTTGCCCCCCTACTTCCTGCCAATTGCTCTCAATTTGCAATCATCTATGATCCCCACGCGTCCTATGGCTGACACGCACTCATGGCTGCACGTAAGCTGTAAGTAGGTATGTACAACATAGAAATTCATGTGATTTTCTAGCTCCATTTTTGAAAAGCGTTTATCTCTCACTTTCATGATCAGTGAATGAACCATGTAACAATCACGTCATCTTAGGATGATCAATAATCATCATTGAACATGAGGTGTGAATATTGAGTCAAGCAAAGCAGCGAGCGATCTCATAAGGGAAAAAAATGTATGAAGTAACCGGCACAGTAGAAAAAAAAAACGAGATTTAGCAACATAAAAATTTATGATGGAATAAAAAAGTCTAATCTACATAGTAATTAATGAGGTACGTCAAACAACTTCACACGGTAGTCAGTGCCTTATTAGTTCGCACGCAGTTTCATCAGAAACTTTCTTACTGGCGGCAAGAATCGTATTTTCCTTCAATTTCCCTCGAAAACGGTAGGTATATCAAAATTTGTAAAAAAAAAATATGTTAAGTCTGCAGAAAGTTTAGTATAAGGCATTTCCCGTTGATTGGTATAAGAATCAGATTAATTGAGGTATGTAGTTGGGCAAGTAGAAACCACTGTTGGATACAGTCCGCTGAATGTCCGGTTCCTGATCCATTCGACACATCCTGTCTCGGTCTAAGTAAGTAAGTACATTTGAGCAATGTTTGAACTTCCGGGTGACAATCGATGACAAATATTTGAACAGTTACTAAATCGATTAAGAATAATTCGGTGAATATTATACAGTTAGGTTTGAACGAAACTGTGATTCAACTTTCTGATAGGATAGAAGAAACAGTTACGGTGGGAATTTTTAATTTCACCTAAATTCAGTGAATTGATTGCTCTAATTAGGATTTCACATTATTTACAATAACGATGCAACTGAGAATTGCAGGGTCCAATGTCGAGAAGTTTTCTAAGATGGACCAAACCGCCAACGTATTTTCGAACCCTGTGGTAAATCTATAGAAGGGATTCGCATGTACTTGAGCTCGCTAATTCAAATCAGCCTTACAATTACTAGATTGGGGCATTCCGTAATAAGAGTTACGCAATGAATATCATCATGCATTCTCGCCCATAAAGTATTGCGTAATAAACGTGTTAGCCACCCACGCGACCTCGGTAACCATTATGATTCTTGAATAAAACGAGAAAAATAATATAATAAAGAAGAAAGAAGAAAGAACCCCCAGGGAACGGAAATCGGTTATGTGAGATCATACCTGAGAAGACGTCCTCGTCAACGAGAACCCTAACTTAGTACATAGTCCCATACAACCTATATACCATACCGCTTTTATAACCGGGTAGGAAAACGTGATACCTCTAAAGAGCCGGCTAACAAAGCTCTCAGATTTCATCCGTCTAATCTCACGCATCTGTCACAATACGAGACGAGTTGTTTCGAAGCTACAGGATTTTTTTTTTTCACCTTTCTATTTCAGCTGGCTTTCGTCTTATTGGGTTGAAAATTCAAGTTTTCGGATTTTTCCGCGAAGATCTATCAACCAGTTAGTAATGATAAGTGGTAAAGTAAATCATGTGCCTTGTAGGCGAGAAGAAAATAAGAAAATCAGGCCGAAGCAGCTGAAGATCATTAATACCTCTTACCTCATGATCTAATGGTTATGAAGGAATGAATTTGAAATAAAAAGATGATTATTAATAAATAATCACAGCGACTAAGATAATTTGTGATCTTGACATGCTTTTGCTCATGAACAGTGGCCTTATTCAATGTCAAGCTTGCAGCCTGTCCTCAGACTCGTATATCGCAGTGGACAATTAGGTTCGTTACTTAATTGAGATTTGCTGTAAGATTGAAATATTTCAAATTTAATCTGCACTCCGATTTAGATTTAGTAAATTGGCAATTAGCGCCAACACGTAATGAGATCAATATTTCCTTTTCGTCAAGGCGAAAAGTGACAGTCAAAGAAACTATACATAAAGCGTGAATTGGATCGGCTACACTCAACGACACTTAGATTTATGAAAGGCATATGCTCGTTGAATGATTTCTACGTTTTTATATCAACTCGCGGCTATAAGGTACTTAGCAAGTTAGCACTAAATACAGCTCAAAGTTGAACTATGCAAAATACGTCGTGATAAGAGTCTCCAAATCTACTCTGTGTCAGTGCATAGCTATATTTATCTCCATGTACATATTTGCATATCGCAAGTATGTAGACTTGTGTAAGTGAGTTATTATGCGTGTATTTAATAGTTTCAGCCCGCCATGTGCGATAACCCATTGACAATCAACAGCTCGTACTCTTCGTCGGCGGTATTTTTGCTCTAAATCATATTCTCGTTCTTCTTACGAGGCCAACGTGGCCTCGTCAAGTGTGATAAAAATGTCTAATTACTGTGACGTATATCTTGTTAGTTTATGTAGATACTGGAGCAGATAAGATGTCCAGCCGCGAAATATTCTCATATTTGACTATACCGCTGATTATACATCCCTCCGTTAATTTCGGAGACTGAAAATACTTCGATAGTAATGTCGAAGCAGTATTCGAAGTAATAATAGTCGATTGATAGACATGCTAACAAACTACATGATGCCAGTGCAAACCAGCGATGTAAATCGTTGAAACATATCGAAATTCTGTTTGGCAAAGCCTCTGCTCCAAGCTTAAGCGTGAGCAGAAGCGAATATATCGTCGACTTCCGTTGCGGTTAGATTTCTACTCGTGTGACCAGAGAATGATTAAATATAATCTGCATACGGGTATTTTCCTTTTTCAACCAGAGATTAAAATTGTGCAAAAAAATTAGGCAATTGAGCGTGATTCATTCTTTATCACAATTTGCATGCTACAATCCATGTTTCGATTGTATTGACTTTGCAGAGATATTAGTTTCGAAGTATTAGTTTTTAGTCAAAAACAAGAGCATATTAATAAAGCTGAAGTTTTTCGGAGCATTCATGATCGAGCAGGAAAATGAGAGAAGACGTAAAAAGAAAAGTATTCCAATTTCGCAGAATTTTCAACGTGTTTTCTGAGGCAGTAGGATGATCAAATTTTAATCAAGTTACAGGTAATGAAAACGTTCCCAAATATAAACTGGTGGATTATGTGATAAACTTACTAAAGGTGAATAAAGCAGCCAGTGGTTTTTGTACGAGCTGTCACTAGCTCCTCGCTAGATAGACCGTAAGTAAGCTCATCGAGGAATCCTTCACAGTTTGCACTCGCGACTGCGTCCCGCCTTGTGTGCCAGGCATGAATAAACTAAAAGCTTCAAGTCTACCAACAACGAGTTGCTCGTAGAACGCGGTTTGTTAATCGAAATAGGCGGTGCTGCCACCTGACGCAACAGCAACGATATCGAGTTACTCGTAAATAAGTTCTTCATGTATAAAGGAAATAAAAATGAAAAAATATAAGTAAAAACGATGAATTCTGACGAGGTAATTTCATGAATTATTCAATAGCAATTCACCATGGCGTAATTTCATGCCAATTTTTACTTGTTATTCATACAGATTCGCCATACTCATAGATTATTGAATAAATTTTTATTTTCTACGATCACCCGCACATCTTTGATACAAATTATTCAATTAGGATATAACGATTGGATCTAATTGTAAAGCAATTGCTAGATTATTCAATGTGAAATGTTTAAACCTTTTAGTTGATAGGTTAGGCTAGGCTAGGGCTGTGTGGATCTATTGGTTTGTCTATTTTATTTACCATGTACTTACTACTACGTGATAATTTCATTCTCTCTTTCGTCGGGAAAAAAACGAGTGGCTATAGTGTGCGCGAATAGTGAGAAAACGTATGCCAGTGGTAATATGAATCGTTGTACGACTTGGCAAAAGCGTAAATATAATATGATACCAAGAAACGCTGTGAGCAAGTTATTACGTAAATAAGCATAATATAAGTACATAATTAACACCGTGTGGTTTTCAGAGAAAAATGACTTGCTGAGCGCAAATATTCGGAAGCAATTATGCACACCCACAACCTTAGTTGTATTTAAAATTGTGCCGAAACATCACCCACGTAATTATATCTATCTTAATCACATCAAGTCCTGGGGATAATAGTATCTCAGAAAATCTTATCCTCATTCGGTGACTGCAGGCGGTAGCACAAAGCAGCGGATGCATCTCTTTGCCAAGGGTTAACTCAGGCCTGTTACGTGACAAAATTATAGAATGACGTTTTGTCTCTGGGACGTATATGTAGTGAATCAAGGTTCTAAATATAATCAA
Organism: Rhogogaster chlorosoma; assembly: GCA_944452935.1. NCBI lineage: Eukaryota > Metazoa > Arthropoda > Insecta > Hymenoptera > Tenthredinidae > Rhogogaster > Rhogogaster chlorosoma. Next base: position 10,537,781 of record OX101800.1, on the reverse strand, counting down.
CTTCGGAGCATGTATCTTTCTTATTCTTTTAATTAATAGGGTCCAAAGATTGTTAGCTATTACTGAGTTTCCAAGAAGACAAGATTTCGGCGCAATATTTTAGATACAGAAGATTGTATAGGTCGCAGTGTTAATTTTGATAGCGATATAATAAATACGCACGCAAAAGTGAAACTAATCTCGTATCGTTTGCACATATTCTGGCCAAGTTTTACGGAGAAATACGTGATAAGATGTTCAAATACTGACTGCTTTATCATGCATGTATGATAGTTTGAACTAAACAGCTGCGCCAAATGTATAATAAATCGAGAATGTATAAAGGATGGAATTTCAGAATATTTTCGAAACGTTTTTCAATCCTCTGAAATATTTCTCTTCGAAGGAAAAACTTATTGAACCTCACGGAACAGAAAGATTAGATTATTTTATGGGTAAAGAATCAACGAGTTCGTTGTTTAAACAAAATGAAATTTATTCTCAAGCAAATAATTCAGCATTATCTGTAAAGAAATGTAACAACATAACAGAAAAATAAGTATAAGGCATAAAAACCAAAAAAACAAATAACAACGAATAACAAAGAGTCAATACTTAGATCAAGCATTACTTTCAGACCACCGATAAGAATTAATTTTGAATTGCCAATTGTTTCTTTTCCAGATCTGTTAATTCTGCTTCTTTAATCTTTGCGAAGATTCCTCCATCGATTCCAACCAAAGTCTCAACTCTTTCGATAGTTCCGGTCGCTGGGCATCCGGTGATACTTTCGTAATAATTTCTGATATTGGGATCTTTAGACCAGTTACACTTTGCTTACTCAAAACTACCGTACGAATAAAGTTGTCGGGTAGGCTGATCAACTGTTGTTCCAAATAGAAGTTCTTGTCGTCCCACCATATCAACTGCAATAACGATAATCATATGTGTAATGAGCAACAATTTCGAGATAAAATCACGAAAGATCAATTTCAAGTAATCGACGTTTTACTCTGAATGCTGATAATGAATGAATAATATATGAGATGTGTACACACCTTGGTGGTAACTTTGTACGGTGTGAATATTGGCAAGGCTCTCCTATAGCGTACGGAAGAAGCACTCTGCACGGCACTACCGCCTTTGGCACTGATTGCACCATAGATTCCTGACCTGTCGTAATAATGGAACCGAGCAAAATCCAGTTCTCTGACATATCTTGCGATGTTCATGTTTTTGAAGAACAGGTCCACATCCTGCGTTGTGCAAAGGCCTGAAATAGTTGTGAGACATTAATAATTCAAAGGACGTTAGAAAATTATGCGGAGAAGATGAGATCGATAAGTGATTTTATTAACAGTGAACTTGTTATTTTGAATGTTTTTCGATCTTATGTAAGGTACCGGCGGGTAATAAGGCCTAGCTAAGGTAGATTTTAAATAAACTCGAAAATATTCCATTTAATTATCAAAATGTATAGCTAATCTTTATTTTGATACATTTTCGATAGAATATAATAAAGTAATGGTAGTTTTTACCATAAACAAACACAAAATTAAACTTTTACAAGAACCATACGAATAGGCCTTATTTTACTACGGTAGGGTAACAAGGCCTACAACATGCTGGAATAGTTAAACTGTACTTAATAAAATTGGTATTAGACATCAATCATCACTTAAGTTCAACAACAATACTTTTTAAACGTCAGAAGACTAGATTGCTTTGCTTAATAACACTTAAAACTATCAGTATTACCATTTACCGAAATCTCTTAATAATTTGTGCTGCGCCGTGACGACTTATGACAGATGATAAAATATAGAAGACAGGGAATATGGAATTGGGACTCTACAAGCTTGTCGCGACATCTTCATGCAAGATGCTTCCACTGGGGTGGCCTTTAGCGGATGCGGTTATTTTAACTAATTTTTTTTTCACTTAGGCCTTATTACCCGACAGGCCTTATTACCCGCCGGTACCTTACTTGAAACATTGAAAAATATATACGGAAGCTTCATTTATCATTCACTTGCATCTAATTTCAGCCCTGGGAACGTTACGCGGGTTCAACCAATCGAATTTAATCAACTTCTCCTTTGTCAAAATGCAAATAAGTCTTATATGTGCAGCGGTTCGAGTGAATCGCATTAGCACCTTGATGAGGCTACATTTGAGTACCTATTTTCCATCGAACTGCCCAGTCCGTAATAATTTTGCTCACAAATCAAGCCTCCCGGTGAACACAGGGTCTTTGAGGAATATTCCAGAATCTCAGACCGTTCCGGGCTTTCGGAAAATTGGGAGATTACATATAATGAACATTATCCAAAAGTCAGTAAGGTCAAATAAGGTGAAAGAGCAGCATTCTGCTCTTCACTCATATCGAAGAAATTCAAAATTGAAAGTCTAATTCTATCCTTAAATTCTTAGTATACATGGAGGATTAAATGAGGCTGCAATCATATTTCGGTTTAATGGAAAAAATGGTTTCCAATACTATAATAACACCCGATCAATATATCGATTAGATCACACATGATGTCCCGGCAAGATGTAATAAATGACGCTGAAAATTCTCGGACTACAGACATCAAAGACGAAAATTCTTACGGTAAACCGTCTGCGGCTCTGACCAGTTATTCCAACGGTAAATTGTGTTACAAGAGTCGAAGCGTGTACAGTGCAAGTAATGAAATAAAGAATTCACGTTGAAATGCATCGAAACAATGACTTGCAAAGGCGAACTTGACTCGGCATTATTTGCAACGTAATTAGAAATTCGCACCCAACTTGGGCGAAGATGATAATTATGTCGTTTGACTTGAAATTAATAAAGATTATATTATTATCTGAACTGTTTTCTGGGTTTAACAACCATCAGTAGGAAATAATTTCCGAAAATAAAGTATTTTGCGAAATAATAACTGGCTCGGTTTGTTTTATATAGCTTTTTCACTCTGGTGTATGAAGTCAGACTGTCGATATAATTCATTGCAATATTGGAAGCGATTACATGACTATCCTACCAAGGTGAATTAGTTTTTTAACAGATGCATCCGACTCGTTCAATATATTATATCCAGAGTAACTATTTTGTAAATCTGTATAAAATGCGTTTACAATTTGATTTTGCACATATTTTATCGCTTATCACTCAAAGAGTATCTACAGTCGAGGTCTTACCATGAATAGTAGTTTCTTCGAATAATTTCTTCTTTTTTTGAAACAGTCTTCCCCATCCAACGGTGAACGCTATTCTCAAAAAATAGTTCACGTCGAATAGAATGTACAGAATTGCAATGACAGCGACACTGCAGTAGCACAACATAACGAAAATCGTCTATATGTATAGATGTGAAAAATAATTGATTGCTGATTATTTGTTATTCTCAAAGAAGCGCCGAGTTCTGAACGGCTATATAGGTACTGCGCTGACCACGGTTGCCTCAAGACTGATGGGAAAATATCCACAGTTTGTGGTATCCACCTGTGCGGTTCCTTTGGGCTGTTAAAATTATGCACGATACCACGGATGCATATTTTACATATGCCTGAATATTCGTGAAGCATTTAGAAATTCCCATTTCCATGGCACGATGATAACTCTTAGGGTACGTTCTGGTATTTGATCTTTTTTCTTCAAACCTTGGGACAGAATGATATAAAACATTTCCGAAAATACGTGGGCCCAAGTTGTAGCCTGTACAACTATGCCATAATTTTGGTGAAACACCAAATTTATTCTTTATATTTATTCGTATAATATGTTACATAATCTTTAACAACAAATGGGTAAACGATAATAAATTATACAAACTGATGTAACATTTGCAAAAAAAAAATAACAAATTTTATTGACGGATTTTGTGAGAGTGTTGGAAGTACAAGAAACAATCACTTGATGAAAGGGGAATTATTGCCAATATTCAAATAATTTAAACTCAAGAATCCTGATCTTGAATAAGAATAATTCATACATTTATCGTCTTAAATATTACAAATTAAAGTTTAGCTCCTACTATTTGTTCAGAAATAAATACGATTACTCTTCAAGGGATTACACCCGTTGATTCAGGTATAGGTGATGGAAATGTCATATTGAGCTGATAACTTATCAAATTTATGGATAATGTATCCTTATTTCTTTGAAATATCATTTAAAGATAAGATTAAAGGTTCCGAAATTATAGGGCAATTTTTACGACTTAAGAAACGTTTTTTCGGACATCTATACAAATATATGTTTTTCGAAGAATCATCTCCGCACCGAAGTTGTAGATTTCGTCAAGACGCGTCTTTTTGTTCCCATACATTCTTCACGTTTATTGCAAATTTTTTTTTTTTTCATTTTCATTACGGCAACCTGAAATACCAACTTTTTTGGAGAAATACTAGTTCGACAGTGAAATTACATGTGCAATAAAGTTTCCTCTGAGAAAAATATGAAACTCGTTGTTCTGACCTATTGCCTTATGAGGGCGACAGTTTTAGATATCGAGATGCAACAATCATTTAGATTGCTAATTGGGCGTGAGCCGGTACAACTTTTCAGAATATATCAAGTGCGAAGAAAAGAGGAGCTCTCGAAGAAGAAGATCGAGACTTCGCTCAGGAACGTGAGGGATCTACTAGGCTGGAGGTTTCTAGAACATATGTTCAGTTCACGTGACTCACATGTCATGTAAATTTTGAATTATAATGGACGTAGTCCAATAATATGAAATATAAATACAGTATATGAAATGGTTTTTCCGCGATCTCTAAAACTGTCGTTGTCACAAGACAATGGGTCAGAACAGAGATTCATATTTTTCTGCGAGAAATCTTCATTACACATATAATTTCACTTGAGTAGAATTAGTATTTCTTCAGAAGCGTCGGTATTTCAGATTGCCATAAGTTACAGAAAAAAAATGTGTAATGAACGTCAAAAATGCATCAGACCAAAAAGTCGTGTATTGACGAGATCTACAACTTTGGTGAAGAGATATTTCGCCGAAAAACCTATATTCGTAAAGATAATCGACAAAAGCACATTTTAATTTTCGATAAATCGTTTCTTAAGTCGTAAAAATTGCGTTGAAAATTTTAAACTTTTTATCTTATCTTCGAATGATATTTCAAAGAAATAAGAAATAATATAATAACATAAGCATAATCTCGACAATCGAGAGTTGAAAACCTTGCAAAATTTTTTTTTTTTTTGCATACGCGGTTTTTTGCATTGAATCCGATGTCAAAAGTCATCCAAGAAAATAATTAATTATCAGCCCCTTTGACATTTCCATCACCTATGCCTGAATCAACGGGTATACCCTTCGATTATAATAAAGTAATAATTGACTCTCACAATAATTTCAAATTCCTCTTTATAATTACTGCACCATTCTGAAAATACATATATTTAATTGTTATATATAATAAATAATCTATTTGAAAAAAACATAATATATTTTTATGTATTAATTCGTGACCTCAGAGTTTACTTATAAGAGTTTCGTCGGAGAAGGTCAGGTAATGACATGAAAAACGACAATTTCGACGTTTCGACTGGGCCCAGCCAGTCATCCTCAGGCTACATTTATTAAACAAAAAACAATGTAGTCCACCGTCTGCAGTACCGACGGAACGACTCTCGCGCTGTCCTTTCTTTCTCGGGCATCTCGGAAACTAAGGATTGCCATGACAACCCAACCATTTACCATGGCTGCCCAACAATTTTTAATCGCTAATTACAACGAAATCTGATTTGCACTTTTCCACGTTATTACTGCATGGAACGAAGATGTTTTGTAATGGGTGTGCTCGTCATACCGTATAGACTTGCTCTTACATACTTTTGTCCGCGTCAATGATGCGTGGGCACTGATGCTAGTCGAAATAAGTCACCCGCCCGCATTTTTCGACGCATAAAAAAAAAAAAAAATGAAGATTTCATGCATTTTACAAGGGAACTCGATCTCATTACTCCTCAAACATCGGCTGCCGAAAGGACAATCCGATTGATACCCCCGTTTCGGAGATATTCGAGAATTCAGATAGGTCGGTAAAAATCGACTGGTCCCTCCCCTTAATAGCTTCCAATTTAGGTGTTTTTGATTTGAGTTTGGTAAAAGAGCTACCCAACGTATTTGTAATCTTGTAAGTAACGTAGATTTGTTCTTTACGAAGGATATTCTTAATTCCTTGAGAGAGACCATTAACAAAAGGAATAGAGCCAGTAATTTTGTTTTTGTTGCCATAAGAGACCAAATTCCAATTAATAGTACTATATGATCTATAGATCCTCTGTTTTTTGATATCCAAAATAAGCCGTTCAGGATAACTATTATTGACTAATAGTATATTAAGCTACAAGGGACGAAAATCGAACTTCCGTCTCTGCGTGTCATGATTCCCGAGGCGAAGCCTCGGGAATCATATCACGCAGGAACGGGTGTTCGATTTTTGTCCCGTGTAGCTTATACTTTTTTTCTTCATAGCCGGTCGAAAGTACGCGATTATTTGTAGAAATTAAATCGTCATTATTGATTCCAAAAGTTAAGGTTATGAATTCGAGTTCGTGGTCAATGCCCGCGGCATTTGCAGCACGAGCGCAGCGAGGGCTGCTGGCCGACGGCGGGCATTGACAACCAATAATTAATAATTTTAAATAATTATATAATTGATTATTTTAAATAATTAAAATTGGTTTCGATTTTTGACTCATTTGCTTGAAGTAGGCAATCAAATTATTCTCTTCTTCTTTGGATAACGAATTTTTATTTTCTTGCCGCCAATTCTTATAAGTGTCGTAAACCAATAAATACCGATCCGTCGATTTCTTCGGTAAGGTTTCCTTTTGCACAATTAATGCTGCCTCAGAATCGAAATAGTTTAACATCTCAGCTTCATTTTATGATTCCTCGGATGAGGACATGACGTTTTTATTCATTTTTACTCTTCAATACAAACAAACAACTGCCTCCAACTGTCACTCACTAACTTTCCTCCCGTATTACTTGATTTTCGTCCCGCGGCGCAGATGGCGCGCGCTACGTTTTTGCAGGGACTAAAAGATCTATTTTCCTCCTGCAAATCGTGGACGAAAATGCGTACTTTCGACCGAGGTATGAAGAAAAATGTCATGTACAAGCTTTAGATTTTCCGTCTTAAATTAAGGATGTGCCAGCAATAACGCTCTATCAAACAACCCTATAGCAACACTTTTTTTATATTGTAAAGGGTGATGAGAATTAAAGTTAATATATCTTCCAGACCATGTATCCTTGCGATACCACCCAGTCAACCAAATGTGCTCTTAAAGATCTCTAAGGGAGCTTGCGAAAACTGGTTAGAGCTCTTAGTTGAACATCGATAAGTCTTCTGAAAGAAGTACAAAAGACTTCTTATGCAATCTTTTCGGACTCTATTGTGAGGCTCTTGTGTAGCCTCGAAAAGAGCTCTTTTTGGAATATGAAGTAAGAGCTCGAAAATACGACTTCTTTTAGAAGTCCATTGGGAAAATATTTTCCGAACTCGTTCACACTATACTACCAGATTTATCGAAATTACTCGGATGCTAAACGCATAATGTATTCGGCGAATTGTGATAAGTCTCATATACAGAGAGATTCTGTGGAAAGTTGTAAGCCGTGTGGGTAGGCAACCCGCATATTTACCGAAACGGCAATGCTGTCGTAGGGACAGTTGAACGTCTGCACCTACAGATGACGTAGCGACAGCTGTCACGTCGTTGGGTCAGAATCAACATACAGAGTGACATATTTGAGGTTGATCGTAATATAACTAGTAGGACAACGGGAATCGATATTAATTCGTAAAGAAGTGGTAACGAATTAGTGAATTGATTGCAGATATCGATTTCTGTTTATTTGCAACATTATTTGGGTCCAAACAACCGTCGGGGTGAAATTTACGAATCATTCTAATAAAGGTAACCAACAAATGTCAAACGATGATAATTCGTAATAAAATCGTGATAAAGTTACGAATTGAATGCAGATTCTGAGTTATGTTTATTTGCGAAATTATTTACAAGCTAGCAGTTCCTCGATGACGGACTGACTCATCGCATCACTTCGACAACTACGGTCAGGAACACAGCGATGCAGATTCGATTCAACGAGCAATCTACGAGACATCTCTGACGTAGCAGACAAAACTCCAAATTTCGAAACCACCTAAAAGAAACAAACGTAAAAATGATTGTATCTCGGCTTGTAATAAAGATATTGAGACTTTTTTTTTTAAATTACGCGTCTCGCTAAGACCTTTGAGAATCTTGAAGAATATTTTGAATTACTTGAATATTTAAGGCGTAACTTCTATTTGTTTATAAGCAAAAATTTTATATCCTCGAAAAACATGTTTTTTTTTTCAAAAATCCTGTTTTTTTCAGTTAAATCCTGAATGTACATGCTGAAAAGAATCACCATGATTTTTTGGAACCTTCTCGGCCTTGTGGAACAAATGTTATATCGACACGAAAAATTTCCGAAAATCGGTCATTATTGCTAAACTATATAACATAGCTGGATAAATCTTACCGATATCTCTTCAGGTCAGTTTCTTTTAGGTGGTGGATGAGTTTCAGAACAGTGCTTTGTAAATAAATCACGTAAATACAATAATAAATTTTTTGAAAACTTTTTGTTTAACAGTGATTTACCGCCAAACTAATAATTCTACGTGATTTTTGCATAGGACTTATTTTGTAGATTTCGTTACGGCGCACATTTCTTGTACGAAACATTTTTCGCTAAATCTCATGCCAAAGATAATAACATCAAAATAGTGAGATTTGTTTGTTTAAATAATTTTTTTGGTCAAAAGTCGTCATTTCTCGATTCCACAAATTTCACATTATATTCTTTGAGGTCCAAACTACCTACAAAAAATTGGCGATTTGGCACGGCTGTTGAATAGAACTCATGTACATTTCGACTGGACTAAGTATAGGAGTACTCTATTCGATTTTCCGTGTACGGGCGAATTTTGAATCATTTTAAACAGGAATTGAAAATAAGTACAGTAGCCGATTTTCAAAATTCGGAACTCTAATCCGACTCTGTAAAGCGATTCTAAATTTACACATAATGCTTAACGAAATGAGGGACATTCTTTTAATTACTAAATGGTCTATTTCAGCTGAGAGTTTAGAACATTTGTAAATATGTACATGTACATCCACTCTTGAAACGATCTAATTCACAATCGCTACTCAATTAATCGGATTTTTTTAATTTCTGTGATGACGCGTTTATGTAATTCAGCCAATGTTTCAAGTCCTCCGGTACTTCGAGTGGTTGCATATCTGGATCAACCAGTTTTATAATCTCCGTCACGTTCATATTCAAACCGATCACATTTTGTTTGCTGATTATTATCGCACGTATGAAATTATCCGAAAGTGAGATGAATTTGTGCTCCAGGTAGATTGCCTTTTCGTCCCAGTATACGAGCTGTGGAAAAATTTCATATTCATAAATCATAATACACAAATACTTTCTGGGTGTATCATATTCATAGAATACCATAATTGACTGCATAATTGTTCTCTAGCTAATAAAACAAATACTAGTTCGCAAACGAGAGATTCAGAGAGATAGGTGGACAGTTGGATGATGAGTAACTCAGCTTGACAATCTTATCTGTGTGATGAAAAGACTGAAATACAAGTTGATGGATTACAGAGTTTTATACATCAAATTGGACCTTGTACTCGAGAGAGACAGATATGCCTGATAGCTAAATGCATCATCGGTTACAAACGACTCACTTTATCTTGTATTGGGCTATATCTATACAATCTGTGTCTCGCGATTAATATGAGCTGGATATTTCAAGTTAGAAGACTTATGAATTTTATGCAATCACACGACGATCTTTTCTCTAAATTTAATCTTCTGGGTAAATACTTTTCCGTATGTATTCGAAATTCGGAGGTGTATAGAAAATAGGCATTTTTTGATTAAGAGATTGATTCATTTTTTTTTTTTTTTCTGTTCTTGATATGATCTTAAATGTGAGATTTTCAAATTACTTGTCAATCATATGCAAAATGGCTAGGTAAACAGATTTTAGTATTTTCAAAATAAATAATTCTTTTGAATCTTATTTTATGTATCTACCAGTTATTCATGAATCTTAGTAACCATAGATATATGTATATAGATATTCGTTGGTACTATAGTACATATATATAGTATATATGTATACATATATCAAAGGTTGATATCAATCAGTCTGATCTGTCGGCGATATTGGCAATCAATACCATCAAGATTCTCTAGCGAGCAAAGTACGTGGAAACTTGGCGAATACCTTGAACCCAAACGGAATATGGACCTTCTATTGGAATAAATGCATACATCACTGTGTCTCGCGTTATTAATACTTGAGATACGTGTTCCAAGATCAAACTACGGTCTTGAATATCCGTACGTTACGTCGGATATGGTTTATACACTAAAAGCTAAGACGACAGTTGGAATGAAAGAAGATCAGCATAAATCAATTGTGATCATTTCGACAGGAACGTATAGCATAAAAATATTTCTTAATTTTCATATCGCATTAGACATGCGTTGATATCTCAAAATTATAGAAGAGAATGAAAAAAGAATGCATAACCATTTAAGTCGAGTTCCCACTGACTCTTGGACAAGAAACATGTTGTTCTTTCTTTTTTACGTCTAAGAAGAAGATCTGATAAAAAGTGTATTCCACAAATCTTCAGATTTTACGTCATTTCTGTATTGAAAGTGAATTTCAATCTTCTGTAGTGAGAGTGCGAGTGCTGTGAAAGGGAAACTTCCGCAGTGGCCAGCAGAACAGATCCTACTAAAAATTCCCTGCGCTTACCCTTTCATCGCAAAATGATTGAAACTTTTTCCGACACATATTACTGCCGTGATACAAAAAAAATTTGGGGACGAATTTTCGATTGGACCTCTTTAGTTGTTGAAGAAGAAAAAAAAGTTCCAGTGATTTCTCTCCTTGGAGCTTGAAATTCGGATGTTATACTATGTATTTCATCTCATTTCAACGAATCAAGTATACAGTCGAATTTGTTAGGCCTTTACTTTTTCTATTTCAGGTAAATGTAAAGCAAGCACGGTATGGATAAATTATATAGATTATCTTTGGCATTTGGATTCTGGCAAATCAGAGTACATAGTATTCTCGGTTACGTAGCTTGTTTTAGTCTGATAATTTCCCTATAGCCTGTCAATTGTTTTCCCCGAATGTGATAGATTCCATTGAGATCTGTCGAATTCGTGTCCCTGCAGTTATTGAATCACTTCGAAATGAGTCGATTGGGACAGGTGAAATCCTTCCTCGAATACTGCACTCTGTTCGGCCGAGATCGTAAGGGAAGAAATAATCCTCCGAATACCCCTCGACCTTCAAAATTCATCGGATATTTCCCTCAACTTTTCCTGCATATTAACGATCGGGATCAGCTTTGCAAATTAAAATCTCGAACGCGCAGCTGATCCCAAACTGATCCGTCTCGTTACTAGGCAACAAAACACGGGATAAATCCGATAATTTTTGAAGGCAATCCCTGGTCGCCCAACTCCTTTTTGTCGACAAAGGGGTGGGTCAAATACGCCAAAATACGCTAAAGTACGGTAAATTTTATCGTCGAAGCGACATATTCGTGCGCCAGTTACCTCCCGGGCCAACTGAACTCGGTGGACGACTCTCCTCATCATGGTTGCCGAGGAAATTGACATTCGCATAATGTAAAAACAATCTGTCGACTCTATTTTCGCATGACACGAACATGTTTTTGGTTGAATGTGTTCGGAATTGAATTTGAATTCACGCTGTGTATTTTGTTTTTGCAGTTTCGACGCCCAGGCTCGGATAATAGTTGAAATGTGTCACCCTTACTTCTTTTCGACAAAAAGGAGGTGGGCGACTAGAGATCGGGGTATTATACTATTGACTATTTCATTTACCTTCGTTGTGATTTGGTAGAAGGTAAAAATTGGCATAGGTTTTCGATATCTTGCGTTTGTGGCTCCTTGGATGGCGCCCCCTTTTCTGGATATGACAGCATTATACAGTCCTGTTCTGTGGAAATAATCAAGACGAGAGAAATCCAACTCCCTCAGAAACCTCGCGTTGTTCATATGCGTAATGAAAAAATCGATATCGTTGGTCGTACAGAATCCTGAGAATATATAACGACGATATTTAACTCGTCTTCGAATTGGCATCGAATCAAATTCATGTGTGATAATTATAAGTAGAGATCTCTAACAAATCATCATAAATAATGTAATAAATAAATATATCTGTTGGTTTTCATAGATTTGATTTGTGAGTTCTAAGTAACAAGGGATGACACGATAACGAAGACGTGTAATATAAATAAAAATACGACGTAGGGGAGAGTAGGCTGATTTGTACAACCAGGCAAATCGTACCGTTTCAGTTTGGTAATTTTTTGAGAAAGTATTTCCTCAATTTTGAAAATTATAGAGATAGGAATGCTTGGAGAATATTCAATACCGATGGTACCCAGTTCGACAATTCTCAAAATCGAGGAGATACTCTCGCAAAAAATGACCAAACTGAAACGACACGATTCACTTCGTAGTATAAATTAGCGTCTTCTACCCTATGATCGCAGAATGGTTAAAATAATATCTTTATCGATAGCTTAAGCCTTCGACCATCAATCATTCATTGGATTTCAGGAATATCCAATAATTTTTATCGGCAAAATTTGAATATTTCTGAATTAGCAACGATCAGTGACGACAGATACTACACCTAAGATGACCTGGTCAACGAACAGCTGAGTCACGATGTATTAAATTGACCTATAATTTGTAATACCGGGTGATTTCTTGGCTACGCCTTGGTGATGCAGGTGGTGGACCGTCAGGCCGGTAAGAACATGCGGCAAAATTATCGGTGCCATACTAAAATCACTGCTCGACTATATTATGTAGGTATAGTTCAATAGGGTAGTCCTCATTTGTTGTCAATAAAATAGATAAAACATGATAGTCGAGCGGTGAACCTGGTACGGCACCGATAATTTTGCGGCATGTTCTTACCGGCCTGACGGTCCGCCACCTGCATCACCTAGGCGTTAGCAAAGAATCACCCGGTATACCTATACAGGCTTGGCAGCTGAGACTACAGGCTACAGTAAACGACCACTACTGTTATATTTCATTCTTGACGAGAAATAGTGATTACAATTTGAAAAAACTGGACTCGGATAACACTATCTCCCAGGCAGATATATAATTAGCAGAAAGAACAGAACATTAATTTCAGTTCAGGAATGTGAAAGTAAATGATTTCACTGTTGGAACTAAATACAAGAAATTATGAATTAGATTAGATTTTAAAGGTTTCATTATAACTACATACTTGAATCCCACGTAATTCTAATATACCTCATTCTGATATAGATTAGCTATGATCGATGCCACGCGAAAAAATTGTTCGTTAATTTTATATTTTGAAACGTTGCATTGAATCGAAGGGTTGCATTGTCTAGGGTTCAAGGAACCCCAAATGCAGATTAGAGCGATAATATTACCGTAAGTATGAAGCTCCTCAGACAATCTTCTTCTCTTCCTTGGTATGATTCTGCTACAAAGCGTAGTTATCGCTATACGAATGACGTAATTGACATCAAAAAGGCAATACATCGCCGCCACTATAGCAACGGCGTTATAGAACAGGCACACCATGCTGACTTCCGTGATAAACCGGAATTTAACTGGAAAAAACAAAAGGTGAAGACCGTTTAAGGCATTCTATGATTTGTATACAATTTTTTTCATAATGATTATGTTCATCGAATGGATAATCACGCGGTATACCTGTGCAGACACCTTAGTAGTCCACAACGAACGGTTCAGAACTGGCGGTCAAAATCTACCGGCCTCGTTTAAGGTGGTCGATTTTTCTACAGTACAAAACCGCGTATGCTATATACACACAGACTTCATACTATAGCGAGTGTGGAAAAATTTCTAGTATACAGATGAATGACTATCTAGTTCGGAGTGAGGGAATTTTTCGATTTTGCGAACTAAATGAAAAGGATTCCGCTCCAAGTAATAAACTGATACAGTTTGATCGAGATACTTCAACTGTAGACTGCAGCCATAGTAGAGTAAGGTATTCCTCGATGACGATTGGCTTATCACGATAAGTTAAGAGTATAGCAAAGTTCAGTATATAGTTTAAGTCTGCAGCCGCCGGTGATCGATACGAAATTTGTTGGCTTGCTTTAGAATGGTTATATTACTCTTCGCGGTACTACCAGTGACAACTAACCTTGTGCATAATTCTGACTAGAGTTTAGAAATTTCTTTAGTTCCATTTAACATAACACGAGATGCTAGAATATTTAATTGCAGATAACTATGAGCGTATTCGAGAGCCGCCGGTAGATATTAAGACATGGCGTGTTTGATTCTGACCGGTATGAAGTTGGCCGCGCAGTGCCTTCTGTCTCCTTCTATCCTTCGCGGCTACACGGAGAAAGAAAGAGACGGAAGACTATGGCGCCAACTTCATATCGGTCAGAATGAAACACGTTACGTGTACAATGAGTTGCGCCTAAAGATTAGTTCAGATTTTCAAGTCAGGTATTAGATGGTGCTGTGTGTTCCGGCAGAATATATAACATCTACATCACAATATTGGTAGAATTTTGATTTTAGATTACATAGAAACATGTATAGTGGGAATAACTGAATGGTATTAAGATTGCGGATGATAATCGATCGGATATCACCCGATATCTTTGAATAAAATGACTATCAGTTTTGAGGAAATTCAAACAGTTTTATTTCGGTTACAGATCTACAAATATAGATATACGAACGTGTACGGATAGGACTTACCGGGACGAAATATATACATCGTGCCTAGATACGAATAATGAACAGATAAGAAATTAAAATTAAAACAAGAGTGAACGTCAGAGAGAATATATGGAATGATTAGCTGATCAAACTGATTATAAAACATATGCGAATATTATTTGGAAGAATTGATGATATACCTGTAAAAATAAATTACTTAAAATTCTATATATTATATAATAGCAAGAATAAGTGCAGCAGCTTAATAGCGAATAATATACATATATGTATGTATATTAGGATGGTCTTTGAAAAAAAAAAAATGTGTTCGAATTGACGGAAACAGGTGCTGCTTCGCATTCGAAGTTTAAAAATATCACCCGAAAATTTTTTTTTACGTCTTTACTAACTAACTGTATGGTGAATCACTTTTTTCACTTGAATGAAATATAATCAATTTTATTTCATTTAAAACATACTGTAGAAACATTCATTTTATTCGATGCGTTTTTCTGGGTACTTTCTGTGCACTTTGAAGTCCTCGTTCATAGCAATAGGTGCTTATAACACCATTGGATATTGTGACGTCATCAAATACGAACAAATATGAACAAAGCCGCCGATACAGTTAATTAATGAAGAAAAGTTGATGAAAGCGGATTTTTAAACTTTGGCTGCGTATGACTTCGGGTCTTGCAAGTACTTTTTTCTGTTAATTACTACCGTTTTAGGGGGCAACGGTGACATTTTTTTTTCAGGACCACCCTAATGTATATAATGGCTGGTTTTGTACTTGATAAATAATTTCCCAATATTATCAATAATTATAATATATCCACTTATGTATACGTCTGTCGACGGTTTAATGCAAGATAAATCACATTGTTATACAGATAACTGTAGTTACAATAATTAATGTAGTATCAATAACAGTAATAATAATAATAATGGTAATAATAATAATAATAAATATGCTCTAATTATTATAACTCAATGTTTTATTATACAAAAGCTATTAGCTATGGTATACATATTCCCTGCAGTTTCCGATTTTGTCGTTCGTATTTATTCCACTGGGCGTTCCTCGATTATTATACATAAATATATGAAATGTCTGTGATTATTACCTGCAGATTATAATTACTATATGTGAATAATATCAATATAACGTCAGTCATTCATCGATCACCATCCATACCCAACGATCACCAACCATAGTAACACATACGTGATGACAGGCGACTGGGCACACATTAGACTGTGCATCGTTTCATCGTCCAACACATCACAAATATATTCTTTCATTTTCTGCGTATATTTAATCATTGAAAGACTCAAAAGCGGAGAGGTGCGAGATAAAATTTCAAAAGTCAATTTGTGTACAATAAATCAATTTTAGAGTGTAAGAGTACGAGCCGTAAATTCGGGAATACGTATACACACGAAAAATGATGAGATTTATCGACGATGCGTTGAGTTTGGTTTCAAAAACTAAAGAGTGGGTACGCTTCAGGCAGCGTAGAGAAATAGAAACTATTCGATAAAACAATTCCGTATTCTCACAGTCATGATGCGAAGGCAGAGGATTTATTGTTTGCAGTCGAGATTCCTCTTGAAAAAATATCCAAAACACGTTAATATTCAGTAAGACATAGCTTTTTGAAAACACAATTTTTGAAAAATGCGTACCCATTTTGGAAGGCCTTAGATTCTAGAATGTGAAATTATTGGCTTTTGAGTCCCTTGAACGAGATAAACATACTTCGACTTTCGACAATCACTAACAATAAGTATACGAATACGTAAAAAGTGGTAGTCCTTTCTATTTCAACTTTTCACTCTACACTATACGATTTTCAACTATATAAATCTCTATATTTCGTATATAATATAATTAGTATACAAGTGGGTGAATATTAGGGTGATTCAAAAAAATCGATCATTTTGGTGGTCTTATTTTTTTTATTTTTCAAGTCACACATTCAATAGTTGCAGTAAGGTGAAACTAGATGCCTGTCAAAATATGAGCCCTCAATATTAATATTAGAGGTTCCTCGTACCAATCAGCCATTTCTCATTCATTTAACATGAAGGAAAGTGTTGTTTGTTAGATCCGATTTTTGTAACGCGCCAACAAGTGAACATACAAAAATACCCAAAACATATTTTTGCAGGGAATTGAACGCTTTGCAAAAATGATTGGTGGTCGTCGTATGAAAAGTCTACTCATCCCAAAGTTATTCAATGTCAGATTTAATAAGTATAAATTCATCTTAATGTCAATATTAAGGAGGGCAGGGCGTGCATTCAATTCCAAAAGTTTGTCTCTCGTTGGTTTCCATGACTACTACAAAACATAGGAAGGATTGACTTTTATCGAGACTATATTCTTTCAAAAATGAATTTTTCGATTTCCAATCAAATGACTTTTTGCATATTGAAATTATTTTCTTATGTATATATATAATGGTTTAACAATTAAAAGATTGCCTATACTTAATGTCAAACTGATATAAGATAATCAGGTTTTATTATTTTTATAATTCGTCATTCGCAACATTACGGCCAACATAATCCACATCTACTATAACTGACAGCTTTTTAGAAATGAGTGTGTTTTAAAGTTAATTATTTTCGCGAATAGATGCCCTCGTGACTATTTTCTTTTTTGAATAATTTCAAAAAAAGAATTTTTTCTCCTCGTATGGTTTTTGAAAACCATGTCACCATTTTTTCATAGTTAAAAATTATGATATACAAGGAATCGTGAGGTCTGCTATGCTATGCTTATAGTAAATTGGTTACTTTGAATCTTTTTTTTTGTTTTTTGAAGACAACAAATATTGCCAACCATTTTTACCCAGCCTCTAAATTTCACGATATTTTCATCATCTTCGTTAAGGTTCTGCACCTCCATAAGAGCTTATTATTCAACAGGCATCTAATTTCACCTAGCTGCAAGTATTGAATGTATGACTTCGGAAGAAAAAGAGTCGAATGAGTTTTGAATCATCCTAGTGTATAATGTGTATATATAATTTACATGAATCTATGTGTACTATATAATTTACTAATATCTCCTTGGCTCGGCGATACCTGTTCTATTATCGTCTAAATCTGTAATTTCCGATTCTCTAAAACGTTTGATTATATTTCATAATTTAAAAAGTTAACAGATCTGTTATAGGCTAGCACCATTCACAGTCGTAACGCCAATTTTTGAATTTATTACATCATACTTCTGGTACAATTTCTGGTTGAGTCATAAAGACGTTAAAAGATCACCAATGGATAATAAAAAAAACTGTCCATCCATCATTCTTCACTAATCCGTTTCTAACTTTCAATATTTCTTTTCTCACTTCTCTCACTAGTACAAAATTGATATGAAAATATTGACTCCCTAATTAGCACTGAAATTAGATTTTGTTTTTGCCCCCCCCCCCCCCCCCCCCCCCCCCCCGGAGATAATCCTGGCTCCTTGATCAAAAGTGCCAATTTAAATTACCAGTCTATGACGTCATTTATCTCTTGGAATTCCACGTTTTCTATATAAACATGATCAGGTCGTCAGATCGAGCGATGGCCTTGACTAAACACTCCTCCGGCGATGAATTTTGTTTATCTATTTATTATACCATAATTAACTACCTTAATGCCACATACATCTAATTTATTTTTTGTTCTAACATATTGGGAGATTCGCAGCAAGAATTCAAATCATATGACAAAAAGTTAGAGAACACAAGGCTGAGACTAGAAGTGCACGGTTTTACTTACCCAACAATTTCCCGAAATATTCAATTTTACTAACACAGGCTGTAGATATATGTATATTTTTTTTCTCTACGGGTTAGGGAGTAGAAAGCGAGTATTAAAAAACTAAAAAACTGAAAACTAAATTAAAGAAAAAGGAACTTTTCATCTGAAACGGATACACGGAGAAAAATGAACTGCTAGAAATACCGCAATTGGCGTAAACCGAACAGAACTACTGTAAAATTGACTATTCAATTGCAGTTGACTTATTGCAGTAATATTTACTAGCGGGATAGGGGCTAAGAGTTACATTAGTATCTGTGATCAATTTAACAGGTCACTCATACCTACCACTGATGAAAAATTTTACTGCGCGAAAATAAATAAATTTACATGGTTTTAATGAATATATTTCGTTGAGCAACATCTACTGATTGCAATCAACTGCATAATGCTATCAAGCAAGGATTTTTTGATTAGAAAAGCATCGCGTTATTTCGGCCGGGGTTCGATCCAGGACACACGCATTCGCTCGCATTACTAGTCGCACGCTCTACCGACTACGCTAAACTATTCGCTAAATTATACATATTATCATTTTTTGGTATTTATTTTAACTTGATATCTGTCTCAATGATATCACCGTTCTAATGCAGCTACGATATTGTGGCCCGCATTGGCTAGCTTTAGGACGTTTGTAATTTGAATGCCAATTCAAGACCATACACGGCCTTTATTCAACGTAAGATGCCCGGACAAATTTCTACGCGGTTAGGGAGTCGGTACTACACGAAATGGTAAATATTACAATTTGTAATGTAAGTATTTGTAGATGTCGAAATAACATGCCAGTAAATAAGAGCATTTACTACTGGCATTATGCTGTTATACAATTACACCGAATTCTGTTATTTCTGTACATTCGTACTAATGTAACTCCAGCAGAATTATTTTCCTCCGTGTAGGTATCTCACGTCTTCTATATTTTTCAATTATTTGTTCATCTATATATTTATCACAACTAAGAACGTCCCGTGCGCAATTATTGGGGATGAAAGTTTTATCCGTCACTTTATACTTCCCGTTCTCATCATAGCCATCCACGTTAACTCAGTATCGCTTCTGAAGCTAACAATAAGGTGAATACGGAAATGACGTAAGCACGAGATGTAATTCCTAAACCATCGTAGTTTCCAGGGTATCAGCCGGCGTAATGCCGTTCACTACGGATACCCCGGCATTCCTTTGTCAGCATCTGGGAGTTTCTGGTATTGGTCTCAAACTGGCTGAAGATACCTCGTTGCTCTCTAACCACAATGCTACTTCCGGTGGAATTTCCGGTCTCACATGTGGCACCTGTAATTTTAGAAATATAAATATTATACATAGGTACATGTTGTAAATAAAAATATTTGTTTCTCTGCTTTTTTCTAATATTTTACCGACTCTTCATCATCTTGAATTATTATTTAGACGAAGATATATTGGTTGGTGACACCGAGGGATCAACCTGCACTCATAAGTTTCAGTAGTTTCACACCGCGCGGGTATCTCAATTCTTCAAGATTCGAGACAATTTCAAAAGATTTTTAATGCGATTCCAAAGATTTCAAAAGATTTCAAATCATTTCCACGAAGAGTTGTGCAGCGCACGACGAATTCTATCAAATCAAAGGTTTCTAGAGATTCCGTATACTTTGAAATGATTTTACACGACTTCATCATGATTTGACTGATTTAAAAAAATTTCAGAGGATTTCAAAGGATCTCATTATATTGAAAAAATTTCATTAGATTTCAAATCATTGTACGAAAAGGTACACCAGGTACATTCCACACCAAATTTTATTAGGTCAGAGAGATTTTACGTGATTTTAAAGATTTCAAAGGATTTCAAATGACTCAGAAGAATTCAAAAGCTTTGCGAAGGATTTCAAAGATTCAATTAGATTTCAAATGGTTTTACGGAATGATGTGCACGAGATTTTATCAGATCAAAGATTTAACAAGTTTCAAATCATCGCAAAGGATTCACATGCCTTTAAACAATATTATAGAAGCTTTCAAAAGAAGTCGATCACGACGACGTGTGCACCATATTTCAAGTGCGGATAATTGAATGTCCGGGGAGTACTACTGAATTTTTCCAAATTTCTTTCACTTATTGTAGACAAACGGTGACGAGTTGAAATCGACGTACGGCAATGGAATGCCAAAACACTACGTTTTTTACCCTTTCGGCGATCATAACGGTTTTCACGATTTTCACATCGAAATTTCTAAGTTACCATCAGACGCAGAGAACATGGCGCTTTACGATCTTTTCTGACTCGATGCTTTATCAATTTTTTTTTGTAGAAGTTATGATGAAGTTGTGATTACTCAAAGAGAAGGCTCTAACCTTTTTTCACCGAGCGACCGTAGTAAGAAATCTTCTACCAATAAAATAGTTATTTATTTCTAATTTCTTACATTTGTTGGTGTGATTCCAGCCTCTAATCCTCCATTAACTTTACCTCCACGATCAAGTAATACTCCCATTACTGCTTCAGCGCTACAGTCGAGAACTCGTTGTCGACAGATAGCGATAGCTCGTACAAATCCATCGCTAGGAGTGACGAATCGGTGCTCCATAAATATAGACTTATCATCCCAATAAATGATCTATAAAATTGAAGAATTCCTCTATCAATTAGCGCCACGCATCCTGGATTAATTAATTCCTGAACTCAATTTTGTGACAAACGCTGGACTGCGTTCTGTTCTGATTGCGAAGTTAAATACAAGAGATATTGACTGAGTCGGATATCTAGACGTAAATTTTAATGCAAGCAGTAGCTCGTGCATAAATAATAGAAATCCCTTAAAAATCCAACGCTATACGATTGAGAATCATACAGTCTGATCAGATAAATACAAAGCGAATAACAATGGGAAAATCATGTAAACTATTTCGTGTTATAGTCGCGAAAGCCTTGGGAGCGTAGATTTCATGTCACAAATAATTATTCCCATTGCGGCTCTTTGTTCGTTGTTTGAAATAATGTCATTCAAGCTTCAGAATTAGTCACCTCGAGAGGTGAGCAATAATCAAACACTGATATACCTATACTTCCGAGTAGGGTTTATCAGTTTAAAAAAAAAAAAAAAAAACGTCTAGCCGCACCAGGTCCTAACGGACTGAACAGGCGAATAACCGCACTTCCGGAATTTCTAACATATTAAGCTCGGCAAACAGGGAACTGATCAAACAATAAGAAGAAGAAAAATCACGTTTACTTTCCACAACAATACGCGGTTTCGTGTTAGTCCGGATAAGATTTGTTGTACAGGATTCCACAGTCCTCATTTAAATGCGATACGAATCCTATACTACAGGAAGTGATTCATTTCACCGAGATATATTGGGCATATATATATGTATGTATGTACTACTTATGTATTTACCCACTTCTGACGTGATAGAGAAAAGGTAACGTGTAAAACGGACGTTAATCAAACACCCTGTGACTTGCCTTTGATTTTGTCGAGATCAAAGCACACAAACGAGGTTGAAACTATTGATCCCTGATTAAAATCTCGCCGACGAAGCACTTGTATCATCACAATCTGGTGATATTTACCTCGCGTGAAAGGGAGAAAAAAAAAAAGAGAGGTGGAGAGAGTTGAGTGATGTTTGACGTAAATGAACGAAAAAAAATTCGACCGGATTAAAAGTTGTTCGAAATTTTAATCCATGAAGACACTAATTGAATATCCCCACGCAAGGAAAGAAATGCATTTACCTTGGACGTTATTTTATACAATGAGAATGGTCTCAAAAATCTTCTGTAGCGAATCGTGGCTGCTCCTTGGACCACCCCTTTTCCTTGGATACAAATTTCGCGATAGAGACTAGTCCTTTCGTAAAAATCGACTCTCGCGAAGTCTAGCTCTCTTAAATACCGAGCATTGTTCATGTGATATAGGAGCGTGTCGATGTCGGTGGTTGTGCAAATTCCTGAAAAAAATTGAAAAAAAAAAAAAAAATACACTTTAGTGCAAGCAATCCGTGTATTCATCTATTTCTAACATAAATATCGCCGGGAAGTTTCTGAATTTGATTTAATTATTCGTAAGCATCAATTAATCTACGTGATGATATATTCTGTAGCACGTGAAGAAAATTTCGAATTTTCAAGATTTTGCCAACGAATTGTGTTAAAAATGACGTATTTGAATGGATTTAGAATATTATAAAATAGATATTATAAATATAATAAATAATAAATAATATTATAAAATATTAAATAATAATTATATAATATTATATAATAATATTATATAATATTATAAATATTCCAAAATGTTCGAAAAAGGGAAGAAAGTGATTATTTAAAAATAGTGGGGATCGGAAGCTCGAGAACTTGAAGCTTAATTAAGTTCTTGTTGTTGCTGCTGCAGTCGATGTTCATTATTGAGAAACTCTATACAGTCGCGTATTTATCTAGAAGCCTTATGAAAAAAAGCAATCAGCGAATAGCCATGTAGCTGATGACGTCTGACATCAAAACGTAATGCGCCAGAACGGCGACTGGCGATGAGTAGGTATATAGTTAACCAAGCCAAACATCTTTGTTAATATGTACTCTATACTGCAGTTCCTTTTAATTAATTCTTAACGAAGCGCGCGTATTTGATTTTAATAGCTAAATATGTGAGAAACAATTTTCTGCATAAGCATATATATAATATATATATGTGAGATGGTTCGATGGGCGAAAATCTTCATATTTGCAATGATAATCGTTATCAACGTTTAAATGCTTCGATAGACTTTAAATCTTTTTTCTTATTACCTTTTCAACTACAACCGGAAAAATAATACACTGTAATAAACGTTGAGGAATTATTATTCACCCGAGGTAATGTTTAAAAATGAACAAAATCAGGATACGATAAAATATCCATTAATTGAAGACGAATGGAATTGGTGATGTGAAAACACACGGGTTGTTATACCTGTATAACGCAGAGATCGTTATTTGCACGGAGTCATTCACTTTCATCGATCGTAAAGAGGCGTTAGGACTTTTACTATTCGACGTATGTCCCCATACGGACAATCAGCACGTATACAGGGCGTTATATAGTCCTATAGAATTCTCTACGTATAACTGCATGAAAGTTGAGTAAACTAAATAAAACCCGGGGGACTAACTCGTGTGAGCTTCTCTAGTCACGTGTTCAGCTGGCCTGTTATAGTTCAGAACCAGTATGTGTGTAATCTGTTTCCGAACCGTTTCGCGTTCCACTGTATAAATGACGTGGTAGACAAAAATTTATGCAAATTATGCAACAAAAAGAAAATAATATAAAAACGAAATTGAAAAAAATATAAGTAAACAAAATGTGGAGATCTCACGTGCGAGATAAAACGAAATGAATTCTGTTAAATTTTTTCCAATGTTTTTGTTCGACATGTTTTTCCAAAATTATATACGCCGAGGTGAATACCTCGCGGTTACGTATAGGACGTGTTTATGGTAACTGCATTATGCCAGGATCAATATATGTTGTCGAATGAGAGTTTCTGTCGCGAACTGGCCAGCTGACCTCCGATTCTCGACTAGGTCATGGTCCTCGGAGCAAAAGGGAGTCGCGTAAGGTTTCCAGATTGAGATTTAAAGTCGACTCTCGAAGTTCGCAGGAACGTTAGGGTAACTATTTTTATATCCATAGGTACATATACCTATACGAATCAATGTAATATATACCTATATTCTTCTGCACGAGGGTAAACCCAGCAAAAGAATAAAAGTATCCTATAAAAATATCTACATGTTGCAATGAAATAAATTAGTTCGTTAATACTTGGCATACCATAGACAGAAGTTTCGTCCAAGATGTGAACCTGTTTCTTACAGAATCTAGCCAGTAAAACAGTCAGGCACATGCGCAAGAAGTAGTGCACTTCAAGGCAAACGTAGAATAGAACCAGGACACCAAGGATACCGGCCAGGACACAGCAAGCTATCATATTGCCAATGATCCTCAAAAATTCTATTCGTCCGGCGTTATTCTTCCACCGGGTGCTCCGGAGCGAGATCTTTTATCCTTGATGGCGGTCTTCGAAAGGTCTCCAGGTCCGCTGCAGGGGCGAGCGAGATATTGATTCGTTGTCGGCCCTGCTTCCGCCTTTACTTTTCGTCAATAATTCGGTCCGCAACGGCGTCATCGCCCTACTGCAACTATTAGGAACACGGATTTTTTTAATCTGCGAACTATTTTCAAATTGTAATGTATATACCTATATCAGTGAAAATTACAGGTGACAATTGAACAGTAACTCATAAATCTTTCTCTGACAATGAATAAAGATCCCATTGACTTATTCACTTTTGGCCCTTTTTTAATTTAAAATTATACGCATATTTCAAGTTTTACCTCGATATAATTCTCTGAGATTATTACATCCCTAATAGATTCAAAGTATGCGACAGTCTCAATGAATCAGCTGTGTTATATCTAACCAATCAAATACTGACACGTTTTTTTATTATTGAGTAACTATCTTACATAATGCGTAAAATTTGCCAACCGATAGATTACTTATTTATTTATTTTTCGTATGTGTGGAACATTTTTGAACTCATAACGAAAAGTTGCGTGACGATAGAGCGTCATTATGTGTTGCAATATGGCAAGGAGAAATTTTAGATTGTGATGAATCGATATCCAGTTTTTAGTTTTTTCGTATTGGTTCGAACAGTCTCACACTTTGCCGTTTCGAATCGCTTGTATAGATATAGCTATAAGTATCGAATCAGAGTAGGAACTCGATGACTTGATTCACTCAAGGATCAGATTAATTGGACAGATGAATAACAGGAGTCCCGTTTTCAAAAGTCAATGACTGTCCATGTTTATAAGGAAGAAAGTATGAATAGGATAAATAAGTCAGTCTGCAAAGAAGAACGGAATCGTCGTATGTTAACATCTTTCATGTCAAATACTTGTTAAGGAAGATCAACAAACCTTACATAATATATCGCAGGGAAAAGGTCTTTTTTTACACAATTATTTATGATCAAAAACACAGAAATCATGTACCTATACTATGAAAGGAAACAATGTTTCAAATGACTCGGAAATCACAGTGAAATTTTTTATATTCGCGACCCGCTTCCGTTTCTTTCGCTTCTGATTTAATTCATCGAATGAATTCCAAAATTTCAGAATAAACTTTCAGAACATTTTTCACCCACGTATTAATGAAAAAAGTAAAAGCCGGAATCCTGGACACCTCTTAACGATCTATGCTGCTGAGCAGCTGACAACCGGTGAACTAGCACCAGCGTCGTGGCGCGTCGGCTGTTGGTGATGGGCGCATCCCTTCCTGATGAGCCGTTACCTTTGCGCAAAAGCCGGTGTTCTCCAATCACGGATTTTCGACTTTGGAGAACAGCTCGTGCTGGATGGACGTTTCGTTACTTTTATCACTGCAGCTACCTAAACTACTTTCCGAAGAACGTCCAGTACCTGAATGAAATGTGATTCCTGTATCAAACCGCTTGTTTTCAAGTGAAAATATACTGCCTCGTCGAATTTCTGATCCACAGCTTTCAAAAACAAGAACAAAAAAAGGAACAAATTCGGTTTGGAGATTCTCGTTGTTTTGGCGATAAGGTTTGATATCGTAAATGAGGGCAGCGTTTTTCAATACGTTCAACTTCGCATAGCGCGCCGTTTCAGTTCAACCCGACTACTGCGCTGTGGAGTTATTTGAATCTTTCGAGAATACTACACATGTACCGATTCCGAGTAACTTTCATCGGTGGATTATTTCCACATTGAAAAACTGGTTTATAAGAAGTTGTAAAAGGTAGATATATACCTATGTGTGATTCGCGTAGGCTGGATAACGCAATTCTTTTCAGTGGGGATTAATTGAGCATAAACGGATATCGTAACAGCAATAAGCAACCGTTTCTATAGCTGCTGTACCTATATATATTGATCGGCAAATATATTTTGAAAACTGTGTACCTGACCTCAGAATATCGTTCTATACAATTCGTTCTTGTATCTTAAATGACTGTAAACTCTCTTATATTTTCTGTGATCGAATTCTTGGCCCGCTGCACGAAACGCTTTCACGTACTTCGGAGGTTGAAAATATTCGGAAACCCTGATCATGGTAATGCAAAGCATCTTTTTGCTCCGAACCCGGACTTCGAGCCCGCGGAGTTACCCACCTATGCAAATTTTGGAAATTCCGGGCTACTTATATTAAGAAAACGATATCGTACGGTGACAAGCTGCCTGTATAAAGTATTTGTCGAACCCGAGGGCATAGATTCGTCTATGATAACGTGAGAGACAATTCGAACGTCAGGAGATTTCCAGATGTGGAAAAGCCGGAATACAAAACGCTATACCCGTTCGTGTCAATGTTTATCGAGTCTAGTTTAAATATTGGCTAATTGGCAAAGCATTGAATTGTTTTCAACCGCAAGGAGCTTGCGGCTGATTTGCAGGACAGGAAAATTCCAATACACATGTAAAGCAGTTCTGTTTGTTCTATTGCTGGCTATTGGATATTGTTGACCTTCTAGACCTTCGATTAGCCAGTCGTTATTTGAACAAATACTGATTAGCATTCTCGTTCATCCTATCTTCAATCGAAAGTAATTATCAACTTATGTTCGATCGATTGATTGGAAACATCGATACTGAGAATTATTGTGGCAAATAAACGTGAGGTAAGATGCATAGATTTTCTGCTTTCAAAAAAGTGTTCAGCTATTCGAAAACTGAACACGTGCTCATATATATTAGGTACGTCTGGTATTTCATTGGATGTAGAAAAAGTAAAATCTACTTTCTTACTAGTAGGCCACACAGCGTTCCAGTTTCCTTGGACAAGAACGTTGTTCCAGTATCTAATTTCGTTCATTAAATCCCCAGACCAAGACAGCTAGACTGTAAATTCAGGAAAAGATTTATCGATCACAAACACAGCAAGTATACGCATACAGGCGGATAAAGAACGGATAAAGGAGTATTATGACGGTGGGTACTTATCAATCGCCACTTGTTACGTGCAGTTTGAAGGCAGAACATGCACGAAGCCCGACTATCCCCGCTACTCAAAGTATACTTGCGATCAGGAAATACTTTCCTACTAGTCGATGATGTTTTATGGAAAACGGGTGCTCCTTCGCACGCTGACTCATGGCTATAATTTTTTCGAAAAACTACGTCTTGGTGTAGTTGGAATGCAAATCGTACCTCATTATTCATTTAAATTCATTCGTATACATGATTACTTCACTATCAATAATTTGACCAAATTACCTGTAGATCTAGTCTCTGATGGCTACATATACCTGCATCTGAATATTTTCGTCAAACTTTTCGCACCATTTGTGAGACAGTCTGTGAAAAGTCTGATAAACTCCGATTATTCCAATATTTTTGAATTGGAACCACTATTACCTCGATTTATGTGAAAATAATTTCCATATTGCTTATTCAAAGATTTTCGGATGAACTCTGCAATACTTACAGAATTGATTTTGGTTTTCAATTGTTTTTTTTTTTTTTTCGCGAGATCATTAACCGTATCCATAGAGTGTTTCAATTTTTCGAA
The DNA here is from genome assembly GCA_944452935.1 of Rhogogaster chlorosoma. NCBI lineage: Eukaryota > Metazoa > Arthropoda > Insecta > Hymenoptera > Tenthredinidae > Rhogogaster > Rhogogaster chlorosoma. Next base: position 10,509,551 of record OX101800.1, on the reverse strand, counting down.
TCTTTTCCGAATATGTACTTTATGTGAAATAATCCGAGTCTGCAAGAATTTGTACACTCTCCAAACATGAATTAGTGAAAATTTCACTAATTGCGTAAGTGAAGCTGTATTCACTTAAAATGAATATTTTTAACTGTAAATTAGTGAAATTTCATAAGTAATAATTTCATAGTCACTTGTCAAATTAGTGTGATTTTCGTATTCATTAATTCATATTGTGAATATTCACTTATTCTGCGTGGCTCGGTTTTAGCTTTAACAAATAGTGATATGCACTTCCAATTAGTGAAAAATCACTATTTCATGTTTAGAGAGCAGAGTATTTGAGTTTTCAGAATTATAAAGAACAAATGTTAACGACATAATCAGGAATATATTTTCGCCACGGCATCTGTTATACAGGGTAGTCCATTTTAATCGTCCCAGGCGAATATTTCAAAAACTATAAGTTTTTCAAGAAATAGTTTTATACACTCTCTAAACATGAATTAGTGAAAATTTCACTAATTGCGTAAGTGAAGCTGTATTCACTTAAAATTAATATTTTTAACTGTAAATTAGTGAAATTTCATAAGTAATAATTGCATAGTCACTTGTCAAATTAGTGTGATTTTCGTATTCACTAATTCATATTGTGAATATTCACTTATTCTGCGTGGTACGATCCTAGCATTAAGAAATAGTAAATATTCACTTGAAATTAGTGAAAAATCACTAATTCAGATTTAGAGAGCACAGCTTGAAGGGTTTCGAGGGAGAAAGATAATGCTGGTATCTCTTGACTTACGGATTTCACCACTCTCGATACTTCGCCAACAATTCCGGATTTTCGACAGGGAACACATATTTTGGTTAACAGCAGTTGATAGCGAGATCCAAGACTGTTTCAAATACGAAAACTAAAAAAAAAAAAAATTTCTGGAAAAAAAAAATGTCGTCAACTTTCGTCAATTATTTTTGTCTCTAGCAAAGACTCATTCAAATACGAAACATACAAAAAAATGAGGAAATTTTTTTTCATATAAATGGTTGATGTAAAGGCTATTAAGTTCTGACATGAGATTGAACCTGTTGTAATTATATCGAACGAGCCAATACGGTTGTTATGTTTCCATTATTTATTCACAAATTTCTTCACCAATCTCGTACATTGTTGCACATAGAAATTTGTATTCTTGCAAAAATTTTTTTTTTTGCAAAAAATGTTTTTTCGTATTTCTTTTTTTATTTGCTTCGTATTTGAATTAGTCTCTACTATAGACAGAAGGAAAATTGACGAAATTTTTTTTGCGAATTTCGTTGTTTTTCGCAAGAAATATTTGAAAAATAATTTTTTTTTTTTTGCATATTTGAATTAGTCTCTTATTTCGCTTGCGCAATCTCGGAAGTGGCGAAATCCGCAGGTCAACAGATACCAGCATCATCTTTCCCCCTTGGAACCCTGCAAGTTCTATGTAAAACTCTTTCTTGCATCACTTTTAGTTTTTGAGATATTCGCTTGGGGCGATTAAAATGGACCATCCTAAACACAACAAAGGTGACGCCATACGATTGCCTTTAAGATATAATAACGCAGTCCTAGCCGGGGTGAAATATCAGCGTATGTGTGATTAGGAATGAGAAGAGAAAATGATAAGAAAATAAGAATACTTTAATAATTGAATACAGAAATATTGATTCGTAACAAAACCGATTAAAACAAGAACAGAACATTGGAGATAATATCTTGAACGAAGTATAATTCGTCTGGAATTGTTCAATCAAATAAATTCATCGACTACAGTCTTTTCATTCGTATCCTTTGAAAAAGTCCATAACGAACGGTTTGTCCTGAGGATCATATCGGGTTAGTGGAACGTCATACGGCATCGGAAACCTTGGTGTTCCATCCGACATGTCCTGTTTGATATTAAAAGTGGTTTTTCCAGTCTGTGGAGATAATTGATTTACGATTAATCGCTGAATAGTGGATAGAGTTCAAATGTGAAGATGCTATCGTGCTGTAATCAATCGGCAGCATTGCAACGAAAAACAAGATGACTTACGACAATTTTTGGCACAAAGACGACGCCAGCTTCGTAGCTCATGATGTAATGATTTCCTCTCCTGTGTCCCCAAGCAGCTTTACTCAAATTTGCACTCGTCAATACCAACCAAGGAATTTCACTCTGATCCGGGGATATTCGGGTGTAAGTTTTTATATGAGGAATGGCTCTGTCTCGATGAGTATCGCTGGCCTTCCATTGACTGTCAGAATACGATATTATGTATTGGATTATGAAATAACAGGTGAGAGGGATCGAGGGATGAGAAACTTACTAAAGATAAGACTCTAGCCACTGTTGTTTTTGATGCAACGCCATTCCGTACGGCAAACAACAAGCGCCCTTCCTCATATCGAAACTACGTTTGTAGTTGTTGATTGACGGATAGATGAACTGAAATTTTGGGTGGCTTTTCAAGCCCTGATTTTTTTCCCTGCACATAGCAGGTATTATTTCTTTTGACAACCAACTTTCGTAGTTCGGTCCAAGACTTCCGATACTCGAACATTGCGCAACTATCGGCCACTCGGGTGCGTTTGGCGGCAAAGTAACGTGTTGCGATAAAATTGTCGACAGTTTTCTATGACCCCATGCATTGTGCTCGGCGTCTTTATGGTTTCCTGGCACTGACGCAACGAAGAATACATTCACTTCGGAGAAATCTGCTCTTCTAACTGCGTAGACCCATTCCGTTAAATCGGGGAGATTATATTTTTGCAAATAACGTTCGAAATCCTTTTTGAAGCCAGTCGGCGATTCACCGTCACTTGGATTTGCAGAATCTGGCAACTGGGGTAGATGAGGAGATATCCAAACCCTGAGGAAAATTCGATAAATTTAATTTATAATGAGATACATGAGGCTTCTCTTCGTCATCGCCAAACCTGGGATATAATATTCTTTCACATCTGATTCCTTGAGATTTATGGACTTTGCCTTATATAGATTGGGTCTGTCGAAAGAAAAGTGCTTGTCGCAGGCAATGGATCGCATCGTCCATCAATACTTTTTGGAATTTGGAAAAAATATTCTAAAATGATGCAATTTTGGGGCAAACCAATAATATATATGGAGATAAAGCCAGTCTTCTATTATTTCAAGCACATAACGTACTTTTAAAATTCATTGAGTATCATTGGTCGACTCCAAAATTACATCAGTGTAAAATATTCCTTGAATTTGAAGAAGTTTCGATGACTGACGCGACCTGTACGCTGCAATCTACAACACCTGCTTTCTCTTCTGCAAAGTAATCAATCTGGGTAATCCAAATTTCGCAGAATCTCAACTAATTCTGTAATGTGTCTCAAAGTACTAGTAATCATCTATGAAAGGACTGAGCCGACAGAGTATTTCTTCGCAGCGTACCGGTGAGTTGAATAAAAATTATTTCCAAGGAACGACGTAGCACCGAGTCACCTGCCTCATCTTCGTCCCTTTCTGACTCACCCCTGGGTTCTGTTCTCCCAATCATCGGAATAGAGATTGGCTGTAGAAACGACAACCCTTATACCGTTGTTCTTGTACTTGAGGACCATCAGCTTCGAGTGATGGCAGCCAAAAGTTGGCATTTTAATGTGGACAGTTTTGATATTACGGGGCAATTTTTCCTGGTCTTCTCTTTCCCCGTATAAAATAAGCATGTCCGAAGATTGCCCGGCGAGTAAATACTGCGCGCATAACCACCCTGCATCGAGCATAAAATTAATTTGAAGACTAGATACTATTTCCCCCAAACTTCTGTCCAATATCTCTGTGAAAGTGACCGATAATTGCTGGTCGTATGTTTCCTTCGAGTCTTCAACCCTTGTCAGGAAAATGTGATAAGGTGCAGAAAGCGCATATTTCAACGCGAATTCTCCCGGCTCAACGATCGACATTTTTATACCACTGCTTCTTATCTTTTCTATCACTTTTAACCGTATTTCATCCCTGGATGCACTCGTGCTACTACCAGCGTATGCAGTCATTAAATCTTGATTACGTTGAGAACTGGCGCTACTACTGCCACTAGCGCTATCAGTTTGCCTCCCACTGCCGCGATTTCTTTCGCCGTTTGGATCGTTTTTAAATCTCTTATAAGACTCTAAATCGTGATTAGAATGATCAGAATTCCTTTTCGAGTTGAGTGTGGACTTTGTAGCTTCGTCCTTGTTCTCTAGTTTCTGTTTTTTTATTCTGTCGGCAAGTTTGCTCCACGTTTCATTGGAGACATCTTCTTTACCGGCCGAGTTGTGGCACGTTTCTGCCGATGATGTCGTATCGTCGCGATTACTCGTCGATGGTTTGGAAAGAGATATCGCTTTCTTATCCATCTCTCGTAATTTCGCCTCCCGTCTTTCGGTCGCGAGTCTTTTATTCTTGTCGATTTTTTCCTTCAGATCTTGAGGGATACTGTTCTTGAATTGTGGTACGTTTTGTATGCTGTTTCTCTGCTCCTCGATGTCAATTGCCATCGCATTGTGGCCATCCCTGCCGTTTTTATCTCTTTCCTTCTTCAATACCATTTGCAGAATTTTCAACTGATCTAACAGCGTCGACCTATCGCCGCACTCAAAGTCAAGATGAGCCGGAACCGTGACGGTGCCGTCGAGCTGATTAATCACCAATTTTTCAACTGTAAATAATAGTCAAACGTTTTCAAATGTCATGATTTATCGAATGATACGTAATTCAAGTATTTCACGATGCTTACATAAAGGATGCGACATCTCTGTGAAATGTATTGGATTTTTTCGATAGCATTTCTCCATGTAGGGGCAAATCTTTTTACCTGCAACGAGTGAAATTCAAAAACGATCATAGGTAAACATAATATAATCAATTTAACAAAAAATTCAATAGTTCAATAAAACTGATGATATAATAAGTTTTACCGCTTGTCCGAGCAAAATTTTCGGATTTAGTATTCATGTTAATATCGCGTGTGTGTATAGTGTTATTAAAAATATATACAAATATCTATAGTTAAACGATCACCGGTCTTCACTGTTGAATTATAAACCTTGAGGAATTGTCAAACCATACGCTGAAGTAGAAACGTTGTTTTGTGCATAGGTTGAACATTCAGTCAGAGATGTGCCATGCGGTTGTTTTTAGTATACACGAAATCCGGCCACCTTGTACCTTATTTTCCATTGGTTCTTTCAAACAGTTAGGTATAAAGCAACTGCACGCGTCGATAATAGCGTTTTCTATAACGATTCAAAAAGAAATTTTCACTATTCGAACTGTGAGAAACACCACTTTGGTTTTATATCCGACAGAATGTTACCTATTTTTAGATAATCTTTTTCATTGATATCGAAAACATCTCTTCAACATGTTTATTCGACATGTCCAGTTACCGGCTGGATTCCTCTGCAGATATATCATTTCCTGTGGTACCGTTATATAGCCGAATTACCGAAGTCGGTGAACTTAATGTAGCTGGATAACTGTGCTGCTATTGTGTACAGAAAATAGCGATTACCTGAGACATCAGTTTCCGAAAAATTGTCAGAAGAATATCTCTGACTGTTTTTGATTTCTTATCGGAAGTTCGGATAGTTTTGACAGATTCGCGTATTTTCTTTTTATTTTTATAGTAAGTTCATGCCTTCTGGTAGTACAAATTATTTTAGTTTTGGTAAAGTCATTTGTAGAGATCACTGTTGATTGTTTTTTTTTTTTCCTCAGAGAAGTGCCATTCGAAGAAAAAATTCACGTAAAAAATCATTTTCATAGTTTTTCAAAGATACATTGTTTATTTTATTTTTTTTTGATCGAAAACTCAGAGTCTAAAAACAAAAATTGACATATTTCAGTATTTTGACGATCTGATGTTTCCTAATTAACTCATGAAAGTCTTGCTAATTTTTTTACTCATTTTTACACCGTGTTTGAAGGAAACTACTTTCGATAATAACTTCCGATGCTTTGCCATGTTTAACGAACGAAGATTTCAATGGGGTAGCCAATTTTCGTTATGCACCGTGATATGAATTGGCATAAGTATTTCTAAATCATGGATAGATCGATGGCTTCATAGAATCTATGACATTATAATATACAGGAGCGAGTTTTAAGGATATAATCGCGTCTCTTCTCGACGTCTATATCGCCATTGTCAGAGAATCAAGTAAAATAAAAACTAACAACGTGGCGAAGCTTTTTCTGCGAATACCTCCAATTACAAAATTCTACCGTTAAAGGAACGCAGAGACGTCACTGTACATGTTGTATTATAACGTTTTCCTGCAAGCTGGTTGTCGTGGAAACGGCATGTGCCTATCACTAGAGGCCTTGTACTGCTCTGACGCCTCATGATCAATCCCTTATCCCTGTCACTACACGTCTTCAGCTCTGCTCAGCTCAAGTTCAATTTTGACTGAATGGCTTTTATCGGCCGTTATACGCGACAGTGTACTTCAAAGGGCTCGATTATCTTGTTATATTGAGTAAAGTGAAGAGAATTGGTTTCGAGCACCACCCGTATCGCTTCGGAACATGCGAAATTTCATTTACTGATTAATTGTAGTTAGCTTGGAAATTGCCCGCGTTGTTTTTCTCGGTTCAAGTTGGCACCTAGATCAAAACTGTATCACATATGGCATAAAAATTCAAGTTCTAGTTCACTTCGCCTCATATCGTCAAGACGAAGTTCGATTTGCCAGGACAGGTGCAGGGGATCATAAGAATTCTTTCCGCGGTATATTGACATGAGTTAGGACCTGGAAGATCTTGTTATGCGTACGGCAAGGATCACTATATCACTATATGATACGAGGATGTTTTTTTCTTTTGTTTTATGATCCCTCCTACGACTGTAATAACACAGTTGATGATAAACGACGTGCTTATATCCCTCGGTGAGCTTGCATTTGATTGGTAGTACCGGGTCCTTTGCACACGTAGCAGTATGTGCTCTAGCAAAACACTAATATTCTTTATCGCATCTTTATCCCTTATGTATTTTTCAGCCTCTATGTAAGAGACGGAAGTTAACATTTGTTATTTCACAACGTTTCCCTATATTTGCTTGGAAAATAATATAGTCAAATTGAGTATCTGGTATAACAACTCCTATATACAATTGTAGAACCGATTGAAAAACAGTCGAACTCTTCAAATCAATCAAGAATTTCTTGATAAAAAAAGGATACCTAGTTCCCAGTGGCAAAAGTCATATCGAAAGACCTAAAGGAAATGAACCTGCCCTTGGGTCAGGTGGAAAAATACTGAAAACATTTTTTTATACCGACAAAGGCGTGGACGTGGGTTCTTCGATTTCAATTAGTTTCATTGTTTGATTAGTCTGTGGTGGTAGCAGTCAACTTGAGATATCGTGGGTATAGGAATCTTCCATATAACTATATAATATGTGTCTGCTTAACCCACTCATAGGTAAATTACCGGTTTTATTTTAATAATAAAAACCGAGATAATGAATTATTTATCAATATCCCAACCATTATTATATTTAGAAAAAAAAAAATACAATAATTGTGTCGATATGACATATAAGTGACCTTTTCATAAGGATTATAGCTTTCCAACTCATTCTAATCAAAAGTTCTGTGCCTTGGTTACTGGAGAGAATTATTTCTCCAAACTTTAGTTTTTGAAAACTGTTTCCGGTCGAGAGCATAGTAAAAACTAAAAAAGTCCTCGAGGTACGGGAAACAAGCAGCCTTATATTGTTTTCACTTCTGCATCGTCAAGGAGGCCTCTGTCAATATCGTTTATCCAATTCTCGAGGGTTGGTGTTTTAATTAAAACACCAAATTTGAATTTTGATAAATTGAAGGTTGCATAAATTTGACTGAAAAATAATCTCTCTATCACGTTTTTCGAGCGTACTGATCAGAAAGTGGGAAATACAGAAACTGGAAAACGGAATTAGAGGGAGGAATGGATGGAGGGAGAGAGGACGAAAGAGGACAAAAAGGATGCGAGTGGAACAGAGAGGTTGGTTCCGAAAGATGAGAGGTAGGGAGTCGACGGAGAGCGTCGCGACGCCGTTCACTCAGTCACCGCCCAGGCCGCGCCGAGAGCGATACCCCGTTGACCCCGATGCACGAATACGCACTATAATTGCACAAAACCCCCAAGACACGTCTTGAATTTAAATTTGCTAAAATATCGCGTGTTGAGATCCTAATGATCAATTAACCAATTAATAAGTGAAGGGAACAAGACCCAATAACGAGACGAAAAAATCAAATGAAAGATAAAGAACCAAGGAGAAGACTTTCGGACAAATGTTTATAGCATAGAAATATTTTGATCAAGACAAAGAATTCGCGCGAAAGTTCTTCCAGTTTAATTTTACGGTGCGGTGAGCTTCGGGATTTTGAACTTCCAAGAAAAGGAAATAAAACCGAAAACACTTCCTAAACAGAAAAACGAACAAAAAATTACAGACGGAAATTATATCAAACGCGAGTTACACTTGTTTTTGTGATAGAAAGCCAGGGTGGAGGGTAGACCTCCGCATTCTGACACTATCAGTCGCTTCCTCTGGAGGCGCTGCGAAGACAGTCAAGATCCATCGCTGCGAGAAGATGTCGAAAAGTCAAGGTGAGTCGGGGAGCAAGACATCTCCGTGACGGATTAATCGCAGACATTTCTGCAGTTCTTCGATTTCCTAGGTTGTCACCAGCCTCGCGACTGTCCACCCTTCTTCGGTTTTTTCTCACTTGAGATAAGAGAAGTTAAGCGACGGGGCTGATGGACGAAAAAACTACCGGAAGTCAAAGCTCCTGTCGTCGAGTGAAATGGCCAAAGTGCTTATCACCACGATCACAAGATAATCCGCACTATTTAGGGATAATTATTATCATTCTATCATGTACCAAAAAAAAAAAAAAATGTGAACTGTGCTTTTATTGTGTTACGTGATGAGGAATAATGTTGAGGAGTAACAAATATCTTCGGGGCTCGCGAGCTCTCTTAAAAATAACGATTTTTCGTTCGGCGCCCAATTAGTATGATTATATTTTAGATCAGCAAAGTATTCTCAAATTCGATTAATTGTGATCGGATCTATTGTTTAATCTGCCATTTGTCTCCAAGTCGTTTTTGTCTACCCTCAGATTTACCCCGATTGTCTTATCTCAGAGAGGCTGTTTGTATCTGGAGACGTCGATACTGACTCGAAATCGGAAATCAAGGAACTTGAGTAACCGTTGATTACAATTCGATGAAAGCGTTCTTCCAGCAATTTGACTCTTCAGAAAGTTACGAGCACTTGTATATATAACTAAATAGTCGCACGCATGGTCGCTTTTAAATTGGCGCCATTTTTCCGCATTTTAAATCGCATCAATTCCTGTTGCTGTCGTGCTAAATTGCCGTTGGCTATTCTATACGAATACGTATAGGTAGGTACTCGTTTAATCAACCTTTTCTCGCACATATCCGTTATCGCCGATGTACATCATGTTCAGATAGCTGATGTATGTTTAAATCAAATACATTTTTCAATTAGAGGCTGATAAAATGATAATTCTATCTATTTGAAGTGATAAAACAGGATTACGGAGTCGTTTGCCTGTCGACAGTCTTCGTCATTTTGCATAATGGTGAATTTATTGTACTTGATCGATTGCTCAACTATCGCTAAGTTAGCTTGATGGACGGTTGTTGGTTTGCTCAGAGTCATACTAGCTTGGACGGGACGAGCTAGGCTATGGAACTGAGGAGAGAAACTTGTTAATTACAATTTATGGCGGGAAACAACGTCCTGCCAACGAGATAATTCCGCCTGTAATAAGGCGATATATCTAGCCGAAAGAGAGTGTGTAGCCTGTGACCATCCACAGGTTCGCAAATATTGATGAGCTGGTTACGGGGTTACTGAAGATCATATTTCAGGGTCACAGAGCGTTTGCCAATATCCATAAAGTGTTCTTCAAGTCTCAAGTGACTGCAGGAATTTCAAGGAGTAGAGTAATCCGTCTTTTGGTATATCGTTATACAGACTTTGAATGTTACAGATTATGATATCAACCGAACTGAAATCCTTAGAATCCCCCCGGCACAGATATCGCTCGCGAAATCGAGGATGAGAATTAGACAAAATAACGATTTTATCAAAAACCACAAAATCTTTCCGAAAATCAGACGAAAAAATGAATAGTTTAATCAAAGCCAGTCGAATCCATTGTGGTTGACAAATATTCTCATCTTGTTGATCGAGATAAAAAAATAACGGACGTTTCCAATAAGCCTGAACAAAGTGAGAAATCCGCAGAATAATTTTTATAATATCTTGAAATCTGTTAATGAAGAAGAAATAGAAACTCTGACCTTTGAACGAGAACCAACTTTTGTACTAATCACTAAAAATTTGAAACAAAAATAAATGGAAAGTTGGGTCCCTTCCTTTTGATCTTCCACTTCTTACTTCAGAAAAGCACAAAGGCTGGAAAACGCAAGGTTATCTTTTCCTGTCAAACGCAATGACGTTTATAAAAACATAGTCGCGTTTGGAAGCTAATTGACGTTTTTCATAATCATATGTCGTATATCCACTATTGTTGGTAAAAGTGCGCCAGAAAATACCTTCTGGCCCAATTATAGTCGTAGGAAAGAATGATAGGTCTTGTGATCATAATTGTGTTAAAATGTGGATTCTCGACGTACCAAAACGCAATACACATTACACATACCTAATAATTAATCAGCAATTAGTAGCGGAGCTTGTCAGTAGAGGAGAGTAATTTACAGGTCATTTCAAATGGCATGGTTTCATGAGTTGCGGGTGCCTTTGACGTATAAAATGCGCGTTGAATTCGGATGGGTTGTCGCGATATCCACGACTATTACGCCCCAGGGATTCCGGCTAATAGATTTTAACATTTGCTTATTTAATTAACTGTTTCTTGTCTCCTGATAGGACTGATACATTACATTACCTCGAATCACGAGTGTCTGATATCCGTTAACAGTCGCTTTTCAGAGAATAAGGACATCGAAGAAAATTGGAGCCTTCAAGAACCTCGGATATCATTTACCAACAGACTTCAAACCCCTCAAAGTTGAGTCGCAAGCTCGTCAACGATAAAGTGCAAATTTTTGCCAACGTCACGCCAAGTCGAAATAATAGGCAAAAAACTGTTAGCCTCGGCAGAATGGCGACGGACAGGTGTCCATGTTCGAGGTGATTATTTCAGAAGACAAATCCACTACCTTAAGTGGACTAGCTTAAGCTTAGAGGTGCAAGCGTCGAGAAGGGATGATAACTTTGTGGAGTAAGCATCAGGGAGTTGCCTCGGAGTTTCCTGGCGAACCAAAAGTATAGGGAGAATTTGTGCGAAGCCTACGTGTTTACGTCCCCTCGATCTACTACGAGGTGAAACAGCATCGTCACTCGGTTAGCAATCGTTGACAAAAGTACTTCGCCGAGGGTCACCAACACAGTCTTGATCGGGTCTCTGATCGATGAGAAGTTTTTCTGCGAATACGGATACAGAGAAGATCGCTGCCGGTACACGTACACAGCCCCATATTTTATATCGCAAAAAAATAAACGACACCAAGCACTTTTATCGGACTCCCTTCCCGCAGTACGATTCTAGCTGTAAACGAAGATTACCAATGTACGGTTAAGCACCTTCTATGCCTTTGTATCTGAACTTACGATTTCACGCAGTACGGCTTTCCGAGATAAGATAATGGCCCAGTTTTCTTCCATGCACGGAGTTGGTACAGCAGCACATAGAACCGTAGAATCAATGCAATGGCTTGGATGATTTTGCTTCCGATTCGTTATGAGACGATTATTCGGACCCACGATATGGAAGTGCTTATTGTTAACAGATCACTCATGAGATTGGATGACAAATGATAATCTCCAACGCGGCGGATCAGGATATGATCAACCTTCTTCGTGTCTATTGTAAGAAAATTATGCTCTGAAGGCAGCAAAAGCGTTCCCTAATCTGTCTCACTAATGGTCACTTACTACTGTACCTATATATCAAGTCTGACGTCTGACAGTGAGACGTAAACGTGCACGATTACCTCTCTATCGGATCGGAACGTACATTGATAAGTTTTGGTTAGTGCAGGTTTGATTATACACTTTAGGCCTGCAGCTCTACTTCGGAAGCTGGATATTACTGGTATTATTAATAATTCAATATTAATATGGTAGGTCTTGGGAGTATTGTGCTGTATCGAGGTTGGCTTGAACTTGCAGTAGAGTTTAATGAGATAAAGACACCTTGGGGATAAAGGGAATATGCTATGAGACCAGTATTCCGTTGGGGGGTAAGTATGCATGTACTACCTACCTCTAGTGAATTTATTATCAAGTTTTCCGTTCAACATCATATTCATAAGGATCAGCATGATAGCGTCCTTTTGAACTACGAACCCGTTGCACCACACAAGGTGAAAACAGACCCCTTATGTCGATAGTAGTTTCCGTAATTACAGCACCGGAAGTTTAGCGGTGGTTGTTTGAACGCGGCTTAGGCAGAGCTTTTAACTCAGACTTGTTCCATTCGGAGATGAAGCTTTCAATTTCCGGACCTTAGTCTTCGGTATTAGGTGTTTGGTGTTTAGGGCCGACAGGATTCAGTAGGTACAATGAATACTTGCATGTTCAAAGTCGGTTTTCACAAGATTACTCCAATGCCCAGATGCTATGTTTGTCCGTGGCCCACGGGAAATTGAATCATAGATTCGTGTCCAGCCATTATGTGTTGGGTTTTAATTTGTCTCTGTTTAAAGTAGCTGAGTCGATTCGATTCCTTGTTGGTCCGAATGCACAGTTTTAACACATAAATTACAAACCTAACAGAAACAATTATCCAGAGAAATATGGAGGAGAAAAATATTTCGAGTCATTTGTTCCATTGCAATAAAGAGGGTTGATAAATTTTCAGACCGGAAGGAGAGAGGAATTCGATGCAGACGTCCGGGTGAAGAATTACGAAAAATTATTATCCACGACAGAGTAAAAACCGCCCTACTTGTTTTTCCTTTTTTCTTTTAGTCACCATAAAACACATTTAACAAGATATTTTTTACTGAAACCAGATATACTTCAGAAAGGCTTGCATATGATTTGGTCGCGTCGGTGTTCTTATTTTTTGCTCATCTTTTTATTTTTCTACTTCATTCAAACCTTCCGTCACTTTTCAACAATTTCACTGACTTCAACCATTTACGGCTTCAAGGGAACGCTTCAGCCTCGGCTTTCAAGCGTCGAGAGAGGTGCGTGCTCGGAATTCGCGATATGAAATAAATTTCGTGTCTCAAGTTTTGATTCCTCTTATTGTCAGATCACAGTTTCAGACTTTCAGCGATGAAAGGGACGGAAAGTTGTGAACCGAGGAAACAGATGTGCTGCAAAATGGTTAGCTTGTTTTCAACTGACACATTAAAGCCAGCAATTTTTTTTTTCCAAACAGCTGAGAGGGATCATTGCGTAATATGGTCAAAAAAGGAAGCAAACATTATGAATCGTTGTGCATAATGTTAAGAATTGTAAACTCCTTTGAACTATGATCATCGATGTTACTCTTTATATTATACCATCATCTAAGGTTATTAACATTGATTTCTCATGGGACTAAGATGGGAATGCGAAGGCGTCGAAAGAGGATTTGACAAATCTTTTACCGAGGCTTATTTCCCGGGATCTTATAGAATAAGTCGAGCGGTATTTTGCGATCGAAAGGATTGTGAATTAATCCGATGGTGGCGAATCGACGTCAAGGGTCTCAAGAATGCCAAGACTTTTATACTTCATGGGCTATAGTGGTCTTGCGATGTAAAGGAATTTCTCGATTCACTGCGGCTGAAAGACTTGCGATAGAAGAAAATACGTTTCAATCTCACATTCCCGTGATGACTCGCCGTCTAGACTCAGGAGGGTAGTAAATACTCGCTATTCTTCCATAAGTTCATAAAAAGCCCATTTACGTTGAGCGTCTCCGCGATACTCGAACAGCAATCATGTCCCGCAATACTGGGACCGGAACCGGAAACTGGGTCTGCTATACTCGGCGTGAAAATCCTTGAAAAGAAACCTAATTTCATAGGAGTAAATCTCAGTAAGGACTTGGATAAAAAAAAGTTCTCTCTCCAATTTCGTCCACTAGGTCAAACAACCTTTCACCATCCTTCGCCGCGGCTAACTGGATCACAAGCCAGAGATGCGTTCGTGGTAAAAGACCCGCACAGCGTCAAAGTGCCGACGAGAGTTGGTAGACCGACGGGATCGCAAAACGGAGGGTGTGAGAAAAGGATTGATGGTCAAAGGGCAGTGCAATGTGATGGGGGCACCACACCATCCTGAACCCAAACGCCCAAGGCTAAAAGAGTGACGTACGCCGAATGACGGATACTATAAAAGAAAGTGCGAAAGAGAGCTGGTTTATATAAAGGCCGAGGAAAATTATCTCGTATTCCTAAGCCCAGGTCCTACGACGTTGAGTATTTATTTTTATAGTGAGTTATACCTACCGCAAGTATTCCCCAGGATACGTCGATACCGGCTAACGATCGCTCGAATGATTATTATTATTTACGGTACCAAAGAAATGGTGCGACAGAAAAGTAAGTACTCATCTGTCCAACCGCCAATACCGCGATTCCGAGGCATTCTCGAAGTTCGAATTTTTCGATAATCACATTACTCATTCCAACTTTTTACCTTCGAAGCGACGTTGCCGTTGAAAGCACTCCGAACGATTCACCGGCTCGGATACTGGTATGAATCAGACGGTGCAGCACCGGAAAATAGGCAACCCAACTTGCTGAGGCGTTTCCATCGAGACACTGAGTATGTTAATTCATTAGCAAAGATTATCATTAGGCTTATACGATATTCACAAATTATCCTAACGTGTGTCTGTGGAGTTTTATGACGAACAATCATGAGTTGAATGTTTATAAATTAATGAACAGGTATTTTCGTGGATTCGCAAAATAAGGAACTGAAACCGCCTGCATGTAGGCAGCTCGAAGATAGCTAATGGGCACGCGATATGCGCGGCAAAATCCAATCCTATATGATTGTTGTATCAGTTCTATGTGTTAGTTGCGGATCCACGAAAATTATGTCACGTATCAAGAGGGTTGACTGTAATTAGTTTTATCAATGAAATTCGACTGTCTGGTATACCTTAGAGTCCTGCAGAGGACACGAAGTTTGAATTTAGGTTGATGAGGTTAAAACTTGATTAAATTCCATCTAAAGAGCCTGGCTGTTTAATTTCCTGGTAAAATAACCCACTAAAATTTGGATTTTTTTAATAAAAATCTGTTATATATTAAAAATAATAGCATCCTTATTGATAAACAGCGATAAGAAATTGTCCCTAAAGTATTGCGATACGTGACTTGACTTAGCGGAGTTTCCGTCGTTCGCTTTGACTGTATATAAAGCTGATCGCAATGCAAATGCGAACTCTTTCGGTAAACGGGGTGAAAGAATGCTACGTCGTCCGCCATGTGACTTATTGGCAGATTTTTCACCCTCGTGCCGCGCAAGTGGTTCCCCAAACCTCTAGCTGGGAAGTATGTACACACATAAGATTCGGCACATACATATATACATATATATACGGAAGAGAGAGAGAGGTTTTCTTTGGCAGCCGCGTTGACCCTCTGAGAAATTGCTTGGAGTGCGAAAAACGCAGCAATAATTCAGGAAACAGAAGTGAATGAACGAGGATCCTGGTAGGCTTTGGTAGGACCCCTTTGATCGCTGCATGAGCTAATGAACGAGTTTGGTACTCGCATATGAACTAGGACAAAAGATTACCTATCGACCTGTTGTCCGTTTTCTTGTGAATGGAAGTGAATCGCGTGATAGGCTGATGGACAGAATCCTCTGCTCTGTTAAGATACACGATGAGTCCATGCTCTCATGCGGTAATAAGTATACCGATAGAAATAATGGCAGAGAAGAAGGAAAAAGAAAGTATCTGAGAATAACGGAGATATGGTGGATATGTTTCATCATTTAAATCATTGCTTGAAAGCGCGAAATGTTTTATGACCTACGTTTTGAATCTGCAGTATTGGTCCAGTCGGAATGTACATAAGGTGTGCAAAAACATAATACTCAGCTAGAAATTTTTGTACGGCTTCCGGGGATGCCCAGGAACACAACCCTCAGTTATCCCGGAAAAAAAGTGACGGCTTTGGTAGTAACAATTAATTGAAAATTGAAAACGTTGAATTTCGAAGCTCTTTTTTTATTTATCAAGTTGAGAGAAAAAAGCTTCAGACAAAAGTTGTAGATATAATTTTTCTCTACAAAATCGGTTATATGCAAAATCACGTAGGATTGTTGGTTTAGCTATAAATTGCAACAAAAGATTCAATTTCACTCTTTTGTTTATTGCATCCAGGTAAGTGAATTATCAACGCACACTGTCGAAACTCATCCGGATTGTAGAAATATCCCGTCTCAAGCGAAGCGCGCAAAGTTCACCAGGCTATGTCGTATAGTTTAGCAACAATAATTTTTTCCCCGAAAAAAATGACCCCCCCACAGAATTAGTCACGATCACCTGACAGAGTGCAATAAAATCGTGTCACTAGTTTTTACCACCCTCTTTCAGAATCTCATTAAAAAAAAAACAGTTTTTTTGACAAACAAGCACGTTTCTAGCGAAAACTCGGTTTTCGCTTATAAACAAATGGAGATATCTCCGTTGATTTTCAAGCTATCGGCAATATTCCGGAAGAATCTGATAGCTCTTTTTAAGACGCTTTTTTTTGAAAAAAACATCATCCCTTAATCTCTATCAGAACCGGAGATACAGACAGGTTTACCTATTAATTCGTAATTGTCGATCTAAGCAACATTTTTGGATGAACAAAGTTCGTACGTGTTCTTGAGACATTTGGGCATCATCTACGATTTGTCTCATATCTCTCCGGAGTATTTATTTCATCATGGGACAGGTTGAATGCAGCCGCGCGGACAGACACCGCGCCGCCCGTCAGGCGAGTCGCGCCGAGCCGCGCGGCGGGGAGCGGTGGGGAGCGCTCTAGCCAATCGCGCGACGTCGCACCGCTAGTTAACAATTCGAATAACTCCCTTAAAAATTGTCGTACAAACTTGGTTTTTTTTTTCAAATCGGGCTACTTTTTTCTCACCAATCCGATCACGCTGTCCAAAATGAGCGTCGATCGACACGTGTCTAATTGATTATCCTTTTTCTCTGTTTTTAACCTGAAAGTTGCTAGGAATAATAAACAATCGATTTTTATGATTGCTTATTAATATTATGAGTGTCAATTGGGTATGAGTTATCTCTGTAGCAGCTTGGTATGCATATTCTCAATTTAATTATAAATGAAGCTTTTTGTAAATAATATGATGTAGATATATTTGCTAATGAATTGAAAGTTATCAATGACACCTTCATTCCAATAATATTACATTATTTATAAACATTTCAAGACTAAAAACAGAGAAAAAAGATAATCAATTAGACGAGTGTCGATCGACGCTCATTTTGGACAGCGTGATCGGATTGGTGAGAAAAAAGTAGCCCGATTTGAAAAAAAAACCAAGTT
The DNA here is from genome assembly GCA_944452935.1 of Rhogogaster chlorosoma. Lineage (NCBI taxonomy): Eukaryota > Metazoa > Arthropoda > Insecta > Hymenoptera > Tenthredinidae > Rhogogaster > Rhogogaster chlorosoma. The sequence goes on along the minus strand of OX101800.1, from coordinate 10,491,972 downwards.
TGTACGACAATTTTTAAGGGAGTTATTCGAATTGTTAACTAGCGGTGCGACGTCGCGCGCGATTGGCTAGAGCGCTCCCCACCGCGCGGCTCGGCGCGACTCGCCTGACGGGCGGCGCGGTGTCTGTCCGCGCGGCTGCATTCAACCTGTCCCATGATGAAATAAATACTCCGGAGAGATATGAGACAAATCGTAGATGATGCCCAAATGTCTCAAGAACACGTACGAACTTTGTTCATCCAAAAATGTTGCTTAGATCGACAACTACGAATTAATAGGTAAACCTGTCTGTATCTCCGGTTCTGATAGAGATTAAGGGATGATGTTTTTTTTCAAAAAAAGCGTCTTGAAAAGAGCTATCAGATTCTTCCGGAATATTGCCGATAGCTTGAAAATCAACGGAGATATCTCCATTTGTTTATAAGCGAAAACCGAGTTTTCGCTAGAAACGTGCTTGTTTGTCAAAAAAACTGTTTTTTTTTAATGAGATTCTGAAAGAGGGTGGTAAAAACTAGTGACACGATTTTATTGCACTCTGTCAGGTGATCGTGACTAATTCTGTGGGGGGGTCATTTTTTTCGGGGAAAAAATTATTGTTGCTAAACTATACGACATAGCCTGGTGAACTTTGCGCGCTTCGCTTGAGACGGGATATTTCTACAATCCGGATGAGTTTCGACAGTGTGCGTTGATAATTCACTTACCTGGATGCAATAAACGAAAGAGTGAAATTGAATCTTTTGTTGCAATTTATAGCTAAACCAACAATCCTACGTGATTTTGCATATAACCGATTTTGTAGAGAAAAATTATATCTACAACTTTTGTCTGAAGCTTTTTTCTCTCAACTTGATAAATAAAAAAAGAGCTTCGAAATTCAACGTTTTCAATTTTCAATTAATTGTTACTACCAAAGCCGTCACTTTTTTTCCGGGATAACTGAGGGTTGTGTTCCTGGGCATCCCCGGAAGCCGTACAAAAATTTCTAGCTGAGTATTATGTTTTTGCACTACTTGGTGATATTTCTGTACATTCCGACTGGACTATATCCCCAGATTTTGAAAGGGAATCTTTCGGCTTGAACTTTTGTAGAAGTGCCCTGAAGTGCCTTTTAAAAATGAAATAAAGCTTCTCAGCAATCCCTCACAGTCAGTTAAGGGTCACGAATTTTTTATCTTATAACGTATAAAAACGTACCATCATAGACGTAAAACTGCTGCACTTTACTCCCGGATGCAGGATCTTTTCTTTCTATGAATAATTCATTACGTTTTAATTGTCCATCTACCCGGTGATCTAGGTATGTTTAAGAGTTTCATTCTTGTGCGCTTAGCTTGGGCATTGCGGAAAGATAGGAGAAATTTTGCTAATCTATATTCGGCGCAGGGGTGTAGTATTATAGAGCTAAAGTTGAGTTCATTAAATTCTAAAAGCCCCTTTGCTCTTCATGCTCCTGGAAAATGAATGTTGTACCAATGACCGGCCTTAGTCGTAAATTAATTAATCTTTATCCTCGTAAAGCTTAAGGCCCAAGCTCCTTTGCCGTAGTAATTGTGTTGTGAAAATGAGTGTATTAACTCCACCCAATCCAATCTTCGTGCCTTGAATTTCATCAACTCTTATTTCGCATAGTATAACTGGAATAACCAACTTTCTGGCTAGTCAGATGATTATAATCGGTTAATTACACAGTTAGAAGCATTGCATTTCGAAAAGGTATCGAATATGTACGAGTGATTAGCTGTCGGTGATTCGATGGTAGGTACATTGTTATTTATGTTCTCTGTCGTTTTCCTGGTGACGTGGAACAAATCGCAGTGTGAGAGAACGGGGATCAGAGGAATGGAAAAAGTTTCTAGTAGCAATCGATTATAGGTATACGGTGAGAGAAACAAAACTTTTAGCTTAAGCACTCTCTTATACCATTAGGTAATTCTTCACGACTCACGTTTTATAACTCAGAAAAGGGACAAAAAATTCAAAGAAATTCTTGTTCACGTAAACTTGAACTTGTTATTCGATGGAGAAAAAAATTCTGCCCAAGGAGTAACTAACGAGTTTTATGCTTTGCCGATGAAAGAGTTGGCGTGATCTTGCGCCAATCAGCCTTGGGTATACTTTCCCAAATTTGGGCTAACCTTTCGTAGGTGCATGTAGTACCTTGCTAACTGCGGTAGAGATTTTCTTAGCAATTTTAGTTTCCCCGAACACCCTGAAGTGAGAATGTCTAAAACGAGGCTGGCTTTGATAAATCAGCTACTTCCCGTCTCGGCAGCTGACGATTGTAGGCGAAACCTCGACCAAGTTATATAATATATATGTTTTGGAGCTTATAGCGTAGCTTATAGTCGAGTCGGAAATCTCGAGTATTAGGACAAGCTTTAGCCTTCTCGGAAAAAAAAAACCATTTTCCGAGTTTCAGTAGCAGATGTTCCGGACAACGTCTAAATAAACATCAATAAATATGATATACTGTGAAATAGTCCGTTGACTCGACTCGAATGTTATACAGAGGGAAAAAAAATGAGAACGAAAAACGATAGTATTCGACATTCTAAAAAATCTTCTCCTTCTTTTATCAACGATGGAATAAAAAGGAGAATCAGTTAGAGAATACAGTCGAAATTCGAGTCAATATATCGAAGATGCTTGGTTGGGAAAGTTCGCGACGTACGTTTCCGCTTTCCATAAAGCTAGACACGGGTAATTAGGCGTGTAACCACGTCTACTCATTTCTCCGCACCTGCACGTATACGTTTCAAAATTGGCTTTTCGCACATCAGGCCCGTTTCTGTTTGCCTAGGAGGCTACGGGCACCACCAACATCTCTGCTGGTGTACCTCGAACGTGGAGGCGTCGCGACGCATATCCAAGCGACGCCCCAGACCGACGCCTTCCCATTGATCCTCTCATCCCTCTGGCAATATCCCCGACTCAGTTAGCAGTCACTTTCCAAGCTCGCAAAAAGTTGTCCTCCGAGAATGGAGAAAGACGCGAAGAGAGAGGGGATCAAAAAAGAGAGAAATAGGAAGAGAGAGCAAGAGAGACACTTATCTACAAATCGCTTCGCAAATTCTGAACAACTTGGGGTAAATTCTTTTCGAGTATCTCGGGCTTCGGGAGTACGAAGTAAATGCTATAAGCTTTCAATAAACGAGCAGCATATCTGTTCAGATTTTCGGAAGAATCAAGTATGAAGTAAAAAATAAACAGGCGAGTTGACAATCAAGATCTATTCACCGAGTAGGTAACGACCTTGGAAAATGTTCAATCCCATTGAGATTGTTGTATATATTTCCTGACGCGAAATCGTCAGCGTCTGTCGCTTCGAGTAGAAGACCGCTACTCAGTAATAAGGTCAATATTTACGAGATGTAACGAGCCAGAAAGCTTTCTTGCTGAGAGGGGTCGTTGTTACGAAATTACGATAAGAAACGTGATATTGATAAATAATAAGAATAATAATAATTAAAAAAAACCAACAAACAAACGATATTCTGTAGATATGTCTTCCCAGGTTAGCATATTTTACGGCATAGTACTAAAAACGGAAGGTACGTTCTCTAATCGAAAGAAAAAATATTATATCATCTACTATATATTTGAGGGACAGTATGTATAATGAAGGTAATTATGGAGCGTTGATTCGCAGACTTCAGCTTTGAATCTGAATGTACGAAGTAATTTTCAACTATCAGGTAACCAATTGTCAGCGAGAGAGGAGAAGGAAAAAAAAAAAACAAGGAAGAAAAAGAAAAAGTAATCAACGCCAGTCGTTAAAAGTTTGGAATTCGAATTCAGAGGGACGAAGCTGCAGGTAAAAAATTCGAGAAGAAGACTTTATCTTGAGACGACATTCCGGTAAAAGACATTTCATTCCTGTCTTCACTCTTCACGATATCCCACACAGTTTCCATTTCACTTTCCTTCCACGTTGTTTTAAAGAGGGATAAAATACGCATATACGTACGTCTAACTCAATTATAAATTGGGAAAGTAATCTTCACAAAAAATACCATTGTCGAAATATGCGAAAGATATCTTAAGTAGATTATCTCGCACAGACTTTTGATAGAGAACCTTTGGCCGTGAGATTCAAATTATGATCTGATTGATGAAGTCGTAAGGAGCGTTCAATCATTTTCTGTAATAGAAGATTGAAGAAGATCATTCTTGGTGAGGAATATTTCCGAAAAAATTAAGTCAAACATAGATTTTATCTGAAGGTCCTTCATTTCATTACTGCTCCTGGATTTTTAGAAAAACTCCCAGCTTACCCTTGAATATAATAACTAGCTAGGAATACCCGATACTGATTGTGGGTGTCAGGGCGTTTTATCTTACGACCTACAAGATTGTTATTATTGAGATAAATTTTAGAGCAGATTTTATTCGCTGGAGAAAACCTGCGATGCCTTCTTGAATTCTTTATTAGATAGTACTACAGCAGGTGTAAACAGAAAACTTTCCCGTCACTTTTGCGGCCAGTTTTCTTCCACCGTTTACTCAACAGCTTCGAGTCAATTTACCGATCCAGTAAAGTGTTAATTTTTGTTAAACTTGAGGGCGATATCGATTTTTATTCAAACAACGCTTCTCTGCAATGTTTTCCCGGCAAAGTAATTCCTCCTTTTTTCTCATTGCGTCCCTGATTTCACCAATTTCTTCACTTTGTTTCTTAATTCAGGTACTTTTCGGGGAAAACAGAAAATTTCCGCTGGTGACTACTTACGCTTAATTAACTTTTTCATCATTTTCTGCTACACCGCGGCTCAGAAAGTCAATCATTAAAATAGACTTTAAACGTGGGTAGATGTTTACTTCGTAGGTAATAATATGGATTTAATTTAATTTCCCGCCATACTGGTATAACTGCATATTACATGGTAAACCTCGTATAACTGCATTAAACTCCTTTAATTGAACTTTATAAATGTTTATAAAACTCTGAAAGTCGTTATACGTATTTTCGGAATTAACATAACAAAGTATGCAAATATTAGCGCAAAATATGTGTCAGGAAACTTCGCTTTTAATGCCATTTCTTTTTCTGCAGAGAATCTTCCTTTTCGGGAACGGTACGAGGTTTTCGATCCACAATTCTAAAATCTGCTCAAAAAAGTATGGATATAATTTATTGACACTTAATTTCTCGAGCTATTCGTCAATGAGAATTATCAACAAAACAAAAAAGAACAAAATTATCCAACATTGAAAATGAACGGTGAGAAAATATTTTTAAGGTATATAGTGACGTTAATGCGAATTGAGTAACGACGAGTGAATATGGAAAGGAGATAAAAGAGTACACTGACTCGCAGTCGCAGAAAGCGACACGAGAAAGTTGAATATTCAAAAGCGTCATGAATAGGCAAAAGGGGTCACTGGTTTTTCCTGGGCTTTATAACCAAGGTACGAATCAGCGAAGCAGCTCGTAATTGTTTTGTTTCTAAACAATAGGAAAATGACAAATTATGGGAGCTGCAAAGAACTGCGAGAACTGTTTAATATCATTTTGACAAAAGTCGGTAGACAGCGGCAGACAAAAGCTTTTAGAGAATTACGAATCAGACTTAAGTCGATGAAAAGGAAGAAACGTGATCATTCTCACTGTAAGTTAATACAAGCCTAAATGCAACTACATGAATTTTCTGATAACCGTTTTCAAAATTCTTACTCCGCTAATTCCAGAAACTTTAGACACCCTCCAAGGTAACGTCACTACCCGACTAGTTTTGATTTCGAAAGTTAGATACCCTTCGGCTAATTAAACGAAGCTGTCTATCTGCCGTCAGATGATTCTAGAGATTCCATACCCTGGCTGAAATTCGGCATACGACTGTCCAGCCAATTTCAAAGTTTCGGAGCCACATTTACCCAATAAGAGCGTGGAAATAGTTAGTGAATCGATAATCGATAATCAAATATGTGGAATTAAGTCTGGTATCGTATTTGGTGAAGAAAGGTGGTTTAGGATTTTCGAAATCATCTTTATTTGACGATGAGTCGATCATCGAGTTTCGGGATAACTTTTGTCTCCTTGCTGAATTGGCTGGCGCCTTGACCAATTTATTTATACAGTTACTTAATCGTTAGTCATAATGTCACTACATCCCTATCCACTTCTAAAGGTCTTTGTGGGAATTGCGAAGGGGATAAGGGACGCCGGAGGAAAAATTGAAATGAATTACCTCGACGTTTTCCTCCCTTAGTGAGTCTCATGCCATAATAAAGAGCTCATTATCGACTATAAGTGAACAAAGTAAGATATAAGATTACTCAAGCTTTGTCAAAGTTTTCTCCCATCTGCCCCGAATTATTTCCAGAAATAGACACCTATATATATATCTACTTATACTTGGGTGCGGGATATAATTTGGCACTACAGGAGGCAATTAGTTGTGACTAAAACTTTGAGTAATCACGTATAACGTACAACGTCAGAATGAAATAATGTTTCAAGTTGGTAACTATAACACATTTTCGCGTGCTAATGGGAGATAGCAATTTCGAGTATCAAATAATAAAGAAGTTCTTAATATAATCTGGTCGACTAGTAAAACCCACGAAATTTTTAGTCCTCAAATTCGATTCGCAAAATTAGTACAAGTACAAGAATTGATTTCCATTTTGAATCACGCATATGAATCAGTGATGTGAGAAAATATATGATGCATGACATGCCTAGAATCGCATTTTCATTGCGTCAGAGAAAATCTTGCGAAAAACAAATCTTTTCCGACAAGTATTTCGCAACGAAAGTCTTCACACATATCTGTATATATGTACTTACCTATATATGCATTCGACACTTGGTGGGTAAAATGAAACAGACAGGAAAGGCGGGAATTGAGACCTATACTTTGAAAACACGCCTTGCGGGTATATGAACTTGAAGTTGGCTCTTTATTGTATCTACTCTTCTACACCTATATGCATAATGTATGTGCGTATGTATACCGGGTGTTTCTTCGCCCACGCCTCGGGCATGCGGGTCTCGGACCGTCGCGTCGGGCCGGCAAACACATACCGCGCAATTATCGATGCCGGCGCAAGGTTCACTGCTCGACTATTAGGTAGTATAATAGGGTAGTTCTCATTTGTTTTCACTAAAACAAAGAAAAACCTAATAGTCGAGCGGTGAACCGTGTGCGACACTGATAATTTCGCGGCATGTGGTTGCTGGCCTGACGGTCCGAGACCCGTATGCCCGAGGCGTAGCCAAAGAAGCACACGGTATATATGCGAAATAACAGACAATGGGGAAGGCGCAAAGACGTCTAATTTAGCAAAGTTAGGTAATTATCCAAGCATCCAATTTCTACCGCTAAAATATACATTTTCCTAGCGTGCGGTAATTGTAATAATTATCAGAACGCCCTATTTGTATCACGTTCTAGTTTATATTCCGTCTGTACTTTACGCCTTGTTTTATAGTTTATTCTTATCACTTATGCGAAAGCTGAAAGTTTGAAAGTTTACATATACATATACATTATACATATATAGGTACATTTAGGATCAACTATAACGTTAGTAAATTGTTGAATATAATACGGTTTCTACGGTTTCGTAAAATTATGCTGCGAATACGAGAATTTATTACAACCACTGCGGGAAGATATTTCTTCGACAAATATATTATTGTTTTTTTTTTTGTATCTGACAGACACAGTCCTCGTCGTTGACGCATCATCGTAATTTTTTTCTTCCTTTCCCCGTGTGTTTCTTTTTCGTCGTGCCATATCATCATATCTTTTTCCTTATGTCTTTCCGTATATCTTGGTTCTTTATCCGTGTCTGATCTAAGCCAAACCAGGGCACAAAAACAAACCACTCCTAGTACATCATTATTTCTTCCTGCGTGGGTGTGTATCACAAGATGGAAGGGGCCACCATGGGACCATGCAACAAAATGCTTCCTCTTTTCCATCCTAATTTTGTTTCTCTCACCTCCACTCATTCACTTACACGTTGGAATACCCCATAAAACTCAATCAAGGGGCTCGTGATTCCTCCTCGAACATCGAGGGTGCAGATAATTTACTTATTCTATATTTCGAAGAGGACCTCATCAGTCATTTCAAATACATTAGCAAAAATATCTTTGTAATTGAATTAACGAGGATATATATATATAACACGAATTACTGAGAAAAAAATCAAGAGACGTTGGTATTTTTTTTTCTTTTTCTTTTTTCGTATTACGCAATCTTGAAGACGCCTGAACGGAACGGAATGAATTGATTCTTTGGGAGTGGGATATCACTTGCCTTTAAGATGACAGCGTGAAAAGGGGAGTGAAATAAAACGCGGTAATCTAGAGCCAAGCTATGCCCGAAAATTGAGGAAAAGCTCCTGTCCCAGAATATAAGAGGCAAATCCAGTGAAACAAACCGGAGACGGGTGAGTCATGGACGTCTAACTCATCGTCACCTGGCATGAACGACATTAATAGGCTATTGGTTATTTGTGAAAGTTATAAAAAAAATTCTACGTTGGTCAGAGCGTAAACGATCCAACCGGATGTTAATTTTTTTGAACGATCATTCCGAATTATATACAAGATATTAGATGATTTTTTCTAGACACGTTTTATCTACTCCTTCCAGCTAGCAGAAAAGTTGATCGTTGAAAAATGAAGGTGAACATTTTCTGCAGAAGAACTTAAGCCAATTAAATGAAAAAGTTGGTAGGCAAAAGTGGGAATGCCCCTTTAAATGCAAAATCATATGCCTAAGTCGAGGGCCGACTCTGAACGACTTTCGCTACTGTCATAACTTTTTAAGGAAACTTTAGTTCGGGTACTAATTAAATACCGTCGAGTAACGACTCCAATTATTTGAAAGACTTTTTACTCGAATAATGAGGCAAAAATATTCGTTTTTGACCCTCACCTCCGAAAAGCTTATTTACTATTGCAAGAGACTTTATTGTCTCACTATTACAGGCTGAATCCCTTAATTCTGTACTCAGGCGAAGTTTTTAAAGGTCTTTGTTCAAACCCTATAGGAATTGTCTCGATTATCAAGTTTCCAACTTCCTGTAGGGAAAATTCAATTTTACACCTGAAAAATGTATTCTAATATCTCAAACGGTTGAATATACCTGCCTTAAAGCTACACCGAAGCAAATTGCTCTTAATAATTCTAAGAGAGGAGAATTGGAGTTGAAGATCATCCCGGGCGACGTGACACCGATGCCACCGGGGCGAAGATTAATAAGCGGTTGAGACTTTTGGAGAAGAGGCCGTCAAAGGTCGAAAGATTGGGGTAATTTGTAAAATTATGCGAAGATTTTAGTCTCATTGATCTTTTCCTATCTCAGATTAGTCAGGGCTGAAATAAACTTACGAAAATTGTTAACAAGCCAAGCCAAGTCGCGACAGCGACTTAACGACTCGGACTAACAGTGAGACATTTGAGAATTGAGACGGTCGGTAAACGCGTTTATAATTAGGTGGCAATGAAATAGCCTGCTACTGCGATACGGGGGTGTTATAAACCCGACAAGCTAAACAGAGGAGAAGATGATGGAGCCAGACCACACTAAAGAGAAAAAGAACAACACATTTGAGTACATTTGTATCTGAAAAATTGCAGGAGTGAAAAATAATTTGAGTTCGATTTTGCTTATAATTTTGCATATAGAGTTTCGATTGGCCTTAAATTATGTATTTATGATTACCTACTGGCAAGCAAACTGAAGCTCTTAAAGACGTGGTAAGTCGATTCGCTTGACGATTCACTATGGAGCCCAAAGTGTTATAAGCCATGATTGGAAGATTATGAAGAAACTTTCTACCGGAAATAAGAGAAGTTCCAAAGTACTTGTATTAACTTGTAAGTAATTGATAATTACAATACATATATACAAGAATGTTGAACCAATCTTCTCATTTCAACCGTTTAAGGAAAATTATTAACTACTGTGCGTCGATGGTTTCCTTTTTGTTAGACTTTTCATTGGATTTCCATTGATTTTTGGAATTTGATTGCCCCTCGACGATAGAGCGGACACAGAAATGGATAAATTTTGATACAAGATTGATCGTGAGTCATAAACGAATTTCATTCCCCAATACTGTGAAGGTAACGGAACTGGACTACGGAATATGTTGTCAAGTACATCAGAGTGACTTTTACTAAAAATTGAATCGGTTTTCTGTCTTTTTTCCCGTTTTTTTTTTTTTCTTTACTTGTTAATAATTGCTCGAAGCTTGGTTCGAAATGGGTGTTTGTGTCTGTAGCGGATTCCGTGCGGATGCCTAATTTCTTTGAAGGCAGAAGTTGCGCGGGATCGCGCACCATCAAAAAAGTCGACCTCGCAATGTGATTTACTGGCTAAACAAAGTGACGGCATGTTCACCCATCCAAAACCAAGGTCGACCCTTCTTGAACAGTATCCTACATACCGCATGGCAATATATACCAGGTTTTAAACTACACACTCGAGCTAGTTATACTCGGTTGTTACTAATTCTTTGACTCGATATTTATACGGAAAAAAATCAAACGATGGAATTTGGTGACCCGTAGATTAGATTTTGGTCCTATAAGGAAATAAATAGATTCACGTATTACGCATGATGTTTAGACAATTTTTATCCAAGGAAAGTTCGATAATACATGTGCGTTTGCAAGTGTTGGCAATAAGGCGAGAATTAGGCAAGGATTACTGGCACATATAGGGATGGACGATCTAACCCTGAATTCTAATCCGATGAGAAACGAAATTATTTAGCGATTTTATATCTAATTAGAAACCGAAGCTGAATTTCTATCGCTACGCTTTCGTCACAGGGTGCGTATTAATGATGAAAACGATCTTTTAACGAAGCATTTCTCCCGAGTTAATTAGAGGGGTAATTTATTCAAAAGCAATTATGATTTTCGCTTTAGAATATTCCGAGTTACTTGGATTTAGTTCATAATAAAATTGACCATATTTTTTTCTACGTTTTCAATCCACGACGAGGACGGGCGTGTCCGAGGAGGATGACGTGCGGTATAATTCTGTAGGGAAAACTATTTGCATGTATTCGGAATTTCCTATCGAACGATCCTTGAAACAGGTACAAAAGCCACACCCAGTCCCTAAAGCAATCTGGACTCAGCTCATGGTTTACTAATGTAATTTGTCTGGAAGTAAAGACCATTCGAAACTTAAAGTATATACTTACTGCACATTTATAAGGAAAACAAAACAGTGAAGGAGTCAGCTGCAGGCTTGGATAACTTGGACTTGAAATCAGCTTTTCAAATTCTGCGGTATCCGCGTAAAAACCATTTCAATTAATTTTATTCGTCGCAATTCGTGTCACGTATCTGGGCAGCTGGACCCTGAATCCTGAGTCAAATTATCGAAAGGTCTTGGCCTTCGGTTTATCGACGAAAGACATGACATACCGGGAGGAGTATAGCTCTCGAGGCATTTCGCGTATTATCGATAACAGTATTAAGCTGGAACCTGCACACTTATTCCGAAATATCGCTTTGAGAATCCTCGCCCGCCGTAGGTAATTCGATTATATAAGTGGTCGAGGGTGAAGTGAAATTTCAAAGTCTTGCATAATATTCGTTGAATTTATCGCGATGTTAAAAATAATTGAAAGTGTTTTATATACCGTTATAATGATATTCATTTGAAATAAAATTTCCATAAATGAAGTAAAATTTCGAGTTTCTTTTATACCAAATGCTGAAAAAATGTAATAAAATTTATAGTCAACGTGTTGCTAAAAATTCTATATCTCTGTGATATACACTTGAGTAGGTACACGTCTAGAGCTCTTTTACATTTCGGCAAAATTCAAACAAATGTTAGTCCCGACGAAATCTTGGGAATATGTTTAGTTCGAAGTGGGATGCGAAATAGTCAAGTTAAACCCGACGTTTTCTATCTCTACCTCTTGTTACACACCGTATGCTACAATGCTTGCGTTTAATAGAAGAGAATCTGAACCATATGCAGGCGAGAAATGTTATACGATGCATCCTTCCTCTCTTATGTTACAGGTAAATCTCACTCGAGCCATTGTACAGACATGTGCAAATGTTGCGAGTCTTGTTTGCCCTCCGGGTAATGAAAAATGTTTAACAAGGTAAAAAATTGTGTAGGTTAGATCTTTCTTTTTCGTCACAATTTACTCGCGGCAATTGCTGGTTCGTCATAGACATGATTTGTTAATATCAACTTTCAACACAATGAATAAAAATTCTTGCACGATTCGTCCAGCTGACTATACGACGTGTAGGTGTCTACGTTCGATTGGTTTACTTAAATCCGGGTTTATTAATATACCGTTAAATTTCAAAAGCCGATCTGCTTTTTTAATGTTGCACTTGAATTAGCTGGTGAATTTTCAATGAGTCAAAGGTTCGCGTAGGCGTTCACGAATTCTATCGACGGTATGTTTATATTATACAATCCTCTCCGCTGTTGGATATTCCGGAGAAGCTTTAGTCGCTGAACGTCTGTGATAGCGTGCGGGATGTCGACGTTGCAATTTTCAACTTTTTACTCCATTTTAAGAGCGATTTATTAATTTCGAAGAAGCACGATCAGTACGTCTCGGATCCCGTATTTATTTATCGTCGTACATGATGGACCATTTTCAAGATAGTCAAGACACGACCCCTTCAATCGTGCAAAAATTTACGGGTCGCGTTTAACTTCGTTTTAATTAACGTTAAGTGAATAAAACCGTGCTAATTGACTGTTAATTACCACAGTGGAAGTGTCGTTCCGTTCGATAGAACATATGAGTCAAGCACAACTGGGAAAACAGTGAGTTTGAAATCATCCAGTTCGTAGGCTGGGGATAATTAACTAATCAAAGTTCTTGTCGACCAAATAATCTGACAGTAGTACTGTACTACATAGCTGCTGCATCATTTTTAATAAATGTTCTAATTAATAATTGGCAAATTGATAAGGCAGCCGAAACAATCGGTAAGTTCCTATTAGTGAACTTTTGTGCTTCACAGCTTCGTAGCGCATCTTCATTTTTTGAATCATCAGTTTTCACATTACGGGAGTTAGGCTTGATTGAAATCGTTAAAAAAGAGCTAAAAATCTTCAATAATATTTATCCAACACTGCTCTTGATCTTATTTCGAACCACTTGAAGTACATTTTCATTTTATATGTATACGTTAAGCAAGATGGAAATAGAGAGCTCGAGTTGATATCGAAAAATATATCATTTGAACGCGGTTTTCATCGACGAAAGGCGCCTAGGAAATTGAAAACACAGAATACCATGTTTGTTGATCGAGTCTCTACACAAAACTGACAAGATTCGAGGCGAACCTCGCCTAAAGTCTATTTCAAACCATCAATTCACTGTTCCTCCAATTCAGCCAAGGTTCATGATCTTGAAAATATACGTCGTGCATAAATAATGTGCATCTTGGGTCTCAGGGTCAAGAAAATCAGACAGTTTTTGAAAGATGTCGCTGTTTAAATTTCAAAAGCTACAATTTTCTCCATAGTGTCGTGAACAAGATCTGCCTGATTCTTATCGACCTTGAATGCTGACGAAGTATATCTAGCGTTCTATTCTACACGTTCCAACTTCGAAACAGCCAAAAGTCTGATCGTTATAGATCGAGGAATTGGTTCGGCTTCGTATGGCCGGAAGGCAATCGTCCCTGCATTATCCTTCAAGGGTTTCTTCTTTGCGGACATAACGTTCTTCTCGTTTTAGCAATAGAAGATATAAAGTAACTTCCGGCGAGCGACTCAACCGTTCAGAGAAGAAATTGGATCCTGAATATCATTCTCGAATTACACATGCGCCAAATTTGATTTACGAACTAGCAAGTATGATAACTGCACCACTATGTTCAATTGATTTTCTTTCTTCGTTCTTGTCGAACTACACGTGTGTCTCTACCTTTATCAGGCTTATTTTTCACAAGATTTGCGACATTACACGTTTACATTGAAACTCCTGAACTCTTTTTTGCTCCCTTTGAATTTGTAAGAATTTTGAGACCACTGCGACACAAGTGAAGTCTACGCGATGTTCGAGAATCGAAGTTTTGACATGACTAAAGTTAGATTAGATTTATTTGGCGAATATCTTTCCAATATACATTGATCGGTTACGTCAATGTTTATTCATCAGTAGATGTGTTTACCTTTTATTAAGTATGAAAATGCTATGGCGAGATCAAATAATCAGGTAAAGATACGCCCTGTGTTTCAGGCAAAGTATGAGGGAGGAAAATATTATTTCAGTCATTTATATTAATCCGGGGTACAGAATGATGGATTCTGTTTGAACGTTTATTGGTATAATATTACCAAATCTGGGGCAAAAAGTTTGTCGTTTTTTGCGGTGGAAAAACCTTGACTCGTGCCATCGTTTGTAGAAATACTTTTTATAGGTATACATTTTTATTATTCTATGAAAGTATACCGCGAGATATCAGAGTAACGTTTCGATTCCAGTAATTAATTTTTACCGAGAACGAATATATTTATCCTCGATAGAGAAATATTTTTATAATCAAAGCGGTGATCGAAAATTGTAAAAATGTTTACACAAATATCATATAAATTTCCAGAAATAACCTATTTGCTTTTTCAACGGGAAGAAAAAATAAGTATAAAATCATTATTATCTATTTTTTCAATGTGAATCTGTAACATATATAACAGCGTGTGGTTAACATATATACCTAATCATGCCAATAGACATGGCGAGTATTAAAAAACTGGAATTCATAAGTGTTCAATTACCCAAACTGAAACTAATCGTAATAGAGAGAAACGAATCTAGTTTGGGACAATGAGAATAGATCCTGTAAACACAAACAGTTGAGTTCATCTCGGAAGTAAATCAGGTTGAAATAGGTATAGTGGGACAGCTAGGTCAACCGCGTGAATTAAACGAGGAATCTTGGATGCGAAAACTTTGAATGGATCTCGTTAAAAATAATTCTACTTCATATTCGGCTGTATTTTCGGGGAGTATGGCAGTCCAGTATATTATATTCAAAGGGAGAACGAAACAGAAACAATTAATTTGAAAAGAAAAGGAAAAAGGTAATTCCCTGAGCCAGTTAACCTCCGAGTTTTGATATCTGGAGGAGTTGATTAATTCGACATCTTAAAATCTAAATGAATGAAATTCTGTTATTTTAATTATTTCCAAAGTCGGTATTGCCACGAAGGAACCTGTAAATCCTTTCCGAATTCTACACCGAATTAATTGGCCAATCTGGGGGAAAAAATAATGACCGCGAGTTCAATTATTGTTTTCAATATGAGAACGAGACCTGCTTCAATTTCGCACGATTTCATTATAAAATAAATTATTCAGCCCATCCGTATTTCGTTCGTTTGCATCGACCCAAAGTTCAGACATATCAAATCAAAAATTATTAATTACTTTTCAACGACGACTAAGAAATTCGAGATTGTCAAATCCCAATTGCTGCTCGTAGTTAAGGAACGACAAATATTTCTGATTGAATGTATTGTTCGTACATAATCAATGAATTGCCAATTAATTCATTTTTATTTCCACAATTATAAGTAATGTAGAATTGACTCGGCTAATTTGATGTTGGAATCGTCGATAAAAGATCTAATCATGACTAAGCTCGGATATTTATTGAACTCTAAAACTATTTCGAAATTTTTGTTATCTCGATCTGTTATTTATACGTGCGAAGGCAAGCGTTTGGTCGTAACGAAAGGTTATGGATTGTAATGGATGTCCTCCGCAGTGGAGTTTTCTGTTATATGGACACTAAAATGAAAATGAAAATATCAGTCTCCGATAGCCACTTTTCCTACATTGCATCGTACCGCCATAATTACTGCAGATCTGCGTGTTTATTGCCCGTTACAACCATGGCGGTAACAAAACAGTTATGGAAGGATATACCGCCATTTCCGCGTATATATATACGCGCAATACCTTTTAATTGCAGTATACAGCCGACCCTAATACACATTCCCATAAGTGCCCAACCTTTTGAACTACATATCTCAAAATGGGTATAATGCTCCAATTTTTCTGAAACAGAATCGGCAAAATATTCCGCGAGCCAAAGATTTCAAAAAGACACAAGAAACGAAAAAGAATCCGCACTTCGGACACCAAATTAATAACCTTAGAATTGTTTATTCTGTGTTTGTGTGAGTTCGATTAATCATCGTAGAAGATA
This sequence comes from Rhogogaster chlorosoma, assembly GCA_944452935.1. Taxonomy (NCBI): domain Eukaryota; kingdom Metazoa; phylum Arthropoda; class Insecta; order Hymenoptera; family Tenthredinidae; genus Rhogogaster; species Rhogogaster chlorosoma. The sequence continues at coordinate 10,475,785 of OX101800.1, read as the reverse complement.
TAGACGTAGGAAATCCGGCTGCGGTAATTGAATCATTTTGGGCACGTTTCCAGTCTGCTATTGGATTCGTTGTACACAAATGAGAAATATTGTTTAGTATAGTAGGGATATAATATAGGGAGCTTGTTTCATAGGCTTGAAATTAAGGGAGTCTTATGAAGGTTTTGGTACACCAGGAAAAAAGTGCAGCATAGGGTAGAATTTGGAAGAGAAAAATATAAGGGTGAACGATTGTAGAATATTTTTCAATTCTGAAGTACTTTTCTGTCCTCATGGAACGAAGGTTCAGCATCTTCGAGCACACGACAATGGTGCATTTAATATATTATACCCATACGATACGAACCAGCTCGTAGGTATTATTATGTAAATGTGTACGAGATCATAAAGCTATGTACACAAACGGTGCCTTTAGCGAAGCTCATGGTGGATGAAGTCAGCTTTTTAGTGGCGCGAAGAGAAATAGTTATGAAATTCTGAAACCCAGCTTTCAAATACGCCTTTGGCCACTGTCCGAAAGAAGAGCTATCTTGTACTTTGAAGTCCATTCTTTCTAAACTATAACTTGAATTTTTAGTGGTCTAGCCGGGGGGGCACTGCATGCGTGATATTTTAAATTTGAAATTCTATTTTGTCGAAGAGATAAGTACTCTGTCAAAACATCCCGAAGCCTGACACTCGCAAGGCAAGATCTTCGACGATTCACCCGACGCGACGTTCTAAAAAAAAATACCTTATTCCAAATGTCTCGACTCACGAAAGGACGCATGTGAGGAGATCATGAGAAAAATTGAAAACAAAATGCAACTAGAAGCTTGGAGTTTTAACTTCAAATCGCCTGTTTTTCACATTTGCTTTCAAACATTATTTATTCACAATTGGTTGTGCTGGTTTGAATGACGAGTTGCAGAATGTGCAATAGATGAATCAACCTTTGTAAACATCCACGTCGTGCAAGAGAACAAAAAAAGCTGCAGCAAATTGTGGCAATAACGGATTCGAAGCTTCAAGTTTTCTCTGCATAGAAATCTCCTTTTTCACATTTCTTTGGTCTTTTTACACCAAGTTATTCAATCTTGAGTAACGTCACTTGTGTGGATACCAACACGGTCTACACTTCCTCATGGTTTACATTACATGCGAGTGACGTTACTCGAGATTGAATGACTCAGTGGAAAAGAAATCGAAGACAAACTCAGAGATAAATATTTTAGAAAAGAAACTTCAAGCTCGGAAATCATATTTGGCAAAATTTTCGGCGATTTCTTACTGGTCGACCACAAAAAAGTTTGCACAATTGTTTCTTCCCTACATTTTACAACTCTTTATTAAGACATTCAAAAAGCTGGGGCAGCATATAATAGATATTCAATATTTGATCCGATAACAAGAATAATGATGATTGTTTTTGGCATTCGGATTCTGACTAATCAGAGCGCAGTATTTGATGACGTGAAGTACATCCAGATTCGAAATTGTACTGATTATTCCATCCTAGCTTCACAATTGTTTTTCTAACCTAGCGCTCTCTGCTTGGCCAGATCCGAATGCCGAAAATAATCCGTCCAATACCACTCGGCCGTCAAAATAAATCGGATATTTCCCTCATGTTTTCTTGCGAAGCAACGAGAGGGCCAAGTTTGCCACAAAAATCCCTCGCTGCATTCGGGATTTTTGATCTGCCAAACTTAACCCTCTCGTTGCTACGCAAAGCAATTGGGAAATATTCGATAATTTTTAAGCTCTCGGGGTATTACTACTGATAATTCCACTCTAGCGATTGATAATTCCATCCTAACTTTACAATTGTTTTTCTAACCTAGCGCTCTCTGCTTGGCCAGATCCGAATGCCGAAAATAATCCGCCGAATACGACTCGACCTTCAAAATTAATCGGATATTTCCCTCTTGTTTCCCTGCGAAGCAACGAGAGGGCTAAGTTTTGTACAAAATCTGCCAACTTATCCCTCTCGTTGCGACGCAAAATAATCGGGAAATATCCAATTATTTCCAAGGTCTCGGGGTATTACTACACTGATAATATAATATCATATTAATAACGCATTAATGATCTTATTTGATTTTGCGATAAACGATTTTGATGCTGTAGGATGTTAGAAGCTGGTGGTTGAAAACGTAGACATTTCACTATCATTCTTAATTATTGATTCGCGGCTGAATTTGTAATGAAGATTCACGAAGAACGAGTAGGTATATATAGGTAGAGAAAATTTTCCCCCATATTTCAATCCCTATTATCGAATCACCGAATTGAAATGATTGTTGAAGCAATGTAATCGCGTGTAATTGATTGCATTCGATAAAAGAGGAAATCCGGTTTTCCCGCGAGCCCTTTCTATAAATCATTTGTCTTTTGTCCCCTCCTAAATTTCATTCAGGTAAAATGATATGAAGATAAATAAACGCGGTAGGTATATATACTCGAGCGAATCTGGTCCTAAAATCTGACGTACGAACTTCGGCTGAGTGTAGACATCCAGCGTCATAAACGGATTATTGTTTCACGTGAATCCGTTGATTTTTACCGCTCTGGTTTGTTGTCTGACCAAACAGAGCGCGTCAATTTCCCAGAGGGATTCAAAGTCGTTGCTTCATTCATTCCAAGTTCAAATTTTCTATTCAACAAAAACTATAAAATCCCTTCTTCATTTCGACTAATTGACAAAAATTTTGACACTGCGTTAAGAAATCATTGAGATAAAAAATTGTTTAGTTTTATCGAATTTCTTAGATTCCTTATGGAATTCGTACCGATCGATGATGTAATCTGCATCGTATTGCGCGAGGGTTAATCGACTGATGGAAAGTGAGTGGATAAATTGATACCTGTTATTATTCATTAAATTGAATAGGAGTTATAGTTGGTTTAGAAATTGCAGTAAAAATCTTGGCATAATCCCAAGACACAGTCTTCGTGGTCGTTGGTGGTCGTTGGAGTTTCTGCGTACCACTGACGGGGCACATGCCATGGTTTCGATTCAAATTATATGCAAATCTGCTTATGCGTTTGATTCTAATTTTAGTTAGGACTCAGTTTTATAGGCATGGCAAAAGTGGAGCAAATTTCGCTGGTTGTAAATATTGAAGTTTCACTTCACTTGGTAGACCAAAATTTCATTTTTTCAACCCATATATACATATTTCGTCCGGTTATTTCATAAACTCCGAAAACCTTTCAGAACAGACGCTCGAAACTTTGGCAATAATATAATTCGCTGTAACGTTGAACGCCCGCAACACTCGTTTGATCTTGAATTACACGTGGAAGTTACTCGTCTGTACTATTTATTCAATCAGAATACCACGACATTAATCTGGGCTGAAAAATTGCGCGAAACAAAATAACGAAAATAATTATTTTTCCCTCGACGTAACTATTCTATACGTCCGTATCCGGTCAATGAATTCAATTTCCTTGTTTTTACACTCCTTTTCCCAAAGATACGGTGCAAAATGGTTCCAGGATAAGCCCCGGGTCGCATCTGCTTCTCGCGTTCCATTCCCTAGGGATATCGATCCCCTACCTTCGGGTGGCGCTGCGATAAACTGATGACTTTTTAGGCTTTCAATCGCTCGCGTAATAAGTAGTTTAAAAATATTCCATTCGTGGATTCAATCCAGCCATATACTTTCGCTCGTAATAACCCTATTCAAAAACCAAGGATTAACTTCTGGAGGAAATAATCCTACATCCAGGCATACCTTCGGCGTAATTTAACCTAGACAAGGGCCGCGTATGGTCAACAACTGCGTAAAACAGCTGACGTTATCTTTTCGGATAATGAAAGTGTAACAACCGGGCCGCAATACTCACCCAATTGACCTTACCCCGATCCTTATTTTATTCCATTAGGCAGGGCTTTCCGCACATCATCAAATTACGCCATCGGAACCGAGCCCGATTTCAATGTGGAGTGGTACGTTTCAAATTCATTCAATTTTTTAGGGACGACACACACGCCGATCAAATTTAATGTAAAGCCAAATTTCAGGCCTTCGGTGAGCTTTAGTCAGCTGACAATAAAATTATCATCGTATCACGCTATTAGCGACCCGATGCTATAGACTCGTGTTATCGGACAGGACACGCTGATCGTGAGTGCTGATGCAGCTCTACTTATTCTAGCCATAATAGTTGAGGTACCTACTCAAGCTTTGTTCGACTACGGAATAACCATATCTTTCTGTCAGCCGTTGATAATCGGACATATAATTAGCGAGTCATGAAATGAATCGCGAGAATATTAAGGGGAGCTTGTATAGAAGACAAGACGCTTTTGCGATATGAATTGAATTTCATTTCGTTGATTCCCATAGGATATGTTATTGACACCCTCGACACAGAAGATATCGGCACTTCATGGCTTATTTGTTATAAGCTTTTTTGAAAGTAAACCTTCGTTTCAATCTTATTCTAGACGTGATACCTTCATTCTAGACGTGATTGGATAAATTTTGGAACAAATTCAATAATTCAACGAATTTTGGATAAATTTTGGAACAAATTTGGTCCTGTTTATGCCAGAGTAAAATTACTGTGGAAATTATGGGACAGAATATCTGAGAATGTGCGAAAATAATCACAAATCAGTCTGGCTGAGTGAACCAAGACGTAGCTTCGGAAAATCTATCTTTCGTAGAATCAGTCCTTTTCAAAGCGGGACTGAGAACTTATATGCGGATATGTAAGTGTACAGACGATTTACGAGATTTCAATATTCGCATGGAACGTGGTCTCGTATATACGCATATGTTTGTGTTGAGTAAATTAATAGTAAATTGAAGGTAGACCTGCAACGTTATTCCGGATGCTGTACTCTAGGTGTTTGCCAGAGTCGCTTTGAAGTCCCAGTAATATCGCCTGTTGGCAAGAGAAGAAATACGTCTGATTGTTTAACCGTGAGATATTTTTCGTCCTTTTCATTTCCGTATCTGCGCTGCAGCCACAAACCAGAGGTTCGGGATTCCGCAATCGATATATTTTTCTTCACGACTAAACGAATGTCTGAGTACTTCTGACACTGAACAATTTATATACTCAAGTTTATATATATCCTCTCCTGATGTCATTTTTACTGCTTATTTTTGAAATAGTTAAAATATTGCAAGTGCGAACGAATGATCCTAAATTATAAACCTAAACGAATGATCCTAAATTATAATGAGGCAAACAAGGCTTACCAATTTCACAGCTGCTTCTGCCTCACGCGGGATAAACCGATCATCGAATTTCAAAATCTGACGTAACGTGTTATCTGGTTTCTAAATTCGTGGATAATTGCGATGAAAAATTGATGAAAGTATGACCCAAAAGAGCGCGTTTCCCGAGGGCGAATATATGCTGTGAATAATTGAGGCCATTTCCGCAAAAAGATTCCATAATGCAAAATGAACGGTTTGAAAGAAACCGCGTATAAAAAAAAAGAGATGAAAATTTTTCAGACAATGAAACTTTTTCTATTGCGAAGAACAGCTGTGTTTTAACGTAATTATTCTCTGCTTGTATGTGACAAGAATTATTCTACCACTGTATGTAATTCAGTTTTACGATCGGAGTGCAACGAATGGCGCGACGAGTTCTGCGCGAAAGTTATGTCGGATTGTTTTGTAGTAAAAACTGTCTCTCCGCGTAAAATAACCTCGGAACTAAAAACTTTCTCATATTGCTACATTCTGGTCAGCGCGTGCAGGCGGGGCCAAAAGCTGTATAGGTTCGAGATCAAATGACAGCTGCGAATAAGCACTTTGAGAAGAACTCCATAAGAGCTTTAATTTCACTCGAACCAATATATTTCTCCAAGCCTTAAATAACATGGTCGGAAGAAACAGCAACTGATTCACAAAATGTCGATCTATTTATGATTTTGTCAAAATTGCCGAGTACACAACCGATGATTAGCAAATATGTGATTTGCTCATAGGTCAATTGACGTTCGACTCCGGATCAGATTAGGATGGGATTGGTGAGTAGATTGCGGTGATGTTGGGTTATTGACCGAAGGTTTTACCCCGTAGTTTCTGCACCTGTTCTCTCCGCAACGTCAACTATTTTCCTGCAGATTGAAATGGCTTGTGGCGATGCGATGTCGACGAGTAGCAAGCGGCCCCGAAGCCCCAAGCCAGGAGAATGCATAAATCGATAAAAGAAAAAAAGGAAATGAAAAGAAAAAACGAAAATACGTCTTAGGTAGCTCCAAGCGCTTTTGATACATGGGGAAGCCCAGAGATCCTTTTGATTAGGGGTTGTTCTTCGCAAACCGCTAAGAGGATGGTTATAATTGACAATAAACTATAGTTTCTACAATGTTTAATAATCTCCACCTAGCGAACCTAAGCAAGTTGAAAAGGCGTTATATATATTAGGGCGAAACGTGACAAGGGTAGAAATTACTTAAACCATAAGCGTTGTTGCGGTGGTTAACTTGCGATATCTTATTGTTGGCTTACCGCAGAGATTATGCGTTAATATGTGCAGGTCTGTTGACGATGGGCACTATTATGATGGAATTGCTTCGGTATACGGAATGTCTAGGGGCATTTCAGGGTGGATGGGAGCTCTCTGTCTGATTAGCATGCATAATTGGTATCCCAAGGAGGATCCACCCCTCTAGGATAATGCGTCAGCCACAGGCATCTGGTGCAGTAACATGGGCGAGAGTGGTTGGCCATGGGCGAAGATAAGGGAAAAGTTTCGATGATAATAGAGATTTTCATGGTAAAGCTAACAAGTTCATTGTAATGTTTCTGTTTATCATCAAATATATTTATACAGAGTAATTCCGGGATATAATTGGACCAGGTTGTTACTTAGGAAGCTCAAATTCAAATGAGGGTCACTATACGTATTCCTCTTTGAGGTGCTTATACCCATAGGATCTTTAAAGACAATTTTATTAAACTAGTTTTATAGTTGATGTGCCAAAGGCTTACTGGTGGGAACTTGACAACTGGTTCATCTTTTCCGGTGGTCCGTCTATCCTGGAATTACCCTAGGTTTATCTTCGGTTTGTAAATTCTGAGATTCCGTTTCCCTGATGGGCAGAGCTTTTCCCTCTTCGAATTTGAATAACCTGCCAAGTAAAATATTACTCCGACAATGTAGCAGAGGTTGAAGGTATAAGCGTGGAAGGCTTTACAAGGTCGAAAAGAAGAAAGCAGTTTAATCATTCGGGCTTTCTTCTGACTTTCGCCGTTTTTCATAGAGACAAACTTTTAGCCAAGCTTTATACATATATATACTTTACAGGTTTGTGATAGCTGCGGCGAATCGCTGATTATCTATAGGCTCGAAGTTTTACTCGAAAAATGCCGAGGAGCTTTTACACGAAAAATTATTTCCCTAACTCGTCAAGTGTGCAATGCAAACTAAATGACAAACCGTTTATCGTTTGAAGTGAGAAAATATGCATAAGGAGTAGTACTTTCTAAAGCGTTACAAATTCTTTCCGACAAATTTAACTTCGGATACAAAATCCATTTGAACCAAGAGACAAACAGAGTGTTATTCAAGTATTATTCAAGTATTATTGCACAGTGAAGTACTGTGAACCCTGAATACCATGAATAAGGATTTTCTCTATTGAATAGAGTCACTCCTTCACTTCCTTCCAATCTGCGTATACATCCAATATTCTTCGATCAATGCGCAATAAACCGTGAATATAGAAATTGATCAAAGAGAAACTCGGCCTCTGTTCTATTCAAGTATGAACTAAAATGAAATCTGGTCTTTTTCCACCTTATCACGATATTACCAACGCAACTTTAGCCTGCCACCTTTTCCAGCTCTTCGCTGTACAACATCTTCAATTTCGGCGGCATTCGTTCGAGTATCCTTCACGGCCGTTTTATGTCTATGAATTTCTTCATCTGACCACCTGAACGTATGGTGAATCAATTCTCTATCGCATGCTCAAATCTGTTCAAAAATTGGCTATCAATTTATCCGATTTGTCAAAAATCAGGCCGAATGTTGAGGGATTTTATAATAGCCTTGTACTGTGCAGTCGCTACATTTGTGCATTCGTTTATCTGCTTGCAATTCCAAAAGCCCGAAGCGTTGAAACAAACAATTAAAATTATCGTGATTTTGCCCCGGACCGGTAGGTAGAATGATTCGAAGCCGCTTAAAAATTCGTATAATTTTAAATTTCATATAAATCCCGAAAATATGTGCATTTCGAAACAGGTATTACTTCGGTTTTGATCACAAGCTGATATTTGATTTTCGAGTGACGTATCCTCTCCATTAAAAAATGTTGGAGTATTGAAATTCTCTAAATTTATTAAAATACAGAGAAATTTTGCTATTGAAATTTTTGAAAATTTTATCCAGAGTTCCAGAGATCCCGGGTCGACTCTCAGTCAAAAAGCAGCCGTTTATACACGGGCGGACGTTGCTCTGGTGCAAAAAATTGTTGGTGTGGCTCGTCTCCCGCTCCGGGAGGTTTTATCGAGCGAGTTTCGAGCTCCAAGCCGCGGTAGAATCTACTGATTTATCACCAGGAGAGAATTTTGTACCCTGGGTTTCTGCGTACCCTTTTCCCGTCTCCGTTCTCTCTATTGTAAAGCTGATCGTTAGCCTTGGACGATTTGCCCAACCGCCGCATCACGTTGGGTCCGAACGGAGGCAACGGTAGCCGTTGACCGTAACATGGTGCAGCACTGTTCATCCGATAATACGCAAAATCTGATTGGAATTTGACTTTCAATTAGAACCGGTCAGGAGCTGAAATGGGTGGGAACCAGTTTTGATTTACGCGGTTGAATTCGGGCTGCGACGAAATTTCACCTTTTTGTTCCGCGTTTCTCGTTGTTTAATTCATCCTTTTAACGAACCGTGAAAAAAGGATCCTAGCTGTCCCATTCTTGACATTTTTATCATCAAATTATCGCCATTTTTCGAAGCCTCTTTTGCCGGAGGCAGATATGATACACCGCAAAATTCAAACGGGAAGTACAGCGACGTGAGCTTGTATAACATTAAGAAATGAAAAATCTTACCTAGTATTCTGTATACGTATTCGCAGAAATAATAATTTCCAGAATTTTCAAAAGAGTTTATTTACTTCATTATTTCCGAGCAGATCAAAGGTCTAAGTGTGTTTTACGTACTCGCCTAATACGATGATTCAGTCACGAAAAAACGTTTTTCATACTATACGTTGATATTTCGCAGAAAAAGCGGTCCTCTTAATATGCTCCTAGGTAAAACTTTGAGCATTACTTGCGGACTTGAGTTTCGAAAGCCGAAAGAATTCCCAACGACCATTCTTATTTTTCATTGAAAGCCGAGGGTTTCGTGCTCTGCATCCGTTTCGGTGCATTCGAAATTGCTAGGATTTCCGTGTATAAGTTCGCGGATCTAATTGAAGAAGCGTCCATTCTCTTCTGGAGGAAGAACTTTACATGAATTAGTAAAGCTCCTTAAAATTATATATTCACAAACCAGTACTTCGAGATTCGCAAAGTTTTCATCCCAGTTTTATTCCTTGATTGGAGAATCTACTCTCTCGTTCTCTTTGTTCGTGTAAATTAGATCCTATTGTAAAAAAGACAGACAAATTGGATCCCATTTAGTGTTAGGAAATAAAAAAAGATATGCTTACGTTTCAAGGAGAGAGAGTTACCTACCTGAATGATTACCGGAGGAAAAACAAAAATGAAAAAGAAGAGAATAGCTGAGGATATAGAAGGAAAATATACGGCAAACTTTAAGCGGGTACACTTAATCAAGAAACCGAGGACAGACCCTAGGCGAGAGTTTTATTTTCACGTTACAGTCTACTAAAACTTGAGCATAGCTCATTTTTGAGCCACAAAATGGGGGAAATTTCACGGGGCTGGAAGAACTCAGAATTTTCGATTCTCTTTCCCCGCTTAAGTATACTAAAAAATATATCGATGAGTCTCAACTCAATTTTTCATCGTGTCAACGCTTGTCTCTTTTTCCACCCAACGCTCTACTGCAAAGCTCTGATAAATCTGTCAGCAAAGCTTTTCCAAGAATTTCTAGAGCAGCTTGAATTTCAGAGTTATACATGTACCCATATTCAAACTGTATGGCCGCAGTTTCGCAGTCATGCATTCAAAAATTATACAATAATTTGTCAGTTGCGTAAACGAAAAAACTGATGATCGTACAATTGGTAGAATTTCATAGACATACATGCGAATGAAATAGCAATCAAGTTCGAAAGTGATCGCTATGCCTTGCGTAGCCTAACCTAATTAAAAGCGTAGCCTAAATCTAAATTAAAAGCATAATCATTAGGAAGGCCAAAAACTATCGGGAAATCTTACCTCCCAAATCTCGTCCACAATTCGAATGTTGTCTAACTATAAGATATAATAAGGTGGGCTTGCTGTTCCACTCGCCTTTTTCTCTGCTAGAGTTCCAGACTACTAACGGATTTCCTGCAGTCAATAAGACTCGTTGGCAGGTTCGCAGTTTGCGTTTCTTTGCCGGGGGTTTTAATTTTAAATTTAAACAGGGAATCGGTAAATTCTAAGAGCACAAAACAAGTCGAGAATACAAATATTCAACTGTTCGAAGATATTGAGTATGGAATTTTTCCTTTCATTGGTGATAAAATAAGACAGGATCTACTCCGGTAGAAATTATATTCGATGAATAACTTCTGCTTCGAGTTCGAGATGATCAAGTCACAAATCTCAAACATCTACCATCGTACTCTGTCTGATATTTGATGTGCAAATTTCCGAAACAATTCTTGCTTCAAATATAAAGTCATTACTTACTTGACTTGAATTAATACAGAATATTACTTATCCAATTATCGGTTTTGATATTAACTTTTGAATACTTGCTCCGATTAACTGAAGCACTAGTCTATAGTGCGCACCATATGACGACGAATCCGAAATTAATTTTCACCAGAAGTTGATATCGTTTACCGAATACGAACGAGCTAGAAATCAACATTCAAGCTCGAGTAATTCCAGAAACCTTACCAATGTCGTATGTAATAGTGAAGCAAGTGATGAAAATAAAACCAATTCGTTACGTCGACTTTATAATGCATCCTGTGCACCCACGTATCTATTTCTATACATCAATCAGGAAATTCTAGGCATTCAGAACTCTATTGAAAGAGCATTTCGTTCTCATACTTGAAACCGGAAGTTTCAAGAAATTTGGGCACAGAAAAAATGTTAATGCTTTATGTCGACAGATAAAGCTTTCCTCTTTCGAGCCAGTAAAAGAAAGAAGAGAATTGACGATCAATTATCTCTATTATAAGCACGTGGTAAATTTTCGAGTAATATAATCCTCAAATAGTTGTTTTTTTGAACTTCATTTTTTTCTTCTTGTTCTGCTCTCGTCCCTCGTTATTATCAGGCGTTGGTCACGGATCGTACGAATATACGTAGTTATTGGGCATGAGTTGCCGAGAGATTTGATATCCACGGTGTTTGTCTACTCGTTGAATTTATCTTGATTCCATTAGTTATCTATATTTAGCCCTTACAAGCTGTTGCAATTCAAGGCTACTGTAAACTGTTATAACAACTGCATTCGGTATATTGAACGCATATTTGAGCAAGGAATAAAACTAATTAAATCACAGCTGCATATAACATATTTATATCTAACGAAAATGATCCACAAAATTGTATATATTATGTATATCCCTTTCATGTTACTCGTTTGTGTTTTTTTTCTTCTATTTTCTATACAAATTTTAAATTTATATATACCGACTGCCAGGATCATGAAACACCAACTTTATTTTGCCTTGATCCCTAGTCTTGGCCGTACTTTACTTTGTCTCCTGCATCACTGATTCATAGACAGCTACAGGGATACAAATCTAGTAGTCGCAGTTGGAATTGGTCAGGCAAGCGGCAGAGCTAAAGGCATGATATAGTTTCTAAATCCTGATAATCGATACAAGCTTACGAGTTTCGGAAGCGCGTTAGCTCGTCTGTTTCTGGTTTTAAACAAATTCCACTATATTTTGTATAAACATTTGATTTAACTTTTTTTGTAAGAGACGAGATTGATACGAAAATTGAATGAAATAATCCGTCGAATTTATGGTATCAAGTATGAAAAAAGGAATATTTTGAAATTCAAATTTGAGTAAAGGTTAAGGAATATAATTCTGCGAAATACGTTAATTTAAAATTGTTATCCGCGGCAACGAATATACATTCCATAAATATATACATATAGGCGCGATATCTGCGGTAAGGGAATCGCAATTTGGACAGAGGCGTCTGACGGCGGGCCAAAGTCTGGAAATAAAATTTTTCAACAAAGGAACGAAAAGCTTTGGCCGTATGAATGATTCATGAGTAGGAGGAATTGTGTATTTCGCGTTCGGCTAACCTTGCCTATAGAACTTGCGTATAGCATTCCGTCAGACCTAAGGCCTATGAGGCGTTAGTATCAGAAGATTTTCAACTATCAAATATTTCGTCGTCTTATTGGATAATTATCTCACCTGAACCTCTGACACACTTTGGCTCTGAATTAAATCCACTTTATACTCCAATTATCCATTCATTATCATAATAATCATCATACTTGAACTTGGATTAAAATTCCTGAGAGTTTCCGAGAACTTCGTTTCGCGCAGATATACAATTGTCTTAATCCCATTGTTTTACATAAGATCATCTCTCGTATCGCTGTATTCCACCTCGCTCTCAGCCCGGTTAATATTAATGTTCATATTCCTCTTTTTCTCATTCCAGTTTTCAGCAGAGGACGATCATGACAGAAACATTCCGGAGATCGGTGAGTACAGGTAGAGTACCACTTTAATATTACAAGATACGTTGCAAGACTCGCGACTGGTCTCGTTCTCAGAATATCTCCATGAATGGAAAACTGGATTTCCTGAAAAACGGTCAACGGTGCCAACAACTTTTGGCGCAAAAAACTGAATCACATAATAAGAAAAAAGATTCGGTCGAAAGTAGCCGAAGACTCCACTCGGATACTTGGATGGAACTTATGGTTGACACCACAATTCATTTAGACAGGGGTGGGAAAAAAATGGAGAAAAAAATATAGATAAATAAGTTTCTGTACTTCGCAAGTGTCAAGAACAGCACATAGCTCATTCCTGGCGAGCAACTTACGCTTCAAAGATAGGAAAGGGGTGGAAAGGAAAGTTTATATTATAAACGTTAGGAGCTTATAAAGCTGAGTATTTTTGGAAACACTTTCGGTCTAGGCGCTATGCAGCTTCTTGTTTATATCCATATGGCATAATTTATACGTTGACATATTAACAACAACCAGAGTTTACCAGTTTCAGTTGCGAATGATGAGGAGAGACGAGGATGAAATCAATTTTCTTCATCTCTTTTCAATCTAGCTGTCGTGCCACCGTGTCAACGACCTGCGGAATGGTTGCCATTAAAAAATTCCAACGCTAACTTCGTTATCGGAGTAACCCAATTTCCACAAATTTTATACCATAAATACCTACCAGCGATTGTGACGAACGAATTTCACTCTAATCCCGGACAATTTCCATTCATTCGCGGGTCTGATATTTTATTTGTCTTAGTATCCCGTTCTGGTCCACGGACGTTTCTGAACTGAAAAGAAGAGAAGGCATGCAACGAACAGCGGTAGTTCATATTCAATCAATTACAAGAGGAAGAAGAAGAGTGTTAAAATTGAATATAAAGTATGAATTGCAATTTCAAGTTTCGAAGAAAAACGGTTTTGCCCTTGCTGCTCTGCATGCAAACAAAAAAAAAAAAAAACAAAATCGATTCGAGTGGGTTGAGCAGAAAATCACATTGATTTAGTGGTAGAGATATCTAGGTACTTATAATAGATACTGAAAATATAGTATTTTACCGACAGTTGTCAGGCAACGACAAACAATTGATCAATTTATCAGTGTATATATTTATAGTCTCGCAATTTTCAGTCGCGTTATATGCCGGGTGATTCTCCGCTTACGCCTCGGTCATTTGGGTGGCGGATTGTCAGGCTGGCAAACACGTGTCGCGAAATTATCGGTGTCGTACAATAAGGTTCAGCGTTCGATTATTCGGTAGGTATAGGTATAATAGAACAGTCCTCATTTGTTTTCAGTAAAACAAAGAAAAACCTAATAGTCGAGCGGTGAACCTTGTACGACACCGATAATTTCGTGGTATGTGTTTGCCAGCCTGACAGTCCGCCACCCACATGACCGAGGCGTGATCGAAAAATCACCCGGTACATGGATGAAGCCTCGATTTACCATTTTACGATAAAATATTTGGGCACTCGATTTTCCAATGCAATTATACATATCTTATCTTTCAGTATTTTTCATGCAATTTTATCGATTCAAGAGGAAAAAGTATGGAACATATTTTATCATTTTATCGATGTGCATACGTAGCTATAAAAATTTTATTTTCTGTGGCGATCTGAATTTATCTGGTTATTGGTTACAGCGATTTTTTGAACCACTCATACGTATGAAAAAATATAAAAAATAAAGTAATCTCATCCAGCAAAAAGGGGAACCTGGGTTTTGTGGGAAAAGCGTACCTATACCAGCCAATTTTGCAAAATCGTTGAATTAGGTATTGCGATGACGAAATTTCTTGCAAACTCTCTGCAATAGGTTTTCATTGGGGCAACGAGACTGTCGTGCATGCACAGTATATGTATATTAGCTTCTGCGAAACGATACAGAATATAAATGGCAGTATTACATATCGACGCACCGTACGAAGACTATCACTTTTAAAAGTCCTAGACGAAGAATATCAGATTTTCGTTCTTTACGAAAAATATCACTTTTTTCGACCCCTGGTCGAAGAATATCACTTATCTAAATTCCCAGTCGAAAAATATCGCTTTTTTAAATTAATTAATAAATAAAAATCATGTTTCGAAGAAGCGCGCGTGTAACAGGCATTTCGTGCGAGCTATGCTGCGGTGGAAAAATGAGGCAATTCGCACACTCTTAATCGGCACGAGGAATCAAATTTTGCGCATGCCGTGTCAAAAGTGATATTCCTCGTCTAGGGAATTTTAAAACGGATATTCTTCGTCCAGGATTTTCAAAATTGTGATACTTTTCGTATGATGCGTCGATATTACTGGTGAAAATCAAACAAATTTTATTATGTATTCATTCGAACTGGACGTGGCCATCGATCTCGTTTTATAGCTTCATCTTTACGGTGACCATGACTTTATTCGTTACCTAGTTTTATATTTTTTTTCTTCTTTTTCTTTTTTTAACCTGTTCTTAGAATCGAATATCATCGCGTTCATCATCTCTCAGTTTCTTGATCAAACGGTCGAATTTACTTGACCTATATTCCGAAGGCACCGTAGCGGACAAGTGTTGTGGTCGCTGTTGGAGTTGATTCGGTTACTGAGAATATTCCTTCAGCATGGTTTACGGTATAGATATGAATAACGCGTATAATATGTTTATAGTCTTATGGCTATGGCAAAGATACGTTTATATGCCGCTAGCAACGCAAAGCAGTCGTAATCTGGTAACCTTTTGAATATAAGCAACAGACGCATCCTTTAACCCAGGCTTTGCCGGCATGGCATACATATGCGCGTTTGCCGTAAATCAAGACGTGCCGAGAGCCAATATAAAGATAAATCCCAAGGTTTGACCTGCATCTTATCCATGGGAGAAAAATTCAGAACCATAATTTACCCTGTCATATAGACCGACGGCAAATATAAATATAGCAATGCAGATAGCAACAAACTCGGATATTTCATCAATAACGATATACATTTAAAAAAAAAACAGGCGCTACACAGTTTGCGCTGGACTCGAGCAATTATACAGCGATATTTACTGAAACATACTGCCTAAAATACAGTAAAAAAATACAGGTTCCAGAACTGTGAGAATGACATTATGCACACTGTATTTTAGGCAGTGTGTTTCAGTAAATATCGCGGTCAAATTGCTCGAGTCCAACGTGACCAGCTGTGTAGCTCCTGTTTTTCTTTACTGTTTTTTTTTTTTTTGTCTGTGTCGACTAGGGATTTTTGGTTTAGAAAAACTTCGCATCGTTTCGGCCGGGATTCGATCCGGGACATTCGCATTCGTTCGCATTACTATAGTCGCAGCTCTATCGACTACTCTAAACTATTCGCTGAAATGTAATATCATTTTTTGGTATTCAGTTTGAACTTGGTATCTGTTTCAATGATGTCGGTATTTTCATGCAGCTGAAATGAACGTCCGAATCCCAATTATCTTCTTAAGTCAATTTTTTTCATAGAGTTCCAAAAGTTTTCACTGACCGGATGTAAAGTTCACAATAAATATGTAATAATATCTATAGCAATCTAGTCTCTGTCGCTATTTTTAGTGGGTCAGCAAAGTGACTTTTAAATAATTATAGTAGATGCAAGGACGTTAATTGACTATAGTTATAGTATTATAATAACCAGGTCTGTTCAATCAGATGAGTAAAGTGAAACATTTATTCAATCTTCAATAGAAAATGAAGTTCCGTCAACTGAAAATATAGTTATCATTCCTTTTTTCTACTGGCAACACTGGTGGTATTTACAATACTAGACTGTAAATAAATCAGTGAACACTGTCAACATCTCAGTGTACACAGGAAAAGTCGTTATTTTTCTAGGTAAGGACCTAAAAAACTCTGTCGCACTGTAAAATCAAATATCCCGCCCTGTTTTTTATGCAGTTTACACTGTGATTCTCGTTGTTTCTTTTTTTCCGTGTATGTATATACATATTCCTTGCCGTACCTAATTTCGGATGAGGAATGAGGACAAAATGTACCTATATAGCTCAACATCTTTCGAACGCGCTGTTAATCTTCTATGATAGTTAATTATGCAGCAAGAAAATGAATATTATTTGTGATTGATGATTCGATGATTTATAAGTACGTCGAAGAATTAATCAAGGGTGGATATTACAGTGATTATTTCTTGAGTAGGTAAAGAACAACGATTGTACATGGTTTAAGGAACCCATCGATCAAACGGATTAAGATTACCTCGATGCCCGAAGAAAATCTCTTTTCTTTAGAAATAGCGATCAGAGATAATCCGGTTTGTCCATTATTTATAACTAGACATCTCGTTAAAGATAGGGAGACACGGAAAGCCGCGAAAGACAAACGACGTGAACGCGACAAACGGCAACAGCTTCTATACTTCCTTTTGATTTTTGTTGCAGGTCCCTTCCACGTCGTTTCACTTTTTACGACTAAAATCCACGCTAGGAAACAATCCATTGAACCCTATTTCCACTTGGCTAGATCAGCCGTAACGCAACACTGACTTTTGACCGTATAATTTTTTCTTCCAGCTCCTTGCGAATTTTAATTATCATTCTTTATTCTCGACCAGCCTTCATCGAAAAGCTTTCAACTTCCAGACACTGATTAACTTTGGTCAGTATCCATTCACGATTCATCAGACACACCGTCAATCTTTCAAGACTTAACAATTTTTTTATTTCTGCACCTTATAAGTATTTCAAAATAAATAATTGATTGAAATTCGGATGAGAATCCAGATATCGAACTTCTTTCAGACCTCCGAAGGTATTTGTTAAAAATTATTCTATGAAGCCTCGTGAGTCGACGAGCTTCAAAGCCTAATAGCATAAACTTGAAGTGTCTGTTCCAGCTTGTTTTTTCTGAACGAAGATCAAACAACATCACTTGCATCCGTTATAATACAGGTACCCATGGGTAATTTTTAATTAATTTCAGATTCTGAAGCGCAGCTTTGAAGTCGTCTTTGTTACGCATAATTGAGATAGAAACAAACATCAGCGAGCATGATAACTGGAGAACAACTATTGGGACAGGCGGATAGACTATTTTGTAATACTTATATAGCACTGGGCTTATGGTTTCACGACACGAAAGATTCTTCCGGAAACTCGTATCCCGTTTCTACGACATTGTATAAACCTTTCAAACCACAGGAAGCCTCGAAGAACGGTGTGTTTGACTGGTAATAAGATATTTGACTGAAAATTCCACCTGCGGAAAGAACGATGCTATTAAATTTCTAATAACACTCTGAATCGTATCAATTTATGCCTTCAAAAGCCCATTTCTCATCTGTCTCCCCCCGCCTACTTTTTATTTGACGTATAAAATCTTTCTTATCAATTCTCTTCAGTAGCAGGTGTTTTCAACGATTAAAGTCACAGTGTAGTAGAACTGGTTGGGTGGCAATTAAAATTTTACATCATAAGAATATCACCCCACGGTGAGAAGTATATGATAGGACTTGTTAATTCTCCATCATTTCATAAATTCTTTGAAATTTCATTCAGCACGTTCAATACATCGAATTCCCTCCGTCATTCTATGATCATGATTTAAAAAACAGAAATGTGAAACTGAGATTTTTCAATTAATAACATACGGCTGATTGGATGTATGAAGTAAAATGCCATGGGAATGTCTGAACGAACTACGCCGCAAGCTTGTATAAACAGGGTGGAAGATTAAAGAAAAACTCGTAGTGCATTTCATGCTTCTTACAGAGTAAAATATCAAACATTTATCTCTGCTAATAGAGAATCTTAGAGTGAATGAAAACTCTCTTAGTCTCTAGGTATAATATGTTCTCCTATTCCTAGAATCTCAAGTTTTTTTTTTTTTTTTTGCATTCTCGACATTTACCTTCTTTCCTTCTCGGTCGTGCATTTTAAGATTATCTCCAACAGCTGTAGGTACTACATTTTAATGCATTGTAAAAGGATGCCGACTACTCGTACCTGGTGTTTCATCCAATTCCAGAGTTTCAAACCCTCATGAAAAATACAAACAGCAGGCAGCCTGCGATGTGAACGGGGGTACCCACTGTAGACTAGGTTATCCTTTCGCGGATTTAAGACGCGGAAAAACTTCAGCTTGCTCACAGCTCCATGCACCTACCACTTGCCAAAAACACTCCCGTACATATATGTACGTATCTTCCAATTATTCCAACGCTTATTTTCTCACCTGACTAACAGCTACGTGAATTTTTCCCCTTCTGTTTTTATTCTCGCGAAATTTGGTACAGAAATAACTTAGAGGTATTGAATTTGAGAAAAATCGTTCACGGGTTTGTGTTTCCAATGTGAGGCACTGCGCTTTTGGCCAGGAATGGAAAAATCTGAAATTTAAATATAGAAGAAGTGGATTTCAGATTCTGTAATTTTTAATCATATGTTGGAACGGAGGTCTCTTCGTCTGTTATTATTTGAAACACGAAAAACACATTTTCTCACTTCCGTACAGCAAAAGTAAGTTGCGATGGGTACAGGAGCATTACTCTTTACATGCAGAGCTTCCGATATCAAACTGGGTCAAATTTTCAAGAAAGCTAGAGTGTTAATTAAAAGTTTTGTAGTACTATTCTGAAGACTTGTGTAGGATCGAGGGTAAGTGGTTGCCTGTACGTTGCACCAAGATCTCAACGACCTTCTTTCCGGCGAATCTTCGCAACTAGAGCCGGAAGTTACTTACGGGGATGTCATCATACCGCACTGAAATTCCACAGTGAGTCTCGAAGAGTAATTAGTCCGGCGTTGAGAAATGGATAAGTAAAGAGTGAACGTTCAAGTTGAAGTTGAACTAATCGTAAGCTGAAAAAACGTTGATTAAAGCCCCACAGAAAGGGAGTACAATCGTAAAAGAACATTCTTGCTCTCCGTCAGGTAAAGTGACTTGATAATTGAATAACGTTTAATTACCTCAGTCAGATAATTGCGGGCGTTTTCCACCCCGCATCAGGTGTTTGCCCAGAATCAACTTGAAATTATAATACTATGCCAAAGTGAAAACATGCACTAAAGCGTGCCAACACTTTGAGGTCATCTAAAATCTATGTGGGTGAAAATCGTGCGGTTTATTTGCTTGAATCACAGGGCAAGTTCGTCATTCTCCTAATTTTCTTTCCATGCGCAGAGATCACTTTGGGTGAAAAGAACGAAGACGAAGTTAATGAAATCAGGGCGTCTTCCACCCCTGGCAAACACAGAGCAAGTTTAACCCTGGAGTACACAGAGTAAGGCGGTGTATACTTTTACTTTCAGTCCCAACACGCAAGCGAGTATAAAAAGGTAACGGGCTCATTTATTAGAGCGGAGAACCGAGGCCGTAGACAAATTGTTAGACAGGAAATGTTGATGCTTTGCGTAGTCCGAAAAGCAGATAAGATAATAATTATGTATTAGTTTTGCCCATTGGGAAAGTTTGAATCTTGTTGGGGGAATCATTCCGGATTGCAGAGAACACGGAGAGAGCTTTTTTACTTCGCTATGCATTTTACAAGCTGTAGGTACCTACTTGAAAGTCGGAGAAATGGATTTCACTCAACTTGAACTTGAAAGAAGTTTATGACGGTTCCTCGGTTAATTAGAAACGTGATGAGGCAGGGAATTTCTGGACAAACATCTTAGAGATAGAGCAGTCTTCGGCGCTTCTCCCTTGGACACAACCTGACACCGGTCGGTCTTAATTCAGAAGTTTTCACGCGCAATACCTACTTATCAACTCCCCAGAGTAACGACGGTATTACCTAAACTTCTTAACTTGGTCAACGCCTCAGAGGAGAAACTTTCCGAGGTTTACTAGGAGTTCGAAGAGTTTGTAGATCTGATGATTTAAGAGCATCCCTATAACAATAATCGTTGAGAATTATAAAGGAATCGAAGTGGAAGCCGAAAGTTCGAAAGGTTTTTAACGCTGGGTACGATTAATGTAATCCAAGCCGATCAAACTTGAGTGGTGCCGAGCTTCGAAGCCTTTAATTATAAAAGTTTGCCTATTTTAATAGAAGATTGAGAGGCAAGGGAATAATGTCGCTTTCTGAATCCGCGCCCATCTTTTTAATCGTTTCACAACGACAAGTAATTTCTTTTTTCGCTCTTTATACACGATATTCTATCACAGTCTAATGACGACGCACAAGCGTTCACAAAAGTTCGACAGATTTTCTCTTACCTTTTTCCAATCTCTTCAGGTTAAAAATATCAACAATGAACAATTCCTGGATACCTATCTTTTTTAATATCAACATCTAAGTATTTAACAGTTGGTAATAATAACTGAGCTAGAGTTTCCTACTAATTCAATGAATTAATGGCTTTTTTTCTAAACCATGATATTCTCTCATCCCGTGTCACGTGATCTCTCAAAAGCCTCGTTCAATTGATTTAAGTGAATTAAACATTCCAACGCCCCACCCGATCTCTGGGCACACCATGACGGTACTAATTTTTGTGCCTCGTGTTTATGGCGGGTATATCTGCTCGGCAGTACGGAATATGTGAGTTTTATCCATAGGTATACGTGTAGAACTGCACCTACGCTTCGCAATTCAGCCCTGCTAAATAAACGTGGCAATGTACCGTTGGTTTATAGCGTTTTGTCTGCGCAGCATAAAACAAGGAAACCGTGGATTACATAAGGGACAAGGGTGGCAACGCCCTCTATGAAAACAAACCCACAGCACATTCGTTGTGTATATTTAGGGCTAAAGAGAAAGCTTGATTGTCAAATTGAAGGGTACAGTTGAAATACTTGAGCAACCCAAGTCATTTAATGAAGACCTGCAGCTATCGTCACTTCTGGATGAGACAACGTGAAAAGGTACACATAATTCTCATACAGAAGAAAGAGGTATTAATTCCGCCTCGATGTCATCTTGACTTGTAACAGGATATTGCCCTGTTTAATGCTTCAAATTGCTTCGACGTAATCGAATATTATCAGGTGGTTTGACAGAGGTGAACTTTTTTTTAGCCCCTGATCCCTTATCTGGCATCTGTTAATACGCGAGACATTGATTGAAGGATTGAATTTCGGATGAAGCTAGAAAGCTTACCAAACTATGGGAGCAAATAATTTGGTAATTATTCAACTCTTAATGAAATGGCTTTTCAATCGAATATCACATCAACTTCGTTTTTCATTTTTATAATTGTAAATCTACAAGGTAAATCACTGTCACCTTGATCTTTCGGATACAGAAACGAAAGTAGCTTCGCAATTAATTAGGTATATATATATATGATTTTAATTGGCAAGCGATAGACGAGCCGGAAAAGAATGTTATTTGTGAGGAGAAGGAAACGAAATTATATTCAACCACCATTTACATTGTTTAATATTGACAACGACAAGTCGATCGACAAAACTCGTTTCGTCAACAATTCAGAGATAATTTCGATATGTGAGCATCGGATATAACGCGCCTGATAGGGATGATTCTTTAACCACAGCCATTCAACAATCAGCAGCAACGAGCTTCAATTGCCCGCAGCGGAAATAATACATCAATTACACGTTCTGAACATATGGAATTAGGAAAAAGCCCGTTTTTAATCAAATAGGCATCGAATCTCCTCGATGAAAAAATAATTTATTAAATGAAATATGTGACAAGAATTTACGATATATTATAGACGTCGTACGTACATAGTTCAAGCTCCGTACTGTACTTTAATATACATGTGCGAGCTTTTTTCTCCGACTATTTGAAACAGCTGGTGTTTGAAGTGTGAATAAAAAAAGACGCACACGTTTCACACGGAACGTTTGGTTTTATCGTTTACGTGGGAAATTGACCGTTCTTCGATCGTATTTAGAGTCTCAGAGTCTTGAAGAACTTTGTAAAAGATGCACATCATCCCGGCACATGACCTTAAAATCTTATTAAAAATGATTATTCGAATTTCAGACGATAAGAACAGTCAGACGACGTTTCATTTGACGATTTATCACCGTATACTAAACTATGATATTTGAAGTCTATATTTCATCTCATTTCTACAATCCATTATGAAGCAGGCTGTAAATGGTGCCAGAAATTTCATAAGACAAAGTAATTTGTTATGGAGGTTCGGCGAACGATGCATGGTCTACGATCTTATTCCGGAAACAACGCTATGAATTGAGAGATGTGTTTCGGGTAATTATCTGGCCACATCCCACCGCCGAGGTGATCAATACATCGTTAATGTATTCGGTAGCTGCAGCCCCGGATTTAGAGATGTCGATGAATTCGTGTTAAACGCGCCCGCAAAGACGTACATCCCTTGTATATATGTTTTGTATGTACATGTACAGAGATGATCTGTGGAAAGTTATAAGCCGTGTGGGTAGGCAACCGGTGATACACTACGAAATGGCAACGCTGTCGATGCGAGAGTCGAATAAGTCGAATGACCGTATCTACAGACGACGTAACGGCAGCTGTCATTCTGCGGCTCTCATGTTGTTAGGTTAGAATGAGAGTTATAAATAATTGTCAGATTTAGATTTTGTAATCACAGTTCCCTAATACAACGGTAAATATTCTTTCTTAAGAAAGTGTAATGGGTTATTCAGGTAATTGCGGATGTCAATATCGGTTTATTTCGAACATTATTAGGTTATAACCTAACATTATTAGGTTATAACCCCGCAGAATGACAGCTGCCGTTACGTCGTCTGTAGATACGGTCATTCGACTCATTCGACTTATTCGACTCTCGCATCGACTACGTTGCCATTTTGTAGTGAAACACCGGTTGCATACCCACACGGCTTATAACTTTCCACAGATCATCTCTGTATACCTGTCCGTATCGACCCAATTCGCATCGCTGATTTTAAGATGTAAACCGATCTTTGCTCGACATTCAGCACCGAATAAATCGATATTGCTCGGGTAGATTTGACCAGAAATATAGACTGTTCAGAATCCAATCTACATAGGCGAGTGAATAACTTTACTTACCTACTCGTTGTCTTCTGCATCTATCTTCGGGTGCAAATTCAACGCGAGATATTACATGCTTTTCTACAAATTTCAAGCAAGATACTTGGTTTTTATTTTTTCTCAAATTTTCCACGGATAGCGGTGCTGCAATTACTCGTTCTACTGTGATTAGGAAATTCTGAAGCCCTTTCTCTATATGATCCGTTCATTTTTCTGATCTAACAACACTTTCATCTCTTTTTTCAACCATCTATGAGGTAACGGTACCCAATGCTCGGACGGTTAAGAGCGTCCCTATAGATTATAGCGCGTATTAGTCATTCAAGGGGCGTTTTTTTTTTTCAGAAAATGACTGGAACCAATGTCAAGCTTATAAGTTCTAGTTTTCAAAACACATGCACTAACTGCCAAAAAGTTAAATATTTCAATAGTCAAGCATTTGAGTGTTAAATAATAGGAAATGTACCAATCTTCGGGTATAGCGGTTGGCGTTACGTCCCCGTGTTCGGACACTATCATATCCCAATTTTCTGACACGTTCTTATAGCGGGCTATTATACGAAGTCCTACTTTTCGGACATCCAGAAATGAATTTTTATGATTCGACCCCCTCGAACAATAATTCGATGTGTTACTTAAGGGGGGAAAACCCTTGAGACGCCTGGAAATAAGTGATTGTTCATAAATTTTTTTAAAAGTGATAAAATAATCACATCGTTTTTAAATTTTGATATTAATATCTTATTACAACTTCCAAGTGTTGAATTTTTTTTTTTCCAATAAAAAAAAATGGTGGCGTTGTAAGGTATTTCTTTAGGCGTCTTTTGTGTGACATGGAAAAGTGCTCTATTCGTCAGATTTTTTTCTATTGATCTGAAACAGAAATGGAAAATATTTTTCGATTTTTGACATATGTGGGGGAAAGATATGCCTACAAAATATAAAAAAATCTAGAATTAAAAATTAAGTAGGCTTTCAATCAAATGTTCATATTTTTGATAATTTTGTCAACAATTCTTACTCCAAAAAAATTATTTATTTACGCGATAACCTTAAAACTGTAAGTATATCATTCGAATACTGTTATATTGAGAAACTCCCAAAATTTCAGCCAGATCGACCAATAACTTTCTAAGCCATAACATGAGCAGTTCTTGAAAATGCAGTTTTGAAATAATCGCGTTTTGCCCGTAAGCGATGAACTCTGACGGCGAACCTCGACGGGCAGCAGCTTATAACTTAGAAATTTTTGATGAAAAGTACTTGAAAAAAAATTTAAATGTAGTTCAAAACATAAATAAAATGACCTCAAAGTTTGAATAAATTACAATCATTTTTTCCGTCTCAAAACAATTCACAAAAAAGCCCAAAAATCAGTCTCCTAATGTGGTTACCCCCTCAATACCCATAGCATAGCAAGGACTTCGAATTATTCTCTGAATTTGAAGCATAACATCAAATTTTGTTCATGTCGCAACTAGTTACGTTATATTTATTCAAATACAGTCCGACCCCGGGCACTGTTAAACCCCACGCACTGTGAACAGCTGAGCCTCGGGCAATGTGAATCCGGCTAGGGCCGACACGCATCTCCAAAAGTGTGAAAAATAAATTCTTAAGGGCAATTGAAATTTGTTTTCCGTGTTCATAACCCAAAGTCCCCGCGTTCATAGGTACTTTAGTTTACAAAACAAAGCATATCGCTGATGTCCGTGTTTATAAGTGAGGACATTTCTTTCTTAACGACATCTTTGAAATCGCACTTAGCAGTTCTAGTTTGTTTTTCATGTACAAAGGTAAGTTTATTTTCAGGAACATACATGATTGATGAAATGATTCACGTTTTCTTTCTGACAAAAATCCTTGACTTTATCTCTTTCTCTAGAGTTGTTCTGACAAGTTCAGAATTTTGAGGTTAGAATTGTATGTAGCTACTACAGTAGCTACGGACCTGAAGCTTCGCTTTCATTGGCTTGTGAGGTAAATGGCCAGGAGTAACAGTGCCCGGGGTCGGATTGTATGAGATACATTTACTTACTCACTAATTGATTATCTCTGTTTTTTCACAAAAATCACGAATTACTGAAACATCACAAGCAATCGCAAAACAAGGCAGCGAAACGAAAAAAAAAAAAAACAACGCTCGGCGTACAGTGATTCGGTCTCTTCGGCTACGTGCTCTCGTACCAGTAATCGGACACGAGATTCGACCGTGGTACGTGCGTGTAATGAATGCCCGGTTAATGAGACTCTGAAATTATTGCATAAAACCTTATTAAAACCAAATTGTGTCGACGATGTCGAAAGCATGTTCGATTCGCTTTCGATAGGTCATCAGTCTAGTCCAGAACTCGATAAAAATAAACCCCCATTCCTATCACAAATTATCGCAACTCCTTGGCTCTTCGGTTTAGAAAAGTGCATCCATGACATGACTGACTCGGACTCGTTAATACCCGGGTAACAATTCAACCCGGCATTTATATGGCGGCCACATGGCCAAACCTACTTGACTATGTGGCGGCTATGATGGCCAGTTCGTGGCGTTGTCCCGGCATGTACTCGGCAACGACAACCAACACTTGTGGCAACTATGTGGCAACAACATAGCCAACGACATGGTTTCTCCCTGGTTATAATGTGGCTGCCATGTGGCTAAACTAGCTGGCAGCTAGATGGTAACAACCATGCACTGACAAGGTCGCGTAACCTTGCTCTGCTGCATCAAAGCCAACTAAATGCTGAATGACTTCGCCACCTTGCCGCCAAGTCATCACCAGGAAGAAGCCATGTGGTTGACCATGTTGTGGCCATATAGTCGCAACGAATGTTGGTACTATATGCCACCAATAACCCACGAATCCGCCACATAGTGGCCATGGCTTTCAAAATCTATGCATATTATGTTTCCATTCCACTAAAATTATACATATTTATATCAAAAAGCCTCAATTAAAAAAGACTGATGTGATATATACTGCCGGGTGCGCGATATAAGTTGCTTGACTCGTAAAGTTACTATTGTAATTATAGGCGGCTGACAATGGGTAGGTGTAGCGAGACCAGCGTTACTTTGCTTGCGAGCGTTGCCGCTCATCTATCGGCATGGCGAGGTACTAAGTAGGCGGCAACACAATGTATGGGCCAGGTAAGTGCCAGGCTACTTTAGGACATGGCAGAGCCAGCTTGGCCCCCATAACAGCCATATGGCATCGCAAGGTGGCGGCCATGTTGATACTAGTTGACATTCAGACATGGCAATGCCAGCTTGGCCCATATAAAAGCCATATAGCATCGCGAGATGGCGGCCATGTTGATACTAGTTAACGTTTAGACATGGCAATCCCAGCTTGGCCCATATAAAGCCAATGTAGCAGCGTGAGATGGCGGCCTGGTATGGGCTGAGTAGCAAGTGTGCATTGGATACATAGTCGAAAGCTATATGAACTAGCCTTGTAGTTGCCAGCATGGAGCAACATTGGTAGCCCAGGTCAATTAGCTATACTATCGCCATGTCAAAAAGCTATGTTGAAACCATATAGCGGCCGCATGGCTATCAAACATCGATCTGCGATGTGGCCGGCCGACAATATTGCCATACTAATGCCACATGGCATTAATGTGGCTTGTGGGCTGGCCATGTAAATTGTTACCCGGGTACCACTCGTCATTTTTACTACTAAATTCGTTATGCAGTGTACAATTACTCAGAATATCAATTAATAATTAAAGGCACAATAGGATACAAGTGTTACTCTCTGTTGCCTGTCGATTATATTGCTAATATAGTGAAATATATGGGCTACTGTCCGAATAGTCCGAACCCGTCCGAGCATTACCGTATGGTTCAATTTCTTCTCGATAGTGTCTTATTGTTTTTTTTTCTTCATGATCGTGGGTCAAAATTACAGTCTTATAGCTCTAAGTTATGCGGAAAACTAGAACGGTACTTTGTGGGGAAAAATTGATGAGATAAGTTTGAGGTATTTTATAACTTTTCACAAGAAAATGACATACATGTGACATAAGCAGCTCTGAATGATTGTGAAACGAGAATTACGTGTGGCCGTTTTTTTTTTTTTTTTGAAACCTTATATCGTTATATTCTTCGGTATGTTCAAATTCGAAACTTTAACAGCGAATTTTCATGTCTATCTATTAAATTTGAGTTGCAATTTCGATTCGGTGTTTATTTTCTATGAATTAATGAAAAAACAAAAAGTTATTCGTGATTATTTACGATATTCTCATACGATATTTACGCGTGACTTTTATTGCATGAAAATATTATGTGTAACATATAGCTCCATATTTTCAAAGGAATAATTAAATCTCAGAGGTTGTTAACTGTGTATCCGGCGATCAAAGGTATATATATGTAATTACGTTTCATTTCTGTACAATATTGGTTAAACATTACAGAAGCTTAATCGGTGTTCCGCAGATTGATATTTACATAAAACTTGAAACACTCTGTTTTTAATTTTATTCGAATTCTACTCCACATGAAATATTCAATACCGATCTAATATTAAATGAAGCATCCAAAACGTAGCTCCCCAATTGTCGAGATTTGAAGCAGAAAAATATTACCAACCCTCCAGTTTTTGTACCTTTTACTCCAGACGATTAATCAAAATTTGTTCCTCATTTTACAAATCTTGACAGATAAGTAGGTACTTATTCATTCTCTCCTCTTATCTCTGCTTATGACTATGACTTATTTTCCGCGCATTTTTAAATGGGTAACTTGAGTAAACTGTCCTTCTTGAAAAACTTGCCAAACTACAGGTGCGCAGTTGCTGGCAAAACGTAATGGCTCTCATATCAAAAAATTCCGAAGCACTTAGCGGACATTTACTTCAGTCAGTTTTTTTCTAGCTAGGCAATGAATTATTCATTTCGAAATGTCAACAAAGAAACCGAGAATACCTTCGACACAGGTGCCAGAGACTGTTTCGTTGAGCACGTAATTAGTATTTACCAACTTCACTCTGATAAGCTCAACGTTTTATTGATAACCATACGGACTTTCTCTCCATTATGCCAGTTCGATATATTTTCAGGTTAAAGTTGTTACAAATTCAGAATTTAGGAAGTGATCCTTTCGATGAATGATAGCTAGATTTGGAAAGGATATCAGTAAATTTGTAAATATGTAGTATGCGGAAAAACTAGTGACATAAAACAGTGTGGCTTACATGTATCGTGGTTATCCGTACTGTTCTCTCCTTGTCTGCGAAGACTACCAGCTCATCATAAACAGACGTATTTTTTTTTTTTGAATAAATGAAAGACATTGAACGGACAGGGTATAAAATCTGCGCACAGAAAAACATCAGACCGTGAAGTTTTCGCGTCAATTTAAAATACATTCATGAATAGATTCCTCTGCCCAGCTTGTATCGGAACAATATTTTTCACACTCTACAGATCGACTATGAAATCTCTCTATTTCAAGATATATTTCTTCAGACGTATATATGGAACACTCGAATCGTTCTCAACCTGCACTACGTATAACAAGGGTCTCAGAGGGATTTTGTATTCCTATACATATCCCTAATATACAACTTCGCAGGAAATGATCAAAGTGAATCTAGGTGAGGTGCAAAGCAGCCAAAGGTGTCACCATAAGGGTTGCGAGTGATGGATGTTCCTACACCCTACAGCCTCCTTGGAAAGTCTAACTCGATATCTGGATCGTCAGAGATTATAACTCCTTGACTCGTGATATTCACTTGTTAATGACGTGATGCATTTCAGATACACCAGAGTTAAAATTAAATCAGAATGAATAAGAGTAAAGTTTGAATGTTAAAGTACAGAAGGATTTTAAATTCCAGTGATTGTATTGAAAAAAAGATAATGTGAATTGTTGCTAAACATGAAGATATTTTATCAAAGTTATACCAACTTAAATAAATTTACCCTGCATAGTTTCTT
This sequence comes from Rhogogaster chlorosoma, assembly GCA_944452935.1. NCBI lineage: Eukaryota > Metazoa > Arthropoda > Insecta > Hymenoptera > Tenthredinidae > Rhogogaster > Rhogogaster chlorosoma. Next base: position 10,446,097 of record OX101800.1, on the reverse strand, counting down.
TCGTGAGAATTTTCAGGAGGAGCCGACTATCTGTTGGTAATAGATCTTTGTTGAAGTCAGAAAAGATCGAGGCTCTGAGGGACTTCAGCTTTAATTAAAAACTGCTAATATAGTTCTGTTCTCGATCATCATAGAACGTGACGTGAATTCAGGTTCCTTAGTTTATGATTCTGATCAAGCAGTTGAAGCAGTTTACAGTCTACAACTTGAGTACCGTCAACATTTGCTCTTTCATAATCTGCAGACTGTCGGTGGTGAACTTTGTCAGTCCAAACCCCTTTTAACATCGTGATTGACGCCCCTAATTGACAGGATTTATCACCTCGGTTCAAAACACTCCCTGAAAACTCTCTCGAAGCCGAATTCTAATTACACCAGGTTCTTCGCTTGAAATTTCCACTTCGGTCGTGAAGTGAATAACGATATTCCCAAAAAAGAGATCATTCGTCTGAAACTACCGTTTTTCATACTTACCCATCAGTGATATCGCTTAGCGGTTCTTCTATCATCATATGTTCTTCGAATGAAACTCAATTATCGTGTAACTCAAGAAGCGCATAATGACCATAGGAAATATCCTGCACTTCGTGACTTGGAGGTCGGTGCTTTCAGCTAACCTTTCCTGACATTTTACTTTCTGGAAGTATGATCTATACAATCTACGGTATGTTGGCCTGATCTCAGTACAATATTAATGATGATTACCTAAAAATTCCGAGTTTTCAGATATCTATATCGCTACCAGTGCTCCTCCACCGAAATCCAGTACACATCCTACGACATTCGTTCATTTTTACTCTATGAGATTTCATGACTATATGTATGTGCTGATCACGCGATTGATGCAGGAAGCCCTTATTCATCGACTGCACGTGTTAACGAGATCGGAAAAGTGTTTGTTATGCCATCGATTTATCGTCATTAATTATAGACGAATGTACAACATCCATATCTAATATCCATGAAGAAACCGTAGGTTCGAAATTTCAACGCAATTCCTGTCTCGATTATATTATAGCTTCGATTTCTTGAATTTCTATTTATGTTTCTTACCAATTATAACCAACTTTTGATCTGACCAGAATTTAAAATAGACTACTTCATATTATTTCGTCAAGATCTGTCCCTTGCTCATTCTAATTGTAAGCTGTGCTTTACTTCTCGAAATGTCTAAGATCTCGAACAAAGTTTATAATCGACAATGAGTAAGGGGTAATTATCCGCCAGCTGGTGCAAATAGCGTGCAGTTTAACGTCTAAACAAACTGTGCAGCCAATTGTGAAAACGTTAATGAAAGAGACTGGAGAGATGTTTCCGGTATCAGATTAAACACTTATTTATTTTTAAACAGATCAGACAAGAGGCATACTTACCTGGCAAAGCTGCCCAGTTAACAAATCAGACTGTTAAGTGAAACCGATAATTTCGCACATCCAACGCATTCGAAGTTCAAAATTTTCAATTCAATTCGCGAGAATACGAATAAGATCATTCCGCCAACCGTGATTATATGATCACTTCGAACATCTGCAACGTATAAACGAGTTGGGTTGATCAAACTCGTCTACTCAGTTGAAATGGCAGAATTTCAATGTACAATGCGAAACCTACAGGCATTTCATATTTCATATTATTACTACAGGAAATGTATTTCAATATTTCCGTCTCGTTGCTATTCGTCCTTCCGTAAAACTTGTGGCTATATATTTTTATCTATACCATTTGTGTACGTGGAGACCAGAAAAATGTCCAACAACTTCGAAGAGCCGATAAGACGTCATGACGTCAATATACACGCCATCATAAAACATTGCTATATAAACGTACGGACTTTAGCCAAGAATGGAGTTCTATGATCATCGAACCAAGCTGAAAGGAACCGAAATACATCAATTAGGGATTTGGACAATCGTTCGGTATTGGCCTTCGTTTAGACGCCACTGCCAGGTGGCAAAGAAATTACTTTTCGAACAACGCCTGTAACATTTCAAGCAAAGGGCAGGTAATTGAATCGAACAGGCCACATATTCCGATCGAAAAACGATGTACCGGTGTGTAGTACGAGGCTTGGCTCTTTTATTACGGGCGTGGATATAGCCGATCATACAAATGTCCAAATTTTCGATATTTTCTACAACGCTTTTACCCCATGAGAATGGTAATTCGATTTTAAATTGGGCTTCGGCATTAAGACCGGAGTTCTTATAGACATAGATTTTGATTTCAATGGTCTACACAGCGATAAAAAATAATAAATTGGATTCCTAAACCAAAAGCGTCGTTCCCTCCAGATGTGATATCCTCCTGCGTTCTCACGACATATCAATCCACGAAATACTTTCCTTTGAAGCTGTGTATCCGCTTGTGCTTGCATAAGGCCTCGTAAACCGGAAAAGGTTGAACAAGAGTGCGATAAGAGCTACGTAAAGTTGTTTCCTTATGCCAGAGACATTTCCACCCGTACTTCCCTTTGTGTAGGTATGATACCTTATCACAGCAAGCAAAGTTTTATAGAAATCGTATTTCCTTTTTATCAGAAAACTGAGCTTTACTCAAGATCTTGTTGGTCGGGTTATTTGAATTGCAGCGAAAATAGCCAAATAAATGTAAATCAAGGGATACCAGGTTAACCGGAGATCAATGACTCCTAATTCGCGCGAATTCCAATTTTCCGCCACATATCTAGGATCGCGGTATGAATCAATTAAGACTAGACAATTAGCCCCGACGCTTGCCGAGTATTAATGAAGTATTGATTTCTAATTTTCTCCACAGGCAGAACCGTCGATTTATGATTAGATGGTGAAATGATCAACCCCAGGAGATGGGTGCCGGGTGACTCTCTTTTCTCTTTGAATCTTGCCGCTGCTACTCCCCAAGGGTTATATAATTCCATCCTCATTATAAATCCAATGCTTCATTGTGCTTCGGAAGTCTTGCGTGAATTTACGTCGCAAAATAATCGAGAGAAATATTTTTCTCGTTTATGCGTATATTTGTAATATTATAATAAGGAAAAAAGAGAGTGCAAATGCTTTTTCAATTTCAATTATTAGCTTGAGATTTGATACGGAAAGTAATCAAGGAATTAGTGATAAATAAATGTAACATCATATCTTCTCTTGTTGGAAGTATTTTACTTGGAAAATCCGCTTTTTGCGGGTAAAGGTTGAACTCATTTGAAACTATGGCCTGCCTCTAACCTCCAGGGAAGCTTCTAGGTAAACCTCAATCTTTGCCGACGTGTTTTTAACCCAGAAGATTGTCTAGTTTCTCGGCGAAGGGTCCAAAGAAGATAAGCGAAATTTGGGGCTACAGCCGAGATCAGATTAAGAACGGATAGATGAATGGAGTTATCTGGGGAGATTCGGCTTTCCTACCTGTCGAGTGCAGTTACCGTGATCGAGAGGCTTCGGCTTATTTCAAGCTGGGATGTTTTATTTATTCACACAGAAACCATATCTACACGAGCTGAGAGCTGGAGTTCATAAAACTCTAAATAGCTTTGCGTTTCTATTGGATCAAAATGATGCTTCGTCGATTTCTTCTTATTTTCACATATATACTTATCAGAGTGAAATAAATTTCTTCGCGAATATTTTGTCATATCGAAAGAACTCCTCAGCGAGCAACATTCTTCGATATTCAACTTGATCTAACATTGATATAAAATCGCAATTCGGATTCTCGCGATGTCAATTTTGTCTTCAGAATACTATAGCTACTAGAAATACGGGGTTTTGGAAAGATTGAGCACCCAATAAGAGTTCGGGAAAACTATCAATCGCGTTGGCCAGGTCATCAATTGTCCTCGTCTTTCGGCCGGTTTTCTGTCTAAACAACTACGGTACAAAAGGCACCTGCTCAGGCTGTCACCGAGTGCGTTTACATTACGATTTCCGCTTTACAATTCGACTCATAAGATCCTGAAATCGTTTACATAAATTCTCGATAGTTACGACCACCGTTAACGATTTATTTTCTCGAATGATTACTCCATCTAATGGTAAGTCAAGATAGTATTTCAAATACGTATCCATTCCGTTATATATTGACAATGCGTAAGATATTCTATATGTTATACGATTTGTTACACATGGGAAATTCGATATCAAAATTCGAAGGATCAAACACCCTGTTAAAAGGTCCGAATATTATTCATCACATGTGTGGAAAAAGTCTTCGAAAACATCTATATCAGTGTGAACTTCGAGCTTCGCAATTCCTTGTAATGCAAAGATCGTATACATCGTGGAACCGGATTGAGTCATTACTTTTATGTACTTACATTAGTCCAGAGTTCTGGGCTTCTACGGTAAACCTACTTTAAACGTGATAGCCAGTGGTTACTGTTTACAGACTAGTGGCTTGAATGCACGGTCAGATGTATGAGCGAAGTGTATACGATGTTTGCCACATCATCCGTTTGAAATTAGGTCATACCGTTTGATGTCTAATAAGCGAGATATAATTCCAAAGACAAAGATGGTCGGCGTTTTCTTCGATTTTATCCAAAATTTGGAAGATTAATTGCATTTTGGAGAGCCAACCGATGATAGGACAGCAAGTTTCAAACCAAACAAGCGGCTTTAGGCTGCCGATGTGTCAGCCCTTCAACTTCCCGTTTTTTTTTTTTTTTTTAATTCTGTTATTCAATACGAAAATAGAAGGGGAAAAATCTGAAGATTTTTATGAATTTTTTCCAGAATTTCATCTTTTTATCTAAATCCATCCATCTGTTCTCAAGTTACGACTAGGTACCTACCTACATTTTTTTTTTTTTTAGAAATGTGTTATTTCAATAATTCGAAAACTACTGAACCGATCACAGCCAAAATCTAATCAGTTCTAAGGTTGAAAGAGGCGCGGCGATTGAGACCAAGTTCATCAAAATCCGACCACTCGTTCTCGGGATATCGTCGGACAAAAATTTATCACATACGTACGTACGTATACATACATACATACACTCACACAGAGACGTCCATTTGAAAATGATTGGAGGTCATTCTCCGGACTTCAAAACATGGAGATCTAGTGAAAACTCAACTATTCAATAACTTTTTTTTTTCTTTGAAATCAGAGAAACGGAAAGTTAAAAAACGCTAAGAAACAATCTTATCGTTAGTTTCGTTGATTGATTAATCGCTCGCGTTGATCACATCTAACGTTCAGAAATTCTGTTCTAAAATCCGAACCATTATTCATAACTTGCAGTTTTTAATGGTTCATAAAATTTTGGTACCCTCCTTCAAGTCACGAATCGTTTGTTTTGTCCTGTAGCAATTGAATAAGTCTCACGTATGGAACTGGTTCGAATTTCCAAACTTAATTATTGGATAACAAATCGAAGGTCGTCGATCATCATTTTATGGATAAGAAAAAAGAATACTAGGGATCGGTTGTACGAGAATATCTCAGAATTTCGTGATTCGCTGAAATGTGCATAGGGGTTGAAAAAAGTCATATTACACAATCAGCAAAAATTTTCGACAGTGTTTTTCGTCTTACAACTTAGGAAACAGGTGGATCAGATGTTCCTTGTCTAACACATTGATATCGACGCGATTTGATTTATATTTCCGAGCTCGCATTCCACCCACTTTCAAATTGAGGAATTCGTCCAATGTGCCAAGAACTCGTACCAGTTCTCCGCCATATGGCACATATGTTTACAACAAGTGACGGCAGAATCCGTTGCGAATTATATGACGTCATATAGCCCACCCTTACGTCATACGTTCGAATACAACGCGGAGCTGCGGAAGAAGGACCGAGCACCAAGCCATATAATTTGAATTCCGGAGGGAAATTTGAACAGGTGCTTGAAATTCCATGTCAGTCAATTTTGGGAGAAAGTTTCTTGATGAGGAAATGATCGGTGTCGAGTTTTTGCTTGAAACTAAATCAGCCAGACGAAATCATGTCGTAAAAATTAGGGGTTCTTTATAGCCACTTGACCTATAAAATTGGAATCGAATTCCTTCCATATCTAAAACTCTTCCGATGGAGTGGAAAACCATTCGCGAATATAGAATGGATATAGGTTCACCTCTGAAGTGGTAGCAGCCTCTTTTAACTAAACGTGGCGGAGCTCGGATGAAAATAAAATATACTTTTCTCTCTGAGTTCTGATTCAGAGTTGAGCCTAATTACCCGCAAGGGAAAAGGAAAGATACTCTGACCCACGAACATGAAAAATACACAGAAATAACATACGTGTGAATGTGTCTTATGGCAATTCATCTTTTGGACTATACTTCACCTGCCATCTTTCATTGGCATGAATCACGGAAATTTTTCACACTACATAACGTATACTGATATTTCACGTGTTTATTTATGGTCAGGTAATAATAACCTTTGCCCAGCTACCGCCTTGCCTCGTAATAATTTTCTGAATTGCACATCGTGATGCAATGCTGTTTCACTTTCTCCTCCTGCAGTAGTGCGTTCATCATCTAGTTCTGTTTGTCTTGGCAGCTTATCTTCAAGCACGTATCTCGATGCTGGATCAATCTCGACGGAGGATTAGTAGCAACGAGCTATTACACGCAGCTGCTACTATATACTACGATATTATGTTTTCTCGTCTCGCAACACAAAAATTCACATATATTTCCTCATTTCAAAATATTTGCTCTGCTCCGTTCAATGGACTGACTTAAGCCCGAGTTGGTCCATTGGGTATCGCCACACACGAACTATTTCAATATCCATCTATTTGGGTGCACCCCTTTGTATTGAAAAAGCCAGCTGCTCATGACGAGGCGAAAATCAAAACGCTTGACTGTATAAGCGTCGGTTTATCCAGCGAGCAACGTCGTTTATCGTACAAAGTCAAATCGATGCGATATCAAACTTGGTCCCGTTAATTATGCATTTTGAATTTTTATGTTCTGTCTATTCCTCTCACTCAATATCCACTGAAACTTACATTGACCATGTCAATAGGAAAGTCAGGACTAAATATCACATCAAGTAGAAACAGAATATTGGAAGAAAGGCGGGTAATCGAGTAGCGGCTACATTGAGGCAACTCAGGCAGTGCTTACCTACAGCCTTCCCTCTTTCGATTAATGCTTCCTGAGCTTTTCTGTCTGGGATTGGACTCGATACTCCATTGGAAATCCGATCGAATTTCCCTGCGCAATCACGAGTGGATCTATGATCTCGTCCAAACACTCACGTACCTCTGTCCAGCATCTACCATGCGATTGTGGCCATAACAGCTCTTCCTGGCCGGCGTAGATCCGACTTTTAGCGGCCTCGTATACCTTCTTTGGATCCGTGTGGTGGAGCGTGGATCCCATTACTCTGAAAGCTTGTGAAAATGTGTGAGGTAAATGCTGTACCCCTGTCACTGACAATTTGACCAAGTACCTACGCCAAATAGGGCAAATACTCATTCAAGGACCTTCGTAGCCGATTTTGCTCTCGTATCACGGGAAAGCTCGATGATAAAAAATTCCCTTAAGCTATCTACGCCGACTAATCCTAAGAGATATATATCTGACATTAGGGTTTTTCCACTCTTATATTTGTGTCAAGTTTCACTATTTCACTTGGTGATCTCCTCTCTTCCAGGATATATTTAAGAAGATGTAGGTCCGATTCGACCTCTCCTTGCACTTCGTGGAATGTCGAGGGATTGAGCTGAAACTCAACACCTTCTTGGCTTCGCCACAGGCATTGGAATCCACGTCTTTACCCCCATGAAAACTGCAAGAATTCTCCATGCCACTATTGAGATTTCGAGACGCATTTCTGCTGAGTGGTCCAATTCTGACGGCAACATTTAAGGCATTGATAAACTTCTGATAGGCGTGTTGCCAATCTGACGATGCATCACTGTCAGCACTGCTGGCCGATTACTTTATAATCTGATTATAGCTACGTAGTAACAAACGAGACTACTCGCGTTAAATTATATCCTAGCTAATCTATCTCTTCATTTTCCGAACTGAGAGATATTCTACGAATAAATATTGGCCCGCATTTCGCACGGACATCAATATCGCATAGAAGGAAATACTCCGATGTGTTCTGGTCTCCCAGAAAACAAACAAAAACTTTACACATTGGCTGTTCGCGCAGATGTTTGCTTTTTTCCCGATCAATGAACCGCCTTGATCCTTGGCCGGTCAATTGGTCCATGGTCCCTCGTAAACTGCTGAAGATTTGATCCCAGCTGCAGAATGCTATGACCTAGCCAATTCATATCAGAGTTCAACCTTGCTCGGAGTCAATAACGGGATAAATTGATTTTTTTATGAAGAACGGACCTACTCGCGGCCAGAAGTCAGTTAGGGGATATCCTGTAAAAATTTGATAGTCCAAATAAAATGTGAAAACTAGAAGACAGAGAAATTATTCGTAATAATTGTAGAGGTGCGAATGCCGGCGAAGTTCTGATTCTCCTTGGTGGTTGACCCTCTTTGTATACCTACGCTGGTACCTGTTGCTTGTCTCTCCTGTCCAGCAAACTGACACCTCCGTTATCCGGCTCGCTTTTGTGTACTTACTACGCTTCAGGCTTCTCGGGTTTTAATATAACACACCAGATTATAGAGAAGTGTAATAGCCACTGACACGCAACACTAAAAAAATTACCTCATGCTTACCAAACATGCAGAGGATTAACTGAAATGAGAGATCGCTATCAATCCTTTCTACCTTTGTACTTCAAAACGTAATATCTCGTAATTAAGTAAACGGGATGATTAGTTATTATTGTACTTGCCTATTGGACCGCGAATTCCATCTAGCTCTGTAATTATCGTATCATATTATGTAGGTATATTAGAAATCAACCATGACAACCGGAGAAATGAAGAAATGATCTGCTTCGTTGAACAACTATTATCTTTGAAATAAATCATCTCTCTCTTAGATTGTCGGATGAATAATATGACGATCTAATCAATTAATTTTATTCTTCGAATGCTGTTGAGATCTTCCTCTTCTATTCAAAATAATTATTCAATATTTCAACCGTTTATATTTCACCGGTTGGAATGAATCTAAAATTGTGACTAGGAAGAACATTTTGTCAAATCTGTACGACAGTTTTTCTAATTCCCGGATCGGTATATAATTGCTTGTTTTTATGATAATTATATATTGTTAGCATCGATTTTGAACAGGTATACCTAATCTTGTCTTGTGAGTAGTAAACCGTGATCGCGCACACTCGCTCATGAATATGCAAGATTGAGTCAACCCCCAAGCGCGGACACGCAACTGAAGCTCCAGTCAATAACCCCTTTGCATGCAGTTTTGCATAGTAGTAGTTTTGCACTCGTTCTGAGGCTGCTTGAGCAACAGGGGAATATGAAATTTTCAATTTCTAAGCCAGAATAGCCTTGGAATCTTGAAATTAAATTAAGCGCCACGCCGGACCCAGATGCTAATCTTATCCTATTTGGATTCATAATTTTTCGGATGCACAAGACGCTACTCCAACTTATTAATAATTCATAACGCTGAAAAATGTTTACACGCACACACATAATACTAAAAAGTGTAAATGCGATAGATATCATTAAATTAAGAATTATATTCATTTTGCGAGGTCCAACTTTCAACGAATTCATTGTTAGACAGTTCAATTCGAATTGAAAATCTTATACGTATTTGTTCTATAATTTCTAACATTTAATTCTCACAATTAGATTACAAAACCCTTCATCAATCCTGTCCTAATTTTGTCCAGATACAAACAGCTTTCAATACTACTGAAGCTCATAGTTGATCGGGCAAAATCGCTTAGTCGACTTTTTTCAAATCTTGAATATTGCAAGGTAAACGTTTTCTGGTATTAGTGAATGCTCCCTGACAGTTGAAGAAGAGCGTGTACTAGGTACCTGTTGAACTATTCATATGACAGTGATATAGTGCTCCTAATATTAGCAAATATCATGCCCTGCAATAATATGCAATTGATGGTGATTTTAGTTGTAAGACGCGTTGAATCGCAATATATTAGAGTACAATTCTTTGAATCAATCTATATAGGGCGATTTTGATGATTAACATTGATCGTATAATTTTGATAAAATTTTTGACGTACATTTGTTTGCCAAATTATTGAATCTGTGCCACGGAGCGTGAAAAATAAAAAAATTTCGTTAAATTATTTTCCTTCGCGTGCAGATGACGTAAAGTGTATTTTATTCGTACTTGAACGCAACATTGAATAATAACAGATCTCATTTTTTTCTCTCGGTCCATTGAGTCGGCGCAATGGGTCGAATTATTCTTAGCCCATCAGATCAGCTACAGGTCACGAATTTTTCTCGATTCTCTTGGGAGAAATGTTGATAATTCAATTGTTAGACTGATGGTAAGTCAGAGATGAAAATACCGTATTTTGTCTGATATACGTTCGTAGTATATTTTATATTGTTATAAATTTTCAGTACCATATCCCTCAGGTCACATAAGATGTTCTAGATCAATATGTATTATGAAATATCATGTCATAAAACTCAACGATGAGCAAATTTTTGTCAATCACGTATTTATCTGAGGGTAAACTTTCCAAAAATCCATGCAGGCCAAATAGAGCAGAATAAATTTCTTGCCGGTAAAATTATACTCACCAGCGGAAGGAGTAGGATAAAAAATAATCAAAGATTCTGATTTATCATTCCTCGCCAATGGATTTTGTGTGTGCGATTAATAATAAGATGAAAATCCATAATATCAAAGGAAAGGGAATCCATCATCAGCAATTTTCAGGATTTACGGCGGCGCGCTACAAGTTCAGGGGGGTAATCGAGAAAAAGCCATTTTGCTCATCAATTTGTTTCTTGTTAAAGGAGACACGATTACAAAGCCGTGTTCACGTGCAAGTATACCGCACGAACTTCCTACAAGCTACAAGATATTATCGATTGAGGTTGATCGCTAGCCATGAGACATTTTCTCATAAAAGGATCGCGCCCGACTTAAAATCGATTTTTCAGATTATGTTCGTATCGCGTGTGTAATGCGATACGCTGATGGCTTTTGCTCTATTTCATCTTTCTAGTTGTCAATATTCCCAAGATTGCAAGTCTGAATCGATTTTCAAGATTGCGTTCGTCTTGGATTCGTATGCACGGTAGATACCTCTATGAAACTCAACGGGACGCAAGATATTCTCTTTTTTCTCTCTATTTCCATATCCTTTTTGATTCTTTTTATTTTTTACATTTCATTCCCGTCAATATTTCTCCAACTTACCCAATGGTCATGTACGATCTTTACAGTCGAACTATTCGTCTCGATCGCTCTCGAACTTCTCTCGCTGTTTTGAATATTTTTTCACCCGAATACGCGTCTTGATTGATAAGAAGAATATCTGCAATAAAGTCTAGCGAACGGAAGAAGGAGCAAAGGCAAGTATGTGAGCTATGAAATGGGTGCTTTAAGCGGAAGTAGCAGCACGTAAACGAAAGACTGATCGGTCTCGAGGGAGTTCAAGCCTAAGATTCATTTCCGCCAGAGTTCATAGCCGTTGATAGAATACGAGGGGCAGGTGAATGAAATATTGTCAGTCTGGTTGGTAACGTCGAGGAAAATCTGCACAATCTTGGATTTTTTGCGAAAGAATAGAATTTGAATAATTAGGCTCATTTCTTATTGCCATCAAATTTCATGCACTTTGGTTCCTTCATTTTATTAAATTAAGCTCGTAGGATTCCGAACCGTTAGAAGCAGTAAGTCTGACTTCTTTCAACAGTCGAGATCAAGGAGAATGACGGAAGCGTGTTTTAGAAAGGCAAATAAGAAGCTTGTACAAAGTTTTGAAAGGAAAACGCCTGCGATATTACCAAGACAGTTTGTTAGAACCGTCTAATTTATGTCTTACAGTTGGGAGCATTCTGTTCCCTTTCGCTGAGCATAATGACAAAGGCTTTCAGAAAAGATATTAAAAAATTTCACCCATCTATTGCCTTGGCTCACTCGCATATATTAACGACGAAAATTAGTCAAATTTGTGGAAAATTGGTAGCGATTCAAAAATCGTTGTTCATAATTGCTGATCCTACAATTAGTTCTTCAATTTATGTTCCATGTTTTATATTACAGAGAGCGCGGGGGAGGATGAGGATAGCATCACCGGGGGCATCGGCCCTATACCAGACCGCAGTGGGAGCGGAAGGGAAGGCACCGGAGTATCGTTTCCGCTGAGGATGGCGGCAGCGATGAGGGCGCGTTCTGGGACTGGCGGATTCCTCCGCGGACCTGGATCGAACATCAACGTTGATCCAGAGGCACCGCCACCCCCACCTCTTCTTTTACAGTCACCGATGCAAACAACAAGCCTACTCGACAAACCGGAAATCGATAAAAAAGTCAAAGTATGTAAAACTTATATGTTATATAATATATATAGGTATAATGGACTTTCCATTCCATATTTTCGACCCAGAAGAAGAGAGTAATGAATGAAACTAAAACTGGGTGAAAATCGATCGGGCTTAAGATAGCGGAGTAGGTACTTCGTTTCCTAGACAAGAATAAGGAGCATTTGGTCATGAGGATTTGGAACAGAGAAAAATCGGTCGTATTACCTGAAACATGACTAAGCACGGTCAGTGACTTATGATGCACGATTTAATGAAAGAACCGGAGTCCATGTTTTAGCTGTCACTGACCATCAGACGTACCCTCAATGATTGACTAGCACTAATTCTCGGCGTATCTTGAACGGTTCACCACACAAATCATTTATGCGCAAACACTTTGGTTAGGCTCTGAAAATTAACTGTATAAACATTTCGGAACGAGAGAATCCCCTGCCTATAAACGAACCCTCTACGACTGACACTGTTACATGGATCTATCAGAGCTTCGATTTCAATGATTTCTCATTTACCCATCAGGCGTATTATAATCGTTCATGGTTTGATTTTGGCTTGATCCAAAGACTCAGAGATGTTTTGTATTGAATATTGTGTGGAATATGCCGTAGAAGAATTACCACTATGTCAAGAACTGGCATAAACAGTTATATTTATACCTGGGGAGATTTAGCGAAGATATAAAGCTACTCGTTGGGACCAGGGTGCTGATAACTGGGACGGAAGCAAAGCGCATGGTGATTAAAGTTTAACAACCGACTAGCTGAGTGGCATTTATCGGCTCGTTGCCCAAACAACATTTGTTATGGGTACATACAGACATACGTTAGGCAATCGACTCCAAATTAGTGATGTTTTGGACACTGGAGCATATAGACCGATGTTCGGTCATATGGCATTAACTAATCGTTGAATGCAATCTGTTAAGTTAAGAATTGGATAAAATATGGAGTAAACTCGACTTAGACTCTCTTTCCAAAGATTCATTTGAACCTCATTTGTCTCGTGCATTGTAACATGACGCTTCTGGGGTGAAATATGAAGTGGGTACTAGTACCTCGAAAAAGGGGCCAACTCATTTTATTTCCTGATTATTTCCAAGGCTCTTCAATGTTCGGCATAAGCCTATCGCACCGCAGTTTGTAAAATTGTTTGTAGATCGTTTGTCTGCAAAGTATTTTTTCTACAAACTTCGCAGAGCTTGCGGAAAGAATTCGCAAGCTTCTCGCCGAATCTAGTCTTATAAATGCGACGTTTCTTGCAGGATCACTGCTTTGAGCTTGATTTATACGTTTCGAAAATTATTCCACGTTTTGATGCTACGTGATTTATAGCAGGGATCTTCTCTCGAATACGCCCAGAGCTCAGACACTCGATATCTGTGTAATCGATATCTGTTACATCGTTGTTAACTCAGCTTCTCTTCTCCGAGGCTCCAACCCGGTGTCCAATAAATTAAAAAACGAATTTATTTAACAGCTATCGAGCGACAAACTGCTTCAACATGGCTAAAAATGTGTTCCTTCAAAGCATAGAACAACGAAAGTATAGCCCACATGTTTGTCTGCTTTAAGAGAAATATAATTCATTTACCGAACGTAACGCTATACTATGCTTCATAAAAGGGTCAGATTTGATAAATCAAGCACACCTGGTCCTAGTGAAGGGGTGATATAATAGCTTAGCATGCAAATCCGAAGAGTTCCTTAGATAGGAAGTACCATAGAAAAATCCTGAATTATAAATTCCAAGCCGGAATGAATGGACAGCGTTTGTTGGGTGTTGAAAAAATTTGACTTCCGCTTAAAGTGAATAGATTTATCAGCAGATCTTTTTGCAACAAATGTCCACTATCACCTCAGGATAATAAGCCTTCCTGGTGGATTCACCACTGAGCACATTTACGTCGAGCAGCCCAAGTTTAGCGCTTAATCCTCGGCAGTCTGAACCGTTAACGCAACGTAAATGTACCTTTGATGCAACTATGTAACCCCTGCGGACTCTGGATTCTCGAAGCTAAACCACTGACCTCCACCCTCCATCAAATTGCTAAACTGCGCTGAAACGCATCGAGCATAAAGTTAATAATGGCCACGAGGCGATACTGTGATCTCCAGGAGGTCTACCGGGGCTCTAATATGCTATGACCTAGCTCAGCAGGCTTTTTACATTTTTTATTTGCAGTTGCTCATCCGTATGAGAATCTATCGAGGTATTGAAACGAATATGCCTGCTTAATTCGTATTATGATCTACCTGATGTGAATCGCTGCTTTTCATGCAGAAGACAACCGTTCAGGTTTCTGGTCCGAATTACTTATTACATGGATTTTTTTCTTATGAATTTCCAAATGCACGACGAATTTTAAGTATTCAGCTAATTTTTAGTAAATGTATTCCCCGATCATACTCTAGCTGAAAGAGGTAAAAAATGATTTGCAACGTACGTTTTGTATGGAACATGGAAATCCGTAGCGTCAGAAATTGTATTACATGCATGCAGGTGCTGTAGAGAATTTATCACGTGACAATTCATTATACAGAATGACGTTTTTGATATATTCTGGAATAATACCTACATACTCATGCGGATTTAATGACTTCAATATATGGAGGAACAGCCGGCTTACAATTACTTAATACCTCGTTAACGCCAAAAAAGGGGGTTTGAAGATTTTCGAAGGACCGACGATATTCTGGAGTAACTTGATGAATAACTTTGGCATTTAACTAGCCCCACCAAGCCCGGGTTAAGCCAACAGGATTAGTCTCATTACTGATCTGTTGTTGGGCGAACTCAACTCGCTAAGGTTCTACGAGATGGAGAAATTCGGAGAGCTAAATTTCCATCTGCCTTTTTAATCCGCACAATGAGACACGCAAATAGCATCATGGACGCTGAAATAGGAACACATCGCCAATTCAAGAATCGCAACCATATCTTCACCTTATAAAGTTTCTGTCGGTTTTGATTGCCAATTTTGGACGTAGTGTGACACAGACTTACGTGTTTTCTTAACCAAACGTTAAATTAAAAGCAATGTGCGAATTGAATCGCAGAAAGCCATTCATTCACTAGCAATTTATTTATTTATAAACAAATTGGTGAAGCTTGGCTAGAATTTATAGAGTAAGCGCGTCGAGCGGCACGATGATGAATTCATAAATGCATGAATAAAACGGACTTTCAAAAAAAAAAAACTTTATCATAAGAATTAGAATTGGTGAAGCGTATATCTTGCTTTCACATTTATATAATTATTATACCTTTCTATCCAGCGATATCAATTCGATGCTGGAATAAGATTTTTTCTTCTTCTTTTTTTTTTGTCAACTTTCTAGTCAAAGACTCGTCCGATTTGAAAATGATAATATTCATACTTTGTTTATAAGAGGACATAGCCATTATTGGATGCGTTAGCGAAGGTGATCGATAGCCGAAATTTTATTGAGTTTAAAAGTTGAATAATTTTGGTATTTTTACCCTGTAGCTACGAGATGAATATTAATGAGCGAAGTGTTCGACAATATTTTTCGTAAATTTAGCGTTGGTCTGAACCATTGTACCACAGCGATAAGAATTAGAGATGTAAGAAAATCGTCCTTGGGTAGAAAAAGGTATAAAAAACAACTTAAATTCCGGGCCGAGCGTTCTTTCTTCGGGAAGAAACGCGTTCGAAAAAGTTTTTAGTTTCCGAAAAGTTCGTCACCTCTAACTTTTACTTTTCTGAAGCAGCTCGCTGAAACCTGGCTCATGGTCGTTATTACAAGACCCAATTCCCGTATACCCCAAAATCACTCAGTAAGAATGCGTAGATCCAATAAACAACAGTTGGGAAGGAAGAATGCGGACGGTTCAGCATTATAAATTTTTTTGGAAGTTCAAGGAGATTGAAGGGTAGGATTTTTCATCCTTTTTTCCTAAGTAAGAGCTTTTAGTAACAGTATGTTCGCGGATTGATTGAAAATAAAAAAGAAGATAATTGTATGTAGTATAATATTATGTATACTGGTCTTCCTAGCAATATGAAAAACTAGGTTCTTGGGGAAATCTCTTAGTAAGTGTTCCCGATTTGAACAAAGTTCGTCCGAAAACCGGGCAGATCTAATTTCTACTTATTAACTTCGTATCCCAAAGGATTCCAGGTGCAGCCTCCTGGGAAAAAGGAAGAGGATCGGGGCTGACAATTACGGTCTCTTCAAAGTTAGTCCATCCGTGGCGTCGTCTTACTGAACAAGTCGCGATTATTTCGATTTGTCAGGAGGTATTCAGGCTGAAATTACAACCACTGGCTCTTTTCTCCCCGACGAAACGAAACAGCCAAGCGTTGGATGGCCATTTTGTTCTTCGGAGCGTGAAGGAACAAGGAGAACTAGAGTGACGGGTGTTTCGCAATCCCAAATTACTCGACTGAAGACTCTCGCCAGGCTGATGAAACAGACTTTAACTATATGAAAAGCGAACAATGACAGCTTTAATAAATTAGTATTCGCATTCAGAAGTTTTGCTACTCAGCGTGACTCCCGCCCCTGCGAAGTACACGAAAATTCGCTACTCACTTCGTAATCTCGTTCGTAATATAAAACACGGGTAATCCTGCGTGTAAATAATTAGCGAATTTCATGGACACCAGGAAATGGCGAATTCGTCGTTGTACCATGTCCTCGTAGAAGATAATAAGCGCAGTGTCATTTTTTTTCCAAGACATTATTCGCTGGTTTTTCGGTAGCACAGCGGATGGTCACCTGAGGATATTAGAATGGGGCACCCTGTATAAACACGTGTACATAGACGTGTATGAGTGTGCTCAGTTTTACATACATATGATGTGTATGTATACCTATACGGGACATAGGCGCAAACAATTGCCGTAATGACGCAGCAGAAGCGTCTCGACGGCGGCGTTTCCTCGTGGGCAAACAACTACTATACCTACTTCACAAGTTACTTCCCACACCAAACGAGCGAAATACTTTTGTAAAAGTCCCACGAACAAACATGATAACCGCGGAAACCCGCGGGAAGTTCGAGGCTTAGTAGGTAAAAAAGAAGAAAAGTTTTGTTCCCCGTTTTTTGAATTCTAATCTCTGCGGCCAGTATTGCATACATACCTATACCTATAGTTGCCGCGAGAGACATTTTATCGGAATATTTTCGCGAGTCAGATAAGCCGCAGTCTGAACTTTTTTTCTTCTTCATCCATCCTCGCGAATAAATTCCAATACTCAGGATCGGTAAAGTATCGAGAAATCACTGAGCACCTCGGATCGGTATCGGAACCGAGTCCGATATTTTTGAAAGAGGAAAACTCCGGGGTAACCAAATTGCGAGGCGGAGAAGCCGCAATCTCGTGTCTTGAAGCCAGGTTATAGACTCGGGAAGACTTTTATTCTATTTCTAAAAGAGATTGAAACGATGGTCAAAGGGAAAATATTGAAGCAGTACATGGTACTCGAGGAAAGCTAGAGTGGACGTCCAGAGACCGGGGAATATGAGGGGAATAAAAAGGGATAAAATGGGAACGACATACCCCACTCGGATGACGCTGAAGACCGGCACTCCGTGTTTATCCTGGCGCTCCCTAATTGTCAAGCCATGCCACGCCCTTACCACACACTGTCCATCATAGATCCTTTACACAGGTTATACTCTGCCTCGATAAATATTCTCTAATCCTATGCCAACACTTATCCTGGAAATCTACGCAGACAAAAATACGCTTCGATCCGAAAACCGAAAAGCTCTGATTCCCCAGGTACCTAATGCGGGAGCAATTCTCGGTCTTGGACGTATTTTCGTCCGCCAGAAAGCCATTTCTCGATCTCATTATCACATTTAAGCAGAAAGCATTTCTTCGGATATCCTTTATGCTGATAAGTCCATGGTAATCCAGACTAAAACTCAATTCTGATAGATGAAATGGAATTTTTTATCCCAGAGTTCAATCAATTTCTCCATTTCTCGTTTCCATCCTATCCCGACAGATCTGGGCTGCAGATCTCTGCATTTCTAATGTCAATAGAATGTATAGCTGATATTGAGTCGAGCGGTTGAATCAGAACAATTATAGTCTAACCCGGGTACGCGATATTATCAGGTATCTTCGGAAATCTCGTCCACGCGTTCGTATTACCTTTTCATTCATTGTCAGTATGCCTTACTCAGCTTCTTTTATCTGACCAAGTTATTAAAGACTAACTTGTTCTTAGTTATCTACGAACTATTATAGTCCAGATTTTGTTATGTTTTGGGGGATGTTTTGCGATAATTGTTGGACACCCTAAAACGGCCCTGAGGAATGGTTTTAATCGCTGAATTTCTAACCAGGCGTGGAATGATATGCGAACCTTTAGGATTAAAATTAAACTGGGATTACCTTTGGCCCATCAAGGGGCCTATGAAGAAGAAAAAATTCAGGACAAATTCGAAATTCACAAAACCTAGGGATTGAAACGCCCGGAAATTCTATCTCATCGTCAGAGGACAATGATTGAATGACATTAGAACCGAGTTTCGTAAGTTTCTTGGATTAATCCCAGATGTGATATTTTGAAATTCATACGCGATCAGATGTTAAACAACTACCGAACGACTGCGTAAGTTTCTTGTGTAACACTGATGAATTACTCCTATAGTAAAAGCCACTGCCCAAATGGTCACTTACTTGAATACAGCTTACGCAAGAGCGCTGATCTGTCACGCACGGCATATGACATCCCCTATTACCAAATCGAATTGGGAGAAGGTATTACCTGGTGAAAGCTCCAAATCTGAAAGCAGTGCTCTTTCTATGTTACAACATCTTGTAGAAATAACGAAAGCGGTGTGAACTTCCCGGGGAGAGCAAAAAAAGAAATACAAAAAAGAGACGAAATTTCGTGCCTCACGGCTGGTGATTGCGTCCTCTTTTCTATTCTGTCTTCAATCTTATATCGTGCCTCAAGCTTCAATTCTACCCATCGACATATCGTCTTTCTGTTAATCACAGTTGATTTTTAAGCGACGACGATACGTCTTCTGGATGCATTGGTTATACCGACGTAACGACGTTTCAATACGACGATGATTACTGAAAGTTGTATAGAATTTCGGATCGATATATATGTGTCAAGCTTTAGGGTCGAGGAATGCCTAACCAACAACCCGGCTGACAGATTGGTCGATTGAAATTCTGTACATGTTGAAGGGGTTAAGTGGGCCCTGGGTATGTTTTGCTGGTTGGAATTTTGGTCAGGCTGAATAATAATTTAATCGTGATCTGGGTACTTGCGTTGCCGCGAATACAGCTGAAAATCATCACCATTTTTCTTTGCATATGAACAAATTAATGTTTGTTTTTAATTTGCGTCAATTTTTTTTTTTTCTAATCAAACAGACCGGAGAATCGTTCGAAAATTTTATGACCATAATAATCCAATATTTATACGAGCAGGCAGCCATAATTTAGAAGTATTCGTCTGACAAAAACCGTTTCAGCAAGGTGTGAGGTGGTTGCATATTGACGAGTTAATTTTATTGCAATTTGGCGAAAGCAGTCAATGCTGGAAACAGTATTTTTCGTACCTGGATCGTAAAATATCTTACGGCCGAGGTGCGAACAACATTTTTCGTTCGAGTATATGTCAAGTACGCCATTTGAAAGTCGTGTTTTGCGGCCGTAAAGTTCAGTCCGTGAAGTCTCACCTAATTACGGCCGGAAAACACGACTGAAAAGGCGTACTTTATGGATACTCGTACGAAAAATTAAATATCGGCACGTTTATGGGCAAGCGGTGGTCCGGTGAACTATACCCCAGTGAATCGACTATTAGTTCAGTGAGTGGACGTATAAATATATTAATTATTTTTTAACAATGCAAAGCAATTTTCACAGATGAATAGGTACCTACACCCAGAACCGAGTGCTCCAAGTTCGTAGGGTATATAAACTACAGTCCAACGTCGTGAATAATAACCGAGGACCCAAGTGACACGAAATCCGAATTAATCTTACCCTCACGTTTCCACTGGACATGATTATAATTCGACTAGAATCCTGCATACGTGATATGATCGAAATTACGCAGACGTCAAAGGGCTCGTAAATCACTGCCCAACTAAAAGACGAAAATGAGTAACAGAGATGAATCCTCTGACACGTAAAGTGTTCATTGCAATCTCATTTTTTCGGCAGGTCAATTTATTTGAAAAAATTTTAAGCACGTCGGGGACAGATTGATAAAATAGAACTTCGTTTCACAGAGGCACAGCATACACGGGATGATGGAGGAGGAAAATGTGGTGCGACCCCATCAGGAAATGGCAAGCCTTACTCTCGACGAAAAAAAATACCTCTTAGCAGTCGAACGAGGTGACATTGCATCCGTGAGAAGGTAAGTCTGTTTGCGAATAAAAACTGGTATAGCAGCCGAGAAATGATGCCAGGATCCATCTTAAAACATGTAACTTCTTTCGAGATAAGAAATACCCGAAAGTTTGACCACTTCATGATTTATTTGTACGAAATCTCATTTGGTCTTCTATCCTTCGCAAGCTCGAACTTTGCAGAAAATATTTATAAATTCTGGTAGCACATGCTTCCCTGGAATCTGGGCTGCATTGTAGGTTTAATAAGCAGACAAAGTTTCAGTTTCCGAATGGGTTCAAAAGCGCAAGTTGCAGTTCTCTATTTCTTCGTCAAGTTTTCAATCAACTCTCCACATGTTCGTGGTAGAGTAAATCGAGTCGTATTCAGTTACGACTGTAGCGGATCGTGCGAAGTTAGAGTAACACGTGCAAAGTCATAAAAAGCATGGAAGAATTTCATTTGCCCGAATGCGTCTTTTACTTTCGTATCTTCACAATCCCGACCATCGCAGACTTGCTCGTTTCTTCGAACGCGTTACCGGAAGAGAACCCTTGAAATCCCTACAGATAACGTAATCATCCAATACCACTCGCGGTTACAGTGAAATTCGATTCGATAGATAAAACCGGCTAAGCTGCGGAGTGCGGGCACAAAAAAAAAAAAAAAAAAATGAATAAATAAAATATGCGTAAACAAAAAGTGAAATGGCGAAAGGCTTCGAGGTTTTAGATTTCCTCGGTCGGATACGCACCGTTCGACGTTATTTTACCCCCGCAGAGAAAACCCTTTGCAGGTGTGACGAAATCGATGACTTGTTGCAAATACGCCCTCAAATAAGTTAGAGTTTATCGATTTTAAACTTACCCCATCTTCTCTGCTCCTCGAGTCCAACGAGATTATAATCATCGGTATTCTGGCACATGCATCGTATTTTTTCTCGAAGCAACTCTGAGGTAATTTTTAGCTGACGTAGAATAGAGGAGCGGAAAAAGACGGTGGAAGAGAAGCATGTATACTGCGGATATATAAGTTAAAACTTTTCTACTACAAACCCCCTAAGATACAGGCTACAATCTTCACTCGCATACTTTAGAATAAATATTTTCAACAACATACGCGGGATATATGAGAGTCATCGTGAGAAACTTTTTCCCTTGTGATACACTAATTTTGTTAAAAAAAAACTTTTTTGTAGTTCGATCATTATTTTGGAATGAATTGATCTTTGACCCACATATCTTGCACGCGAAACATAAACCGTCGGAATTGATTTGATGAAAATTTGTCTTCAATTTATAACCCGCCCGAAACTTTTGCTAGCTTATTGTTTGATCCTTTGGTGGAAAGGTCACAGGTTCTCGATCGATCTTATAAAATTGTCACTTTTCTTACGGACACCGAAGGACACGATATGATGGGGATTAATCAAGCCTCGAAGCCTTTGAAAATCGAGTAGAAACAGATTCGATAAAAAGTAGTATCTTCTAATCAGAATAGAAAAGTCTCTTGCAAAATCGCCCTGACCAATCCTCGACGCATTTCAATTCCAACTGTTCTTGCGAACCAATTCTGACTCGCAATTAGTGTTTTATCTATAAAATAGAGCCATCCATCTGATTCCAAAATGCCATTCTACTCATTTATGCGACAGTGCAACTCAATCTTTCACCACATAGAACTCAATTTTTATCTGATTATACTTTGCAAGTCTATCGTACTGCTGTGAGAAGATATAGCTTTTGGAGAATTCGTATGAGACACATCAGTGCCCGAAAAATACCCCCTTGACTGATCAAAGAGTTCCTTGTTGAGCCTGTATACTTCTTCCGCTAGAACATTACTCTCTGTGACCTGGTTCAATTACGAAAGTCATTGAATTCAGGGGCTTGACGAAGTTGCACAGAGGGCAATTGGCCCCGTGGGTTCTCTAAAGTGGTATGAAATTACGGGTTTATGTAACAGAATGCTTCAGCGTGCTCAAGAAACCGATTACACGAATATCAACTGCGTGGATCCCTTGGGGAGGTCTGCACTTCTGATGGCAATTGACAACGAGAACCTTGAAATGGTCGAGTTGTTAATAGAGCACAGAGTTGACACAAAAGATGCTCTCCTCCACGCTATTTCCGAGGAGTTCGTGGAGGCTGTCGAGGTCCTTCTTGAACACGAAGAGAGTTTTCACAGAAGTGGAGATCCCCACGTAAGCAGCTCTGTGTCGTCAGCTTGCCGCCTGCCAGTTCGTAGTATTGTTAAAAGTAATTTTTAGCTGCTGCCAATTCCATAAGTTAGCTTCATTCATTCATTCCGAATATGTACGAAATTTTTCACGTTCCACATATGCATGCATACATCAGAATTGACAAATTTCTGATTTTCTACATAAATATATGCATACACACAATCTTTCATCAAACTGATGATCTAGGAGTCTCGAACAATATTGTTTGTTGATAGTTCGAAGGTAAATTCTACCTTAATCCATTCATTTCATGTTCACTCTCCAATCTCCGATGAGTTTGTGATACTCTTACTGCAGTGACTTATCTAAGAAGTGAGGTAAGTGGCAGTGACAGGAAATTACACCAATCACTAGGTAATCTGTTGCATTGTTGTGAATATTATTGTTATTATTGATATTATTATTATTATTATTATCATCATTATTACTGTTTCTTGCATTCGCGTCAATTATATTGCGATTCATAAAAAGGCTGAATTTAGTATTGAAGCTAACTTATCGAAAGCAACTTGTTCACAGTGAAGCTGAAATGTCGTGACTTATATATCGAGGTGTGAAAGAATTGCGAAAGTTATGCGATTTCTATTTACGCGTGTTTGATGACCAAAAATTACGAAATACATACATTCATGTACCCATACGTACATCTCTGTAGATTTCTCACATACGTCGTGTGACATGTTAATCAACTCATCCCAGCTAATTGCAGTCATATTAACTAAACTAATTAAATTCGTAACGAAGTAATTAACCTACCCTGACGCATGGAAATAAGCATATTGTTAGACCCGGAAGCAAACGGAAGTGAATACATAGGTAATATCCTTGTAACAGGCTTTTCTAAAATCAGCTTACATGTATGCGGGAGTCTCCCGAGACCCAGAAGAATGGATTATCTAAATATTAAGTTCTTGATTTCACGGAGAGAGTACTACTAATAAAATGAATCGTATGTATTCCGTAGTCCGAAACAGTAAAATTAAAATTGAATAAAAAAATAGTTCCCCTTTTGACCCCAAATTCATAAGAATTTTTTGGTCAGTTTTGCTGTACCAAATAATGGAATTTTATTTCGATTATGCAATTCGTTTGGAAATGAAATGATTGATTCAACGAAAAGTCACGACAGTAATGATCTTTGCGATATAATTACTAAAGTCCTCAATTCGCAGAGTTGGGAGGCACTTCCTCCTGACACAGCCACCTTTACCCCAGACATCAGTCCTTTGATCCTGTCTGCACACAGAGACAATTACGAGATCATTAAGATTCTGCTAGACAGAGGAGCTACATTACCGATGCCACATGATGTTCGTTGTGGGTGAGTGTTTCAGGTCTCAAGTTTCATGTTTCAAATTTTACACCGCATCATAAGTTTACGTCGTTACTTTACCCGAGCAAAGGTTCCTAACAATGAAGACACCGAATGTACCCTGACTGATTACTCTCTTTGCTAATTAATACAACCAGTAGAATAACGAAGATGAGCAACATACTGCTATGATTTTTATTTCACGCTGTTCTATTAACTCAAAAACAAATTACACCCAGGTAATGATTCCGAAGGTAGGTATGGTCAATTTTCATGGGAAACTAGTGTGTCTAATGGCATAAGGTCGTAAGCGCCGTTATATGACTTTATGTCGTTCGAAAAAGTAAAAACGTGGAAATTTTGTGAAAAAAACTTAAAAAATGACTATTTTTACAACTGAAAGCAGAAAGTCGTATTTCGGGTAGACACCTCTGTTCAGCTTTGATAGTTTGTTGCTGTAAGAATCTAGAAACAAAAGGTCGTAACCGGCCACATACAATCTTTTGCTTTCGGGTTTTCAAATTCTTAATTTATGTGACCAAAATCGCCTTTCCGGTGCTTACGACCTCACACCATTAGACACGCGTAATCTTATCCAAGTTTCATGATTTTCTATAAAAATCAGAGGGATATCGACGCAGTATAGACAAGTAATTACGTACTGAGCTTCCCGGGTTCTAATCCGAAGTGTAGAAACTTGGTAGCAAATTGCGGGGCTGCCTTAAGTTTCACGAAACTTAGGCTAATACCTCGTGACCTGACGTAAGTTTTGATCGTGGTATTGTAGCGTGTCGGTCCGTTGAATTTATATCAACCAGAGTTCAGTTGGCTTGGACTGTTGGAGCCACAAAGAATGTAATATTCGTACGTGACTTGAATTTTCATCGAACCAAAAAGAAGAAGGGACCTCTTTTGTAGGCTTTAAGCACTGATTCGCTTGTTTCGTTTGAAAAATGTTTCGTTTGTACCTTGAATGGCGAATTCTTGCCGTAGGCTCTCGCAAATACGTGCGAACAAAGTTATGGTGTTTTTTTTTTTCTTTCTCTCTTTCCCTCTCTTTCTGCTTGATGAAATTTTCGAAAACTTAATAACTGTTGATAAGTATGTGAACTACAAAGTTCTACGGAATGAATCGCAATGATATTTCAAAGGAGAAATTTATATAATGAAGGACACAGATGTCGGCTAATTTCTTAACCTCAGAGATCAAAGTCACCCTCGTAAAATCCTACGAAGCAAAGTCTGCTTAATTATAAGACACGATTAGGAGGCAAGCACCAAATAAACTGTTACCTCAAACTTTTTATATAACAGTCAAATAGAATGATAAATAAAGTTGAATCATTATAGGCTCGACAGTTCTA
This sequence comes from Rhogogaster chlorosoma, assembly GCA_944452935.1. Classification (NCBI taxonomy): domain Eukaryota; kingdom Metazoa; phylum Arthropoda; class Insecta; order Hymenoptera; family Tenthredinidae; genus Rhogogaster; species Rhogogaster chlorosoma. Next base: position 10,420,482 of record OX101800.1, on the reverse strand, counting down.
AAAATCAAATTCGAAGACTTTCTATGACTGCGAATTTCAAGCGGCATGCACATGTAGAATTAAATTTGGTGACGTTATTATTGTTCCCGTAATAGAACAGGACATCGCGGTATGAAAATATGGAGAAAAAAAATGTGATTTTGCAAAGTTCGTGGTTCTCGAGAAGAAATGAAATTAGAAACTAATCGAAGCTGGCAGTATAACAATGAATTACAAGTGACTGCCAATTGATTAAGTGCCGAGGAGGTCGATGCAAGATTTTGGCAAAGGGAGATCGGCCTATTTATAAATCTCAGTTTTGGCTAAAGCTACCCCGGCAAAACCCCAGGATATATTAAAGTCTATCTAACGATTAGACAGGATTAGTATCCAGCCCACGACTTAATTTGCTCTATATTTTAATTAGTTGTGACGAATGCGTGACGTCAAGAATGGAAGATTCTCTGAGGCACTCGCGGAGCAGAATAAACGCCTACCGAGCTCTAGCTTCCCCATCGTTGATAGCACTCTCTTCCAAGGATCCAATTCTCACTGCCTTCGAACTATCCTGGGAACTTCGGCGCCTATCTTTTCTGGAACACGAGTTTAAGCTCGAGTATCAGGTGAGCTTGTCATATCTATTTCTTAAACGTTACTTTACTCGTTGCCAGAGCTCTCAAGAATACTCGACTTACAGATCCTAATGGAACGGGAATAAAATCAAAACCCAAGACAAACTTGATCTTTTAAGAAAAAGAGTCTACCCATGTACGTAAATACGCGACGTTAAATTTATTTGGTCAAGGGTTGAACTGAGTAACATTTCGTAGAAACTTCAGTAGAGACTTGTACACGTGTGCCTATGTATTCCAAAGGGCAATCAGCTCCATCCACTTAATCCTGGTCAACGTGATGTCATTAGGCGTCCGCCGGATTCAACTTCCAACGCTAACCGCGTGTAGAATGGAAACTGGAGGTCGAGGGATGACCAGATACCACGGGAGCATGGTCCACTATGACGAATACTAGTTTACCCTGGAACTCCTGCTGTTGCTACAGTTATAACTTATACAGTCTTAGCCTAGTAACTTTTTATTCATACCGCCATAAATCGTGTCCCCTTGACAGAGGACGACCGTTTCCCTATCAACTTACTCTTTCCTTTTGTGTTTCTTCAGTTCTTCTAACTTCCTATTTTTTCTCTGGTTCTTCGCTACTCGTTCCTCAGCTTTTGGGCCAGTCGGATGACAGAGAATCTATCGATATCTGTTACCTTTATCGAACATCTCGAGTTCGACTTGGGGAAAACGCGATGTTTTGCTTCCCGCAGCTGGCTGTCACACGTTCGATCGCAGAGGACAGAAGATAGTTCGAAAGATCAATACCCGCGAAGATAGCCCGCGATTTATTTTTAGTAAACCAGATCACATCTCGAAAACTTTGGTTTGAAACTCTGAAATAACAAATAGAAAGAATATTCGTCATATTTCGTTTGCACGACGCTCATCTCATACCTCGTCCTCGAGTGACATTGAATTGAATAATTTATTTTGATAAAAATTGAGGCGAGGTCAATGAATAATTTTTTTTTTTTCAAACTTCACTCAACTATATACTTCGCGTCGTAAAGATAAACTTCGTCAATTTATCGCCCCAGGAACTAAGGCGACAGTGCCAGGACTTCGCAACAGCTTTGCTGGACCACACGCGAAGTTCTTACGAGCTGGAGGTACTCTTAAACCACGACCCTACGGGACCAGCCTTCGAACACGGGGAGAGAATGCACCTCAATCGTTTAAAATTGGCGATAAAACTCCGCCAAAAAAAGGTATATACTGCGCAAGAGTTGCTTATGACTGTTTTGAAGCGAGCTGTTCATTTTCATCTAGAAATAACAGAATCACTTACGAAGGGATGTTCGATCTCGGCTTAATGTGGGGACCTGCGATTGTCTCTAGAAACTGATTTATATTGCATGTCTAACAAGTGTGAGCCAGATTTTTACAATTTTTGGTCCACCGCGTAAATGCTGATAGCTCTTATCTCTCCGAATTCAGTTCGTTGCGCATCCCAATGTGCAGCAACTCCTGGCATCAATTTGGTACGAGGGACTCCCTGGATTCCGGCGGAAAAACATGGTGCTGCAAGCTCTGGAGACTGTGAGAATTGGAATTCTCTTTCCTTTTCTTAGCGTGGCGTATATCATAGCGCCTCATAGCGTGGTTGGACAGACTATGAGAAAACCATTCATCAAATTCATCTGCCACTCCGCTTCGTACTTCACTTTTTTATGTGAGTATTTCACTGTTCATTCATTGTTTAAGGGTGTAGTCTAGTTGAGCAGTTTCAAAAAATTGATTTTTTTTTTTATTACATTTTTCGAAAGTATATATATGGAAGAGTATTGTGTTAAATTTTTATGAAGATCCGAATAGTGTAAGTGTATTTTTTTTCAAGTCAAGCGTCACTACCTGACCGCGCGTACCTGAGCTCTCAGCGCGCTCGACCGTTACATCTGCTCTAATCCCCTCTCCGGTCCCTTTTCTATTCATTGGAGCAGTTGTTCCTATATCTTATACGAATCTCTGTATTCTCTTGCGCAGGCATCGCAGATTAAACTTTGGTAAGATTTTTCACGATTTTTCGATAGACAAAACTTTAAACGCGTTTTTCTCGAAACGACGTTTTCACATGCGCGCCACACGATTTCTCCGAAACCAGTTGACCGATCCTTCTGAAATTTTAACCACATATTCTACACTTGTAGAGTCACAGAATGACCTAAGATCAAGTCAAAATATTAATTTTTACTATATTAAATTCACGAAAAACAGCGGAAAAAAACGACTTTTTTTCGAATTTTTGGATTTTTTTAAACCAAATCTACAAAATTCGTTGAAAATTCATATCCGTAGGTTAATCTGTAGCTACTGGCATACCGAATCTGAAAAGCTTAATTTTTTTGGATTCAGATAAGCCGTTCCCGAGTTAGCGTGTGGCTACCAACTTGCGTTGAAATCGAGGGCTCGCGTTCTTCCACGAATCACATGTATAAAAATGTTCTAAGTTGATGAAAAATTTTTTTTTTTCGTAGTTCAAGACCTTAATAATCACACCCAACATCTTTCATATCGATATCTTTCCTAGCATGCTCAAAAAAAATTAACAAAAATACGCTTTTTTTTGGGCCTTTTCAACTAGACTACACCCTTAATTTGAGCTTTATTCGCGACATATTCTCTTCGATACTAAATTATGGGACGAAAATTGATATCCACCTGAAATAATGTGACCCCTGGTTGTAGTAATTTTAGTGACTTTGAGACGAAAGTTTTGGCATTTTTAGCTATACAATAGACATACATATACGCATAAACATCGTATTGCGGAATGCAAGCTGGAATTTGAAGATTAGAAACGTTTGCTTTGTCGACTAGGTGCGTGCCGGGATTGTAAATATTAAACGGAAATGAGCAAGAAGCCGTGACAAACAATTTATCCACGTCGGTAACTCTGGACATTTCACTTTCCTGTGTAAAGAGAAACTAAGATTCAATTCTCGGACGAGTCTAGAATCACGTTTAAATTACAATTACAGTATAATTGCTCCTGTCGTCGGCGACAAACCAGCTGTATTAATAAATAATGAAGTCAAATAATTCTAAGTCAATTAAGATCAGAAGTTAATTATTCATTTTACTTCAAATTGAAAATTTGTGATATAGGTACTCACAAAATTTAATCATACCTACTTATATTGCTTGAATTAACCATACAAAAACACGGGGTGTTTTTCAACATTACGTGTTTATTATCATATTTATCATAAATCACCAATACAATGATGGACTCTCTCTATGTGGCCACTTCAAGAGTGTCCGTTCCCTTAACCGGACGTTGGAGCGTCCCCCCACCAATCCACAGAGAATAGTTTTCTTCATACTTTCTGTATGTATCCGCCACCGAATTTCTGTCACATTCTGTTCAAATGTCCAGATTCCGAATGGACCCATAGAGAGAGAGAGAGCTAGAGCATGAAAAAAGAACCACGGCTAGTTTGAGTTTAGAGTTCTGATAGTGGGGAAGCAAAAATTTTCAGAAATATACTCCCCTACACCCCTAGAGCGTACACTTTCAGAAAGTCGACTGTGGTACATTGTACATACAACAAGGGAGGGAAACGGGTTATTTCTAGCAAGGGTCAGATGATGTTGCCGGAGACGAAGACGAGTTCAACGTCATCACCTGAGCTAGAAATTACCCCCCCCCCCCCCCCCCCCCCCCTGTTGCGTAACGTACTTTTTTCAACAAGTGAATGTAGAGGCCCTGTTTTGAGCATGTCTCTTGTGCATTTACATACAAAAATCAATTAAGAATGCATATTGAAAATGAACATATGCAATAATTAATGAGAAATAGTACTTTATGTACCGTGGACTTTATTACACTTGTTGAAAAAAATGTTGAGAAATTAGAAATTTGGATAGGTTCTCTATCTTCAAATATTTTATTTGGGGGGGGGGGGGGGGGGGGGGTGGACTCATTTCCTCCCTAGGGAGGGAACATCCATTCCCATCAAGATTTCCACCATTTCATCCATTGCCATGAAGTTCACGATAGAAATAAGCAATTTTCTATTCACTTCACATGCGAGAAAAAAGGCCTATTGTATGCACGTGTTGGAAAAAAAAATTTAATCTATCTGGACTGTGTTTGGCCCAATCAATTACCGCCCAATATCGTCACAGCAGCAACATTGAATAATGAGGTACCCTGCTGTACTCTACGCGCCCATATGAATCACAATCATATCCGACGCGTAGCGCAGTCTGTAATCATTTTGATCTAATTATTCCCGCAAACGAGGTCAGATTTGCAGAATTGAAAACAAAAAAAATGGTGGCTTCGATAGAGCAGTCGAAGAATCTGAAAAATACGAAAAATCGCCTGAATTTCACAAGCCATAGTTTTTCTTCCGATTCGTGAAACACAAGGAATTTGAAATCAGACTTCGGAAATTAAAAATGGATGTAAGGCGAAGGTATGAGTGTTATTGAGACTATGATCGCTGCGAACGAGTTTGAAATTGAAATTACAGATTTTACAATCAACACACTTAAAGTAATCGAACAATCAAAAATGTCATAAAAATCACAACCATCATTGTGAATATTCGATCTCCAACCTCAAACTCGCTCAACTCGTTTACGAAATGATCTATATGCGTCACATGGCATGAATGCGTACAGTGATACGATGATTTTTGACAGCATATGACATCAATTCGGGCAAAAGGGTTAATTATTGTTGTTTACTCAGAACGGTGATTCGGGAACTTGTGTGTAACCGTATATAAGATACCCATGCTGGATAAAAAATCAGAAGAACTTCGCGAGCCTGTAATTAGTCAAGCGAGGGAGGACAGCGGCAACCTGTAACATCATTAGCAATACTTTGCTTTTCCATCTCTCGCCTTTCTTACCTCTATCAATCACAGAGGTGCAGGCGTTGAGAATGTTTTTGCGGTTGATGTAATCAGTCAACGCTGCCCCTCTGGCCAACGACTGTCCCAGTAACATTCTCCGGTCGTTCGGCAACGTAAATTTATTGTTCTGGACGCAAACTATCCCAGCCTCGACCAAGGATCAGAGGCAAAGTGATTGCGAGTTGAAGTTGGAAAGGCAAATAAAAGTTCGTTGACTTTTCTGATGAATGAATACCGTTGCTCAATGAAAACTTTTCATCGAATACTTCTTCTCCGATTTAGAATGGAATTCTCTTTTTTTCGTATCTCCTTCCTTACTTTTATTTGTCCAAATTGCAAGAAGATATAACTCTAACTAAGAAATTTTTTCAGTCATGTTGATCCTTGCCAGCCAGAGAATAGAGAGTGTTATTGGCAATTGGATGGGCCATGACGTGTCAGAAAGTGACACAATAACTACAAAAAGAGGAGCGGCTCCTACAGTAGTCGAATGGTAAGCTTTGTCTTTGAATTCTCGATCTCGAATAATCGAATATCTATATCAGCTAATGATTGCCTCTTAGTAATCGACGAAATACTCCAAAGATTTGTAAATAAAATGTGTCAAATCCAGGTTCATAATAGCATGGGTTTCTGGACTGATTTGGTCAGAAGTTAAACAGCTATGGGACATTGGCTTGGAGGAGTATGTGCATGACATGTGGAATGTCATAGATTTCGTTACAAATTCTCTTTACGTGGCTACAATGGCATTGAGGATTGTAGCCTACTACAGAGTACAGAAAGAAAACGAGGGTAAGCTACCAGGCTTCACCGAACTACAGAGGGAAAAATGGGATCCGTGGGACCCCATGCTGATTTCTGAAGGCCTTTTTTCAGCGGCTAATATTTTCAGGTGAAAAACTTTCAGGTTAAAATAACGACTCGGAACTAATCAAATATTTTTCATTACCTGTTTCAAAGCGTTACACAATTATTATTCAACGTCGCTGCGACTTGAAATACGTTTTTCTTTTGCCTCAGCTCTCTGAAGCTCGTTTACATATTCTCGGTGAACCCTCATCTAGGACCCTTGCAAGTCTCGCTCTCTCGGATGGTCATGGATATAATGAAATTCTTTTTCCTCTACGTATTAGTACTCTTTGCATTCTCGTGTGGTGAGTCAGTCATCTTAAACTACGCATTTTATTGACTGCAATGATTTGGAAATTAGTAAACTCTCATCGATTACCCACTCCATACTTCTAGCGAAGGTACATACTTGATATCCTTGTCCAGGTCTCAATCAATTGCTATGGTATTACGCTGACATGGAAAAGAAACGCTGTCCGTCTGCGAGCTCTGATCCATTGAATGCCAACGTCACTACAGACTCTAATGCTTGTGTCGTGTGGAGAAGGTTTGCCAAGTAAGTATAGACACTTTAAAATAAGACGGCAATTGATTATTCGTGATTATTTGTAATCAAGATAGAGCTCTATATATACAGGGTGAGTTTTCTCCAGGTCCAAATGAGGAGGAGCCTATCACCGTCGATGCGCCGCCCACTTTATCCCACTTTATTCGCTTTATCCCACTATTATCAAAATCTAACTTTAGCCGTCGATATTTTGTCTGATCGAGTAAGGTATTGTTGACTGTCGAATGAAAACAATGAGCAGATTGGAACCTTTACAGATTACCTTCTTGTTTCATAATCCTCAAAGTTACTGCCAACAATACCTTACTCGACCAGACAAACTATCTAAACTAATAATGTGGGATAAAGTGGGCGGAGCATCGACGGTGATAAGCTCCTCCTCATTTGGACCCGGAGAAAACTCACCCTGTATATTCGGATGAGTAAATAAAACAAACTTCAATCAATCTGCCTTGATGGGGTCCCAACCCCCGAACAACCGTATTTGGAGATTTGAACTGAGTTAGCATTAAGAATTTTCATAGTCGACGATCCATTCTGGGAGTTCACGTATTAGCCACATCCGAATCAGATACTTGTATGAAAAATGAAATATGGCTGCATAATAAACCGCGCTTCACAGCGCAATGTCGGTTATTAACGTTCAACTGCAATGCAGCATGAATTGATTTTAAAGCCATACCTATGTCACAGTCTATTCGAAACGACGCAGACCTTGTTCTGGGCAGTGTTCGGGCTCGTTGAGTTGGAAAGTTTCGAGTTAGATGGAATCAAGGTCTTCACAAGGTTCTGGGGAATGCTTATGTTCGGCACCTATTCCGTCATCAACATCGTAGTTCTTCTTAATCTCTTGGTTGCCATGATGAATCACTCCTATCAGCTGATTTCCGTAAGTAAATTTTCACTCGAAATGATAGCCGAAGTCCCAGCAAAATGAAGCCCAGTATAGCGACAAATGACTCACAGAATAAAATGCTGTGGATCGATTGATGTAAATTCTCTTCCAAATTTCAGGATAGAGCTGACACAGAGTGGAAATTTGCTCGCAGCAAACTCTGGATTAGTTATTTCGAAGAAGGTGGCACGGTGCCTCCGCCATTCAACATTATCCCAACGCCGAAGAGTGCCTGGTACATCGGCCAGTGGGCATACCGGAAGTTATGTGGACATAGGCGAGCCGCGAAGAAGGAGCACATGCGAACGATCAGGGTGAGTTCTCTGGATTCTGCTAATTGTCTTAGGTAACAAAAGATTCACATGATGTAGAGATGAGTAGTCGTTGATGTAACTAATGCTACTAACAACTGGACTTAAAGCTATAGAAGTGGTTGGTTGCCAATTTCTTCTAGCGAAAGGTGAAGCAGGCGTCAGAAAGAGACTTTCGGTATCAAAGTATCATGCGTAATCTTGTGAGACGTTACGTGACGGTGGAACAACGCAAGGCAGAAGGCGAAGGGGTCACCGAGGATGATGTGAACGAGATTAAGCAGGATATAAGTGCCTTTCGATGCGAATTGATAGAAATCCTGAAGAATTCTGGTATGAATACGTCGACAGCGACTGGCATTGCGGGTGGTAAGTAATTCTAGCTTCACTACGATGTCAGGTTGAGGCAATGCACCGCATTAAAGTCATAACAATGGAAATGCTAGTTATTAGTTGAATTCAACAGTGTTCATTTTCGTTCCCTGTTGCATCAAAATTATCGACTTCTAGTCGTAGCAAAAATATAAACCGGTGTATGTTGTTGAAAAAACTTTTAACTTCACCTCTGGCTGCACGTAACAGATTATCGTGTTGAATACTAAAGGAAATTCTAAGTTACGTACATATATGTATAATATATTATGTTATACTGTCGCACAAGTTTTCTTCTCACGTGGTAATGAACTTTTGTTTGTAGAGATAGACACTGCATGGTATGTAATTGCATTCATATACACCACGTGTAAATAGATTATTCAATGAAAAGTACAGCTTTCGCTAGTTTTAGTACATTTTCAAATTAACGTATTCATTGATTTGAGATTTTCTTTAATCTGAGTTAGTTACTTTAATTTGCTATTAATTACCCACATAATTTTGATCCTCGGAAGAATCCAAATTCTTTTTCACTGATTTCTAATAATCAATCGTTCCCTGTTCGATCATACTCGCGTGCTTTTTGAATTCAAATTTTCGATATTTGTTCAACGCTAGATGAATTCTACGTAAAACATTTAAAGCCACGTCATTCATCGTGCGGATTTCACTTGAAATCAATCCCGGGAATCGCGTTTCAGACACAATCGTCAGAGATAACTGTCTTGAAAATGACGTGAATAAAAATTATACGGTATCGCAGAGTCACATTCTCCTAAGTCTCATCCGCTCATCCGATTTACTTCTGGTTTAATAAATCTTACGTTTCTTTCAGTTCTGCTTACGTAGTTCGCTGTAGCGTGGCACTTTGGGTTCTGTTTCCTCTGTAGGTGGTAGCTTTAAAGCGCTGTCCTTAGGTGCGGGTGGAAAAAAGAATCGACAAAAGGAGCGCAGACTGATGAAAGGATTCAACATCGCTCCTCAGCCAGGTGGAAGTGGAACTTTGCCACCTGTAGCCGAGTTCATAGCCTCCTTGCAGCAGGCACATCACGAACACCCTCACCACGATCTATTCGGTAGCACCCTAAGCGGAATTTTCGGCCCAGGAACGACGCCTAAAAAACATCCGCATCACACGAGCACCAACAGTGTCCCAGGCCTGGCAACGGGCCCAAGGCCCCCCAGAGGGACCAGGGGAAGTTCTAGAAAAAGGAGATGGGGTACCCTCATCGAAGCTGCAAAAGTAGGACGCGTTTCCAGACTGATTGGTGAGTTTGTTGAGCATTGAGCATTTATTGCGTTTAATAGATCTGGATGAGGGAGAATGAGGTCTTGTGGTTTGTTCAGGCCGATCCCGATCGGAAGATTCGGTTTACTCACCAGCGTCGGAAGACGGTGGTTCTCGTTCGGAAGGTTCGTCGGACTCAAAATCATCGTTAGACGCCGCTACGCCAGATTCTCACGCTCATCATCACGTCCATCCTCATCATGTTCAACATCCCCATCAGCACGAAGCCCACCACATGTTTTCCCATGGTCTGGGCCCGGCATTGGCAGCGTTGCGAAAAAAGCGTAAAAAATTTTCGGCATCACGCGCCTCGACGCCCGCTATGGTGGGCCACACGAATCCAGTGGAAAGTGTGATGCACCCCATAGCCGCTGCTCTGGCGTCGAGGGTCACCAGGAAACAGCTACAAAGAGCTAGCAGCGTTCCGACCCGGGGACCGGAGCTGGTGATACCTGCGATAGTACCGCGACGACATGAGGTCACACAAAGTCAGCAGCCGAGTTTGGATGCGGTTGAGATGATCACAGGGACCGAAGCCCAGGGTAGGGATTCCCGGCGGTTATCGAACTCAGAATTTAGTCGGTGGCTGAACAAAGTATGCATGTTTTTTGTTCCTTTAGGAGCAGTTGTCGGTACGAATCCATTGACGCCATCGACGACGGAGGAAAGCGTTATCGCAACCGCGATTGGAAGTGGAACTCCGTTCTCGGTGACGAAGAGAAACGGTTCGGTTACCCAACTCCAACGATTGCCAGGCATCGAGCCAATATCTGGCCACGACGTGTCCGCGGGATGGCTCTGAGACCCCGGCCGGCTAACGGATTCCAAACTCTAAAAAAAGGGTCCACGACGATCCGTTAGCCACAAAGTTACAACGACTAATGGAGAGCTTAAGTGCTTTCGACGGCGGTACAGTCCTTATCACGCCATGCACAATGATGCCTTAACGCCAACGCGCTTCGAGGTCGCGTTGTCCGCAACTTTGCTGGCCCACGATCTCATATCGGATCTCAATATTTTCCCTCGTTAAGTGCTCCCTTCTTTGTCCTTATAGTCGTGCTAATCCACTTTCTATTGTCACTTGCTAACACTGAGCTTCCATTTCTGATTCCTGACCCCCGACCCCTGCGACGAAGATGACGACAAAACATCAAGGTCGTAAAATGCCATTTGCAGATGTTTGCGGTCAGTCCGTGGTATTTTATACGGTGCAAATTATCGCTGAGGGGCGAAAATAAACTAAAGACATTCAACCCCCGGGAATCTTAGTAAGCCGTTTTTGAACATCCATGGTATTTTATTCTTCTTTATTCTGGGGATTATTATGTGCATTATATCATCTTCGTAACTTTGAGTAATTCTCGTTCTGGTATAACAGAATCCTATCAAAGGAGGGTTATTCTTCGCTTACACAATGACTCGTGTTATTCATGTTTCTACACACCTCGAATCCGCGGGATTTACACTAGGTCACGTTAATAAATTACTCATAAAGTTTCTCATCGTGTGTATACGTGTAAGTGTTTTAACCAGTTAATCTTCATAAAAAAGAAAATAAAAAAAAATCTCCCGTTTTCATCGGTATTTCAATTATTCTTCAATTTTATATTAAACTATGGAATAATCGGGTGACATCTAAATGCAAGCCGCATAAGTAAACAAACTACTGCCAAAAATGAGTTTAGTGGGCCAGCATCAATTAATCTAGTCAGACATCCACTTGAATATGAATAATTATTATCATTATCATTATTATTATTATCAATTATTAGTAATACTATTTTCATTAATATACTGAAACAGTTACTCATTACGTTTATCAAATTTAAATATAGTTACAAAAAAAAAAAAACAAATAACAAAAAAATGGAACAAGAATTAATATGTAGTTTTTCTAGAAGATGTAATTCGTGAGCGCTGTGAACATTACTATAGTTACGACGAATCTCTGAAAATTTTATTTATCGTTATTATTATAGAATGTTTAAAAATGATATGTTATTCATACATCCAGAATCGTTCTCACATTTATAGATGTAGATTATCTTTTTCGTCGACAAAGAGAGAAAAATGAAGAGAGAGTACAGTTTAGGACGTGTACCATTTCCATATTACATAGATACGAAAAAGACGCGATTAAGATTATCAAATCGTGATTTTTCGTCCATATTAGTATATTGTGTATCAAGGAGGCAAAGTAGGTCTTTTCATGCTGAGCGTGAGCTTGCAATACGATACGAGTCGTAGACGAGTCGAAGTCGAGTATTGCAAATACGCGATGCGTAAAAAGACTTTGCCTCCGTAGTCCGCACGATATTTTATATAACAAAAGCATAATTATTTTACGCGTCTTTTCATGAAGAGGTTATGCTGACATCGTACGGAGTACAACGATACGCACGGGCCAATAGTAAATGCGCATGCGCGAAGGATGTATTTGAGCACTTTATAGTCCTAGGAACCGTATTTATAATCCTAGGGCTACAAAGTGCTCAAATACGTACTCTGCGCATGCACACTACTCGCTATCGCATAAAGGGCTACTTGAGGTATCGAAGACACGCATGAAAAGACGTATAAAACATGCTTGCGTTATATGAACGTAATTGTTCCTGCAGGAGTGATAGAAATCGCTAAACTACGCGACATACTGTGGGTGGTGCTGGTACACGCTGATAAAAAAACTTCACGACCAAAACTTGTAGCATAGTTAACTCGTAGCGTAGAAAAATATGAAATCCATGCTATAACGTTGGTCTTCGTACTTACTACATACATACCTATATACCCTAGTCACCAAAGCCGCGATTAGGAGTCGTTCGGATAACAGACTCTGGGAGTCAGCCAAACTATAGAATCTAGTCCAAGAAAGTACCGAAAATTGCTTTCGAACTGTCGTCTAAGTTATACGTCTGCAAAAGTTCTGCTCATCCAACGGAGTGCGACGTTCTAATCGCCAGCCTAACTATACCTATTGTCATATTAGCACTACTATGTAATGTATAGCTATTTATATGAAACTATTAACTCTAAGGGTACCAGGGATGATGAGTCGTCTCTACATTCGCCGTCTCGTCGAAGAACCCCGGTATTGCATCTATTCTCTCGATATGTGTGAGTGAAAAAAAATAAGAAAAATACGATAGCCTCATAGAATATATAATCATTTTTAAAATAACATCATCACCCAGCCCGTCCATAAATCACAAATTGATACGATAAGCTTGTATTTATTCGATAAATACATGCGACAAGAACCAACAATCGTTTCTTTTCTTTTACAATTATGCAACGACATAGTGATTTATATTTTCTAGTAAAGTTGTCATTATGGGCACGAATGTATAAATATTATTTCCGGTATTTTTACTGTAGTTTTAATGCCTGCACTAGTGAAAATTGTCTTCTTTCTTCTATGGCTTAGTAGGAGACGACTCATCGTAAGCCTGATCAAACGCGAGTGAAGGTAAAATTGTTACTTGTATAATGAGACGTGAGTTACGATTGTCGAGGATAATGAAAGTGCTTGAAAACTACAGTAACTGTAATGTAAACCCATCCCTTTTCCCCATACCCTGCTCCTGTGAACAGAGGCGAACCGTAAAATAAGACGATATTGATGAAACTGAAATCGATTGATTAAATTTAACTAAATGGTCAGTTATAATGGTAAAACTGATCCCTAATAAATACCATTTATTCTGATACATCAGTTTATTACCTACCCTTCACCCTGTACAAATATAATAAAAAGCAAACATTTAGTAATCGAAGGTACGGTATATTTTACAATTATATTATATTGGGAAAAAAAAATATCAGATATAAAAGTTTTAAGAAGATTTTTATTATAATATAGGCGTTTTTTTTTTTGGGGGGGGGGGGGGGGGGAATATTTACATAATGAGGTAGTTTGGTATATGCATCTCTGAGCAATGAGAGCTCTTCTACCTTTTTTTTTTATCATGAGTTAGAGAAAAAGATAGAAGAGCTCCGATTGCTCGGAGATGTATGTATACCGAACCCAGCAAATATCACGATAATATAATAAAAAGTGTTTAACTACTAAAAAGCAATGGAAATAAAATGTTACAAAAGTTGGAAATCTGTAAATCTGCACTTGTGACAATCAATTTACGTTATTCTGGCCGAAGATCTACGCTGCTTACACGCATCCCGTATTATATCTTTTATTAAATGATTGTCAAAGCTCAGTTCTTGGAGGTTGAAAATTATTCGCAAGGAGCAAGACGGCATCGCTTACGGCGATGTAATTTTCTTGGGCATGCTCGACCTCCGTTCTCAGCAGGACGCTGGAAATGAAATGAATAAATTTTACCAAATATGACTTTTCATAAAGGGTCGACATTCGACCCGAAATCGCATTCCCTTTATAAAATATTCTCCCGCGTCTCCGTTCCCTAAATATTTTCACTGCGATCTTACCTTTATCATTCTCGAGGTGGTGGTTTGACCGGTTCCACAAGTTACACTGCACGGCGTCCATGGGAACCAAGGACTGACCATGCAGTTAATAGGAGCCAGGCTTTGAGCCACTGCAGTGGACTGATTGGATCCTGGATTCGGAATTGGTTGACCAGTCAGGGCACTTCTTACCTGTAAATCATCGAACACAATTTATAAAAAACTGATGAAACTTTTCGATATCGAATCGTTTCCTATAAATTTTCATTGCGAAATCGGTATGTGGAAAATGTCTAAAATTGTTTCATCGAAGAATGTTGATAATGGATGAACACCGCATCCCTTCACTGTGGTCGATCAAGAGGTCTGCTTGTACATGAAAATTATCGCATCGACGAAACCGCTCATCGACCCGGACGAAGAATGGGCATGGGGCATTCCGTAAGATCTTGGCGATTCAAAGCGCGAAAATAATTTGGCTATACAGGGTAACCCAGAACTCCCGAGCCATATTAGGTGGGCAGATTACCTTGGGGAATTCTAAGACGAAAGTTTCTCAGCGAAAACTTGAAAACTCGAAAAAAAATAATATTAAAAAAAAAAACACGTTTTCGTGGTTGACGTGGACGCCGAAAAACTATGGAGCGGATGATTTGATTGCCGAAAACTATGGAGCGGTGGATAACTAGGTTATTCGATAACTCGGACATCGTTGATGTCTCGAACTTTCCGCTGAAGAATTTTCGTTTTAAAATTCCCCAAGGAACTTACCCACGCAATCTGGCTCGGCAGTTCTGGGTCACCCTGTATATACTTATTTCCAGAAGATAGAACTACTCACATTATTTTTTTCGTCAATTTGCTTAAATTATTATTTTAATTTAAACGTTGAGTATTGAGTTGGAATGCCCCATATACTATGAAATTTCTTCACTCACAATTGAACAGGTTTGTAAGCAATCCTCGCTGGTAAGGAAGTTGTTTCTGTTTCCACGACATCCACCATATCCGAAGGGAACGCACATTAGTTTAGCTGGTAAAAATGCCCAACGCTGATAGTATCCTCTACACGGACCTGGATCAGCCTCTTGCATGCAAACGACTGTAAAACATGGATAAAAAGAGTTGAAGATTTTTTCATTTATCTTGCATTAATTTTCACACATCTATTCAAGATCTGCGACCAAGTCAGGTGTTCACTGCACAATACCTTTTGCCTCTGCCATATCGAGGGTACAGTCTGCTCGAACTTCGCAATGTCTTTGTTGAATGAGTTCTATGCGCGAAGAACACTCCTGTTGCATGGATGGATCAACCATCAAAAGTCTTGTCCTCAGTTTGACCCCCTTGCCACACGATGCACTGCATGGTGACCAGTCAGACCAGTCAGTTACCTGAAGAAGATGCTCGTTAATATATCACGGTGAAACGTCAACGGAATTAGACCCATGCACAAAAGATGTGTGGATTTACCCTGCAGAATGGATCGGGAACTTCTTCGGTTCCAGGGGCACATGGTGGTTCCATGCACTTCTCCTTTTCGACAGTTGGAACGTGCGGACACTTCTTTCGACCCATGGGATTGGGAAAACTTCTTGTGCGCATTTTGAAGCCAATTCCACATGTGCTCGAGCACTCAGACCACCCAGACCAATCCGAAGTTTGGCAAATTCCTTCATTTCCTATGATCGGGGCTTCTGGCTCTTCTTCTTCTTGGCCACTAAGCAGAAAGCAGGTTTTCAACATGTCTGTGTGTGTGGAGTTGGTACGAGGTGATCGGAGATCCACAAAAAGAGTTAATGGCTCAATTTACTTACGGACATTCCGGGATAACAGCGACACACATTTCCTTTGACACGAGTTGGCGGTTACAATTGAACATCGCTGCTTTTTGTGGCATTCGATATTCTCTGGTACGCATTCTGAGACCCTTACCACAAGTTACCGAGCAAGAAGACCAAGGAGTATAGTCCGTTGTTACACATTCCGCTTGAAGAAGAATATATCGTTCATAAAAATCCATGCAAAATAAAATGTGAAACCGTATACCGGAAATTCCTTACGTCTAGAAGTATCTTCAGTGTTTTCAGCGACCTCTAACTCAGTGATTTGGTCTCGAAGGACTTCTTCGTCACAGCTTTTCGGGATGATCTTTTCTCTGTTCAGGTAAAACCTTGCCAAAGGAAGCATCGGTTTTCCGGAAGGATCGTAGAACGGTGCTCTTGGATCCTCTGGATACGAGGTAGTTATAGGCTTCATCTTCTCTCGCGGTTTGGTCTCAGAGTTGGGTGACATGTAAGAAATGCCGTTATCTGTGCCAGCATCCCATGGGTAAAGATCGATAATCTTGCTCTTTACCCACGTGCAATCTTTTTGGCAAAGGTTTAATTTACTGACTCCCACGACCCAGTCAGGAGATGGACCCAACATCGATACCGCAGAGAGTAGAGGGTGCTTACGATCAACCCTTGAAAATTGATAAAGTGGATGTTAGTTCCTCGTCCGCAGTGGTACAAATTGAAGTATTCAGAGTGAAGTACTCGGAGAGACTCACCTAAAGCTTGTAGTAGTATTTGTATTAACTCTGGGGTACCAGAGTCCTGTAGCCTTGATCAAAGTCCTTAAATGCTTAGTTTTTGTTCTCAGCTCCGCATCAATCCCGGAAACAATTCCCCACTCAGCCAACTGTCGAAAGCCGTCGGTCGCGGTGTGATTGCGTCCCCAGAATGAAAATCTTTGATCGTGGGAAGCGCCAATCAAATCACTGAAATGTGTCAGCCACGCGGAAAATGGAAAGTCCTTGGGGTGGGTTCGGTTTGACCAAATACCTTCGAAGATTATCTGCGAAAAAGCCATGAATCAAGTACAATCCGAAGGAAATCTCGTGGGAATGGTAAATGCAATGGGGATACCTACTAGGAGATATGTGATTGTGATTGTGATCAGCACTTACAGAGTATTTAGCCTCATCACAGGCACAGCAGCGTTCCTCGTTAAGTTGTTCTGCCGTTTCAGTTTCGGAAAATTCGCAGAAAGTCTTTGTCAAAAGTCCGTCTTCAGCGTACCATCGATCGAAGCTCTCGAATACCATAGCATGGAACACAACACAGCCTGAGCCAGCTGCTGGAGCTTTCCACATCACTTGGACCTGAGCCAATAATGTTATGTCAACTTAACAATACGCAGATCTCGTTGTAATCGTTCTGCCATCGAAGACCACCAATAAAATTGAGTTCTGGACGAACTGGCCGACTGCCAAAAGAGATTTTTCAACTCCACTGTGGGAATTGGATTTCACTTATGTCACATTACATTATTCCTCGATTCATTTTGATTATTTGAATCATTCTGTCCACGTATGACCAGAAATATCAAAAACGAATACAACACAATGCCTGCATGAAAGAATTAGTGACCGAATAAAAGGGTGATAAATATCTTCATCTACGACCCACGTCACAGAATGGCACTCGTAAAGACGGCGTTATTGTGGTTTGGCAAAGTTAGCAGAGCCATCGATTCGCGACGAAGAATTCATCGCCTTTATTTAGAGAATGTTCAATTATGTTTATCAACTCAACAATTATGAGATTAATTGAAAACAACTTGTAACCAAAACGTCAAACCTAGGCAGACAATGATACTGTGAATGTTTGCGAAACTCGTGTACCTACCTATGAATACATATTTACATGTATATTGTATCAGAGCACTGTGAATACGCAGCTATTCAGTAGAGTAGTACGTACTATGTATAGGTGGTAATGAGCAAGTGTATACCTCGGATTTTGGGTTGTCCGTTGCCTCCGAAATGGTATTGACACACTCCTCATTAAATGCCGTTAGGGAATCGGGGAATAGCTGGAAGAAACCGACGCGAGAGATTGGACTGTCGGGCAAATATTGGGACTCGACAGAGAGCCTGAATCTAGTGAACTGCTGGGACCTGGTGTGCGTACGTGGAGCTGAAAGGACAGATAAATCGAATTAATCATATTCAAAGTGGTTCTTAATGTCTGAGCAGAAACACTAATATAAGATTAATTATCATTGACGTGAACTAGATTTTATATATAACTATAACATAAAAAATACTACAAAATGGTCCAATTCTTTATTCTTTTATTCTCAGATAAGAAGAAACTTTTTTGTAAAAACCTTGTATCACATTTGTTCGATAAAAACTTGCGACCGTAGTACCAATGATAAACAATCATGTGATGTGGACATTTCAATTAGCGTGGGTGATTATGCTCGCTATAATACTACCGGTGCCAAGTCCATTCGTACTATAATTATATTCTCAATAAGATTTTTAATTGAAATCTCATACGCGTTAATTTGGTTAACATTTTCTAAATCATTCACAGTAAGATGAAGACTGGAAATCTTATTGAACGGCTTGTTCAAAAAACAGAGTTGAATAGTCCATGCACTAAAAATGTTGATAATTTCACTCACCCTGAAGGCTGATGGTGTACACAGCATTTGGGATGTACTTATCGGAGGCTGCGCTTGTGAGGATACTGTAACCACCGTCTCCTGGGTATCGTTGAACCGTAGTATGATGTGCAGAGGGTCTCATGGGGCAGCTGGCAAAGGCCTCAGCCATGAGGCACATCACCAATACCACCCGAAACATGATGATGCTGTAAACCCACCGAATTTGGTCTCGATATTTTTTTATCATGGGAAAGTACAGTTGAACGGAGAGTGAAAAGTGATGAGATTTGAAATGTTAGTTGCCCCGTAACGAAAGTCTGAGCACTAAGTGAGAATTTCTTCTGATGCGGTTTGTGTTATTATGGAGTGATGAGTTTCTGGATTGCATCTGTTGACCTCGTACGTGGTAAGCCTTACAGTATTTATACGTCCCTATAGTAGGGGAATCTGTAGTCGTTAAAGAAAGCAGTCGTTTTGAACATATGAGAAACACGTGCTGGTCACGCCGACCGCAAACTTGGGTTTAATTGCGTAATAGAACCAGCACAGAAAGCGATCAACTGTTTTATGTGGCCTAACTATTTACTTTTAAAACTACCAGACGTCATTTGTCTACAAATGAATTCCCGCTTCACAATTATCGCCATGAAAGGTAAAAGCTGGGTAAATTATGCCATGGCTTTTGTCATTAGAAGAAAAATCATTGCTATTAGTGATCATCGGAAGGATGATTGTTGTTAGTAGCAATCCAAATTTTCCAAAATAATCGGAAACAGCTGATATTCTTACACATCAAGATTCTATGTAGAGCAAGTTTACAAGTTAGGGGTTCTATGCAATTTTGATGTTAGTTTGTCATTAACATTCGTGGATCTGTTCATTTCGTCAGTATTCCTTTGTCTGAGAGTTGTGTCAGTGATATTCTCTATCCGCTAATGTTCCTTGAAATCGATTACTCTTAGAGTTGGGCCAGGGTAGCGATTCTCGTCCTTTGGGCGTTAGTCAACGCCAGCCGTTAGCTTGATCGGCCGTTAACTTGGACGTTAACTTGGACGATATGATTACGTCCCAGGCGCTATTGCTTTCTTGTTTATAACAATCGAACATCGTTTGATGAGCCCAGTCTCTTTGGCCAATGAGAACACTCTAATCGGTGCAAAATAGGCGTTTCTGATTGGCTTAACGTCAAACTTATTATTATCGGTTGTTACCTAGCGACAGCGACCAGGCGCTACTGCTCATATTTGATGTGAAGTCAACGTCGGAATTTCGATAGAGCCAGGCGTTACGAATGTCGCTAACCAAAAGTTAACGACCGGCGTTAACTAACGCCCAAAGATCGAGAATCGCTAGCCAGTAATATGAGAAAGTCATGGCGCAAATCCGAAATGCTTAGGGTGAAACGTTCGTCGAGTTGGTATGTTCCATTCGTAATGCCCAATTAAACGATGACACAATATATTTATTCTGCACCTAATTTCTGACCTCTAGTACTATACGATTTTCTGAAATCTTATTAACGAGATTTATAAATACATATGCCAGTGTTGGGATTTGTGACGCATCATTTTTTTGGGAATAGTAGGAGTCCCATGACTCCTAACTTATTGGACGCCAAATATTGTATTTCTATGCAATTTCTCGCAATAATAGGAGCAGATTAACTGATATTTCAATAATTTATACAGCATTCGGTTCTCGCAGTCCACATGTGGTCTTGGGAATATCCATAACGGGGTGCGAATAGCGTACTTTTCTCATTTATCTTGAGACATGATAATTCATTTTATCGTTGCATCCAATTCCTCAGCTTCATCAATTCTATTCATCATAGTGAGATTACCAAATGCCGAGGTTTTGCATCTTTGTAGTCATAATCAAGTGAAATATGATAAAATGCATAAAAAATCTTCACCCAAGACTTGTATTTGTTTGTTTAATGGTATGAGTGTGTACATGTGTGCCTATCCGACGTAATACTGAAATAGAACGTATAATAGACAATTGAGTATTACGTCAACTAAACCTACACGCGGTCAATATACCTACACATGTACGATTCATTTCGTTACCACGAACTTGTTGGATAAGCACTGCTGTCTTACAGCTTGAACTATCTCTTTGTTTGACCATCTCGAGGAGGGTGTTGAATTTCCACACACCGCAGATGTAATAGTCTGAGAAGCTCAAATCTTTTCTGATGAGTGTTCGAAACCGCAGAGATTATTAGATTACAATTATGTATTCCAAGAGACGAATGCCGCGCGGTTCTTGCAGGCTGATCAAAAATGTTTTCGACTGCTCTTACGGCTATGAAAAATGGAAATACAGTACGACCCCTCAAGAAGAACGCAAAAGCCCCCAAGGGGAAGAGTTTTTCCGAGAATCCGAGTACCCCTACCATGCGTGCATTCTTCGCTTACTCACTCTCTCTGTCTCTCTCTCTCATTCGCACGCCAGTGTAATTCGAGCTTGGAGTGGGGGTAGTGCTCGAGCGAGAAGTTGGGGAAGCGTTCTTATTGCGGGCGTTCTTATTGGGAGGTCGGACTGTATTTCAAAAGTATACCGAAAATCTCAATGTTTAATGCTACAAGTAGAGAGTGTACGAAGAAGTCAAGTCACATATTGTTTGCTTCAATTAAATATTGGTCTAGTCTGCACGCGAAAATCTCCACCATTTTCCGGCATTTCGATAATTTGTATTCATAAAGTTTTGTATATGTTGCGTATAGAACGTACGCGGTAGAACGAGGGAGATAAGCCGCCGAAATGTGTTTACGCTTATTGCGAAATAAATGAGGTTTGTCTTAGATAATCGCATCGCATCGGGTGAAAGGTCCGAGGCAAGACCTCGAGGCGGGAATATCTACTTTGATGATAATATATATCTACGATAAAGAACTGGTAAAAAATTATCTGGGCCATGTCGCAAATACTTTAAAGATGAAAGGCCATAAGTTTTAATTAGAGCAGTCTATTTTAATTAATCATTTTGCTGATTACCAATTGCGCAAAGAAATTTTTACTTCAAAATCCAAACAACTTACAAGATGCTGAATCGAAGATACTGCATTTTATGAATTGGCCACAGATTACACGCCTAAAAACTGGACCCTGTTCTTTTAACCGCTTTAAATTCAATAACCACAACTGCAAGCTTACGTTTGCAGTTGCATGCTCGAAGATGGAACGCGAAAGTTGATACAAACCGCACGATCTTGAATGCAAAATCGTTGAAATCTTCAATATGTTGATAGCAACGATCAAATAAGTAGAAATGAATTCTTGATTAAATTGAAGTACTGTCAAATCGATGCGAATTACTAATTATATTTTTATTCGACATTCTGCGACTCGTTTCAATATTTACAAATATTAATGCATATTAATGGAGTTTCATTGAGACTATAGAATTTGAAGAACTCTTCGCATTGAACAAATTATTGTATCGCAAGAATTCAGCTGTTTGAAAGGCTTATTAATTCTGAGTATTACTTACCAGCTTCGATTTCCAGCAATACAGCCAATGCTTGATTAGCGTGAAAAATCAGGAAAAGGAGAGCAAGAAGAGGCTTTGGACACTGACAGAAGCCGACTAAACGAGATGGTCCAACTATAACTTCTCAGTTCTCGGAGCTCCGGAAACTGATATGACAACGAAGTATAGTCAGAAGTGGAATCAGCTCGTGTGCTTTTTCTGACGTCTCTCTCTCTCTCTCTCTCTCTCTTTCTCTCACTCTCTATAAATCGGACTGCGGCACAAGCACTCATAATCATCCTACTTATTCTCCACTTCTGATTTCTTTCTAACACGTTTCCTATATGAATTTAAAAAAAAATCACATGGGCTAGATTTTGCAATACATGACTTCCGGTGATTTTTTTCAGGAGGTGAAGAATCATTGGCTTCCTTTGTAACCGTGCATGTGAACTTTAAGCGATACTATTATGAAGTTTATAAGCATTATAGAAAGTAGCAGTAGATCATAATTGGATATCTTGTTTCAACACCTTGGTGGATATATGATTACGGTACCTACTTTCGATACTAATCTACGATTACTACGACCGTACATCTATGTAGCATTACGGCAGAGGATAAATAAACTCGAACACAAAGTGCCGGAAGGCAAGGCGATGAGCTGCAATAATTGAGATCGTGCATTTGACGTGCAAAGCTAGTGGTAATGCACTAAAATTTATTGAGTAGATATTGCATAAAAGATTTTATCGTTAAGTGCTGCATATGAGTCTTTCAAGTTTTTAATCCCATCAAACCTAGTAAATGAGTAAATAAGAAAAAGATTTGTAAGTATTAGGGTGTCTGTTATTTACCAAGTTGGCTTTTTTCACTTTGGTATCATTTAAATTGTTAGTTCATAGCCTAAAAATTATTTTGAAAAAACAAAAAAATTTATCCGACGCCGTTTAAGGGGGGGGGGGGGGGGGGGTAGGGTTTTGAAGGCCTAAAAAAGCAGGTTTGTACGGAATTTTTTTTCGGCGTACGGCGAAAGTAAATTTATTTCTACATGTTGTACATTAAAGAGTAGTAATTGAACTGTATTGTGTAAAATTTTTAGTTAAAAATATTGAAAATTGACCCGATGGCAGCAATTCTTAGCAGGCGTCTCAGAAGAAAGATATTTTGCGGTGCCAATCACAACTCAGCACTGGATCATCTTAAATTAAAAAATCAAAGTTATTTCTTTAAGTTATTTGTCCCTCTAGGTCGTGACGTCGCGTTTTTCCATTTTTTTCAATTTTTGAATTTTTCACAACACTCGAAAGTTGAAGTATCGATTTTTGGGCCTAAATTCACGACTATTGTTGTTAATTATAAACAAAATAAAATCGAAAACCGAAAAAATCTCGACGTCACGACCTCATGAATTGTGTGAAAAAATAGTGTACAAAATTTGAAAAAGATCGGTTCAGTAGATTTTGAGATACAGTTGGCACCGACTCAAAAAACATCGATTTGAGAAAAACGCGTTTAAAGTTTTTTTTAGCGAAAAGACCCTGATAAAAGTTATGCTATTCATTTCTGGTTTTACCCACATAGAGTCATCAATGCCAGCTCCATACAGTGAAACACCGTCATTCAACATATCCAATGCATCTTCGGGATTACAAAAGAAATTGCAGCTGCTTTCTACTAGGGGTTTCGAGCGGTTACCGGGCAGATATAAAAATCAGGTATCACGGCCGGTCGTTTGCAACGCTGTAACTCCGTTAGTTTTACTCGGATTGACTTAAAATTTGTACACAATATTCTCGACATATTGTTCATTCAGAAAAAAATGAAAAAAAAAATTTTAAACCCTACCCCCCCCCCCCCCCCTAACCCTGCCTAAATGACGATACTTTTCCCATTCATTTAACATAGAGTTTTTGTTATATTCAATAACTTTCCAAATATTGTTGTTTCTGCTTCTATTATGATCCCCTTGGATGGATAAATTTTGATAAGGTCAAAATTATTTTTTATCATTTTTATCAATAATTTTGTTTAATTTGCCGACTACTCATATTTATTCTGTATTTAATGTTAAATTTTTTATCATACGCTTTTATTATTCAGAAAATTAATGAAAATTTCAAAACACAAATCATTATTCATTCTATTTCAATAATAGTTTTAATTATCAAAAATGTAAAAAAGTTTGATTTTTTTTTTAAATAATCTGTTTTTGGCTCACAATCATCATTTTATCCGAATACTTTCAATTAATAATTATGAAGTGAATATAGTGTAATCATTGAACTTTCATTTTTTTTTTTTTGTCAGGCATTCTTTGGTTGCACTTGAAAATTCATTTTTATATTCCTTTATCACCTGGGGAAGATACTGCTTTTGATTCTCATCTTTAGCTAGCACATTGATATGATCTTGAGTCAATTGTACAGCTTTTTCTGCTACATCAATAACTACTTTTATATTTTTAAAATTAATTTTGACCTTCTCAAAACTCATGAAATAAATTTTTGACGCCGATATCAAAATTTTTCCATCCAAAGGGATCATAATAGAAACAGAATCAATAATATTTGGTAAGTTATTGAATATAATAAGCAAGAAAAAACTTGATTTCTAAAAAGTGCAAAAACTCCATGTTAAATGAATGGGAAAAGTATCGTTATTTAGGCAAAGTTAAACGGCATCGGATAAATTTTTTTTTTCCAAATTTGAAACTAGGCTACAAACTAACAATTTAAACAATACTCAAGTGAAAAAAGCCAACCTGGTAAATAACGGACACCCTAGTAAATATACAGTGCTACATGTCGTCACTCACGAATTCTGAATGCCTATCTTTAAAAGTGGTCACATGATACGCCCGGGTCACCGTATCTCTCGCCACGACAAACCTCTGGCGCGATAAGTGGCGACAGCCCATACTATGGTAAACAGTTTACATATAAGGCATCGCTATATTCTGCAAAAATATGTTTCACGGTAAATATATAGGTGATACAGATTTCTAACGACGTATGCCTAGAAAATTATACCATTGATTAGTATTAATAAAAAATCTGCACGTTAAAAACGCGCAAAACGAATTATTTCATTGAATCTGAACGTTTTTTTGCGACTTTAGGATATTTTGTCTATGTCTAATGAGTGATGAATTAATCACATGCACATAAGGATTCAATTTCCTTGCATAAATGTGAGGCAAATTGAATTTTCACTTAATTTCACCACCGGAGAACAGTAGTGGTAAATCGCGCTAAATGAGGCCGTTTTAAATTTGGAAAAATCTGTTAGTAGAATGGTGTGAAAAGATTCAATATTACCGCGCTTTCATATCGTCGAGCAGCTTTTTTCCATCGCTATATTCTTCGAAAATATTTTCTAGCATATGGATATATCAAGCACACGATCGATAAAGATGATACACATTTTCAAAAATGTGTGTCTAAACATTTGAGAGCGCGCAGACATACTTTTTTTATTCAATCTGAATGGTTTTCGGTTGTGACTTCGGAACTTTTTTCACGTGTCTAATCATTGAAAAATGGATTAAATGTAGGGGAAAGGGGGGCAAAACGGGCCCCTTAAGAAAATCTATGGGAAAAAAGATTATATTTTTTTTTCGTTCTAATTAAGCGTTTGGCACCCAAAAAAAAATAAAAATTTAGGGGGCCCATTTTGCCCCCAGGGGCCCATTTTGCCCCTCCTTCCCCTACATAAGATGTGTAGGTTTGTCATAGATTGAATTTTCCGTGCATAAATGTATGACGAATTGATTTTTTACTGAATATGACCACCAGAAAGCGGTAACTTCAAAACTTGAAGTATCCGTTATTGAAATGATACGAAGAGATTCAAAATTGCCGCGCTTTTGTATCATCAGAGAGCTCAAGTCTGCGTCGACTCGTAGTTATCGACTAGCTGCGTAACCACGACGCCGCAGAGCTCGCAACTTCGGCGGGGGGACACCTGACGATGACGGTATCGGTGAAGTGAAACAACAACGCTGACAGTATAGCGTAGTTGCGGATAAAAGACCGCCGTATTATACATGGACGTGATCTAAACTGCGGCTGAAATATTTATTATAAAGAATTCCAAAATGAACGCCTCGTAATGTTTGAGAACTCGATCAAAAACTGTCAATAATCATCACACTGTGCATCGCTTGTCATTACACAATAATATAATTGTCTGTTTATTATTTCTGACATTAAACGAAGGTAAACGTTTGGTCGCCTGGTGTTTTGTTTGTGCCAGTGCAAATATAGCGCGGTTGGTGAAGTTGTTACTCGCTTTTAGCGACTGGTGGAATCAACGATATCCCAACTAAATTCAAATGGCAAGTTTCGCCGGCAGTTCAACGGGTTTGCTACGTCCACCGACGATGCTTGAACAATTGTTAGAAGAAATTAATTTTCAGAGAACAAAGGAGATGCGCCAACTGCTCAAAGATGGTTCGTAGCTTCGCGTGATCCGATCACCTGTATACTTTTTCTTTTATTTTGCACGAAACCGGAACATTGTCTACTACGTATTAGACAAGCCAATGAAAGCTTCCGACCTTGTACGATCAAAACTCGCAAATCTATAGATGGATACATAACTACACCGTTGTGCAGACTTAAAATTGCATTATTGATCAACTCCTTCAATCAGATATAGCAGACTGGCTAAATTCAAGCTCACGCGGTACTTCACTTGACTGTTTCATCGCAATACAAACCCAACCGCAAATACTGTTATATAGATATTTGTCGGATATGTCTGTAGAGAGAGAATTTGTCAGGACGATAGTCAAGTCTTGGTATTTGACTGCTATGGCCTATGTGCATAATAAAAGTACCATGAGCGTCAGCTGATCGCGCGAGTTAACGTACGGCCATCAAACATTCGACGTGCTCAACATATCGATGATGAATTTGTCTAGAATGACTCATTCTTATTATGAGAAGATTATTTTTTACATTCGCAAAATATTTTCATAGGACGAAAGAAACCACGTAGTGGATTGTAAGTTTTGGAAAATAGCACATTGTTTACCGAGCGAGAAAACAGTCATTTGCGCGGGGAGTATGAAGTTCAGCACCGAGGCGAAGCTGATGAGTTCTCAACTTCATACGAGGCTCTAACGAGCCTTTTCTCTGAGGTGAACATACTATTCTCTTCAATAGCGGTGCGAAATCGACTGGTTTCCATCCTCGTTTGCGGATGGAAACTCGCTTGTTTCGCTCCGCTGTTGTAGAAAAAGTATTGTTGTACCAAAAGTTGAAAGTTTTTGAAAATTAGACTAAAAATTCCGATGGCGGTTGCCGATGAAAAATCTTTGCATCAAGTGTCTTCTTCTTGCCGAAATTTCAGTCTTCCAGATAAGAGCGCTTCGCCTGGAACTCTGCGAAGTCAGGAAATTTCGTGGAGGCAGAAGATCTCACTTGCAAGAAATACTGGGAATGGATTTGAAACGAGTGACCATACGGAAAATCGAGGTCCAAAAGACTGATAAAAAATTAATTAAAAATGAACGCGGACAGCGTTTTGTTTCTTTTCGGTAATCCCTGTAATTAGAAGGAATTATAAATCGGTAGACTGTATTAAAATAATGAACTACCCTCGTTAACTCATATCGTAAAAATTTCAAGTGTAATGCGATCCCTGCCATCGTACGTTGGGAGACAATAAATTGCGCGAAGCTATTGATCAATCCTATAATTTGATATAATGTGTGGGAGAAGGCGACCCTTCCATGCATGTTCATTCGCCTGGGGGTATTTCTCATTGAGGATTTCCTCTTAGTCACTACAGCAAGGAAGGTTCTATGATATTTATGACGCATGCCGCACACTTACCGATGCGATGCAATAAATCAATCATCTCCTCTCGTTAGGGATCAGGTGCGAGATTATTTTTAATAACCAAT
Source organism: Rhogogaster chlorosoma (assembly GCA_944452935.1). Taxonomy (NCBI): domain Eukaryota; kingdom Metazoa; phylum Arthropoda; class Insecta; order Hymenoptera; family Tenthredinidae; genus Rhogogaster; species Rhogogaster chlorosoma. Next base: position 10,392,469 of record OX101800.1, on the reverse strand, counting down.
AATCGATAACCACGAGGACGAAGTGAAGAAACGCAGATGAAATACAACGCTGCACACGTTTTGACATCGAAATTCATTTTTTGATACCTCAGTATGCAGTTACCTATAATCTGCATACTGCAAGACGTCTGGACCATGCATTAACGTACAAATTATCACACTTTTATGTTCAATCAGTATCTGGAAAGAACTTGTTGTTTGTTTTTCGACGAATCACTATTCATGAGATACGACCTGGGACAGACACATTGATTGTGCCGAGGATATTTTTATTTGTCATGTTCATGGTAGAATATCGTTTCAAGAGGCTCTCTATATTCTAATATGAATATTTGAAAGCGTCATCACCCACGCCTGGGCATACTTCAGCATCTCATATCTCTCTGACGAGCACAACTGTGGCACTAATCTATTCCTGCTAAAATACAAACCTCGCAGTATATCTGTATAGTATATATGTAGTATGCACATATGTAGAGGTGCAATAGACGAAGCGTATTAAACGAGTTCAGCTCAAAGGAACCAGCGGTTGACTAGATTTTAGTAGAAAACTCACCAAAAACTACAATGAATCAAGAATTGGAAATACAAATACATAGTAGATAAAATAAAGCGATGAAAATTTGATAGGAAAAGAATTTTACTCTAATCGTAGCATGTTACTAAACTAATTCGGATTTCTAGCGATTATACGTGTGTATATAGGCGATGTAGGCGATGACATGGCGTTGACAAAGGACGACAAATATTTATTTATTGTTTCAGATTCGGGTTTCGTGATGCTTCAGGGCACAACGTATTGGACAGATTTGTTCGTGCGTCACTTTCTATTCCAGGCAGAGCACACTATCGACGGTGATGACCTGTTATTTTTCGTACGCAAGAAACACGTTAAAACTTCGTCCCGCTATTTGCCCAAGTTCGAGACAGAGGTTGACGTCTTCCGTAAGGATAGCAAGAAACTCCCTATTGGTGATCCAGACATTGACTGGGAAGAAACTGTGTACCTGAATCTCGTAGTTCATCAATTCGACTACACCCTCACTCTGGCAATATGCACGCGGACGAGCCCGAAAGAGCTCCAGGTAGACTGAAAAAAAAAAATCAAAACGCCAAACGCCAATCCTTCTCCTTACTAACTCACCATCTTACGTGTTTTATTGTAATTAAGTTATATAAATTTTCTCTCAAAATTCCATATCATGTAGGATTAGGCTAAGAGATGCACTCTTTTATTATAATATGATTTCTTTGCAAAATGGAATGAATACAAGGATTGAATAAGTATACGCGTACATCAACATTATAGGAGAGGGTAAGTGAACTACTTTTCTTCAGGTCCTCCGGAGGCACTCTCAAAAAGTTTACGCGAGTCCAAGCCGTCGTCGTATGGATGCTAAAGGCGACCTCGAGGAAATGACGTATCCGCACATCTGCTTCATGGTGGATAACTTCGATGAAGTTTTCTGTGATATTCTGGTCAGGGATGGCGAAATGGTCTGCGTCGAGCTAGTAGCTTCAGACAGAGACGGTGCGGTTCAAGGAGTTATTTTCCTCGGTTCCATTCGTTACGACGCATTAAAGAAAGTATACGACGCTAGGGTGGGTATAAAACTTACTGAAAATATGACAATCGCATGATCTGAACCCCACTCACAAACAAAAAAGAATTAACAGCGAAAAAAGCCTCCTTCCAAAAGTGTGCAGAAAAAAAAAGAACTCTTACTATTTCACAGTCAAGTTTGAGCACCAAAATGGCGCAACGTATGACCTTCGGTCTATTTTCCGGAGCAGCATCTCAAAGGGTTGAATTCGTACGAATGAAAGGTCCTCAAGGTAAGTTCTCATCCGAAACTAAATATATCTTCACCATGTAACTAAAAGCTGACGTCATAATATTCAGGAGTAAGATAGTCGCAACAAAATCGCTTTTCCAGGTAAAGGTCACGCGGAAATGGCTGTGACAAAACCGAAGGGTTCGGGTGCCGAAACGCCGACATCAGAGCCCGGCTACTGCGCTACTGACGCTCTATGGGACGCCGACTGGGACGACGCTGAAGAAATATTTATGTACCGTCACCAAAGACGACTGTCAGACCCCAGTGCAAATTTGAACAACTTTGTCCGTGGTGGATGGCGAACAAAGCCAGATTCTGCGGCTACCAAAGCTCGCTCAGAAAACGAAGGACTAGATTCCATGGCCAACGGTCTCAGTGAAATCGAAGCAGGCGATGTTCGCGATGGTAATTAAAACCTCACGAGGTGTATACGTCAGAATAGCGACAGATTTGCGATCAATAGAATTCGCTTGACAAAAGATGATAATGCCAATTAGCGAACAGTCGTTTTTTCCATACATGACCTTTATTAGCAAAGATACTTGATTGAGTGAGGGTCGATTTCCTCTTTAACTAAAGTCTGTGTATATATATAGGTATCTGTCGTTATTGAGGCGTAAAGCTCGGACATGACTACTACAATCTATTCATCACTCGCGCACACTTTATGCATGAACATATTATGTAGAATATATTTGTGTGTGTATAATGTCTTCATATTCTTTATGGGAGCTTCATTTTCCAAATATCTGCGAGTAGTGGCATGACTTTTGAATTATTATACGCCTTCGAATTTGCATACGGAAGTTTGATTGCAATCTTCTCCACACATAGGACATTCATTCTTTCGGTTACCGTTTACTATATTATCTTACAAAATTGATAGTAAGAAAAATGACCTGTGGCGTAAATTTTTATGTCGAGAGAAACGCGAGATACTTGAAAAAGCTTTCTTCCAGATTGTCGACGTCCAGTTGCAGGGACAGAATTAATTGTCTCCGGATTTCCAAGGCGATTTAAAATTATCACTTCTGAAAACTTCTTCGAATGAGCTATGTAAAAATCCTCCATCAAAGTGGAGAATCAGTCATTTACACATACGCCCCAAATTTTCACATTATTTATACAGTCGGTGATAACTTTTATGTATGAGTCTTTGGTACAGTTGACTTTTGTCCTTTCTTCATCCATATTATATACCTACGCTTGGTACTTCATAGAGATTTCAACGTCAACTCAAACTAATAGTAAAATTAATTATCCAGGTATTGATGACGGTCTTATGAATTATTGACGGAATGTAAAATTATCTACTTTTACCTGAAATAGCATATTTGAAAAGCAAAAAAAAAAAAAGAAAAGAAAATAGTTCTATGTAGCATTAAAGAGAATTTACTTCATAGGCATGCGTAGGAATACGACAATGGCAGATCATCATAGGTATCATGAAGCAGGCACACATACAAGGACACATCGCCTCTCGTTTAAAGAACCTATTTTTTAAAATTAATGGTCATTCCTGGTTCTGCCGGCTGTTCGTTTATAGCGGAAGTGCAGGACACTTGCAGCTGGGGCGGGCGGGGCTCGCCGCACTCCCTTGGGAATAGCAGAAGTCCACGGTCCCAGCGGAGAAGATCACCTCTACTTCCGTCTAGATACGCCAACCGGAAACAACGAAACTCCCGAGAACTTCCGAACGAAAATGTGTCACCCAGTCGCAAGGAGGCCTATCACGAGACTGGCGGTGAGTGAGCGCGGCCTGTCCCGATGAAATCTCGAGTCTCGCGAAAGATCGGGGTGAATTACACCCGAATCTATGGTATCGTGGAATCGAAATTTCCCAACCCGTCAAGCTCTCCTTTCCCTGAAAAGAAAAAACGTTTCCCAATGCCCAAAAATATTGAAGTGGCTTTAAAATTGTATGAAATGAAGGAACCGTCTCCCGAAAACATCATTAATGACAGAAATTTAACTAAAACAACAAATAGTGGAAGTTTACTGAAAATAAGTCGATTTTTGACGAGGATGAAGAGAAAAGGTTGCGATTAAGGTCATCGGAGACCGACGCATCATTTAGAGATATATTTTGTAAATCCCAAATATTCCACGATACCAACTAGAGCCACGACGCTGGTTAACCCTTACTCACTTGAGTTTCGTGATAGGCCCCCAGAATCACCATATCGAAGTGGGCAGTGAGATATTGCCGCCTGGTCCGTGTCTGACAGACGACAACGTAAGGCAAAAGCTTGACTCTGGTGCGATATTGGTCCACGGAAAAGAAGAGCTACCCCTAAATTACGCGGACGATAATAACGCCGTGAGTACAGACATCGATCATCGACTGTTTAAAAATAGCAAAAATCTGAGCGTCGAGTCGCTCCATTCCTCAATGGAAAATAACGACATCGAGCTAGCGAATGGGACCACTGTTATCGGCGATGACACCCTCGAGAACAAAAACAAAAACGATTCAACACCCCGTGACAAAAATGCTAACGCTAAAATATCAAGAACTAATGGGTGCACGCAAAAACAAAGCGCAACACTTCCGAGACGTCGAAGGCGGCGAGCTTTAGGTGGAAGCTTAAGGGGAACACCGCTACCACCACATCGTGTTACTCCTGATGGTACAGCCATCTATTATTGGTGCGAGCTCCCGCGCCGCCCCGGTTCACAGGGTAATCTGCAATTTTATGATAGTATTTATATTATTCATGTTAATGGTGATGGTAAAGTTGACATAGAATTATCACGTCATTTCTATGCTATATTTATATATGATCAACAATCAATATGATCGTAGCTCCGAATGCTACACCTGTATATTCGCACTGTTTCATTAGCTAACATTCTTTGTCTCGAAGCTTGTTTGCCTGTGAAATAACTATTGATATAGAGAGATTCTGATTAAAGTTGACACGCTTAACGGTAGGCAATTCCCGTTTTCTTACACTGACAACGCTGATTCACCATGATAGTTATAGTCCAACCTCTCGATAAGCACGCCCGCAATAAGAACGCTTCCCCAATTTCCCGCTGGCGTACTACCCCCACTCCAAGCTCGAATTACATTTACGTGCAAATGACAGAGAGAGGGAGAGACAGAAATAATGAGTGAGCGAAAAGCGCACGTATGGTTGGGGTACTCGAATTCTCGGAAAAACTCCTTCCCCTTGGGGGCTTTTGCGTTCTTATTGAAAGGTCGGACTGTTTTTTAACCAAATAATGTTGCAAATAAAGAGAAATTGACATCTGCAATCAATTTACTAATTCATTGCAACTTCTTTGCGAATGAATATCGATTTCTTCTCGACGTTATTCAGAATCTTTCTGTATATAATCGAGGGTATCTCTTCTGCGGCGAGATTTGCTACCATTATTTTTCATAGTTCTCATCTGTGTGTTGTTACATTTTTAGCTATATATTCATCGATTTCTTATAACTCAATTTACGAGAAAACTTTTCTCTTTCATTACCTGCATCTGATAATTGGAAGAACTTTTTGTGTAGGCTGAAAAGCCAAATGAGTTTCATCTGGCTAATAGAATCTCAATTTGTCTTCTCATCTTTTGACGAAACTTGATATTTAATGTATCAACATAATCTCAGAAACGATCAGGTTCATGTTTCAGACTTTTCAAACAAGTTTCACATTTTTTCCTAATACTTGAGAGACCGTCAAGTATTCAGGAATCGTAGACACTAAACTTATCATTAATTGGGAAATAATTGTCATTGTCATGTAGAATGAGTGTTTGTAGAAGTTGGAAAGCTGAATCTATCTCTTCTGTCTTTCAAACTGTTGACGAAACTTTATATTCAATCCATTGACACAATGTCAGAAAAGGTCAGATCGATGTTTTAGACTTTTCAGAAGAGCTTCACATTTTTCCGTAATATCAGAATGACAATAATTAAGTATTTAGAAATTGAAACCGTCAAAATTATCAAGTAGTGCTGAATTATAGGAAAATTACTATATTTTTGGAGATCCGGGAAGAGCATTCGACATTCTGATTTGGAAAGAATTTTTTCGGGATGTGGTAAAGGGTGTGGTACAGGTAATGCCGTTGAATGTGGATTAACGATAATGTAGTGACTGGAGTCGTGTCTATATTCTGGCAGAACTAGACGACGGAGCTTACAATCCATTGTGGACCATGCGTGGGTTCACTCAGACGTTTCATTTCTGGAAGGAGACAAGGCGAGCCCAATCAGTCCCTCTCAACGCCTTTTTAACCTACATCACTTTACCCTGGTGGAGCATAGCCAAAGGTGGGTGAAGATCGAAAACTAGATCTTGAGAAAAATAATGAATCACGTTATGTAATTGGAGACTTTTTATTATTTCGTGTTTCAGATATATTAGATCACAGAGAGGGTCCAATTCTAACGTTCTAGCCGGCTATGGAAGCTATAAGTGTTCTATGAAGATATTCTTCGTTTTTAAAAAAAAAAATTTTCCTAATTTTGGCAGTTTGAGGACGGAAAATATTTGTCTAATTTATAAATGAACTATAAAAAATGTGACATTTCAAGGCTGATATGTAAAGAAATTAAATACAAGGGTGTTTACTCTTCCAGTCACGCTCGACGAAGAAGAAATATATCATTTACATTTCACAGTGAGAATATATTGCTGAAAACGTGGCTAATAAAATCCATTAGAAATCATAAATATTTCATTTCATATACCATTCCATTATTTCGGTTATCGGCAATCCAATATCCCGTTTGATTATGAATCGGTTAAACTATATGTCTCAATTGCACAAGATTATTACACTCGTATCTTGGCGAGAAAAATACATCACTCCAATACAGTAATATAGCAGAAGAAAAGTACAGTCAGGGAACCGGATTCTGAAGCCCCTTATCCCGCGCCGAACGCAACTGAACATACACTTTTAATTTAAATGATGTTTAAGTTGGCATGAAATTAAAACGACATCAGCTCTACTGATAAATTAGCGAGCTGCTCTGCATTTTTCAGAGAATATCAATTCGCATAACCTCTTGAATGCACAAGTGATTGAAAAATAACCTAGTTCTTGTAAAGTGTTCATAGGGTCAAGGGAGGGCCCTAATGAAACCTAATGTTATATTCTTTCATGAAACCGGGACGATTTTCACCGATCATCAAAATGCAATTCACTGACATAGATTTAGATTAGAGCAACGCCGTTTGCTCCTTGCATACAATTCTTATTCCAATTAGCTTCCCCAACGGAGCATGCCCTTCACTCACATGTTAAGCACAAAGTGCGATATAGATATTATTGTCATATAAATCCTATGTTTCGAATCACTTATACCAATGAACTGCACAGAATTTGAAATAAAAAATGTTAACTATGCGTTCTGAGTAACGAGACGGCCGTTATTAGATCCGATACTTAGGATTCTTCGCCTAATTGTAAGTGTTCTGAACACATTGCCAAAGTTTGAATAGCCTGCGATTCATCATTGGCGCGTAATCCTCCTATATTAACGATTGAATTTTAAATTTCGCAGGCTGATTTTACTATTTTCAGCTAGCACTTTAAAATGATTAAAATTCGATCCGGTTTCGTGAAAGAATATAATATTAGGTTTCATTAGGGCCCTTCCTCAACGATATGAACACTTTACGAGCACTAGTTTATTTTAGGAGCAATCTAATTCGAAAAAAAACGTACGCGCATTTTGGGGTTATTCGATGTGACAGATTTTTCAATCACTTGTGCGTTCAAGAGGTTATGCAAATTGACATTCTCTGAGAGAAAAGCAGAGCAGATCGCTAATTTATCAGTAGAGCTAATGTCGTTTTAATTTCATGCCAACTTGAAGCACATTAAAATCAAAGGTGTATGTTCAGTTGCGTTCAGCGTAGAATAAGGGGCTTCAGAATCCGGTTACCTGACACTTGATCATTTCTTTCGTTGTACACACGGGGTCAAGCAACGTGTCGCACCTAAGATATGCAACTGAACATACACCTTCATTTGAGTTGGCAATACAAATTTGACTTGAGAGCCCCCGCGACGGAGAGCTGCGGAAAAACGAAGCTCGTATCGCTTCATCTGTCAAAACGTCAATTAAAAAATAATTTATTGATCTTAACCACAAATTGACATAACTTGATATGGCACAGATGATCAGTAAAATTCGGTTTCTCTGTAAAAAAACTTGATATTTGCGAGGTGTGCAAGGATTAAAAGGTTGATTCGGGTATATCCAAAAAGCTGCAAGAGCATTCAAATTATTTTTAAAGATGATAATTTCGTTACGATATTTGCCGCATTTTTCCACTCTCTTGTGTAGGTTGATTACGTTTCTTGAAATTGAGAGGAAGAAGCAGACATTATCCCGTGGCAGTGAGATGCGATACCTGTAACGTTGTGTTTAAAATCATCACAATAAAACGAACGCATACAAGACGCACCGCATCAGTGCAGTGCAGTGTCTCCATAACCGAAGCAAAAACTGAAAAGAACATTCTGAATCATTTCAAGTGAAAACCCGGGTCGAGGGAATTTTCGGATTGTCTTTATTTGGCTCGTCTTGTCTAATAAATTCACATGTTATGAATGTAAAGTATACCGGGTGATTCCTCGCTGACGCCGCAGTATGTCCGGTAGCGGACTGTCAGGTATAGTTTTTTACCCGTGATCGTAGCCGAAAAATTCTATAGTCCCGATCAATATGGCCGCCCAAACAAACAAGACGATCGCCGGCGATCTTGAATTTTGACAGCTACAGCGAGATGAGTGTGACAAATTATTACCGAAAATAATTATTACACCCACAAAATGTTCTTTGTGCACCGGATGATCATTATCCAGGGGATTGCGAGTGATTGGCGTGTCGACGGATGGGTAAGTAAAACTGTTTTTCATAATTACGAGTGCATCTGTAAGAGCGTAACCTCAAAGCGATATTAACCCTCAATGTGCACGCTATATTTTTCGAGAAACTGCGTCTGTTATGGAACAGTCAGGGTTTCAGGGTTTTATTGGCTTCAGAAAGACCTTAAACAACTCACGGTTACTATTCTTATTAATCATACACTTATTAATTATTATTTCAGAGAGCGTGCAGCAGCTTCGGATTTTACTTGACCAGGCATCTTCATAGCTAGATCCTCGGCTAGACCCGTACTAGCATAGGGTGTGAAGGTGTTTAATGCTGCGAAATCATTGTGTGGATTGTGTGCAGAAATAACCGGAACACTATGCTTAACGAGAAGACCAACAGACTGAGACATGGATTGCACATTGCTGAAGAATAGGGACATAGGGGAATTTGATAATTTTTGATGATATTAATGCGAAAAATGATTCGATAATATCGAGGAGCGGATATTCGCATAACCTCAGAAAATAAAAAAAACTCAATTTAGTGACAGAATTCCGAAAATACCAACAATCATGAAAAGTTGTAAAAACATTTTGCTCACGACGATGAAAATTGTTCATTTTTGATCCGATTTCGAAATTTCAGGGTTTGTTATACTCAGTGATATAATCTCTATGAATTACCTGAAAAAGTTTTGCAACAACACTCATATTTCAGTAAAAATTCAGTTAGTAGCAATCCGAATGAATTCTGAGATTCATATTATACATATACTGTTACATTTTGGCTCGAATATGGGTGTTTTATGCAAAACTTTTTCATGGAATTCGTAGAGATTTTATCACTGAGTATAACGAACCCTGAAATTTCGAAATCGGATCAAAAATGAACAATTTTCATCGTTGTGAGCAAAATGTTTTTACAACTTTTCATGATTGTTGGTATTTTCGAAATCCTGTCACTAAATTGAGAGTTTTTTCATTTTCTGAGGTTGTGGGAATATCCGCTCCTCGATATTATTCAATCATTTTTCGCATTAATATCATCCAATATTATCAAATTCGGTTTTTGTCTGTCTTATTGTTTTGATGCCGATTGTACCCTACAAATCATCCTTAAGCACAATCCTCTTTCCTAACCATACAGTGCAATAGAGCTAGCTTGGTTTAACAGAACAGGTCATAGTTTTAAGATTCTAAAATACATCATGTACAATCTTTGTATTAAGGAGGTATTATCGTTTCTCACGTGAAAATTATTTTCCAACTTAGCTACGTGAAATTTTGTGAACACGAAATTCAGAGCAAAATCCAACTTGTGGTGACATTTCACAACGATTTACCGTCTAGAAACTGAGATATTTAATTACAAAATCACAATTTTTGTATACTTTTAACACATGTCTTATGGCATGAGGGGTATCGAGGTTAGGTTTTTTATTTTTTTCTGCGTGATAATTCCAACTTTCGTTGATGAAAAATGAACACACGCAACTTTAAATTACAGGTAATAAATTGATGTACATTAAATGTAGGGTTACCGATGAAATAAAAGAGAAATATCAAGTTAATCGCACTGGTTTCTGAACGCGACGGACTACACGAGCTGATTGAAAATCGATTTGGCAACGCCGCATGACCAACTCAACTATCGCACGCACCCATACCCATAGAACTCGCACGACACACGCATTCTTCCGCTAAGCGATGTTGCCACCTAACCTTCTTCGCCATATAACTGCTAGAACCATGCAAGTCTTTTCTTATGAAAATTTTTTTTCCTAACAATTAAAGTGTTCAAAACACAAGTATATTAGTAATGAAAAATTGAAATAATTTTTTTAGTCACTATTTAAAAATAAAAATTTAGCAGAAAATCCAAACACTATTTTGACTCTGAAGTTTCGATAATACCTCCTTAATGAAGCCCCGTGCAGTCTGCAATTAAATCACATTAAGGCAATCAACAGCTGTGTTCCAAATTCTTGTTGGTTCCCCAATATTTCTACGGAAAATCAATCGTTCCGTAGTCGCTCTAATCAGCCCAAACATACTGAACTTTCTATTCTTATTACCAAGTAATATAGGTATATTTGGTATATTTTTAGGTATAGGTAAGATATTTGATTATTTTAATTTATTTATTCGGAATAAATACATAGACTTAACAGTGAACGTCCAATTACAGGTTTAGACAGTGGAATATTGCTACTAACTGAATTTTTACTGAAATATGAGTGTTGTTGCAAAACTTTTTCAGGTAATTCATAGAGATTATATCACTGAGTATAACAAACCCTGAAATTTCGAAATCGGATCAAAAATGAACAATTTTCATCGTCGTGAGCAAAATGTTTTTACAACTTTTCATGATTGTTGGTATTTTCGAAGTTCTGTCACTAAATTGAGTTTTTTTTTTATTTTCTGAGGTTATGCGAATATCCGCTCCTCGATATTATCCAATCATTTTTCGCATTAATATCATCAAAAATTATCAAATTCCCCTATGTCCCTATTCTTCAGCAATGTGCAATCCATGTCTCAGTCTGTTGGTCTTCTCGTTAAGCATAGTGTTCCGGTTATTTCTGCACACAATCCGCACAATGATTTCGCAGCATTAAACACCTTTACACCCTATGCTAGTACGGGTCTAGCCGAGGATCTAGCTATGAAGATGCCTGGTCAAGTAAAATCCGAAGCTGCTGCACGCTCTCTGAAATAATAATTAATAAGTGTATGATTAATAAGAATAGTAACCGTGAGTTGTTTAAGGTCTTTCTGAAGCCAATAAAACCCTGAAACCCTGACTGTTCCATAACAGACGCAGTTTCTCGAAAAATATAGCGTGCACATTGAGGGTTAATATCGCTTTGAGGTTACGCTCTTACAGATGCACTCGTAATTATGAAAAACAGTTTTACTTACCCATCCGTCGACACGCCAATCACTCGCAATCCCCTGGATAATGATCATCCGGTGCACAAAGAACATTTTGTGGGTGTAATAATTATTATCGGTAATAATTTGTCACACTCATCTCGCTGTAGCTGTCAAAATTCAAGATCGCCGGCGATCGTCTTGTTTGTTTGGGCGGCCATATTGATCGGGACTATAGAATTTTTCGGCTACGATCACGGGTAAAAAACTATACCTGACAGTCCGCTACCGGACATACTGCGGCGTCAGCGAGGAATCACCCGGTATGAACGATAGAGTCACTACATGAAAAAATCTAATCGACCAAAAGTATGACATCATAGAATTCGTCAATATGATCTTGAAAGACATAAACATTCAATAACACAATTTTGCATTAATTCTGATGGGCCTCAATTTTAGTGTTATTTATAGTTTATATTCAATGTTTCGTTTTCAATATGTTTATACAATAAAATTGTGTTAATAAGATACCTTATTGCATTCGTTTTATTGGTACGCTGAGAAATTATTTGAAATGATAATTTAATAGAAGTAACACAGTAACTCAAATAGAGGTCGCTTAATTTATTTGTGTTAATTTTTTTATTTTCATTTCTTCGGTTAAGTTCAATAAACCTTGAAGTCTTCTGCTGTAAAAAATTATTAGATTCGATTATCATAGCATTTGATGAAATCTTGAACCATCCATGATTCTGAGACTCTACAACGAAGACCTATGGAGCCCATGGTTGCGATTTTAAAAGGTTTTACGTTGACTAAAAATAAAACGAATAGCTTATACAACTTTGAGAAATTATTTAAAATGGTAATTGAAAATAAGTAACACATAGAAACTCAAATAGTGGTCACTTGATTTATTTCTTCTTCATTTACACTTATTTTTATGAGCTCAGTTTTGTTAACTTTGTTAGCACAGCGAATCAATCGAATTGAAATGCATGGATTTCATAATCGTAAGACAATTTCATCTTAAGATATCAGCATCAGCAAAGTGTCATAAAGCTCGTAGAACTGACGTGACCAATCTAGATTTTATTAAGTGGGGCTTTTGATGAAATTTTTTTAGCAACGATTTTTCCGTATTTAATATTACTCCATTCCCAGACGAAACATTAAAGATCACAGCTACTCTTGATCTGGAAGTAGATAATAACCTCAGCAAACCATACATTGAAAAACGATGCATTGAAGACGTTATAATACGTAGGAGTAGAAATTTTCATTGGGACAGGATACCAAATTGGACGGTGCTGATTTTATATAAAATGAAAAACATACATGGAAGTTTACCGATATCTATTGAAGGACGACTAATAGAAGATGGTCCGAAGAACTGCTTAGCTGTGAAGCATACTTATCTCGAGGATTGTCATCGGCGTAATGGATGAATAAATGTGTTAATCAGATCTTGTATGCGTTCATTTTATTGTGATGATTTTAAACACAACGTTAAAGGTATCGCATCTCACTGCTACGTTATAATTTCTGCTTCTTCCTCTCAATTTCAAGAAACGTAATCAACCCACACAACGAGAATGGAAAAATGCGGCAAATATCGTAACGAAATTATCATCTTTAAAAATAATTTGAATGCTCTTGCAGCTTTTTGGATATACCCGAATCAACCTTTTAATCCTTGTACACCTCGCAAATATCACGTTTTTTACAGAGAAACCGAATTTTACTGATCATCTGTGCCATATCACGCTATGTCAATTTGTGGTTAAGATCAAGAAATTATTTTTCAATCGACGTTCTGACAGATGAAGCGATACGAGCTTCCTTTTTCCGCAGCTCTCCGTCGCGGGGGCTCTCAAGTCTTAAATGAAAGTGTATGCTCAGTTGCATATCTTAGGTGCGACACTTTTCTCAACCCTGTGTGTACTAGGGTGGGTTGAAAAAAAATTTTTTTTTCCTTCGCATGGGAGTAAAATTTGTACCTTATAAAAATAGAAAATTCAAAAAAAAAAATTTTTTTTTTACTCATCATTTTGAGGTGGCCCACTCGTTTTTCAAATAACTATCTATTTAAATGGGGTAGTTCCAACGGGAAATTCTTCTTTTGGTCCAAAATCGTGGAAAACATGTAAAAATTGTCGAATGTGATTTTTTTTTACTCAACTTTCATTCTAATACAAAAGCAAGTGCATTTTATTTTTTGATTTTTTACTTAAATTACAAAAATAATGGGAAATTTTTTTTTTCAACTTTTGACTTCCAATCGGCTTTTGAGGGGACACCCTGCAGATTCTAGAACTACCCTATTTGATTAAATATTTATTTAAAAAGCGAGTGGGCCACCTCAAAACGTTAAGTAAAAAAATTTTTTTTTGTTGAAAAATTTTCTTTTTCTATAAGGTACAAATTCTACCCCCATGCTAAGAATTTTTTTTTTTCAACCCACCCTAGTGTGTACATACTTTCAGGACCGTCTTGAACATCGCACTCGAAATCGTTTAGTCTGTATCAAAACCCATATTATAACGACTAAGAATCCTGTATTTTGCCAACGGCTAGACTCAGTGTACTTCAATCCAAGATTAATGCCGGATATGAGACATGCTAAGAGCCAACTCATGCTGTTTGAAAACCACATTTTCCTGTTGATAAGTTATGGCCGATGCCGTCACTTTCTGCGGTAGTTTCATAAATTATAATACACCGGATGCTTCCAGTGTATTCCAGTCTGGTAAAAACGTCTTGTGGCTATTTAAAACTTGCATAGACTTCTACCGAATGATAATGATAATGTTCCGTCAGAACCGCACATTTATAATTACATCCTTGACCAGAAAAACCAACACAGGGGAAAAACCAACATCCTGACGAATTTGATATTAGATCTATTTCTAATCGTATGTGTATAGAACCCGTGCAGAAAGTACGTCAGTATTAGGTCATATACAATAAATCCCATAGGATATGGGATATACATTTTATTTGAATGGAATCACGATCTCTACTTTGGGGATATTTCTTCAACAACTTTCTAAAAACAAGTGTTCAAATCGTGTGTTGTTTTATTTCACTCACTTTTTATAAGTTCAATCGCAATTTTCTCCAATTTGTATACTATGTCACAAGTCACAAGTCTTAATTTGAACCAACGATACTGCCTAATTTCAACTTGATCCTATTGAATACCATATAGGTATGTTCAATAATACATTGTATAATAAGGGAGGGAAACGGGTCATTTCTAGCGAGGGTCAGATGGAAATGGAAATGGACTCATTTCCTCCCTAAATATTCCCCCCCTATAGAGAGGAAATGAAGTCCACGGTAGTTATGGGCAATTTTCTATCCACTTTACATACAAGTAAAAAAGGCCTATTCCATGCACATGTAAAAAAAATATATACTGCATGCTGAAAAAAATTGAGCTTATCCGGAAATAAAATTATTCATGATTGTATATACGAAATGCAATCTTTGCCGGAAACTATAATTATATATCGGTATGGCAATTCCAAAATACAGAAATTATTGACCCTGAAAAGTGAGACTCTTACCGAGTGAGTTCACTAAATGCCAAACAGTTTTATACTTCTGCAGCTTCATTTTGAAATACCTAACATGTGAGATAAAAATTGAATTTTTGAAATAAAACAAAAAAAATACAAAAAAAAAAATCGCAAAAAAAAGGAATGCTATAAGCGATGGAAACACAAGAATATTTTTCCCCTGTCAAGGCCGGGCTTCAGTCCTACTTGACCAACCGAAAGCATGTACCGAAAGTTTCGCTTCATTCGAAAACCACAGAATAAAATAAAACTACTATCTGGCAATAGGTTTATTTTTAATAATTCTATAGCGGATGATTCATGCGATAACAGGAATTTGTGAAAAAATATTTCATAACATCTCATTATGGGCTCCTATCTGAATTATTAAAACAAATGTTTTTTCACAAATGCGTGATATTGGAATTATCCGCTCTAGAATTATTTGAAATAAACATATTCCTAGAAGGAATTTTCATTTTATTCTGTAGTTTTTGAATAAAGCGAAACTTTCGGTACATGCTTTCAGTTGGTCAAGTAGGGCTGAAGCTTGGCCTTAAGGATATCAAACTGGAATGAAGAATACTTCAAATACCTGAAACATCAGAAACCTTGGGGTTCAATCGTTGAATGTTATGGGAGGATTGAATGTTGAAAACCTGTCTGTGAAAGTCGTCTGTCACACAAGCCAGTCTTTAATCAGTGGAATACGGCAAGCATTATCTCCTTGTTCTACTGGAGAGCTATCTTTGCGGGTAAGGTTACTCGGTTAATATTGTCGTCTGTCGAAGATAAGAAGAAAAATAAATAATCTCAAGCTACTTTCTTTGAGACTCGATTAAGTCTCTAGATATTCAACATGAAAATATCATTTAATTTCCATAATTCACATTATTCATACTATATTAATAATATATCTGTGTTCGTGAGTGAATTCTGCATCAATGTTCGTCAGTCGCACGAATGAGGTAAGCGTCTAGGTGTGGATCGTGTCATGTGTAATTAATGCCTTGCCCCACCTTTCAATAGTTTGTAAAATGTTAAACAACTGAAAAATGTAAATACATTTTTTTCTCCAATGGAGTTCATCAGTTCTACGTGAAATTACTTATAGTCATTAACCTTTATAGCCGGAGAGCTAGTAACACACGTTTTATGAAGTGTTTGATGCACGTTGAAATTTTGTCTCATAGTATCTACTGGATAGATGAGCAGGTAGGCAAGTGTCGGTTTGCCCTACCTGGGGACACCAGGTACTGCGCATAGGAGAAAGGTGTAAAAAAATGTGCCCAAAAGAAGTGTTTGATTCATAGCCCAACAAACAGAAATTGAAATTTACTATCACTAAGAACACAAAAATAAATTAGCAGACGCTTCTAAGAGGGTTAACGTGTAATAAAAACACCCCCAAGTTGTTTTCAAAAAAATACAAAATGAAGTGTTTGATTCACGTTGAAATTTTGACGGTGTCTTCATTTCATATAATAAAAAATAATTACAAAAAGGCAGACGCTTTGCTTGGGGTTAAGTATCGGAAAACATGCAAAGAAATATTAATTTTAATAGAGAGAGATAGGCATAGTCCAAGAGCTAGCGACACTTTTTTCGGGCTCATTTCATCCCGGCTGGAAAAATGACAGAAAATAGCTCTGTTGGTGTACAATATGCAATCGCGTGCCTGCCCGCTCGAATCGGTTGCGTTTGTGCATAAAAAAAAATTGAAGTTGTATTTTTAAAACGATTTCTGTGCTCATCGCGATCCGGATGAAATTTTACACGCAGGTGCTAAGAACATTACTGAGAATGAATTCGAGTGCCTGTCCGCCTAAATCGGTTGTCAAATACCGCCTGCCTATTAAAAACCGGTGAAAAAAAAGTGCATCACTCGCCTCATCGCAAACCGCACGAAAAAAATTTAGAATATAGTTTAAAGTACTAGAAATTCATTGGCGAGTGCCTGCCTGGACTAAGGCGTTGCAATATGTGCCTGCCAGCCTCATGAAAGTCGCTCGCTGTTGCGCTCTTAGCCCAGTCGGTACGTACATAAGGTGTGCAAAAACATAATACTCAGCTAGAAATTTTTGTACGGCTTACGGGGATGCCCAGGAACACAACCTTCAGTTATCTGCAAAATTTATTGACGGCACTGCTGGTAACAATTAATTGAAAATTTAAAACGTTCAATTCCGAAGCTCTCTTTTTATTTATCAAGTTGAGAGAAAAAAGTTTCAGACAAAAGTTGTAGATATAATTTTTATCTACAAAATCGGTTCCATGCAAAAATCACGTAGAAGTGTTGGCTTAGCTTTGAACAGCAACAAAAGATTTAATTCGACTCTTTTGTGATCGACTCTCTTGAAGTGTTTTTAAATAACGTGCCTAATATTATTGGAATGAAGGTGTCATTGATAAATTTCAATTCATTAGCAAATATATCTATCATATTATTTACGAGAAGCTTCATTTATAATTAAATATAATTATAAAAACCCTAAAAATCTTATATTTATAATATTATTTATGAAAACCGGCCTGAAATGCACCATTCTGTGTCGGACGTGCAACGGGCAATGATATATTTTTGGGACCCACCGATGACGGTAATAACTGCCCCTTAGAGGACTGTCCTCCAGTCAGTCAGTGTGTAGGAATTGAGACCAGAAAAAAAAAACTTTTCTGGTACCGGCAAAGCATGCGGGCCGAAAAAATGTAGAATATAAGTGAAATCAGGAGTACTAGGTTATAATGAATAATATATGAAATATAAAGTTTTTAAGGTTTTTCATAATTATATTTGATTATCAATTTAGGTTTTCATAAATAATATTATAAATATAAGATTTTTAGGGTTTTTATAATTATATTTAATTATAAATGAAGCTTTTCGTAAATAATATGATAGATATATTTGCTAATGAATTGAAATTTATCAATGACACCTTCATTCCAATAATATTAGGCACGTTATTTAAAAACACTTCAAGAGAGTCGATCACAAAAGAGTCGAATTAAATCTTTTGTTGCTGTTCAAAGCTAAGCCAACACTTCTACGTGATTTTTGCATGGAACCGATTTTGTAGATAAAAATTATATCTACAACTTTTGTCTGAAACTTTTTTCTCTCAACTTGATAAATAAAAAGAGAGCTTCGGAATTGAACGTTTTAAATTTTCAATTAATTGTTACCAGCAGTGCCGTCAATAAATTTTGCAGATAACTGAAGGTTGTGTTCCTGGGCATCCCCGTAAGCCGTACAAAAATTTCTAGCTGAGTATTATGTTTTTGCACACCTTATGTACGTACCGACTGGGCTAAGAGCGCAACAGCGAGCGACTTTCATGAGGCTGGCAGGCACATATTGCAACGCCTTAGTCCAGGCAGGCACTCGCCAATGAATTTCTAGTACTTTAAACTATATTCTAAATTTTTTTCGTGCGGTTTGCGATGAGGCGAGTGATGCACTTTTTTTTTCACCGGTTTTTAATAGGCAGGCGGTATTTGACAACCGATTTAGGCGGACAGGCACTCGAATTCATTCTCAGTAATGTTCTTAGCACCTGTGTGTAAAATTTCATCCGGATCGCGATGAGCACAGAAATCGTTTTGAAAATACAACTTCAATTTTTTTTTATGCACAAACGCAACCGATTCGAGCGGGCAGGCACGCGATTGCATATTGTACACCAACAGAGCTATTTTCTGTCATTTTTCCAGCCGGGATGAAATGAGCCCGAAAAAAGTGTCACTAGCTCTTGGACTAGCAGCGCGTAGTCGTGGATGTGAGTGAGAGCACCGACTACCCGCGTAGCTACGGTCTTTCTCTGCGCTCTCATTGACTGTTGGTCACGTGTTCTTGTACAGCTGTACTGGCTATACATTTTCAGTAAACAATTCACCCGTTGTTGTGAGCACATGTTCTTGTGATTTCTTTTAATGCGTGTATAAATTTGTTGAATTATTATTAATAACAAAATATATAAATTGGATATCTTTGAATGTACAGTACATTTTGAAGTAAACTACTCTTTTATAAAAATGGAAGAGGAATGTGAGGAACGCGAGTCTGTGTCGTTATATGCAAACAGAAAGATGCTGGAACGGTTATTGTTTTCTCTGAAACAACTTTAACCCTTCGAGTGCATACTGGGTCGTTTTGACCCAAACAATTTTTACTTCAAAATGTACTGTACATTCAAAGATATCCAATTTATATATTTTGTTATTAATAATAATTCAACAAATTTATACACGCATTGAAAGAAATCACAAGAACATGTGCTCACAACAACGGGTGAATTGTTTACTGAAAATGTATAGGGACCGTGCATGAGCTGTAGAGAGCAGCACCACCGCCGATGAGCGCGCTCTCTCGCGTCCAAATATGCAATTAATGTGGTGATATTTTAGCTGCTAACAATACAAAAATAAAACAATATTGCAAATAAAAATGTTAAAAGTAATAAAATATGGTTTTCGTCCTATAATTAATGATCGTGTTCGGGGTCAAAATGATAGGAAGGGAAAAAAGTTGTTCGATTCGGTTCACGTTTTAAATGTAATGGAAATTGAAAACACGGATGACAAATAAATTGGAGGTTATGGCTGAATTCCAACTCAAATTCCGAAAATTCCAATGTTTAAACGCTGAATTTTATATTTCAGGGACAATTATTTAACCTTTAGCTCGTAAACTGCCTTAGTATAATTAACATAATAATACTACGTAATTTTTAACTGCTTTAATCTATTTGGTCCGTTCCTAACTTTTTCACGGGGCTCTGAGTGTGCTCGTGGGAAATGAGTAAAACTTCACTGGTGGATTAACGTTTCGAAGACGAAATGGCGTATTAGAACAGCCTGGAATACAACAATATCGTTTCGATGAAGACATTACGAAAAAAATATCTGTATTTCGTCAATTAATACAATAACTGATAATTGCCGTTTACACGCGTTGTTACTTTCACCACTTTAATGTTTGGCTTGGTCGTTTGATGGCACTGTAAGCGCCACGCACGGTCCCTATTCGCTATGTGCGTATCCTTGAACGGCAGCGAGTTTCGACGCGAGCGCTCGCAGTGGCGAAAAGTGGCGATCACACTGGGGAAATTGATACCGCTTCGTATCGAAGACTCGCGGTTATTTTGCTGTATCCAAGTAAACAACGAGCACTTAATTCGCATAATTTTTCCTAAGCTGAAAGGGATTAGAAACTGTACGAAAAAGTCCGATCCCGATCCATTTCATTTTTCAGCTCTTGTGAATATAATAAATGAAGGCCCGGATCGAATAACACGCTTAGCGCTCGGCCGAGTCAAAAAGCGACACCCTTGCGACCAAATTTTAAAAGTTGCGGAAATGAATTTTGAAAATTCCTATCATGTAGAGGATCGATAAAGACAACTTTTTTGCATTGAAAGTTTATTTCAATAGTCAATAGTTTTCGAGAAAAAAGATGAAATTTGCAAAGTCGTCAAACCGATTTGCACCACGTTTTTTAAACTTAACTCGCTATAACTTCGGCGAATATGAACGGATCTTTTTGTTCTTTGGCATGCAGTCGTGGAATACGCTAGCGCTGCTGATGAAGTCATAAAAAGTTCTATATTAAATAGTTTTTATCCAATAAATCAAACAAAACCAGCGAGTGAGTTTTTATACGATTCCGTTTGTTCAAAGAGAAAAAGTGTGCTATGAAGTTGAAGTCTCGAAAAACTTTCAGCGAGGCGTTTGTTCGTTAACATAATGGGAAGATTCTCAGAAATTTTCAGATCATTCGGATGAGAAACTATGAAGATAGAGCGATTTTACAAAACTCGGGCTATGCGTGCGGTCTCAATCTTGCGATATAATTGCGATATAATAAAGATTGGGATCGCATGCATCACCCGAGTTTTGTAAAATCGCTCTATCTTCATAGTTTCTCATCCGAATGATCCGAAAATTTCTGAAAATCTTCCCATTATGTTAACGAACAAACGCCTCGCTGAAAGTTTTTCGAGACTTCAACTTCATAGCACACTTTTTCTCTTTGAACAAACGGAATCGTATAAAAACTCACTCGCTGGTTTTGTTTGATTTATTGGATAAAAACTATTTAATATAGAACTTTTTATGACTTCATCAGCAGCGCTAGCGTATTCCACGACTGCATGCCAAAAAACAAAAAGATCCGTTCATATTTGCCGAAGTTATAGCGAGTTAAGTTTAAAAAACGTGGTGCAAATCGGTTTGACGACTTTGCAAATTTCATCTTTTTTCTCGAAAACTATTGACTATTGAAATAAACTTTCAATGCAAAAAAGTTGTCTTTATCGATCCTCTACATGATAGGAATTTTCAAAATTCATTTCCGCAACTTTTAAAATTTGGTCGCAAGGGTGTCGCTTTTTGACTCGGCCGAGCGCTAAGCGTGTTATTCGATCCGGGCCTTCATTTATTATATTCACAAGAGCTGAAAAATGAAATGGATCGGGATCGGACTTTTTCGTACAGTTTCTAATCCCTTTCAGCTAGCTTAGGAAAAATTATGCGAATTAAGTGCTCGTTGTTTACTTGGATACAGCAAAATAACCGCGAGTCTTCGATACGAAGCGGTATCAATTTCCCCAGTGTGATCGCCACTTTTCGCCACCGGTGGCGCCACCCGTCGAAACGCACATAGCGAATAGCCAGTACAGCTGTACAAGAACACGTGACCAACAGCCAATGAGAGCGCAGAGAAAGACCGTAGCTACGCGGGTAGTCGGTGCTCTCACTCACATCCACGACTACGCGCTGCCTATCTCTCTCTATTAAAATTAATATTTCTTTGCATGTTTTCCGATACTTAACCCCAAGGAAAGCGTCTGCCTTTTTGTAATTATTTTTTATTATATGAAATGAAGACACCGTCAAAATTTCAACGTGAATCAAACACTTCATTTTGTATTTTTTTAAAAACAACTTGGGGGTGTTTTTATTACACGTTAACCCCCTTAGAAGCGTCTGCCAATTTATTTTTGTGTTCTTAGTGATAGTAAATTTCAATTTCTGTTTGTTGGGCTATGAATCAAACACTTCTTTTGGGCACATTTTTTTTACACCTTTCTCCTATGCGCAGTACCTGGTGTCCGCAGGTAGGGCAAACCGACACTTGCCTACCTGCTCATCTATCCAGTAGATACTATGAGACAAAATTTCAACGTGCATCAAACACTTCATGAAACGGGTGTTACTAGCTCTTGGACTATTACTATCATGGTTCTCAGAAAATCTTAGTGCTGATTTTTAATACTCATTTATCTCTGGCTATTGCTTTAGACTTTTTTCATGTGTGCACCTATTTAGCAGCTCGTCACTGACTAATCTCTCATAAAAAGGCATTGGTTTCCCATTTATTGGGGATTTTTGACCTGGCGGTTGATAATTTTTCAGCGTAGCCGTATTGGCTTTCTTTGTTTTAGTGAGATTTGTTATGTTTCACAAGGTTTCTTTCTGTTTCACATAATAGCTGTCTTACAGAAGGTATTTTCAAAACAAAAAAAAAAAGGTTGAGGAAGAAATTTTATATTTCGTTCGTTATTGCATTTTGGAGTCCTCCGGTACCCATCCTTTTGGCCACGTAGTTCATACTTGGACTTAATATTTTATGAAACTTGGATTTAATGATAGTTTCAATAGTTTGGTAAGATTCTAGATCTTTATCATGGAAGAAACCAATTTTTTTTTTATTTATTATCAATTTTATCAATAAAATCAGCTGTTTGTGAACTAAAAAAAATCGAAGGGCCTTGAATATTTCTCACAAGGTAAGGACAGGCCTCTGGAGTATATTTCCGGCAAAAACGGAAAATCGATTTTTTGAACGATTTCGGTCAAAATTTCTGTAGGGTCTTCCCTTAAGGGGGTATATACACCTTTAAATGGGTTGAATTTCTGAAAAACAATTTTTTTTTTTTCTGCAACTTGAAGACTCTGAACAAATTGAAAAAAATCATCATGTTTGAGGAGGGTTTGACCCTTATTATCCATATTTTACATCATGTATTACTTTCAGTCTAATAGTGGTTGCGCTGAAGACAAGAAAAGACAAAACCACTTGGTTGTCGTAAAGAATCAGAACCAGAGTTGGACCGATCTAAGAATTTTTGGTCCTCAATTGTTCATAAGACATGCCTCTATCAGATGAACATAGAACTTTTTGATATTGCAAGAATTACTTGAGTTATTGAATTTTTTCGATTTTTTTTTTTTATTTTGACAAAATTTTGGCTCATTTTTCTATTATCTCAACTAAAAATGGGTTTATCGAAAAGTTCTATGTTCATCTGATAGAGGCATCTCTCATGAATAATTCAAGACCAAAAAATCAAAGATCGGTCCAACGGTTGATTTTATTCTTTACGACAACCGGTCAAAATAGTGATTGTTCAGAAATTAACTTTTAAACTTTGTCACTACGTTGATGGTTCTGGATGCCAATAAACTACTATAATACTTCTCTATGATCTATCAAGTGAATTAATAATGCAAAACAGTTTTCCATCCTTCTTTTTGATCCAGGCGTTGGACCAACGCAGGTAAAGTTAAAAGCTTGTTTTGCGACGTCGCCTAAGTCCTGCGTTGCCTTATTTCTAAAAAGCACCTGGTTCATAACTGCTACCTTCCACCTCGATGGCCTCCTCCTGTGGGTTTGTCCGTAGTTACCTCAGAGCAACACGAGCTTCCTTGGTCCTCTGCTCCGCTCGCCTATCGACAACTTCGATTCGGGCTTAGTCCTGTAGTTTCGCTGCAGCGACAGCGTAGCGTCTTGCCTCTACTGAAAATTTCTGCATGATTCTCAACATACCTCGTTGACTTTGGGAGTTGATCGCTGCAATGTTGGCTCCAACTTGAAGGACGTCACGACCTGAAAATAAAGTCTTAGGACTCGCTCGTATGCTGTGTCTTACCTCCGACACAGCGCTTTAGTAATGCCTTGTCGCTGAGGTCAACGGAGACTGGTCTGACCTCATTCATCTCAATTTCTGGGAGATTAGCCCGGTGTTTGAATGTCTTAACTGTTCGAACTGCAATTGCCTGTTGATACTTACACCAAGAGTCTCGACCCTCCGGGTAGAGATGGTGCTGCGGCTTATCGTCTGTCGAAGACTTGTGGTACCATATAGTCCATATAGCTGTTTTTATACCTTGAACTGATTTGGGGTTGTTCCGTAAGCATTTTAATAGTAAGACAGATAGTTTAAACCTCTAGTGCTCCAAAAATGCAAAAAATACAAGATTGATTTTTTTTTAAATTTCAAAAAATTTCAAAAAATCGCTGTAACTTCTTCATTTTTACATATTTTCACATGATGATTTTTTTACAGATAGTTTACATCCCTAATGTTCCAAAAATGCAAAAAACACAAAATCCATTTTTTCAAAATTCAAAGGTGTATATACCCCCTTAAGATGTTACGATCAAGTTTGAGATTTGATTTCTTGAATTTTCCAGAAGATAGAAGGATGCTTCTATCAAATAATACAATAGGTGATGTACAAACTTATGAGGCATGTAAGGACCTCACAAGCAAAGTTGAAAATTAAATCAATGACCTGGTGAATGGATTGGAGAAAGGTGAACACACCGTACAATCAACAGCTAAATTTCTAAAATCACACAACTCGCTGCCTCCAAAAATATAATTTAGGCCCAAAATTCTATCTGATCTATCTATAAACTCTGTCCAACTACCAATTTCAGATGAGATCGATACACATCCATAGATCGAAATGTACCGGCCATATTGGAATTCTAAATATGCAAATCACTTCCTCGTCGATCGCCTAATCATGAACACCTAGCGCTAGGGTAGTCGAATTCTGTAAGTCAATCACTGCTGTCTTTACTTTTTTTCTTTCATAACTTGTATAACAGATTATTTTTGCCAAGTTTGGGTTAACCATAAAAACTTAACTTCACCAATGTAAAAGCACTATCCAAAAAATAGTTGCTCACAAGTTCTGTTGTTCAAATAAATGTAGTCCAAAGATGGCAGGCTGGGCCTGGCTAAGACGTCGTCGAATATAACGAAACCGTTTTTTTCCCTGACCTATTCCGACGGAAAAATTGTCTGCGTGCAAATATGATATGAATTCCTGTAACCCCAAGAAATCAGCTTTGGCATCACTTTCTCTAACAAATGCACACACGTTCGATTTTGATAACATAAAAGTAATTTACACAGAGAACAACAAATTGGAACTAGAGATTTACATTTACATCACATTTACAAACACGATACTGTGAATAGACGAACTGACATCCAAAACCTAAGTCATCAATACTCTAATATCATCTAACCCCTTTTCAAATTGAAAGCGAGTAAATTGTATACACTCGATTACTCAACATAGGCTACTGACTACTCGAAATTGAGTATCGTTCTCGTCGTTCGTATTTTATCGGAATGATAAATCACTTCTATTCTTCCTCGATCGCCACACCTTTCATATCATGCGCGCATAGGCTGTCAAAAATTGTAAGTTGCACTATTTGTTGCGGTTTGTAAACCTCGTCACCTTCAATTCTGTAGTCAGTATACATTGTAAACTCAGTCTTAAATTGGAATAGATCTGAACCTTTCAAATTACAATAGATCTGAACCTCTGTTGTTTGTAGGTAGTCTCTAGACTAATCTATTTGTACCTACACTAGGAGCCCTATCTAAGTAAATAGGTGCAAATAGGTGCGAATTTTACGAATAAAAATTGTAGCCTGAAGATGACTGGCTGGGCCCAGTCGAAACGTCGAAACAAGAATGTTTTGGTTTATTCTGCCTCACCTTATCCGACGAAAAAAACTCCGTATGAATACAACTGCAGGGTCACTCCCCCTGATAACCAAGTGTGATTGTGCAAACAGTCTATTACACTTGCTGCAAATTTTGCTGTCATTTTGTCGACTACTTGCTGAGAATACTTTCCATTCGTCAGAATTTACAGCAAATGTACAGCAACAGCAGCAGTGATTAATTATGTCAGCAAATTTTGCTGAAAATTTGCTGACATAATAATCTGCGGTGCACTGGTTCTGAATCGTTTCTTTCTCTTCACTTCTGAATCAATCTTTATTTTTTGTCACATCAAAAATGAGATCAAAACTGAAGATATCAGCATGTACGAGTTGTGTCGCGATTCCGTTCATTCAGTGTCACCTATAGGCATGGTGACCAATTTTCTCTGAGAATTCACAAAGATAAGCTTGTAGAAACTAAAAATAACATGTATGTGATATATGACAAAAAAACACAGCAAAGATATTGTCAATACTTGTATTGCTAATGCAGCAACAACTATGAAATGTGGTTACTTGTGGCCATTCTAGCGATACCCGAGAAAATTCCGGAAATTAGACTTACAATCAGCAATTTTTCAGTACATTTTCAGACCTTTTTGAGCGTTTCCTCAAGATTTTAAGAAAAAGACGAAGAATATTCTTCCAAATTCTTCAGAGTCTGGCCAAAAACGCTCAGAATCATTTTCAGATAATCAGTGGAAAGCAATTTTACCGGGGATCTAGTTACATTAAAACTACTTTGATCTCGATTTATGCGAAATAATTTTCTATTTCAGACTTCAACTCATTTATGTCTCGAGAGATAATCATTGACCGTGTATGAACTGTATTCAACTCAAGCCGTAACAATAAAATTGTTCGTCAGGAAAGAATTTAACTGAAGATTACCTTGCAGAAACTTTTCCTCGAGTCAAACCACAGCCTTATCAGAAGAAAAAAAATCCATGCATAAACGCAAGAGCAAAGCCACGGAAAATCCTGTCCACAATTATTCGAACGCACACATGTAATGCCTGTTTTCCTGTTTCGAAAGCTACTTAAAGCATAATACATTCAAGAAAAAATTGAGAAATTCAGAAGCATCATATATTCAAGAAAAAATTGAGAAATTGAGAATGTAGTTAATTGGCCATTAATAATGCTGCTCATCGGAATAAATAATGTGACTGAGGAGGAACAATTGGAAAAAAATACTCTCCAGCTGAAAAATATACGTTATACGGCCATCTGAATTGGAACAGGAAACCCGTGTGGAGATTAGATAATTATGTTAGAATGATATTATCACACGGAAAAACATTTGAATAATTTGGAATGTATATATACAAATGATATTCTTGCTGTTGCTTTGTTTAGATATGTATTCGCGTGTATACATGAAACTTAACATTCTCTGTCAAACCGGCTACTTTTTTCAAAATTCTCCCGGAAATTCGCGAAACTTTGCCGGCTTGTAGAACTAGTTGAAGAGAATTTCAATGAATTATTTCAGATTTTTCAATTCAACTTTGGTGGCTATGGTATATTTCTTGTAAGCACACATATCTCAAAAAATATAGTTCACAGAAAAAAGATGATCAGAGGTAAAAGTTGTAGTTCTTCATTATCTTGCCAATTAAATTTATGTTACAATTTTATAGTCCTTTTGAACTAGATTTTTCACTGGAAAAGGTAAAAAATATTTTTTTTCTTTAAAAAACACCAGTTTTATTTTGCTGACAAACTTATTGAATTTCCGGGCATATGTGGAGATTCAGTAGAAAAATTGCCAACGCGGGACGCGGGAATATACCCAGTAATTTCAATCGCGCGAGCCATACTCATATCATATAATAAATCATATAAGTTCGGAAAAAGCCACAAAATCTTCCTGCATCGATGTTTCAAAAGCAAATTTTTTACTCTGAACTCGAGAGCTCTGCGTCTCATCAAGTCTTAATGTTGTAGCTATAATTTCCAAAGAGTACATACCACTGCACACTGAGATTCCGCGAATTGCTGCGACATGTGTACAGCATGAATTTATTCCAAGTGAGGTAACACCCTGAGAAGCAATAATTTATTGCAGTTACCTTAGTTTCAAAAGAAAATTAGAAATTCAATAAAAAAAATAAAACGAAACAAAAAAATGAAAAAAATTGATTCAGATAATATTTTTGTAACATCGCAGAATGCTTCGCAGGTTAAATGTTCAGGAGAGATAAAAAGTCGACAAATATCCTGATTACAATTTTTTATTGCTAGTGCAAACATTCAGAATTCATTGCAATATATTAAGGTGATTCTAAAAAAAAATATCATTTAAAAAAAAAAACCTTTATTTTTCTTCGAAACAGGTTCAAAAGTTTCATTTCGGCCGAAAAATGCGCCTGGTAAAATTTGAGCCCTTAATATTAACATTTAGAGGTTCCGCGTCGCACTTTTCTATTTTCCATAAGAACAACGCAGGAAAACTATTTTCATCTTGTTCTGATTTTTATAACTACCTAACGATGCGTCGTACAGAAAATCTGCAGACATGTTTTCGTAGAGAATTGAATGCATTACAAAAAAAATCTCTTGGGCTTTTTCGGTAAATCGAACCGTTTCGAAGTTAGTCTTACCAATAAATGACCGGAATCGCCAATGAAACTTCGAAACGGTTAGATTTATCGAAAAAGACCACAAGACTTTTTTTTAGTGCATTCAATTTCATACAAAAACATGCTTGTAGATTTTCTGTACAACGCATCGTCAGGTAGTTATGAACATCAGAAAAAGATGAAAAGAATTTTCCTATGTTATTTTGATGGAAAATAGAAAAGCACGGAACTTCTAAATGTTAATATTGAGGGCTCAAATTTTAACAGGCCTAACTTTATGCCTAATATAAATGAAACTTTTGAACCTGGTTCGAAGAAGAAAAAAAAGATTTTTATTCATTCATTCATACAATATTCATTCGTAAAGAATAAAGCGTCGCATATTTGTAAAAATGATGACATTTCAATGAGTTTCTATCATGTAATAACATGTCTTATTCATTAAACGCAGTACAATAACGATAAATTAAATGCGTTGTGCCGACGACATGCCGACTTCTTGAGCAACTCTAGAGACTAGCTTCTGACCGTCTTCTGGAACTATGCGCAGTATTTCCGCAAAACTGTGCTTTCAAACTTATTAGGCGGTGAAAAAATTTAGGGTCTTGTCTGCTACGTCAGAGATGTCTCGTAGATTGCTCGTTGAATCGAATTTATAACGCCGTGTTTCTGACCGTAGTTGTCGAAGTGATGCGACGAGTCAGTCTATTACCGAGGAACTGCTATCTTGTGAATAATTTCGCGAATGAACATAACTTAGAATCTGCGATCAATTCGTAACTTTATCACGACTTTATTACGAATTAATATCGTTTGACATTTGTTGGTTACCTTTGTTACAATTAGATTCGTAAATTTCACCCCGACGGTTGTTTAGACCCAAATAACGTTGCAAATGAATAGAAATCGACATCTGCAATCAATTCGCTAATTTGTTACCACTTCTTCACGAATGAATATCGATTCCCTTTGTCTTACTATGTAGTTATATTACGTTCAACCTCAAATATGTCATTGTGCCACTTGATTTTGACCAAACGGCATGACAGCTGCCACTATATTGTCTGTAGATGCAGTCGTTCGACTGTTCTCACGACAGCGTTGCCGTTTCGGGGAATACGCCGGTTGCCTACCATACGGGTCCCCACTTTCCACAGAATCTCTCTGTATATAGGAGTTCCTTCTTCGATGTAAGCGATACGTTTTATCTATGGTATTTGAGTATGGAAAAATTGATTCTGTCACTTGAATCCCTTTCTTTAATTTTCGTACTTACACGAATTTGTTGAACCGGATTGCATTCCAGTTTTTCCTACTTTCATAAAGACAATTTATACAGATCTGCAATAAAACGTATGTCCAACTCTGCGTTAATAACTTGAGACTGTAATCTTACTAATCTCTAACCAAACCTTACCGATGGATTTGATTGCACATGTGAAACCCAGTATGAGCTTTCGGCATGGGAGGAAGAGATGGACCATTATAGAAAAGGCGGACCTGTACCAATGATTTGCCAAATGTTTAATGTACGAAAGTGAGGGGCTTTATCTCGGGTTTTATAGTTTCTTGGATTGCATCTGATTTTCGTGTTATCAATGGACTGAATAATGTTGGTTGCAGTTTCGAGACTTTACAATGCATACTGCATTTTTGACACTAATTGTTAATCGAAATTTTTACTACTCATATGGACGTACGGTATTCAAAATTATAATCAGTGGAAATTGTAAAGGAAAGTTATTCTCTGCAGCATTGACGATTTATCATTTATCGCCGTTACATGAAGACACTCGATAAGTTGCGTTCACTTGGTGAGATTAATTGCTTGAGTATGCATTATCATTCACTGATGTCTGCCTCGTTCAATTGTGATTTCAGAAAGAAAGCAAAAAAGAATAAATATGTGTGTCGATATATTATTATTAATCGCAATTCATGAAACCGCTGATTTAATGCGGAAAAAAAGGTAATCATCATATTGTTTCCGAAAGTATGCAGTTATTGAATATTGAAACTGTTCCTCCGTCATCAAATGATTGAGAATATGTTGTAAAGAAGCAGATGATTGGTTACCTACTGTAGCTAAGATTTCCGGAGCTGTGGTCTCGTTGTTCATTCCGGTCGAGGCGGAATATATGAAGTCCTACATATATCACAGCCTCTCAATGTAATACCTCAGTCCTTAACTCGCGTTGGCAGGAGTCGTTATTTGATTGAGTAAAACACATTCATTTCTTTAAGAAGTTGGAACCATGTCCGTATTTGTCTTTTACACTTTTGTATCCGCCCTGATATTGGTCCAGTGCCAAGAATTTCAACACAAGGAAATCGGTCCTCACAATTTTACTTCGCTTGAAAGTGAGTATGTTTAATCGGTGATTATCTTTCTGGAGAATGTTCAGTCAGTGACCGAATATAGATATGCAACGCAGCCACTAAAATTGTTAGCTAATTGTAGATAAGTCGACAACCATAATTTTTCACTTTGCGCGGTAATAGTTAGTATGAATATGTATTGTTTTATTGTCGTTTACCTGACCTGCTCCGACGAATCTTCGCACTGTAATAGTTAGTGAGTATACATAGACATAGTCGCCACTCTATGCTTGTATGAGAATCGAATTTCATTCACAACAAGACACAAAGCAAAGCTTATTCAATATTCGAGCTGACTTCGTATATCCCTATCGCAAAAATTCACATGGTAATCATACAGAGCAATCCATCTGGATTCTTATATTAATTCGAAAGCCGGCAATAGAAAGGGTATATGATCGTTCCTACGGACCTTTGTCACATACAACGAATGTTTACAATACCTCCATAACCGCATGGATAGATTGCCTAGATTTCCATGAACGTAACGTTGTTTTATAAAAAAATGTGTTTAATCATTAAAAAAACAGAAACAAGCGATGAGCTCTACAAAAAAAAGTGCACTGCCATGTAGAGGATGGTTGTCATAAGAAACTGGTTCGGTCACGGCCGAAACCCCTCGGTTGCCGGGTGTGAACTACCCCCATTTTTTCGAAATTCAATATAATCGTTCTTACAGCTGAAATTTGGTGGATACCTATGTTGTTTAATACGATAGCTCGAAGAATATATTCGGTTGCCTCGATCTTGATCCGGAAATGGTGGCAACCCACAGACAAAGTCGAGCGCGCGCGCGTATTTTCTACATCTTTACGTAAAGGTAGTCGTCCTTTTTTTCATGCACGACATATTCTTTCATTGTACGGAAGTTTTCGAGTGTAAGTTAAATTTTTACTGACTTTTTGAAAAATTCAATTGGAATCGTTTTGAAAAAATTGAAAGCTTTGAAAGGTTCGGCGTCTGACTTAAATTTAAAAAATCATTCATTAGAAGTAAGCATATATGTATTTATATTCTTTTCAGCTATTGATTACAGTGTTTTCTGACTCTTTTTTTTTTTTAATAAATATGTCAGAAAATGTTATAACGAGCCACATCAATGTTGACGCATTACTTACACCGTAGATTAAGCATGTGAATTCTTCTATCAAACTTATTATGTTGTCATTTTCAATATTCGTGACGGTAGTGGGAGACATGGAATTCTGAAGAAAGAAAAAATAAATGAATCTAAAAAATGTCAGAGCGTTTTTTTTTTTTAATTGATGCTTTGGATTCAAGTACCATTCCGCGGTGTTATCAACCTTTAAAACAAAAAATTCTAAGAACAATCTTCATCAGCTCTATGTGGAACAATGCAATAAATGCAGAGTGTGTGTCATTAGATCCGTTAATGTATGGATATATATGTTTACTTCCAATGAATGATTTTTTAAATTCAAGTCAAGAGCCAAAGCTTTCAAATCGTCCAATTTTTTTAAAACGACTAAAAGTGAATTTTGCGAGAAGTTGGTGAAAATTTCATTTACGCTACAAAATTTCAGTACAATGGAGAATGTCTTGCATGAAAAAAAAGGACGACTACCTTCACGTAAAGATATAAAAAATACACTCGCGCGCTTGACTTTGTCTGAGGGTTGCCACTATTTTCGGATCGAGATCGAGGCAACCGAATATATTCTTCGAGCTATCGTATTAAGGGGTTATATACAGTTAGAATTTTCAAAACATCGATTTTTTTTTAATTTTATTTTCTTAATGTTCATATATTTAAGAATACACATAGAAAATTTCATATCGTTCCGGTGAATATTTTCGAAGTTACACGCAAATTTGAAAAGGCATTTCAGAGTGCTTGAAAGTACAGGCCTGCACATTAATGGTGTACCCAAAAAAATCAGCGTCATGTAATATGAACTAAACTCCACTAGCGTCACCATGGGGATGCAAGGAATAAACGAATTGTTATCATTGTTCATATTTTTTTCTGTAATTTTTTCGTGGAAATGAAGTCTTCTAGAGAAATGAGAAAATCTCTTAACTTTAAACGCGTTTTTCTCAAAATGGTGTTTACAAAGTCGGTGACCAACATTACTCGAAAACGGCTAAACCGATTAGTCTCAAATTTTAACACGAGCTTCTTAAATATATTTTTCAGTAATTGATCGAAGATTTTTTCTCACCGATAAATATTTTTTTTTTTATAAACAATTTAAGGCCGAAATTTTGGTCAAAAATCGATTTTTTTCTTTGAGAAACCGCCATTTGGTCAAAAAAATTTATTTTGCTTATTCCTTCGAATAATTACTAGATTTAACATTACTTTAACGAAATCTGTTTGGTTTTTTAATTTCGGAGGATCCAGTCCAAAGATATAGTGGTCACCGCAAAACGTCTTTTTTGAGAGGCGCTCCCGGAGATCAGCTGTAGCTCCTTTCCAAATAAATATTTTTACTAACACTAAGTCTTGAAATACAGTTAAAAGATACCATAATATGTGTACAAATTTTCAGATCAATAAACTTAAAAGTTTTCTCAGAAAAAATTCTGGAAAATTCGCTTTTTCTCGGCCTTCTAACTGTATATAACCCCTTAAACAACATAGGTATCCACCAAATTTCAGCTGTAAGAACGATCATATTGAATTTCGAAAAAATGGGGGTAGTTCACACCCGGCAACCGAGGGGTTCTGGCGACGAGCGGATTGGCAACCCTGTACCAAGTTATTACAATGACCACCCTCTACACGGCAGTGCACTTCGTTTTTGTACAGCTTAACGCTTGTTTCTGTTTTTTTAATTATTGAAAACATTGTTCTATTCAACCATTTTACGGCCATGGAAATCGAGGCAACCTATCCATTCGGTTACAGGGTTACTGTAAACATTTATTGCATGTGACAAAGGTCTGTAGGAACGATCATATACCGGTTTCTATTGCCGGTTTTCCCACTATATGGAGTTCCTGAGCCAATGTGCCAAGTGTGATTCTAGATATGTCCGATGACCCACCTGGATCACGTTATAAGTTCTTGAATTTCCCCTCAACTTTCCTACCCAGGCTCCACGCGGTTCCTATAGGATCGTGCGCGAGCTTATACATCACCCTCTGATAAGGCTTCCATTTACTTCACTTTAAATATTTCTTCCATTCGTATGATATCTCATCAATATACGAAAGATTTATAATTGTCAGCTGCAGGAAGTAAGAGGGAAGGAGACCGATCTCCAAGCTGGCTGATCTCCAAAACTTGCGTTGATTTTCAAGTCTCTTTAGTAGTACGGCATTCTGCCACTCGCAGTGCTGGTGTCCGATGTCTGGTCGGTTAACGACGGAGTGGGGGTTTGTTTACGTTTCATTTGAATTTGAATTTGAATACGGGATAACTTGAATAATAATAATGATTTGAATTTGGACTAACCTCATATGTGAATAGTAGTATTTGTAAGGATATATCATGTAGAAGATGTGATATTGGATGTGATGGGAATCTAACGTTAATTTGGGAAGGTTATCCGAGGATATTACTAATTATTACTTACCTCGGTAATGAGCTTGATTGAGTGATTATGATATCCAACAAATTTTTGCCAATATATGTCTTTTTTTCTCATTAACTGCCCACCCACGTATCATGAGCGCCGGCAATTGACAAAACTTTGACAAACCCAACAATTTAACGAATCTAACATAAAGTTTCGAAGCTGACTGCCTGAACCCCCCACTCCGTGTCGTCGACCGACCAGACATCGTACACCAGCACTGCAAGTGACGGAATACTGTACTACTAAAGAGGCCTGAAAATCAACGCAGGTTTTGCAGTACGGAGATCGGTCTCCTTCCCTCTTATTTCCTGGTCAGCTGTATATTTTGTCATCTGCAGACTGTCGTGAAGCATTATTACCCATGACCCACGTGGATCCCGGTAGGTTTTTGAAATTCCTCTAGAATTCCGAGCCGAGGCACAAGTCGGTTTCTATGAGGTCGTTTGCGAGCCCGTATGCAACCCTTTGATGAGGCGTCCATATTTACTCCACTCCTATATATATTTCTAGAATGCCATCCTAAAGCGATTCGCGAAAATCGTTTGAACGCAGTCCTAAAGCCACGCGAAAGGCACGTGGTCTTAGTACCCGAGCCAGGATACGAATTTATTCCACGCACAGTGACTGCCAAGCGCTGTAACGGCTTCTGCCCGGGTCGCTGGTCTCCCGTGCCAACAAAGATCATGCCAATCCATAAGATTGTCCACCTACATCGAGAGGGAAATCCTATGCCTGACAAATGCGTTAGCGTGGAGGTTGACGAACATGTAGCGTGCAAGTATGGAGAAAGTACTACGTACATTTTATATGATACGCAATAGTTGTTATCGTCACCAATACATCAGTATAACCTTTACGCGGTGTCTCGAGGAAGACAGCTTTTGATAATTATTCCTCGAAGATACTGAAGAACTATTCGTTTCAGCTGCGGAATTAGTTATTGAAACATCTTCCTCATTTACTGCCATTACTCTTCATTTACATTTATTTGCACATTCTCAACTCGTTGAAGCGATCGCGTCGGTATTGAAATGTTCAGACGGATGCTGACGAGAACCAATTTTAATATGCAATATGTTCTACCTTCACACTGTAGATTTTGAATGCTTGACGTAATCAAAAATCTCACCTCAGTTGATTGCTGAAACACGATATATTTGGTTTTATCAATTTTGATCCAGGTGCATGTGCATGAAGTCACATAAAGATTGCAAGGCTTCACAAAAGTGGATGCCATCGAGCTGCAGCTGCCAGTGCAAAGATAGGGAGGCGAAGAAATCTCGATGTGAAGCTAAGTTTGGAATGGAATGGTACGAAGAAAGCTGTTCCTGCGCCTGCACCCAAAAGATAATGCAATGTCGTTCCGGTCAAATGTGGAACTACCAATTCTGCAGGTGAGTGCTTGAGCGATGAACTCCACTTTTATACGAAACTGCCAATTAATTGCAACACATTTTCCGCGAAGTGAAGATTTTTCGCAAAACTTTTTGAAACATAGAGGGCGGTTGCTCGATACCGGAGACTTATAAGTTTTTTTTTTCGTAACTTTTCCGAAAATGTTCCAGTGAAGAGCTGTAATGCATTACTACATAGTTTAGGATTATTCGCGAGTAAGATATGTGCTCAAGTTATTTTTAATAAATTATAGAATTCAGGACGAACGAAAGGAGTTCCGGGAGTTTCGGAAAGAGTCGAACAGTATTCTGACAACAATAAACAATTCAAATTTTAGAACTTTGGTCACATTCATTATAGATTGGTAGCCCTCACAGAATTGGTATTCGTGAGCTCAGTTACGATAAAATTCTCAGCACATTCAATCGATTGTGCGAGATTATTCTCGAATCATACACTATATTACGTCATTTTCGTTCTTTTATTTTCAGTTTTTTTTTTTTCGTTCTTTTATATTCATGCAACGTAGCTCGCTGCACAATTTTCACAGCATGTGATAATTTTCAGCCGTGTCGCATTAGCAACATGTTTTCAAGTTGATCATTGGACACATTAAAAATATTGTATTAAAACTAACAACAAATATGTCGTTGTAGTGTCAATGTTGATTATGACAAACTACACCATTCGCAACATGAAAAAGACCCTATAAAATGGTTCTTATCCAAGAGTAACATCGCCACAGAATACGAGCCAAATACATATCCATCCATCAGAATGATTAGTTTCATGTTTATTAGGTGGTGTTTCATTCAGAGTTGCACCCCTGAAACACGTAGTGTCGGATACTATCCCCTGATCAATGATACCTGACTTTACTCTAATCATTTCCTTCGGAATAAGAGAGACTGCAGTCCCGTTGCTAAGGAGTATGTCAATCGGTTGACTATTCAAAGTTCGCGCTGAACCGGAACCTCTTTAGTTCATCAATTAATCATGTCACTGTTGATTACTCAAATATCTTACCTATTGTTTATTTTGCAGCTGCATGACGATTGACTAAATTCGCCGAGGGCACTGGAGTTGTTCAAAGGGTACAAATACACAACGTGGATATTTCAGATAAGGACAAGGACAACTGCAATACGGGAGGCTTCATCTCTTGGGATACTCATCGGTGTAATCAAACATTGATATGATACAGTTACAATTTATGAAGAACGCATGTAAGATTTTTTGACCCCCAAATAGCTTACCCATGCTTGGTCATGGCGGGAAATAGAAAATAAACATTCAAACAACTGCTTCATCCGACAAACAATCTATGTTAGGTGTTATTCAATGAAATCAACCCACCTGATTATTCACTTTCCATACTTCCAATCTTCCAGAACATTCCATCCTTTCGTTAATTCTCACGAAATGGAGGATCCTCCGAGCCATTAATAATTTATTCCAGTCTATCTCAAGTCCTTCAATTATTATACGAATTATCCGTAATCTGCGATAATCGGGTACGTATACCTACTTATAGAAATGTGTGAATCAGATCAACTGAAGTGTTTCTTCAGACTGTTAATCTTCTTCTGAGCTATCAGTAAAAACTATGCAAGTCTTGGAGCAAAATGTAATAGCATAATTATGCCAATACAAACGGCGTAATTAGCGTAATTATATCATGGCGGTCGTGAGGGGGCCCCTAACTCAAGGGGGCCTCCAGCTAGGCACAAAAAAAATGTTTTCAACTTTTCAAACTATTCGTGGATGTCGACCCTCAACAAACAGCAGCTCCACAACTTCGTAAGAAAAAAAAACTGTCGGGAATTGAGCCCAAGCGACCCTTATAACTATAATACTTTTTACGTTGAATATGAATTTAATCTATACATATGAAAGAACAGGACCTGACTGACTCATCACCGACCAGCCCAAATCCGTGAACCTAAAAACCTGAATTTTTGAGAGCATATTCCTTTCATGACGTAATCACAGGATAAGAAGCGATTTTTCCAAATTCGACTTCCAAGACGATGAAAAGGGGTACAACATGTTTTCGCGGATTTCTCTCTATCTTCTGATTCCGATGAGATATCGACTTGGTTTCTGCTTCCACCGGTCCCTCATTCAAACACCTAAGAACGATTTTTGGCATTTTTCGAAACTCGACTCCTGAAGGAATGAATTCGCTTCCTAGTTGCCTAAAGGGGAATGAAGAGTGCTTCCGCAGATTTCGCGATATCTCTTGGGTCCGATAAGATATCGACTTGGTTTTGGCTTCTAACGATTGCTCATTCAAATGCCTAAAAACTAATTTCAGCATTTTTCGAAATTGTACTCCTAAGGGATGAAAAGGAGGAAACGTTTTTCTGCGGATTTCTTGGCATCTCTTACAACAAGATCCTGTATTCTCTATTCAATCGGGTGACAAGGTTAGTGTGGAAAAACCCAGAAAGTATATATGGGCTTTTCCATGCCAACTGACCTCGTCGCTGACCCTCGACATTTTTGATTTTTCCAATTTTTTTTTATCTGACAGTTGTCGATTAATGAGGAATATTCACAAATTTTCAGATCTTCATCTCAATCCGCCTCCGCGTTATGAATTTTCGAAAAATGAACGAATTATTACACATGTTCAACTTCAATTAATCGTAACTCTGGATAAAAAATTGATATCGTCATAAACAAATACGTCTTTTTCTTCGTCTTGGATTGTACTTTAACATAAAAATAGGTAAGATAATATGCAACGTAAATTGAATCTTTTTTATACGCTTTAAAGTAAAAAAAATCAATTTTTGTCAATTTCGACCCGTTTGATTTTTTTGAAAAAAATGTCTCGTATTCTACAGCCAAAACCCGAATTTTCGACACCAAAACGAAGACGGACAGCCAATTCTTTCTATTACATTTTTATTTTGCAATATTTAAATTTTGTGTACATCAACGTCTTATTTAATGCCCGACGTTTAACCCTGCGCGCATCATATGTTTTTCTATGGCACCCCGGTCCTTTTCGTCCTGCCGCTTATTTCTTTCAATTCGAAAAGCATTTGTTGTGATTATTGTAAATAAATCAACATACAAATAAATTTCAAAAATAAAAATAAAATAGAAGGAATTGGCTGTCCGTCTTCGTTTTGGTGTCGAAAATTCGGGTTTCGGCTGTAGAATACGAGACATTTTTTTTCGAAAAAATCAAACGGGTCGAAATTGACAAAAATTGATTTTTTTTACTTTAAAGCGTATAAAAAAGATTCAATTTACATTGCATATTATCTTACCTATTTTTATGTTAAAGTACAATCCAAGACGAAGAAAAAGACGTATTTGTTTATGACGATATCGATTTTTTATCCAGAGTTACGATGCACATATATGTGCACATATACAGAGCGATTCTGTGGAAAGTTGGGAGCCGTGTGGGTAGGCAACCGGCGTATTTCACCGAAACGGCAACGCTGTCGTAGGGACAGTCGAACGTCTGCACCTACTGATGACGTAGCGACAGCTGTCACTTCGTTGGGTCAGAATCAACATACAGTGTGACATATTTGAGGTTGATCGTAATATAACGAGTAAGACAACGGGGATCGATATTAATTCGTAAAGAAGTGGTAACGAATTAACGAATTGATTGCAGATGTCGATTGCTGTTTATTTGCAACATTATTTGGGTGCAAACAACCCTCGAGGTGAAATTTACGAATCAAAGATCACCTGTTTGCCTACCGATAATCTTGTAGTGGTCGCAGCGAAGAATGAATTAATTGAAAGTATTGTTCTCTAAATGAACGTAGGTAATTGTGCCTTTGATAGCTGAGTGGAATAAAGCATCGCATATTTGTAAAAATGATTACATTACAATGAGTTTCTATCATGTAATAACATTTTTTATTCATTAAACGTAGTACAATAACAATAAACTAAATGCGTTGTGCCGACGACATGCCGACTTCTTGAGCAACTTTCGAGATAAGCTTCTGACCGTCTTCTGGAACTATGCGCAGTATTTCCGCAAAACTGTGCATTCAAATTATTAGGAGGTGAAAAAATTTGGGGTTTGCTGCTACGTCAGAAATGCCTCGTAGATTGCTCGTTGTATCGAATTTACATCGCTGTGTTCCTGACCGTAGTTGTCGAAGTGATGCGACGAGTCAGTCCATCATCGAGGAACTGCTAGCTTGTAAATAATTTTGCAATTAAACATAACTCAGAATCTGCGATCAATTCGTAACTTTACCACGACTTTATTACGAATTATTATCGGTTGATATTTGTTGGTTACCTTTATTAGAATGATTCGTAAATTTCACCCCGAGGGTTGTTTAGACCCAAATAACGTTGCAAATAAACAGAAATCGACATCTGCAATCAATTCGCTAATTCGTTACCACTTCTTCACGAATGAATATCGATTCCCGCTGTCTTACTAGTTATATTACGATCAACCTCAAATATGTCATTCTGTCACTTGGTTCTGACCAAACTACGTGAAAGCTGCCGCTATGTCATCTGTAGATGCAGACGTTCGATTGTCCCTACGACAGCGTTGCCGTTTCGGTAAATATGCGGGTTGCCTACCCACACGGCTCCCAACTTTCCACAGAATCGCACTGTATGTGCAAGTATATATATATTCTCGGGCGTACGATTTGATTTCTTTTAGGAAAAACTATTATATATGTATAATACATATTTCAGGATATATATCGGGATATATAATTTTATATATCCGGATATATGTGTGTAGAGTATTTTTCGGGGACATATTTTCGATGTAAAGTATTTTTCGAGGACATTTGTATACATTGGGGACAGTTCTCAAAGTATCCTTATATCCATGGTATTTTTGAAGGACATTTTGCATATATGTGGGTATATGTCTAATGAATAGTTTAGGACCCCTTGTCCATATCTATGTTTAACTCACAGATGGCGCCAATGTGACTGTTTTCGATTCTCAAGTCACTAGATGAATGAGTCTTTGGGCATTATCGGAGTCCCCAAATTATACTTTCAACATATTTCGTATGTTCTTAAAGTATATATTATTAATTATATAGGAGGTGTCCTCAAACTCCCCAGACTATATCCAATACCATACACATTAACAAGGAGGCACATCAGTGTATAAACACGGATTTCAACTACAATTTTTGAGATGGTATTTTGAAGAACATTCCGCATTGAATATACATTATAATATTCGGTACTAATCTTTAAATTATATCTCAAACGTATTTATTATATCTTCATGGTAGGGGAGGGTGGGGCCCGACAGCCCTCTGAAAATTGTTAGTCAAAATATGTTGTATGGTTCAAAAAATGAAGAAATTATTTATCTTGGCACTTCATATTATTTTTTGCAAGAAATTGTTTGATTCAATTTCTTTTTAATTCCCAATTATTATGTTAACTTCTGTAATAATTCTCACAAAACGTAAGAAATGCATTCTACATTAATTTCAATGGAAATTCTTGCGAAATTTCCTAGTCATACATTGGTAATGATAATTTCCAAAACAAAGGAAAAAAGGATTTTTTTCAAATTAAAGACAAAGAAGAATATATATTCTGTCAAACGAGTTTTCATTTTGTCTAGCATAAAAAATTTTGCAACTAACATTTCTCAGGGGGCCATCGTTCACCACCCCCCTATAGAATTTTCAGGGTGACCGTTGTGTCCCTACCCGTATATATAAAATAATGAAGAGATATCCTCAAGCTCTCGGAGTCCCCAAACTATATGCAACAATATGTATCTCCTGCTGAAAACAGTCCTGAAACTAAACGTTAGATGTATGTATATAATTTTGTGAAAGTCCCCGAATTATACTTTCAATGCATTTATATTCCGTATGTTCTCAAATTATACGTTAATTATATGAAATGTATCCTCAAACTCCCTGCTTTCCGCGAACCGTCTTTCGCGAATAACTCACGAACGAACCTCTAGTCACTAGTGGAACATGTTCGGGGGGTTGAGAGTGCTTTCAAAAGTACCCCGAATCACCCCAAGCATTGCGGTCGGAACAATGTTACTGCATCGATGTCGTTCATATATACTTTCTTGTGCGTATACACGATATTGTGTAAGGTTTAGGGAGTTTGAGGACACATTTCATATAATTAACGTATACTTCAAGAACATACGAAATGATATTTGAAGTATAATTCGGGGACTTTCACAAAATGATATATCTAACGTTTAATTTCAGGACTATTTTCAGCTGGAGATATATATTGTTATGTATAATTTGGGGTCCGAGAGTTTGAGGACATCCTTTCGTTATTCTATATACATACACTTTGTAGTCTGTAGATATAACAAATATTTTAGAACTGTAATTCGAATACCAGTACCAAATATTATAATAAATATTCAATGTGAAATAATTTTCAAAATACCATCTCAAAAATTGCGATTGAAATCCATGTCACACTGGTACCTCCTTGCCAGTGTATATGGTATTGCGTGAAGTTCAGGGAGTTTGAGGACATATTTCATATAATTAACGTATACTTCGAGAACATACGAAATATATTGAGAGTATAATTCGGGGACTTTCACAAAAATATATGCATACATATATCCAACTACTGTTGATCCCGCTACTGTTCTGACCTATTTAGCTAGACAAATTTTTACATTACTCGCCGCTTTGCCGCACTGGTGTGCAGGAGCGATTATACACCGGACGCGCATGCCTTCTGAGAAAATCAGTTTTCGAGCGTACCGCACTATCTTCAAACGTACGTGTCTTTGGTTCGGGGGGTCCAAATAATATTTTCAACCAGTGCTCTAGAAACAAGAGACTCCCATCTTTCACGCTGTAATAACCAAAATTTTTGAAAAAATATTTTTGCCCACGAAATTTACAATCTGTTTTTGCTTTTCGTCCTGTGACGAATGGGCATAATTTTTTTCGATGAAAATTGGACTGTAAGTAGGTCTTCATGTACTTAAAAGACCCTGCAATTTTCAACATGGCGTTATTTTTTCTTTTTTTTTTCATAATTTTTCAGGCTTTTTTAATAGGAATTTTTTTTTATTTTTTTTTTTTTTTTCTCAACGAAATCGAAACGAATGATTTATTTCGTTTCAGGGGACAGGCGTATTTCCTTCACGTGAGGTTGAGACGTACGGAAAATTCTTTTTCTTTGAGAAAAAAAATAAAATAAATAAAAAAGCCTGAAAAATTATTTAAAAAAAGGAAAAATAACCCCATCTTGAAAATTGCAGGTTCTCTCAAGTACATGATGACCTACCTACAGTCCAATTTTCATTAAAAAGAATCATGCCCTTTGGTCACAGGACGAAAAATAAAAATACATTGTAAAATTCGTGAGCAAAAATATTTGGTCGAAAATCTTGGATATCACAGCGTGAAGGGAGAGAGTTTTATGATTCTAGAGTACTGGTTGAAAATATTTTTTGGACCCCCCCAAACCAAAGACACGTCCGTTTAGAGATTGTGCGGTGCGCTCGAAAACTGATTTTCTCATATTTTGTAAATCTGACAACTTCTGAACCAGTTGAAATCAGGGGGTCGTTTATACTCAAAAACAAGATTGAAGTTAAGTGAATTTTGTGATTTTGCACGAAATATCGATTTAATCATGTAGGGTCCCAAACTATATGCTTGACATACATATATATATGAACGACATCGATGGAGTAACATTGTTCCGACCGCAATGCTTGGGGTGATTTGGGGTACTTTTGAAAGCACTCTCAACCCCCCGAACATGTTCCACTAGTGACTAGAGGTTCGTTCGTGAGTTATTCGCGAAAGACGGTTCGCGGAAAGCAGGGAGTTTGAGGACACATTTCATATAATTAACGTATAATTTGAGAACATACGGAATATAAATGCATTGGAAGTATAATTCGGGGACTTTGACAAAATTATATACATATATCTAACGTTTAGTTTCAGGACTGTTTTCAGCAGGAGATACATATTGTTGCATATAGTTTGGGGACTCCGAGAGCTTGAGGATATCTCTTCATTATTTTAAATATACGGGTAGGGACACAACGGTCACCCTGAAAATTCTATAGGGGGGTGGTGAATGATGGCCCCCTGAGAAATGTCAGTTGCAAAATTTTTTATGCTAGACAAAATGAAAACTCGTTTGATAAAATATATATTCTTCTTTGTCTTTAATTTGAAAAAATCTTTCTATCGGAAATTATTATTATTATTATTATTATTATTATTATTATACTAACTTTGATATCAATTTCTTACGAAACCTTATTTTTCGATATGACAGATTTGTATTAAGAATATTTTATCAAAAAATTTCGCGAATAATTGAATCTGTCAATAGAAAATAAATTTCTCATGTTTTGTGAGAATTGATACAAAAGTCAATATAATGATTTGTAATTTAGAAAAAAAAATTGAATGTAAAAATTTCTCCCGAAATTTTTTTTTTTGAAATAAAAAAATCATATAGCGTCGAAATAAATGAATTTTTCATTTCTCTAACCACAAAATTTTTTTTGACTAACAATGTTCAGGGTGGCCATTGCCCCCCCCCCCCCCCCCCCCCCTCCCCCCTGCTACATATAAAATAAAGAATCGATATCCCCAAACTCTCGAAGTCCTTAAATCATATTATGCAACAAGATGTATCTCCAGCTGAAAACAGACCTGAAACTAAACGTTGGATATATGTATGCATATATTTTTGTGAAAGTCCCCGAATTATACTCTCAATATATTTCGTATGTTCTCGAAGTATACGTTAATTATATGAAATATGTCCTCAAACTCCCCACCCTACATAAAAAGCCTGAT
The DNA here is from genome assembly GCA_944452935.1 of Rhogogaster chlorosoma. Classification (NCBI taxonomy): domain Eukaryota; kingdom Metazoa; phylum Arthropoda; class Insecta; order Hymenoptera; family Tenthredinidae; genus Rhogogaster; species Rhogogaster chlorosoma. Next base: position 10,347,812 of record OX101800.1, on the reverse strand, counting down.
AGATTTGTATAGATGCGAATATCATTCCGTACCCAAAAACCGGATACTATCCGGATACTATCCGGTTTTCTGGTACGGACTGAGATCCGGATCTATACAAATCTATACTTTTTTATCCAGCATTTTTAGTAGGGCAAACTTTACCCAATAGCATGTACACTCACAAGAAGGTATGTTCCGACCGCAATGTTTGGGGTGATTCGGAGTACTTTTGAAAGCACCCTGAAATCCCCGAACATGTGCCACTCGAGCTTTAGGGCCAAGTCAGTAGAATCAAGCGTTTACACGTGGCGGATGTTTGAAGTCTATTTCAATCAGACTATTGCTTTTATTTCAGACTTGGCTGCGAGGACTTTAAAATGATACACCCTAATAAACAGAAAATGTCCTCAAATTATTCAATAGATATATATCACCTGTCCTGGAAACATACATTAATTACATAAATGATGTCCTCAAAGTAGACCCATAATACATAAACGACGTAAAATTTCAAAGTATTGTTTGGGAACATCTCGTTTTTTTATAGTTTATGTATAATTTAAGGACATGTCCATGAATACCACAGTTTATCGATAAGTCCTCGTAATATACATTGGGTACAAAAAATTGTTTAACGGCCAAAATATGGTATTGAAAAATAAAATAAATTTTTTTTCGGGTTTAGCGATGCATTTTACAAGTTTCAACATTCGAAAAAAAGGGTGTCCCAAACTATACGTTGGACATATATATATATATATATGCCAATATATATGCCTATATGAAGGATTCTTTGTCAACCCAGCCACCTTTTTTTTCATGGTCTCAAATTTAATTGATTTTTATTCTGGGGAGTAACCTATTTTTGAGGACCTCTTGTGATTTTTTTCAGATTTTTAGCACTGCTCGTAGCCTAGATATGAGAAACGTGTGCAATTTTTCATTCTCTATATCTATCTATTTGGCATGAAAAAAAAAATTATTAAAAATACATAAAAAACGTGTTTTTTCCTCAGCTTTTCGATGAAAATATTTTCGAATTTTTTTAATTAAGAAAAAGTGCTCAAAAATCAAAAAAACGCAAAAAAAAATGAGTAAAATGGTGTTTTGAGATCTTCGGGCCGTTTTGATTTTGATGAAAAAATTCACGAATCATCCATCCAATTTCCCAACTTTGCTCTATAAATTTCGTTATGGGCCGACCATTTGTTCTTAGGGAAATAAATTTAAAAAGCACTATACAGCCGTTTTTTCTTCACATAATAGTCTTGAAACAATCTTTTCCGATCATCTTTCTTTCTTTTCGTAAACTTGTTGATTGTTTCAGGGGCGTTTAAGACTATTATACTATCTACTTTTTTTGTTGCAAATATGAAGGTTTCATGTGAAATTTCTTAATTTACTGATTAGTTGAATGAAAGCCCTATCTGACTAGCATGGTTTCATTTTTTTAGCCCTTATCTGTTAAGCTTGACATCCCTTTAAATTCAAAAGTGCACACTTAACCCGAATGACTCTAAGGCTACACCGATCACAGGTCGGGACTGGTAACTGCCACTCTCAAGTGAGATCTGGCCAGCCTCCACTGAGACTAAAATCGTACCGGCCTATACAACTTAAATCTACAATTTCCTTCCTAAACGGATGGAGGACCGTGGTGTCCGTTATCCCTTGTCGGGTTATTCTCTTAAATGCTAAGTCCTTGTTTTCTAACACCCGCTGCATTCACTGATATTATAGATTGTTCCGAGGATGGCACCAATGACCTGTACCACGCTGATTCCAAATCATTTCGTTCTCTTCATTTCTGAATCAATCTTTATTTTCGTTCCATCTAAAATGAGATCAAAACTAAAAATATCAGTATGTACGAGTTGTGAATGTACGAGTGTTGAATCAGTTCATTCAGTGTTACGTACAGGCATGGTGAGCAATTTCCTCTTAGAATTTCCAGAGATAAGCTTGAGGAGAATAAAAATAACTTATGTGATATACAAGAAAAAAAAAACATAGCAGAGATATTGTCAATACGCGTATTGCTAATGCAGCAACAGCTATGAAATGTGGTTACTTGTGACTATTCTAGCAATACTTACTCGAAAAAATTCATGAAATTAGAATTAAAATTAGTCCATTTCAAGTGTTTCACCGAGACTTGAGGGGGAAAAAAAAAGAATATTTGTGTGGATTCGTCAGAGCCTGCCCGAAAATGCTCAGAATTATTTTCAGATAATTACTGGAAAGTATTTTCACCGCGGATTTAGTGACATTGAAACAACTTTGATCTCGATTTATGCAAAATAATTTTCTATTTCAGACTTCACATCAAGATTATGTCTGAAGAGATCATCGACCTCATGTAAACTGCAATCAATCCGAACCATAATAATATAATAGTTCGTCAAGAAGGAATCTAACTGAAGAAAACCATGAAAGAACTTATCCTCGAGTAAAGTCGCAGTTTTATCACGAGAAAAAAAAAAATCCATGCACAAGCGCAAGAGTAAAACCACGGAAAACCCCGACCACAATTATTTGTACGCACGCATATAATGCCTCTTTTCCTGTTTCGAAAGCTACTCAAGCCATAATACAGTCGAGAAAATTGAAAAATTCAGAATGTTGTTTAATCGACCATTAATAACGCTGATCATCGGAATAAATAATGTGACTGAGGAAGAACAATTGCAAAAAAATACTCTCCAACAAGCTGCAAAATATACAAGACGGTAATCTGAATTGAAACGGCAAAGAGGTCGAGAGATTAAATATGTCAAAATTACATTATCAACAAGGAAACATAATGTTTAATAATTAGAAACGTATATAAATATGATTTTATCATGTTACTTTTTGCAGATATGTATTCGTGTAGGGGAGAGTAGCCTAAAGCGGGTAGGTCGCCTAAAGCGGGTAGGCGTCCGTATGCTGTCGCATGTAGCGCGAATGTCAATGTGTATGTATGCTGTGATTACCCGAACACCCTCGAGTTTCAATCAGTCCCAACCGAGTATCGGAGGTACGACATGGCGTAACTAGGTGCAATATAAAGAAATCGGTGAATTTATTAAAAAAATCGAAGGAATGTAACTTTTGACCAGTAGAATACTAGTACATTTATTTTATTTTTAATTATATTATATTATTCTGATACTATTGAGCTACAAAATACGATAGACATGTTGGCTTTTTTTTTTTTTTTTTTGAAGTTAAATTTCCTTAAGTAAAAAATGTGCTTCCGGGCAAAGCGGGTAGGGCAAAGCGGGTATCTACTTGAGTGGATACAATTTTTTTACAATTTTTTTTTTTATGATAGATATTTAACTAAAGTCTAATGTTTCAACTATTTAATATTTTTTGATTTGCTAACGAAAGTATTTGTCAATTTAATATTTATATAACTCTTACTGTTGCTAGATTTACATCATTGAGACTTCTAACTGTCTAAGACTAGTATAAGAAGATTAATATTTAAAAAGTTATTTTTTTACGATAGTTAGATGTATAATTAAAGTCTCAAAATGAATGTTAAAAAAAATTAATACCTATGTGCTAAGATTTGTCAAGTTTATGATGCTTACCCGCTTTAGGCCCCCTATACGGGCAAAGCGGGTTTTCGAGGAATTTCGAATTTTTGAAAATAAACACTTACTTTGTAAAAAATGACATAATTATGATTTGTTATTTTGAAGTTCGATAACCCTCCTATTAAATGGAACCAAAATTATTATTTGAATCGAACAAAAACTAAGATTTTTGGGCTTCTATCGTTAACCTACCCGCTTTAGGCCACCCTCCCCTATACATGTGTATTAGATTAATTTACATACGCCCGAAAAATATTGAAGTATATAATAGTTTGAATCCCGGGCGCCATACAGAATATCATCCCGTGTGGAAATTTCCCGGTTTGATCCTGTTTCAACAAAGTTTCTGGCCGGGCGCTAATCATGCAATATTTTCGTCAATGTGCCTAACCGGGCGCTGACCGGGTGCTAACCGGGCCGTGGTTGAGCATCTTTTGTTTGTTCAAGGCCCTGTCGGGCAATATGTTTGCCAAGCCGCCTAACCGGGCGCTGGCCGGGTGCTAGTCCGGCAATTTTGTCACGAGAAAGTCGATCCGCAAGAGGCAGACGCGGGTGATCTGAACACAGATACGAGTTAGCTCATCTAATAATTTCTGACACAACCTCAAATTCGTTGTCACTTTCCTTGATCTCAAAAGAACCCTGGTCCGTAAACAGAACCGAATTCGTTCAAAAAAAAATGAGATTGATCGGACGAAGAAGACGAAATGGTCACGATGAGAGTTCTACCACTGCAGACGAATCTGGGTCAGAAATTCAAGCTAGACCTACGAGCAGTGATGATAAATATGATTTCTTTTTTCGTGCTGGATTTTATGCATCTCTGTTGCCAAGGGATTATGAAAAAACTGATCAAGTATTGGATGTCAGGCAATCTCAATTGTATTAAATGTTAGAAATAAAATCGAACTCTCTAATCGTCTGGGATATATTAGATGTCAAATTCCACGCGAATTTCAGCGGAAAACGCTATAATAAGCTATAAGGAGTGAATCCTGTAGCCCTGTCAAAAAGCTCGTAGGGCCATAGTCGGACAAGCCGATCGGATCCCCGCCAAGCATTCTGACTGGGTCACGGCCAACCGAGCGTGACGATTCTGGTCGGGTACCGGCCAAAACGCCCGGCCAGAACCCGGTTAAAAGCCGGGCTTCCCGGCTCGTACCCGGCCAGTTTCCGGGATCACTTTCCACACGGGATATGGTGGATCGTATAAGTTCTAAGGAAGCTTGAAGATCTTCCTATATCTCTGTTCCGAAAACAAATCTTTGTTTCTGGACCCAAGAGATTTGCGTGTCATGAATTCTTGTTATACATAATTTCCAAAAAGTCCCTCGCCGAGGTCCCGCGAATTACTGCGACATGTGAATAGGATGAAATTATTCCATGTGAGGTAATAAGCTTCTGATAAGCAATAATTCACTGCGGTTACCTTAGTTCCAGAAGAGGATCCGAAATACTAAGAAAAAAAAAACACAAAAAAAATAAAAATATTGAGTCAGATAGTATTTTTGTAACATTGTAGAATGCTTCCCAAGTTGAATGTTTAGAAAAATAAAAAATCAACAAGTATCCTAATTACAATTCTTCATAGCTAGTACAAACAACGAGAATCCATATTGATATATATATAATAAATATATGTATGAAGGAGTTCTTTCTTCGATGGAAGCCATGCGTTTTATCTACGGTGTTTGCATATGAAAGAATTGATTCTGTCGCTTGAATCCCTTTCTTTAATTTTCGTACTTGGACGAATTTGGTTGAATCGAATAGGATTCCAGTTTTTCCTACTTCCATAAAGACAATTCATACGGATCTGTAAAAGAACGCATGTCCAACTCTTTGTTAATGAGTTCAAACTGTAATCTCACTATACTGCGTTCCACGAGAGAATACCAAGGGATCGAAACAGAACTCGTCCGGTTCGGTCAGATTCCACCCAACGCGCCGCCCATTTTACCCACTCCATCGCACCACACGGGTCTGACAGCTGAGCAGCCCCGGCTATAGCGACAAGGGACCCTCAGTCTGAGCGTCTTTGAGCCTAGCGTGACAAATATATTCGGGGCCCGTGCGTACGATAATTTTAGATCCGGCGTTGAATTGCCAGCCACACTACCCCCACACTACCCCCACCCGGCTCTCAGGCCGTTCGAAGCTGCGTAACTGCCTGGTATTCTCTCGTGGAACGGACTATAACTCCAACCATCTTACCGCTAGATTTGATTACATATGTGGAACCATTATGGGTTTTCGGCATGGGAGGAAGAGATGGACTATTATAGAAAAGGCGGACCTGTACCAACAAATTGCCAAATGTTTAATATACGGAAGTAAGCGGGTTTATATTTTCTCGGATTCCACCTGATTTTCCTTGAGTGGTACTAATAGCCGGCCCGTATTTCGTATTATCAATCAACTGAATAATTGACTGCAGTGTCGTGAGTTTACAGTGCATACTGCACTGATACTGACATTTTAACACTAATTGTAAGTGGAAATTTTTGCTACTTATATGGACGTATGGCATTCAAAATTCAAATAAGTTGGAATTGTGAAAAAAAGTTATTCCCTGAAGCATTGACGATTTATCAGTTACATGAAGACATTCGATAAGTTGCGTTTATTTGGTGAGATTAATTGCTTGAGTATGCATTATTATTCACTGATGTCTGCCTCGTTCAATCATGACATCAGAAAGAAAGCGGAAAAGAATAAAGATGTGTGTTGATGTATTATTATTAATCGTAATTCTTGAAACCGCTGATTTAAGGCGAAAAAAAGGGTAATCGTCATATTGTTGCCGACAGTATGCAGTCATTGAATATTAAAAATGTTCCTCCGTCATCAAATGGTTGAGGACATGTCGTAAAGGAGCAGATGATTGGTTACCTACTGTAGCTAGGATTTCCGGAGCTGTGGTCTCGTTCATTCCGGTCGAGGCCGTAATTAATGAAGTCCTACATATATCACAGCCACTCAATGTAATACCTCAGTCCTGAACTCGCGTTGGCAGTAGTCGTTATTCGATTGAGGAGCATACATTCATTTCTTTAAGAAGTTGAAACCATGTCCGTATTTGTCTTTTACACTTTTGTATCCGCCTTTATATTGGTTCACTGCCAAGAATTTCAACACAAGGAAATGGGTCCTCACAATTTTACTCCACTTGAAAGTGAGTATGTTTAATCGGTGATTATCTTTCTGGAGGATGTTCAGTCAGTGACCGAATACAGATATGCAATACAGCCCCCAAAATAGTTAGCTAATTTTAGATAAGTCTACAACCATACATTTTCACGTAGCGCGGTAATAGTTAATGAGTATACAGTGAGAATTCCTATCAAGTGAACAGGTGCAAGCTCCGAGTGCCCACGCTTAGGCTTTCATGTGTAAAAATTCCGGACGCGCATGCGCAGGTGGTTTTTCCAATATGAAATTTATGCACGACAGATCGCCGCGATGTAACTAACCTCAAATATTCTGACAGTTTAGCTTGAATCGGTCACTTATTATTCGTGGTTGTTGATTTATTACGGATTTATTAAATGCGGTTAGACTTCATCCGTATTCAGTTAATAATCTTGAATAATAAATAACCAATTAGAGCCGAACTGTCAAAATATTTGATTGCCATAGCGGCAATCTGTCGTGTATAAATTTCATATTGAAAAAATCACCTGCGCATGCGCACTCGGAACTTGCACCTGTTCACATATGATAAGAGCTCTCACTGTATAACAGTCACCACTCCACGGTTGTATGAGCATCGAATTGCATTAACAATGAGTCACAAAGCAAAACTTATTCGATATTTGAGCAGCCTTTGTATATCCCTATTGCAAAAATTCACATAATAATCATTCAGAGGAACCCATTTGGATACTCATATGGGTGTTCAGAATGAGTTTCCAAGCAACGTGCCAAGTGTGATCCCAGTTATTTCCCATGATCGACGTGGATCCCGGTAGGTTTTTGAAATTTTCATCGAATTCCGAACCGAGACACAGGTCGGTTTCTATGAGTTCGTTTACGAGCCCGTATGCAACCCTTTGATAAGGCGTCCATATTTACTTCACTTCTATATATATTTCCAGAATGCGATAATAAAGCAATCAAAGAGATTCGCAAAAATCGTTTGAACGCAATCTTAAAGCCACGCGAAAGGCACGTGGTCTTAGTACCCGAGCCAGGATACGAATTTAATCCACGCACGGTTACTGCCAAGCGCTGCAACGGATTCTGCCCGGGTCGCTGGTCTCCTATGCCAACAAAGACCGAAAAGATCCAGAAGATTGTCCACCTACATCAAGAGGGAAATCCTATGGCTGAGAAATGCGTCAGCGTGGAAGTTGATGAACATATGGCGTGCAAGTATGGAGAAACTACCACGTACACTTCAGATGAAACGCAATAGTCATTAGAGTCACCAATCCCCTCACCGTTACCCCTATACCCTCACACGATGTCTCGATGAATACAGTTTTCATAAGAACTATGCGTTTCAGCTGCGAAATAAATTACCAAAAATGTGTCTTTATGTTCTGCCATTACTCTTCATGTACATTTACTTGCACATTCTTAACTCGTTGAACTGATTGCGTTGGTATTGTACTGTTCAGACGGATACCAACAAGTGACGATTTTGATGTATGCATATGTTCGACCTTCAAACTGTAGATTTTAAATGCTTGACGTAATCAAAAATCTCACCTCAGTTGATTGTTGAAACACGATATATTTGTTTTCATCAATTTTGATCCAGGTGCATGTGCATGCAGTCAGAAAAAGATTGCAAGGCTTCCCAAGAGTGGATGTCATCCAGCTGCAGCTGCCAGTGCAAAGATAGGGAGGCGAAAAAATCTCGATGTAAAGCGAAGTTTGGAATGGAATGGTACGAAGAAAGCTGTTCCTGCGCCTGCACCCGAAAGATAATGCAATGTCGTTCCGGTCAAATGTGGAACTACCAATTCTGCAGGTGAATGCTTGAGCAATGTCCACTTTTACACGAAACTGCCAATTAATGGCAACACATTTTCCGCGAAGCTAAGATTTTTCGCAAAACTTTTTGAAACATAGAGGGCGGTTGCTCGATACCGGAGACTTATAAGTTTTTTTTTTCGTAACTTTTTCGAAAATGTTCCAGTGAAGAGCTGTAATGCATTACTCCATAGTTTAGGATTATTCGCGAGTAAGATATGTGCTCAAGTTATTTTTAATAAATTATAGAATTCAGGACGAACGAAAGGAGTTCCGGGAGTTTCGGAAAGAGTCGAACAGTATTCTGACAACAATAAACAATTCAAATTTTAGAACTTTGGTCACATTCATTATAGATTGGTAGCCCTCACAGAATTGGTATTCGTGAGCTCAGTTGCAATAAAATTCTTAGCATATTCAATCGATCGTGCGAGATTATTCTCGAATCATACACCATATTACGTCATTTTCATTCTTTTATTCTCAGTTTTTTTTTTCGTTCTTTTATTCATGCAACGTAGCTCGCTTCACAATTTTTGCAGCATGTGATAATTGTCAGCCGTGTCGCGTTGGCAACATGTTTTCAAGTTGCTCATTACACACATTAAAAATATTGTATTAAAACTTACAACAAATATGTCGTTGTAGTGTCAATGTTGATTATGACAAACTACACCATTCGCAACATGAAAAAGACCCTATAAAATGGTTCTTATCCAAGAGTAACATCGCCACAGAATACGAGCCAAATACATATCCATCCATCAGAATGATTAGTTTCATGTTTATTAGGCGGTGTTTCATTCAGAGTTGCACCCCTGAAACACGTAGTGTCGGATACTATCCCCTGATCAATTATACCTGACTTTACTCTAATCATTTCCTTCGAAATAATAGAGACTGCAGTCCCGTTGCTAAGGAGTATGCCAATCGGTTGACTATTCAAAGTTCGCGCTGAACCGAAGCCTCTTTAGTTCATCAATTAATCATGTCACTGTTGATTACTCAAATATCTTACCTATTGTTTATTTTGCAGCTGCATGACGATTGACTAAATTCGCCGAGGGCACTGGAGTTGTTCAAAGGGTACAAATACACAACGTGGATATTTCAGATAAGGACAAGGACAACTGCAATACGGGAGGCTTCATCTCTTGGGATACTCATCGGTGTAATCAAACATTGATATGATACAGTTACAATTTGTGAAGAACGCATGTAAGATTTTTTGACCCCCAAATAGCTTACCTATGCTTGGTCATGGCGGGAAATAGAAAATAAACATTCAAACAACTGCTTCATCCGACAAACAATCTATGTTAGGTGTTATTCAATGAAATCAACCCACCTGATTATTCACTTTCCATACTTCCAATCTTCCAGAACATTGCATCTTTTCGTTAATTTTCACGAAATGGAGGATCCTCCGTACCATTAGGGGGGCGGGGGGGGGGGGGGGGGGGGGGGGTAACGTTAATTCGGTGAAAAAAAGCCATGTTTTTGAGATTTTTTTCTGGCGATGCAGATAGTGTTAGTTGATTTAGTCAATGTCTATATAATAATGCAACATTTGAACCATATTTTCATAAATTTTCATTGCAAAATATTGAAAATTGAGCAAGTGACAGTGAATCTCCGGAGGCGCCTCGGAAGAAAGTGGTTTCGCGGTGTTCATCATAACTCGATAGAGAATGATCTGAAACAAAAAAACCAAAATGCATTTGTTAAAGGAAAGGCTTCTCGAGGTAATGCCGAGAGGATTTTTTTTTTTTTCGATTTTTCAATTTTTCGTAGCACTTGGAAGCCAAACAACCAATTTTCGCTAAAAAAAATCGGCTAATTTGTTGTTGTAAAATTGATAATTATTAAAAAAAAAAAAAAATCCTCTCGTCATTACCTCGAGAAACATCTCCTTCAACAAATGCATTTTGGTTTTTTCGGTTCAGATGATTCTCTATCGAGTTATGATGAACACCAGTTTTTTTCGAGGCACGTCCGGAGATTCACTGTCACTCGCTCAATTTTTAATATTTTGCAATGAAAATTAATGAAAATATTGTTCAAATGTTGCATTATTATGTAGACAATGACTAAATCAACTAACACTATCTGCATGGCCAAAAAAAATCTTAAAAACATGGCTTTTTTTCTTACCGAAATAACCTTACCCCCCCCCCCCCCCCCCCCCTTAATGAATTATTCCAGTCTATCTCAAGTCCTTCAATTATTATACGAATTATCCGTAATCTGCGAATAATCGGGTACGTATACCTACTTATAGAAATGTGTGAATCAGATGAGCTGAAGTGTTTCTTCAGAATTTCAATCTTTTTCCCAGCAATCAGTAAAATCTATTCAATTCTTGGAGCAAAATTTAATGGCGTAATTATGCCAATATACAATCAATGCGGTCGGAAGGGGGCCTCTGACTCAAGGGGGCCTCCAGTTAGGCACAAAAAAATCAATGATTTTAAGTTTTCAAACTATTTTTCGACGTCGACCCTCAACAAATAGCAGCTCCACAACTCCGTAAGAAAAAAAAATGTCGTGAATTGAGCCCACGCGACCCTAACTATGAAACTTTTCACGTTGAATATGAATTTAACAATATTTTATAATGGAATAAACCGAATTTCATCAATTGTCTGATGAAATTGAATTGTGCGACCCATGTAATGTCAAGTCTCAGCATTTTATGTAGGTATATATCTACTCGAATATTTAGAGTAGACCTTAAGTCAGGCTATCAAAAAGTTTCGATGACATTAATAACACGATGAATATAAAAATTACGAACATAATGGGGGCGGGGGGGTCCTTCAATTTTTTTCGCATTTGGGCCCGTGAAGTCTAGTTACGCCATTGGCTTGTCATCAAGGGGGAAATCGTTCAACCCCTGCATCTTCACTTTTGAAAAACACTCAGCCCTGCATTCTCCCACTCGCTCCGTAAAATAAAATAAACACTACTTCTATAAGGATATACCGATCACGGGTCAGAACTGGTAAATGCCACTCTCAAGTGAGATCTGGCCAGCCTCCACTGATTGTGAGACTAAAATCGTACTCGCCTATAAAACTCAAATCTACGATATTCTTCCTAAACTGATAGAGGACCGTGGTGTCCGTCACCCCTTTTTGGGTTATTCTCTCAAATGCTAAGCCTTTATTTTCAACACGCGTTATTTTTGTCCCATCAAAAATGAGGTCAAAATAAAAATATCAGTATGTACGAGTTGTGAATATACGAGTGTTGAATCCGTTCATTCAGTGTTGCGTAATTCAGTGAGCAATTTCCTTTTTAGAATTTCCAGAGATAAGCGAGAGGAGAATAAAAATAACGTATGATATACGAGAAAAAAAAACACAGCAGAGATGTTGTCAGTACGCGTATTGCTAATACAGCAACAGCTATATGAAATGTGATTACCTGTGACTACTGTAGCAATACCCGAAATAATTCAGGAAATTAGAATTAAAATTAGTCCATTTTCGAGAGTTTCACCAAGATTTGAGGGAAATAAAAAAAAATATTTGTACAGATTCTTCAGGGCCTGCCCGAAAACGCTCGAAATTATTTTCAGATAATTAGTGGAAAGTCTTTTCACCGGGGATTTAGTGACATTGAAACAACTTTGATCTCGATTTATGCGAAATAATTTTCTATATCAGACTTCACCTTGAGATTATGTCCGAAGAAATCATCGACCCCATGTAAACTGTATTTAATTGGCATAATAATATGATAGTTCGTCAAGAAGGAATCTAACTGAATAAAATCATGAGAGAACTTATCTTCAAGTAAAGTCGCAGTTTTATCACAAACGCAAGAGTAAAACCACGGAAAACCCCGACCATAATTATTTGTACGCACGCATATATTGCCTGTTTTCCTGTTTTGAAAGCTACTCAAGCCATAATACAGTCGAAGAAATTAAGAATCTCAGGATGTTTTTTAATCGACCATTAATATATAATGTTGATCATCGGAATAAATAATATGACTGAGGAAGAACAATTGGAAAAAAAATACTCTCCAACAAGCTGCAAAATATACAAGACGGCAATCTGAATTGAAACGGTAAATAGGTCGAGAGATCAGATATGTCAGGATTATACTATCAACAAGGAAACAATGATTAATAATTAGAAACGTATATAAATAATATATGATCTTATCGTGTTACTTTTTGCAGATATGTATTCGTGTATACATGTGTGTTAGATTAATTCACATACGCATGTAGAAATATTGAAGTATATAATAGTTTGATCGCGGGTGCCATACAGAATATCATATGGTGGATCGTATAAGTTCTGAAGAAGCTTGAAGGTCTTTCTACATCTCTGTTCCGTAAACAAATTTTTGGTTCTGGACCCAAGAGATTCGCGTGTCATGAATTCTTGTTATACATAATTTCCAAGAAGTTCTTCACCGAGGTCCCGCGCGAATTGCTGCGACATGTGAATAGGATGAATTTATTCCATGTGAGGTAATAAGCTCCTGACAAGCAATAATTCATTGCGGTTACCTTGGTTTCAAAAGAGGATTAGAAATACCAAGAAAAAAAAAGAACAGAAAAAAATAAAAATAAAAATATTGAGTCAGATAGTTAGTTAGTGGAGTTAGTCAGAGAAAGTACAGTTAGGATGTCACAAGATAATATATTTGTAACATTGCAGAATGCTTCCCGAATTGAATGTTTAGAAAAATAAAAAATCAACAAGTATTCTTAATAGGATATAGGTGTAGGCAAAGAAGATTTGATTGTCGGAATTCATCTTTGGTTTATTCAAAAATTGATCAGCCAGTGTAAGTGTCTCAAGAACACACTCTTCAGAGAGCTTGACTCAGACAGACCGATTTTCACACCGGACGGTACATATACCGAGGTGGCGTTGCACTCACGCTCATGTATACGAGGGCCTGAGTAACGCAGTGTGTTTAATACAAAATCTCACAATCCTAATTACATCTTTTTATTGCTGGTGCAAACAACGAGAATCCATTGATATATGAAGGATTCTTCGTCAATTGGGCCACCTACGTTTTTGATGGCTCCGAAAATTCTGGAATAATTCGAATGTGTCAGCTAACGTGAGAAAAAAATGTACGAGTTATTTCATCGTCAGATTCTTTAATTGCGCCCATTAGAAGATGATAGAAGACGGATTCACCTGCTCATCTTGCTAAATTGAGATCGGTCGAAGAAAAGTTCCGTACAGACATATATTGGTTCATTCTCAGCTTTCCGAAGGAAATATTTTCAAATTTTTTAGATTAAGAAAAAGTGTTTAAACACAAAAACAAAAACGTCGAAAAAATGAGTAAAAGGGTGTTTGGATATCTTCGGGCTGTTATGATGTTGATGAAAAAATGCAGAAATCATCCATTCAATTCCCCAAGTTTTGTGTGAATTCCGCGTTACGGGCCGGCGATTCGTTCCTGGGAAGAAAAAAATTGGAAAAGCTCTATAAAGACGTTTTCGTTCATATGTCCATCTTGAACGGCTTTGAAACAATCAACAAGTGTACGAGAAAAAAAAATTCACGAAAAGCGATTTTCATAAAAAACGTCTTTACACTGTTTTTCAACTCTTCTTCCTAGGAACAAATGGCCAGCCCATGATGCGAATTTGACAGAAGACTTGGGGACTTGGATCGATGATTTGTGAATTTTTTTATCGAAATCTTGGAACTTTTCGAACTTTCATTTGACCGATCTCAATTTATCAAGTTGAGTGGGTGAACACTCTATTCTCTTATCTTCAAATGTACGTAACCGAACAATCTGAAATAATTCAGACAATTTTTCCGCACGTCAGCAGGGTGACATCCTCGAATTATTTCAGAATTTTCGAAGACATCGAAAAACATAGGTGACCCACTTGACGAAGAATCTTTCATATACGTATGGAGGAGTTCTTTCTTCGGATATGAAAGAATTGATTTTGTCGCTTGAATCCCTGTCTCTAATTTTCGTACTTGGACGAATCAGGTTGAATCGAATTGGATACCGGTTTTTCCTACTTCCATAAAGAAAATTTATACAGATCTGTAAAAGAACAGCATGTCCAACTCTTCGTTAATGAGTTGAAACTGTAATCTCACTAACTCTGAGCAACTTACCGCTGGATTTGATTACACATATGGCACCATTATGAACTATTATAGAAAAGGCGGAACTGTACCAACAACTTGCCAAATGTTGAATATACGACAGTAAGGGGCTTTATAGTTTCTCGGATTTCATCTGATTTTCCTGGAGTGGTACTAATACCTGACTCGTATTTCGTAATTCGTAAATGAGCGAGAATTGCCAAGAAAAGTTATTCCCTGAAGTTTTGATGATTTATCATCTATACATATATATGGCCCTTGCATGAATGCGTTCGGCAGATTACGTTATTTACTGAGAACTGCGTATGCATTAATTCACTGATGTATCCCTCTTGAAATTGTGACACCAGTAAGAAGGAGAAAAGAATAAAGATGTGAGCCGATATATTATAATTAATCATAAATCGTAAAATCGCAGATTTAGTGTGAAAAAAAAGTGATCATCATATTTATTCCGACAGTATGTATAGTCATTTGATATTAAAGATTTCCCTCCATCATCAAATGGTTGAGGACAGGTCGTGATGAAGCAGATGATTGGTTACCCACTACAGCTAGGCCTTTCGGATCTGTGGTCCCATTAGTCGTTCCATTTGAGGACGTAGTTGAAGTCTTATACCCTGTTCAACAACAGAACGACCAAGCTTCGGGCCCGTTTCGGTCAGATTCCGGCCTGTACACCTTGCCGCGACCGAATACAGCCGTCTAGGAAATTATTTTCTTTATTTCATCAACAGAAATCATCTGGTGCCCCAGACCCACGTGTAGGGTAAAGTGTTGCAAGAGCGCGAAGTGTACAAGAGTATGCAGAGCCATGATACAATCATAAAACGGTGTGATAAAACAGTGTGAAACTAGCTGTACAACACTGTTTTGTGATTATATAAAAGCTCTGCGTACTCTTGGGCACTAATCGCTCTTGCACCACCTTACCCTATGATAATAACGTACACGGCACTGATAGTGAGTATACCACGCGGAATTTCCACCACTCGCCCCCCCTCCCCCCCCCCCTCCTCCTAGCTGGACATGCGCGGCTCTTAATCGTTCTTTTGTTGTTTTGGTGTACATATATCACATCCACTCAATGTTAAACCTCAGTCCTTACTTCGCGTTGGCAGGAGTCGTTTAGTGATTGAAAAGCATACGTTTATTTTATTCAGGAGGTGAAACCATGTCCGTCTTTGTCTTTTACACTTTTGTATCCGCCCTGATATTGGTCCAGTGCCAAGAATTTCAACACAAGGAAATCGGTCCTCACAATTTTACTTCACTTGAAAGTGAGTATGTTTAATCGGTGATTATCTTTCTGGAGAATGTTCAGTCAGCGACCGAATATAGATATGCAACGCAGTCACTAACATCGTTAGCTAATTGTAGATAAGCCTACAACCATAATTTTTCACTTTGCGCGATAATAGTTAGTGAGTATACAAATATAGTCGCCACTCTACGCTTGTATGAGAATCGAATTTCATTCACAATGAGACACAGGGCAAAGCTTATTCGATATTCGAGCTGACTTCGTATATCCCTCTCGCAGAAATTCACATGGTAATCATACAGAGCAATCCATCTGGATCCTTATATTAATTCGAAAACCGGCAATAGAAAGGGTATATGATCGTTCCTACGGACCTTTGTCACATACAACGAATGTTTACAATACCTCCATAACCGAATGGATAAATTGCCTAGATTTCCATGAACGTAAAGTTGTTTCATGAAAAAATGTGTTTAATCATTAAAAAAACAGACACAAGCGATGAGCTCCACAGAAAAAGTGCACTGACGTGTAGAGGGTGGTTGTCATAAGAAACTGGTTCGGTCACGGCCAAAACCCCTCGGTTGCCGGGTGTGAACTACCCCCATTTTTTCAAAATTCAATATGATCGTTCTTACAGCTGAAATTTGGTGGATACCTATGTTCTTTAATACGTTAGCTCGAAGAATATATTCGGTTGCCTCGATCTTGATCCGGAAATGGTGGCAACCCACAGACAAAGTCGAGCGCGCGCGCGTATTTTCTACATCTTTACGTAAAGGTAGTCGTCCTTTTTTTCATGCACGACATATTCTTTCATTGTACGGAAGTTTTCGAGTGTAAGTTAAATTTTTACTGACTTTTTGAAAAATTCAATTGGAATCGTTTTGAAAAAATTGAAAGCTTTGAAAGGTTCGGCGTCTGACTTAAATTTAAAAAATCATTCATTAGAAGTAAGCATATATGTATTTATATTCTTTTCAGCTATTGATTACAGTGTTTTCTGACTCTTTTTTTTTTTAATAAATATGTCAGAAAATGTTATAACGAGCCACATCAATGTTGACGCATCAAGATTCGCGGCAGCGAATCGCCGAGTTCCCAAACCAAACTCGGCGCGCCAGCCACGAAACATTTACCCGAGCCAGCTCTTGTTCTTGTAAAAAATCTGTCATATCTTTTGAACCGCTGATTATTTCCTAATAAAATTTATATGGGCCCAAGGCCCTCGCCATTTGACCTTGCTCGCGAAATTTCGACAAAATCTACCGCGTGGTTCCGGAGATATTGACCGTCGAAGTTGATCGAAAAACACAATCTTCTTCTTCTTCTTCTTCTCCTTCTCCTTCTTCTTCGTTGCAGACCGTTCTTCTTGAGACCACGATATCTGTCGAACCGTTGCACTTATGAACTTGCCATTTGGAAGGAGTGTTCTCGTCACCGAAATCTCGCCCCCTATTGTTTTTGAGCAATAATTGACCACGCATAACTGAGTTATTAATAATATTAATTATTTTACAAAATGCGCATGCGCAGAATTATTGATCGATGCCTGATTTACAAAATGCGCATGCGCAGCAGCAAATCGCGGCCGCGTGCCAGTATGATTATAATATAATATTATTATATTATTATAGTATTATTTATAATCATATTTCATTTATCATTATTATTATTATTGTCATTATTATTGATGCGTCACGTCTACACGTGCTCCCCAAAAAAATTTGTACTCAGTAATGTGTCCGCACCGCAGTTTTCGGTGTCCAGGTCCTTCGCTCCGTAGTTTTCGGTATCCAGGTCCTTCGCTTCGTAGTTTTCGGTATCCAGGTCCTTCGCTCCGTAGTTTTCGGTATCCAGGTCCTTCGCTCCGTAATTTTCGGTATCCGGGTCCTTCCCTCCGTAGTTTTCGGTATCCAGGTCCTTCGCTCCGTAGTTTTCGGTATCCAGGTCCTTCGCTCCGTAGTTTTCGGTATCCAGGTCCTTCGCTCCGTAGTTTTCGGTGTCCAGGTCCTTCGCTCCGTAGTTTTCGGTATCCAGGTCTTTCGCTCCGTAGTTTTTGGTATCCAGGTCCTTCGCTCCGTAGTTTTCGGTATCCAAGTCCTTCGTTTCGTAGTTTTCGGTATCCAGGTCCTTCGCTCCGTAGTTTTCGGTGTCCAGGTCCTTCGCTCCGTAGTTTTCGGTATCCAGGTCTTTCGCTCCGTAGTTTTTGGTATCCAGGTCCTTCGCTCCGTAGTTTTCGGTATCCAGGTCCTTCGCTTCGTAGTTTTCGGTATCCAGGTCCTTCGCTCCGTAGTTTTCGGTATCCAGCTCCTTCGCTCCGTAGTTTTCGGTATCCAGGTCCTTCGCTCCGTAGTTTTCGGTATCCAGGTCCTTCGCTCCGTAAATTTCGGTGTCTACGTCCACCGCTCCGTAGTTTTTTCATAACATTTATAGGGGCGTAAGACTCTGCCCACTTGATCTTATTCGTGAAATTCCGACAAAATCTGCTGCGTAGTTTCTGAGATATAAAAACATTTATCCAGCAAATTTTTTTTCTATATAATCATATACAATTACGTATAATTTCATATAATTTTATATGATAAAATTATCGTGAAAAAAATTTTTTTTTCATATAATTGAAGAACCAATTTTGTAGAGAAATAAATTTCCTACAAGATTATGGAAACGAAAATCCGGAAAAAAATTTTACACCCATTTATTTTAGAAATAAGAAAAATAAATTTTTACATGTACGTTTTAAATGGGAAAGAGGACCCCTCCTTGCGCCAACTGAATTTTCGAGATATCGAGCTGAAATTTTGAGGGAATTTTTTTTTCCGTGACAAAGAAACTTTTGAGATACATTTATTCCAAAAAAATTATGGAATTTTTTTTCTGAAACAGTCTAATGTAGATATTTTTTAGATCAACTTGAAAAATATCATAGAATCTCATGATGGTCTGTTTCGATTGGACATAGCTATTTTACTTAAGAGTTTCACAATCGAACAATTGTAGAACATTTTCCGTATTCTATGTTCGTACGACATCTAAATATGTTGCTTTGTCTAAATAAAATGGGATCATGGGAAGCATAAACTATGATCGGAACAAGCTATTGTATAATTCTCAAGATGAAATTTCTTGGCCGAATAAAATAGCTCGTACCTTTTGCGCAAGTTCCAAAATACACTTGTTTATTGTAGCACATGCATTCCATCACGAATGATCGGAAGTTGATCTTTATATATGTGTAATATGTAGAATACATTAAAGTCAGCTTAGCGCTGACCCGTTTGCACATACAAAAAGTAATGAAATAACGGCAAAAACATTGTAAATGTAAAAAATTGAAACCGAGTTCCAAAATGGTTTCCCCAGCCAAGAACTCGAGAACATCCATACTCTTTTTCAGCGTCAGATTACAAACATCATTTCCTTACAAAAATAGTACAAAATAATACGTGAAATCAGGCATCGAAGCCGAGCGTTCCCTTTGTTAATTTTCAGACTTCAAATTATGTTCTTCAAATGCTAATCAATGGAAATGAATTGAAAACCAATAGAATCGTTGATAAAACCTGTGATAAAACAGCATATTGGCGACGGAAAATATTGCTGAAGGAAGTTAGCTCGTATGATGATACGAACTCGGCGGGCATAGATTGTTCTGAAAATTATCAATTGCTGAAGTGTGAGGTAAGATCGGCAATTAGTGCATCTTTCAATGCAGAATATGTGAATCTATACTGTAAGTCGAATAGAAAGAGAGACGTCGCAAGAGCATCACCGAAGTGTACCGATAATGGGTACGTCCAGTATAAGTATGTATCGTTTTATGGATGTGACATGTTTGTAGCATGGCGTTATAACTTTAGTCGAAAGTCGGTGAACGATAGATGCAGAATGAAATTGAACTCTTCAAAACTTGCATTCGAATTTAAATTACTGAGATCACCGTGCCTGGACCATTAGTTCTTGTTATGAACACACTATAGGTATTTTTTTAACTTCAATTTTCAACGGATTAATCATTCCTTTCATTCATTTGTTTCAACACAACCTCTTGCGAAAACCACGAAGCACTAGTGCGTGGAAAATGTTTTCTGATTTTTAAATTTGAAGTCAAAAGGATAGTATGTAGGGCACGGGCTCTGAAAAGGACTTTATGAGGAGTGTGAAAGTGTCACATGATTCGAAGATGAGGTCTTTCTGCGCCGTTGCCATATAAACTACTATTATATCGCAGTTTCAGTCTACAATAATAAATATATTATCAATGCCAAGAATATCCTAACAGTATTTGATCATGCTCCCGACAATTTTGTGGGTGTGATCGTTACACATTGACTGGAAGAAATAAGTTGAAAAACAAAGAGTGCAATTGATAATTTTCAGAACAATCTATGCCCGCCGAGTTCGTATCATCATACGAGCTAACTTCCTTCAGCAATATTTTCCGTCGCCAATATGCTGTTTTATCACAGGTTTTATCAACGATTCTATTGGTTTTCAATTCATTTCCATTGATTAGCATTTGAAGAACATAATTTGAAGTCTGAAAATTAACAAAGGGAACGCTCGGCTTCGATGCCTGATTTCACGTATTATTTTGTACTATTTTTGTAAGGAAATGATGTTTGTAATCTGACGCTGAAAAAGAGTATGGATGTTCTCGAGTTCTTGGCTGGGGAAACCATTTTGGAACTCGGTTTCAATTTTTTACATTTACAATGTTTTTGCCGTTATTACTTACACCGTAGATTAAGCATGTGAATTCTTCTATCAAACTTCTTATGTTGTCATTTTCAATATTCGTGACGGTAGTGGGAGACATGGAATTCTGAAGAAAAAATAAATAAATGAATCTAAAAAATGTCAGAGCGTTTTTTTTTTTAATTGATGCTTTGGATTCAAGTACCATTCCGCGGTGTTATCAACCTTTAAAACAAAAAGTTCTAAGAACAATCTTCATCAGCTCTATGTGGAACAATGCAATAAATGCAGAGTGTGTGTCATTAGATCCGTTAATGTATGGATATATATGTTTACTTCCAATGAATGATTTTTTAAATTCAAGTCAAGAGCCAAAGCTTTCAAATCGTCCAATTTTTTTAAAACGACTAAAAGTGAATTTTGCGAGAAGTTGGTGAAAATTTCATTTACGCTACAAAATTTCAGTAATTCAATGGAGAATGTCCTGCATGAAAAAAAAGGACGAATACCTTCACGTAAAGATATAAAAAATACACTCGCGCGCTTGACTTTGTCTGAGGGTTGCCACTATTTTCGGATCGAGATCGAGGCAACCGAATGTATTCTTTGGGCTACCTAATGTATTAAAGAACATATCCACCAGATTTCAGCTCTAGGAACGATCATATTGAATTTCGAAAAAATAGGCGTAGTTTACAGCCGGAAACCGTGGGGTTTCGGCGACGAGTGGATTGGCAACCCTGTATGTGCCAAGTTATTACAATGACCACCCTCTACACGGCAGTGCACTTCGTTTTTGTAAAGCTTATCGCTTGTTTCTGTTTTTTTAATTATTGAAAACATAGTTCAATAAAACAATTTTACGGCCATGGAAATCGAGGCAACCTATCCATTCGGTTACAGGGTTACTGTAAACATTTGTTGTATGTGACAAAGGTCTGTGGGAACGATCATATACCGGTTTCTATTGCCGGTTCTCCTACTATATGGAATTCCGGAGCCAATGTGCCAATTGTGATCTCAGATATGTCCTATGACCCACCTGGATCACGGTATAAGTTCTTGAATTTCCCCTCAACTTTGCTACCCAGGTTCCGCACGGTTCTTATAGGATCATGCGCAAGCCTATACATCACCCTCTGGTAAGGCTTCCATCAAGATTCGCGGCAGCGAATCGCCGAGTCCCCCCCCCCCCCCCCCCCCCTCCGACAGTGAAAACTCGGCGCGCCAGCCACGAAACATTTACCCGAGCCAGCTCTTGTTCTTGTAAAAAATCTGTCATATCTTTTGAACCGCTGATTATTTCCTAATAAAATTTATATGGGCGTAAGGCCCTCGCCATTTGACCTTGCTCGCGAAATTTCGACAAAATCTACCGCGTGGTTCCTGAGATATTGACCGTCGAAGTTGATCGAAAAACACAATCTTCTCCTTCTTCTCCTTCTTCGTTGCAGACGTTCTTCTTGGGACCACGATATCTGTCGAACCGTTGCACTTATGAACTTGCCATTTGGAAGGAGTGTTCTCGTCACCGAAATCTCGCCCCCTATTGTTTTTGAGCAATAATTGACCACGCATAACTGAGTTATTAATAATATTAATTATTTTACAAAATGCGCATGCGCAGAATTATTGATCGATGCCTGATTTACAAAATGCGCATGCGCAGCAGCAAATCGCGGCCGCGTGCCAGTATGATTATAATATAATATTATTATATTATTATAGTATTATTTATAATCATATTTCATTTATCATTATTATTATTATTGTCATTATTATTGATGCGTCACGTCTACTCGTGCTCCCCAAAAAAATTTGTACTCAGTAATGTGTCCGCACTGCAGTTTTCGGTGTCCAGGTCCTTCGCTCCGTAGTTTTCGGTGTCCAGGTCCTTCGCTCCGTAGTTTTCGGTATCCAGGTCCTTCGCTCCGTAGTTTCCGGTGTCTACGTCCACCGCTCCGTAGTTTTTTTATAAAATTTATAGGAGCGTAAGACTCTGCCCACTTGATCTTGTTCGTGAAATTCCGACAAAATCTGATGCGTAGTTTCTGAGATATAATAACATTTATCCGGCAATTTTTTTCTTCTATATAATCATATATAATTACGTATAATTTGATATAATTTTATATGATAGAATTATCGTGAAAATTTTTTTTTTTTTTCATATAATTGAAGAACCAATTTTGTAGAGAAATAAATTTCCCACAAGATTATCGAAACGAAAATCCGGAAAAAAAATTTTACACCCATTTATTTTAGAAGTAAGAAAAACAAATTTTTACATGTACGTTTTAAATGGGAAAGGGGACCCCTCCTTGCGCCAACTGAATTTTCGAGATATCGAGCTGAAATTTTGAGGGAATTTTTTTTTCCGTGACAAAGAAACTTTTGAGATACATTTATTCCAAAAAAATTATAGAATTTTTTTTCTGAACCAGTCTAATGTAGATATTTTTTAGATCAACTTGAAAAATATCATAGAATCTCATGATGGTCTGTTTCGATTGGACATAGCTATTTTACTTAAGAGTTTCACAATCGAACAATTGTAGAACATTTTCCGTATTCTATGTTCGTACGACATCTAAATATGTTGCTTTGTCTAAATAAAATGGGATCATGGGAAGCATAAACTATGATCGGAACAAGCTATTGTATAATTCTCAAGATGAAATTTCTTGGACGAATAAAATAGCTCGTATCTTTTGCGCAAGTTCCAAAATACACTTGTTCATTGTAGCACATGCATTCCATCACGAATGATCGCAAGTTGATCTTTATATATGTGTAATATGTAGAATACATTAAAGTCAGCTTAGCGCTGACCCGTTTGCACGTACAAAAAGTAATGAAATAACGGCAAAAACATTGTAAATGTAAAAAATTAAAACCGAGTTCCAAAATGGTTCCCCCAGCCAAAAACTCGAGAACATCCATACTCTTTTTCAGCGTCAGATTACAAACATCATTTCCTTACAAAAATAGTACAAAATAATACGTGAAATCAGGCATCGAAGCCGAGCGTTCCCTTTGTTAATTTTCAGACTTCAAATTATGTTCTTCAAATGCTAATCAATGGAAATGAATGGAAAACCAATAGAATCATTGATAAAACCTGTGGTAAAACAGCATATTGGCGACGGAAAATATTGCTGAAGGAAGTTAGCTCGTATGATGATACGAACTCGGCGGGCATAGATTGTTCTGAAAATTATCAATTGCTGAAGTGTGAGGTAAGATCAGCAATTAGTGCGTCTTTCAATGCAGAATATGTGTATCTATACTGTAAGTCGAATAGAAAGAGAGACGTCGCAAGAGCATCACCGAAGTGTACCGATAATGGGTACGTCCAGTATAAGTATGTATCGTTTTATGGATGTGACATGTTTGTAGCATGGCGTTATAACTTTAGTCGAAAATCGGTAAACGATAGATGCAGAATGAAATTGAACTCTTCAAAACTTGCATTCGAATTTAAATTACTGAGATCACCGTGCCTGGACCATTAGTTTTTGTTATGAACACACTATGGGTATTTTTTTAACTTTAATTTCCAACGGATTACTCATTCCTTTCATTCATTTGTTTCAACACAACCTCTTGCGAAAACCACGAAGCACTAGTGCGTGGAAAATGTTTTCTGATTTTTAAATTTGAAGAAAAAAAGGATAGTATGTAGGGCACGGGCACTCAAAAGGACTTTATGAAGAGTGTGAAAGTGTCACACGATTCAAAGACGAGGTCTTTCTTCGCCCTTGTCATATAAACCACTATTATATCGCAGTTTTAGTCTACAATAATGAATATATTATCAATGCCAAAAATATCCTAACAGTATTTGATCGTGCTCCCGACAATTTTGTGGGTGTGATCGTTACACATTGACTGGAAGAAATAATTTAAAAAAAAAGAGTGCAATTGATAATTTTCAGAACAATCTATGCCCGCCGAGTTCGTATCATCATACGAGCTAACTTCCTTCAGCAATATTTTCCGTCGCCAATATGCTGTTTTATCACAGGTTTTATCAACGATTCTATTGGTTTTCCATTCATTTCCATTGATTAGCATTTGAAGAACATAATTTGAAGTCTGAAAATTAACAAAGGGAACGCTCGGCTTCGACGCCTGATTTCACGTATTATTTTGTACTATTTTTGTAAGGAAATGATGTTTGTAATCTGACGCTGAAAAAGAGTATGGATGTTCTCGAGTTTTTGGCTGGGGAAACCATTTTGGAACTCGGCTGTAATTTTTTACATTTACAATGTTTTTGCCGTTATTTACTTCACTTCGAATATTCCTTCCATTCGTATGATATCTCATCAATATACGAAGGATTTATAATTGTCAACTGTATATTTTGTCATCTGCAGACTGTCGTGAAGCATTATTTCCCATAAACCACGTGGATCCCGGTAGGTTTTTGAAATTCCTCTAGAATTTCGAACCGAACCGAGGCACAGGTCGGTTTCTATGAGTTCTTTTGCGAGCCGGTATGCAACCCTTTGATAAGGCGTCCATATTTACTCCACTCCTATATATATTTCCAGGATGCCATCCTAAAGCGATTCGCGAAAATCGTTTGAACGCAGTCCTGAAGCCACGCGAAAGGCAGGTGGTTTTATTGCCCAAGCCAGGATACGAATTTAATCCACCCACAGTCACTGTCAAGCGCTGCAACGGCTTCTGCCCGGGTCGCTGGTCTCCCATGCCAACAAAGAAGATGCCAATCCATAAGATTGTCCACCTACACCGAGAGGGAAATTCCATGCCTGAGGATTGCGTTAGCGTGGAGGTTGACGAACATATGGCGTGCAAGTATGGAGAAAGTACTACGTACAGGCCTGCACATTAATGGTGTAAACATGAACATAGCTACGGTTAGACTTTCGCATCGTGTATCGTGGTTCCAACTCGCACCACAGAACAGACGACAAGCAGACGTTTTTCGCTGAACGAGCGTATGTGGGCCCAACACACAACGCAACAATGATAACAATTCGTTTATTTCTTGCATCCCTAGCAGATGGCGCATGACGTCTGCTAAATATCGACTGTGGGTGCACGGTGACGCTAGTGGACTTTAGTTCATGTTACACGACGCTGATTTTTTCGGGTACACCATTAATGTGCAGACCTGTACATTTTATATGATACGCAATAGTTGTTATCGTCGCCAATACATCAGTACCCTTATGCGATGTCTCGGGGAAAACAGCTTTTGATAATTATCCTTCGAAGATACTGAAGAACTATTCGTTTCAGCTGCGAAATTAGTTATTGAAACATCTTTCTTATGTACTGCTATTAGTCTTCATCTACATTTATTTGCACATTCTCGACTCGTTAAAGCGACCGCGTTGGTATTGGACTGTTCAGACAGATGCTGACGAGTACCAGTTCTAATATGCAATATGTTCGATCTTCAAACTGTAGATTTTGAATGCTTGACGTAATCGAAAATCTCACCTCAGTTGATTGCTGAAACACGATATATTTGTTTTTATCGATTTTGATCCAGGTGCATGTGCATGAACTCAGAAAACGATTGCAACGCTTTACAAAAGTGGATTCCAGCCAACTGCAGCTGCCAGTGCAAAGATAGGGAGGCGAAAAAATTACTATGTGAAGATCAGTTAGGAATGGAGTGGTATGAAGACGACTGTTCCTGCGCCTGCAGCAGCACGATAATGGAATGTTCATCTGGTAACAAATGGGACAAAAAATCCTGCAGGTAAATGTCGAATAGTATTCAAACAATAACAAAGAATTCAGATTTCAGAACTTCGGTTGCATTTATTGTGGCTTAGTAACCTTTACAGCATGTATTGCGATACTCTTCATGAGCTCAATTACGATCAAAGTCGTGGCAAATCCAACCAGTTTCGCAGGACTTTTCCCAAATCTCAATTCAATGTTCATTAGGTAGTTTTTTCATTCAACGTTGCACCCCTGAAACACGTAGTAGCGTCCGATACTATCCGCTGATCAATGATACCTGATTTTACTCTAATCATTTCCTTCGAAATAATAGAGACTGCAGTTCCGTTGCTAAGGAGTATGCCAATCGGTTGACTATTCAAAGTTCGCGCTGAACCGAAGCTTCTTTAGTTCATCAATTAATCATGTCACTGTTGATTACTCAAATATCTTACCTATTGTTTATTTTGCAGCTGCATGACGATTGACTAAATTCGCCGAGGGCACTGGAGTTGTTCAAAGGGTACAAATACACAACGTGGATATCTTAGATAAGGTGTACACTGCAATGCGAGATGCTTCATCTTTTGGAATAATAAAATATAATAATAATTAATATAATATAATATAATAATAATATAATATAATGATAATATAATAATCAACCTAATAAAACATTAATTTGATACAATATTATGAAGAACGTATGTGAGATTTATTGACCAGCAAATGGCTTAATTCTTGTCTGGCCGTGACAGGTAATAGAAAATGAACATTCAAACAACCGCTTCATCTGAAAAACAATCAATGTTAAGTATTATTTAATGAAATCAATCCACCTGATTATTAACTTTCCATACTTCCAATCATTCAAAGAATTCCATCCTTTCGTTCATTCTCAGGAGATGGAGGATCCTACATGCCATTAATAAATCATTCCAGTCTATTTCAAGTCCTTTAATTATTACACGAATAATCTGTAATCTGCGAATAATCGGATACGTATAATACGTGTATACAACCTATGCGGTCGCGAAGGGGCCTCTGACTCAAGGGGACTCCAGCTAGGTACAAAAATGATTTTAACTTTTTAGGGGCAATTCATTAATTACGTAAGGATGATTTTGACGATTTTTGACCCCCCCCCCCCCCCCCCCTTCTTACGTAAGATTCAATCTCGTTTTTCTGAATAATATGGAATGAAGAAAATCATTCAGCATCCGAAATAGAAATAGATTTTTAATAATAAATTTCGACTTGTGAAATATTACGTAACAATGAGTTTTACCCCCCCCCCCCCCCCCCCAGATAAGGGCATGTAGAGATTTTGCAACCCCCCCCCTCGGGACCCTTACGTAATTAATGAATGCCTTTTAAACTATTTATCGATGTGGGCCCTTAACAAAAAGCAGTTCCACAAATCCATAAGAAAAATGAGTGTCATGAATTGAGCCAACGCAACTCTAACTATAAAACTTTTTACATTGAATATGAATTTAACGATATTTCATATTGGAATAAATTGAATTTCATCAACCTTTCGATGAAATTGAATTATGCGACTCGTCTAATGTCAAGTCACAGTATAGAGTGTAGGTTCATACTTACTCGAATATTTAGAATAGCCCTTAAGTCAAGACTACCAAAAAGTTCCGATGACATTAATTTACACGATGAGTATAAAAATGACGAGAATAATGACGGCTGGGAGGGGGGGGGCTTCAATTTTTTTTCGCATTGGGGCCTGTAAAGTCTAGTTACGCCACTGGCACCAAGGAACTTCGGTTCACAATGGCTCCCCTTACTGTTCTCATCAAACGTCCACTCCAGCAAGTCTCTTGATCATAGTATAAATGGTATTTGTATTCAAATAATAAACTCTCCAATATAACTAATTTTACGAAAACTGCAGAGATCAATATACGCTCGCTTGTCACAATTAGATCAGAATTCTCACAGCTCGGAGGTTTTTGGACACTAATGGGCACTAATAAATTAATAATTAACTGTAAGCGAAAGACAACTATCATATTGTCTCTATCATTCGGTAAATTATTCCAACAATTGGACAAAAATCTATATTTTTACCAATGAGTGCATTGTCAATTCCCCAGCCACTCCTTTGTGTTCGGAGCACGGTCTTATATACAGGTCTGGGCACTTCGATGTGAAATCCGTGCCGCATCTGAGGCCACTACCACGTGAGGTCTCTAGTTACTCAGAGGCCTGTCACAGCGCATGCCAGATTAGTATGAGTTTAGCCGACAGACGATCAATCTGATCTAATCTAAGTAATGAAACCATTTGCAGTTCGTCTGTAGATGATTGTAGTGCAGTTAGAATTTTTTGATAGTTGACCGATTTTTTAAAATCAAATATTGAAAATTCTACATGTATTCAGCCGACAATCACACATAAAGCTCAGTATTTTTAATAAATCCCGTAACATATCGATAGAGAATCGTTTTTGGGGCGATAATTTATTGTTGCAATTGTTTGATAGTTAGCCGTTTTTTTTTTTACAACCAATATTAAAAACTCTACATGCATCCAGCCGACAATCATATATAAAGTTCAATATTTTTAATAAACCCCGTAACATATTGATAGAGAATCGTTTGTCGGGCGATATTTTATTAATGCAATTGCTTGATAGTTAACCCCTTCCTTATGATTTAATAGAATTATAAAATTTCAAAGTTGGGATTATGATGTTATCATTAGACAGAGACAACAAATAAGGGAGACAGCTGTGTAAATTTGATTTTGTGATTACTATAATAAAAGTATTCCTAATAGCTCATCTTTCTGGACGAACAGCCTGAATTGAGTGCGTAAACGTTCAGTTGCATATCGGGGTGAACACCAGTCTTCAGATTACCGGATATTCCTGACAAGGTGAGTACATCAGATTTAACCTAAAATAAATTTTATTTCAAGTTTCTCACTCTATTGAAATCGAATGCTGAGTATACATTCCAGATTCCTCGCAGATTAGATTTAATTAATGTTTCTATCGACGAAGAGGGGTCCTACCTAAAACATTAAAAAAAGGATTTTGTTTTATGGATAGTTACAAACCGAGAAGTACAACATCGGAGCACTTTCAGGTAAGTCAACCATAATATATCGACCATTCCCGAGAGTAGGAACGTAACTTACGAAGCGTGCTGGTAATAATCGAACCAGTAAATTAGACTCACTGTTTCTTGTCCTTTTTAAATCCAATTATATTTTATTTTACGCTTTTTCATGAGACTCCTGACTAGAATCCAAAAAGTTTGCATAAAAATTTTGTTTTGTCTTCACAGAACATGCTGATGCAGGGAGATCTTTTGAATCTTGAACAAGGACTCTAGGTACTGCGTAAACCACCCGGTCAATCTGTTCATTAGAATGCAACCTCTGATGAGGGACAGGAAATATCGGAGGAATAAATTGACTAGTTGCAGACAGTACCCAAAGGAATAATGACAAAGATGCATTGGAGATAGTTACTAATTACTTGTATAATATATCAGCCCTCTTATTCCTCGATCAGTTTCAAAATGTTTTTACTTTTTATCCAATGATTCAAACCAATAATAATCAATATTGTGACGTGAGGGTGGAACCCGAGCGGTTTAGGCTTTCGCGTCACCAAGATCTAATTTTTTTATTTTGACTTAGGGGAGAGTAGCCCAAAGCGGGTAGGTCGCCTAAAGCGGGTAGGCGTCCGTATGCTGTCGCATGTAGCGCGAATGTCAATGTGTATGTATGCTGTGATTACCCGAACACCCCCGAGTTTCAATCAGTCCCATCCGAGTATAGGAGGTACGACATGGCGTAACTAGGCGCAATATAAAGAAATCGGTAAATTTATTAAAAAAATTGAAGGAATGTAATTTTTGACCAGTAGAATACTAGTACATTTATTTTATTTTCAATTATATTATAGTATTCTGATACTATTGAGCTTCAAAATACGATAGACATGTTGGCTTTTTTTTTTTTTTTTTTGAAGTTAACTTTCCTTAAGTAAAAAATGTGCTACCGGGCAAAGCGGGTAGGGCAAAGCGGGTATCTACTTGAGTAGATACAATTTTTTTACAATTTTTTTTTTTATGATAGATATTTAACTAAAGTCTAATGTTTCAACTATTTATTATTTTTTGATTTGCTAACGAAAGTATTTGTCAATTTAATATTTATATAACTCTAACTGTTGCTAGATTTACATCATTGAGACTTTTAACTGTCTAAGACTAATATAAGAAGATTAAAGTAAAAGTTACTTTTTTACGATAGTTAGATGTATAATTAAAGTCTCAACATGAATGTTTAAAAAAATTAATTTTTTTATTTGTCAAGTTTATGATGCTTACCCGCTTTAGGCCCCCTATAAGGGCAAAGCGGGTTTTCGAGGAGTTTCGAATTTTTAAAAATAAACACTTACTTTGTAAAAAATGACACAATTGTGATTTATTATTTTGAAGTTCGATAACCCTCCTATTAAATGGAACCAACATTATTATTTGAATCGAACAAAAACTAAGATTTTTGGGCTTCTATCGTTAACCCGCTTTAGGCCACCCTCCCCTATCTAGCGATAAGCCTGATATTGGGTTCTTGCTCGCCAAGTTCTATACAGAACCGTACGCTTAATTAGATGTTCTATTTCTGAGGCCTAGTTTAGGGATGAGGATTATGTGCAACGATGGTGTTGATTAAATGAAAATGATGATTTATCTGGTAGAAACAAGGGTATATTCTCCAAACGATTCGTGTAAAATTGCGAAAATGGTTGATTTACAATTTAAGATTTATAAGTGAATTAAACAATAACTCTAGCCTTCAGGATTGTTTGATTAGATATCGGGTGTAACTCTCCCTCTCCCAAAGTCATCACTGCATCTGATCTTTACTTAGATGCATATATTCTTATCCATCTAACTCGACCGGAGTTCGTGACTTTTTAAGTAAAGAGGGTTTTTGGGTTATATTTCTAAATTCTTCCCACGGCATTTTATCTGTAATAATATATATATCTACAGTTATATAATATGAAATGAAATGGAATGAAATAAAAATTTTGAATAATGTGAGGCGTGCCGCACGTAACAATATTCACAAAATATTTTTGAGAAGTTTTATTTTTGTAGCAGCATCACCTTTGATTCAGTGACATAACACAATTTTGATGAACAATTTTTCTATTCTTCACTATAGAAAAGAAACTATAAATAAAGAATCCTTATGCATAATTCAGCTATCCAACAAACTTATTTACCTAACTACATTCACGTAAAACAGCCTTGCGGATAATTTTTGATCGAATTACCTAATAATCACTAAACATTTATAATCTACATAAAATTTTCTCGTCTATTAATTATATACCTACTATGTTGGATTAGTTGGCTTAACCTGCACTGGGTTGACAGAGATGATTATAAATCATCATATGAGTATTCTTATTAGGTAATTCTTTAACTCAAATTATATCGTAGGTATATCTATTCAGTCCAACAAAACTTCTTCTTTCCCTCTAAATAATAGTTTAGGGTTATGGCGCCGCTACAGCCTACACAGCTGTGTCCCTTATTTGTTGTCCTTGTCTAATGATGACGTCATAATCACAAATTTGCAATTTTATAATTTTATTAAATCATAGGGAAGAGGTTAACTATCCAACAATTGCGATAATAAATTATCGCCCTACAAACGATTCTCTATCGATATGTTAGGGGATTTATTAAAAATATTGAGCTTTATATACGATTGTTGGCTAATTACATGTAGAATTTTCAATATTTGATTCAAAAAAATCGGTCAGCTATCAAACAATTCCAACTGCACTACAATCATCTACAGACGAACTGCAAACGGTTTCATTACTTAGATTAGATCAGATTGATCGTCTGTCGGCTAAACTCATACTAATGCATGCCAGGCCTGTCATACTGGCCTCTGCGATCGCAGCGCACCAGACTGTGGTTGACAAAGTAACTACAATTGGACTCATAATCAGTTATGGCACGCGACATTCTATGGTAAGAGGTATAGAGTGCCCAGATCTGGGGGCTTATTAGGGTTCTCGGTCGAGTGTACTCACTTCTCGCATTTTCATCTCACTCTATCACGGATCTGTTGAGTGAAAATGTGAGATAACTAGGCACTTCCGGTACAGGGATCTCATATTTTCACGAAAGTTGGCGCCATTTTCTCAGAGAACATAGGTAATTGGTAAAGAAAATGAATGTGACAGAAGGACAAAAAAAAAAAAAAAAAATACTATTGCAGTATATGAAAGAAAATGAAGATTTTGCAAGAAAAAGATTGCGGTACAATAGTGCAAATGAAAAAAAATTGGCGAGTATCACAAACACACATATATTCTATATTATAATATACATCAAAATCTTAAAAATTAAAATTAAAAAATTAAAAATAAGAATAATAATAATAATAATAAATAATAATAATAATCTTAAAAATAAATCTTATCATCTAAATTATTCATTGTACAAATTCAAGCGTATCAATAACTTTTATTCTTTAACCAACAAAAATGAATCAATCGTCATTTTTTGATGGAACCGACGGAATTTCCAGGCAAATCACGCTCGCGAGCATGCGCACAACGGTTCTCGACACAGAATTTCGTGTTGAGTAAACTCACGCGGATAATCTCGTTTTTTCACCTAATGAGATTCACCGTAATAGGGTGAGCTACTCACTTTCGTCATTTTCACTCGATTCGAGAACCGTGATAAGCCCCCTGTGTATAAGATCGTGGTTCGGAGTATGTCTATTAAGATGTCACCTGCGCGTCAACGCAATCCCCAACCGTACTCTTCGTCGCCACACTCCACAGGCGTTACTGACATTAGTATGAGTTTAGCCGACAGACGATCAATCTGATCTAACCTAAGTAATGAAACCGTTTGCAGTTCGTCTGTAGATCATAGACATATAAGAATAAACCGCGGAAGTGGGCTGAAAATGTCCGAGCGCAATAGAAAGAGAAAGTTGCCTACAGAGAACTTTTGTCTTCGTCTAGTCGCGCATGCGCGCTCAGCGTTCTGTTAGTAAGAATGAAATAGAAACATAGACATATATGTTTCTATTTCATAGACATGTTTCTATTTCATAGACATATATGTCTATGTTTCTATTTCATTCTTACTAACAGAACGCTGAGCGCGCATGCGCGACTAGACGAAGACAAAAGTTCTCTGTAGGCAACTTTCTCTTTCTATTGCGCTCGGACATCCACCAACGGGCCTCCTCCATTACTCCCGCGGTCTATTCTTATATGTCCATGCTGTAGATGCTTGTAGTGCAGAGAATTGTTTGATAGCTGACCGATTTTAAAAAATCAAATATTGAAAATTCTACATGCATTTAGCCGACAATCATATATGAAGTTCAATATTTTTAATAAATCCCCTAACATATCGATAGAGAATCGTTTGTAGGGCGATAATTTAAGTTTGTAGGGCGGCGCCATAACCCCTAAACAATTATTTAGAGGGAAAGAAGAAGTTTTGTTGGACTGAATAGATATACCTACGATATAATTTAAGTTAAAGAATTACCTAATAAGAATACTCATATGATGATGTATAATCATCTCTGTCAACCCAGTGCAGGTTAAGCCAATATAGTAGGTATATAATTAATAGACGAGAAAATTTTACATATAGATTATAAATTGTGAGCGTGATGTACTTAATATACGGAAATAACCGAAATTAGACGAATATAGATCGCATCGTAGGAGTGGGGATGTCGTCATCCTCGGAACCAATATCGATCTCTTTGCCCCAGGATCATCTTCTCGTTCGGACGGATTATCGATAAGTAGCATATTAAGGTCCTGGGGACTGAGCCATTTTACACTCATCTTATACTTGTCATATTTCACTCTTGTGCGCTGTTTGGTATTCGTCATATTTTATTCTTTACACTTATATGTATTAATTATATTGTATCACTATCGATAAAGGTATTTATAATAGGTAATCGTGACGGTTCATAGTCAAGATTGTGAAGAAAGTGAATTCGGATGTTATGCGATATATGTCACACGATTATCTATTGGTCATTTTGCATCCACACTTTCTCTTCAATAAAGTATTCGATCAATTTACAATTCTTACTAACTACCTCTGTTTGATTGGGAATCCTGCAACCTTATTTGCATGTCATAATATATAATATTCAAACTCAACGAATTTGCTTCAAGCGAAAAAAATTCGTTACAAAATGTTTAGTGATTATTAGGTAATTCGATTAAAAATTATCCGCAAGACTGTTTTACGTGAATGTAGTTAGGTAAATAAGTTTGTTGGATAGCTGAATTATGCATAAGGGGAATTCTCGCTCATCCGGGACACTTTTCTGCGCATGAATTTTCGATTTTCGGGTCACGCGAGATTTTAGTTCTTGACCAATTCTTAACCACAAATCCAGAGTAATACCCCCTGATTTCAACTAGTTCAGAAGTTATTAAATGTACAAAATATGAGAAAATCAGTTTTCGAGCGCACCGTACTATGTTCAAACGTACGTATCTTTGGTTCGGGGGGTCCGACATACATTTTCAACCAGTTCTCTAGAATCAGAAAACTCTCACCTTTCACGCTGTGATATCCAAACTTTTTTAAAAAATATTTTTGCCCACGAATTTCACAATTTATGTTTGTTTTTCGTCCTGTGACCAAGAGGCATACATTTTTTTTGATGAAAATTGGACTGTAGGTAGATCTCCATGTACTTAAAAGACCCTGCAATTTTCAAGAGGTTGTCATTTTTCTTTTTTAATAATTTTTTACGTTCAGAATTAGTCATAACTTCTATAAAGTTTGTATCTTTCATCAATGTCCGAATTTAAGGTCCATCAAATACTCGAGCTTTCAACTTTTACATACTCCGCTTCGGAAATTGAAAAGATAACAAACGCTTCATAATGATTCATGTTCTAAAGAGCCGACTTGAAGTGCAAATTATTAAAAATATAAAATACGCCAAAATCATAAAAACCAGAGCCAATTCAGTACTTTCATGAATATATTCGCAAACTGTGAACTTGAAAAGATAGAAATCCGCAGAGATATCCAGGGCAACAAGAAATTTTTTTTTTGTTGAGCTGTGTTATTATTGGTTCGAATCATTGAATAAAGAGTAAAAATATTTTGAAACTGATGGAGGAATAAGAGGGCTGATATATTGTTATTACTGGAGGTAGGAAAGCGGCTGGAGGGAGGGGGGGCCACCCGCCCACCCACTTCCCCCCCGGCTGATATATTATCCAAATAATTAGTAACTATCTCCAATGCATATTTGTCATTATTCCTTTGAGTACCTACTGTCGTAATATCGTAATATCCCCGGAAAAACATATTTGCTGTCTAGTTTTTTGAGTAATTACAGAATGATAGCGGTATTATAACACCTATACTTGAAGTTCAAAATTGCTTTTGGTATCAAGAGACCATCCGATCCGAGGTGTGCTGACATTTTGGCCGGAAACGGGATAGTGTATAAGCATACGTGTCTTCATGCACGTCGCTATGTATATAAATAGGATTATTTATACTAGCGTTCTTCGTGTTGGAAAAATTTGAAGTCGGAAAATGCGCCTGGTATCAGGAAATATCTGACCCCAGGAGATGGTCGCAAATTTGTTAGTGGCTGAAAATACATGACTTATAATTACCTACTCCTCTCATATATATGTCATAAGGTCGTTTTACCTATCGCTTATTTGAAATAAAGAGTCGTAAATAATTGGTTATTATAGGTATATATGGGAATTTATTGCTATAGCAAAGATACATTAATCATTGCTAAGGCAATGTACAATTTGTAACTTTCTATTCAAAATGAATATGCCTTCATCACAACTGATCGACGTCCTTTATTCGCTTTCTAGTGTGCACATTATACCCCAAAAGGAGCCTCCTGTGCAAAATACTTCCGCCAAATACATTAATGTGATATAATATACACGTAAAAAAAAGATCCTCAACCAAATGCTACTGCCGAGTACCTATAAATCACATTTACTTATTCTCAAATTGATAATTATGGGCCTCTATAATATCATTTCCATAATCATTTTGTCTTGCTACGTAGAACCATAGGTATAGCGATAGGCGATTGACGCTCCCATTAGTGTAAACAGAAACCATTTCTAAATCAAAATCAAAATGTTGAAGAAAAAAAATAATTCGCAGGTAATGGTACTTGGCGGGTTTTTTGTATACAAGTACGAGGAAACAGCAATCGAACTGTGTCAATAATCCTATAGTGATATGACATATTTTTCCGCCAAGACTACTAACTCAATTTTGAAAAATTTTTTACTTCTTTATTTTAAAACGTAATCAAGAGCAAGAAGACCGGAATGGTTCGACATGATATAAAAAAAGCTGAGTAAGCGAAACAATCTTCTGCAACGATAAACTTTCGTAACCATATTCTATATTTTTCTTTGTAATATAACTAAGTGATAAAAACCTTTTTCATAACGCATGCATGGCAACCTTCACTTTCTCTTCGTGTAAACAGTGGAGAAAATGAATCTTTGTTGAGGAGTGTGACAAAATTTTTGCCACACTATCATGGCATCGAAAGCAAAGGTTGCCATGCAGTTGCCATGAAAAACAGTATGTGATACGCGTGAAGACAGGGACCTTGCACTCGTGTGATGTCTTCAGCACCCGCCTTCATCTCGTTCCGGCGCCTTCGACACCTCCACTCGATTGCGGCTCATGCTCAAAACATCACTCGTGTAAAGTCCCTGTTTCTCCACATATAGGGTAATTCCGGGAGAGATGAACCACTTAAGCGAAAAACGGTATAAAAAATTATTTATTCACAAAATGAAAAGTTTTATTTCATATAATCTTTAAATGAACCTTAAACTATCATGTAGTACGTTTATAATAATTTTAAAGTACGAGATGGACTAAAAATATGATAAGATACAAACATATTGCATCGGCCGTCTCACCCAGAGGGTACGGGTTAGATGCCCCCGTGTATTGGGGTGATATGCCCCACCCGGGAGACTGCTGGTAACGAAGTAGGGGAGGGTAGGGTATGACAGCCCCCCGGGGCAAGACGGCCCCCCTTCAAAAAATGATAAAAATAATTTTTTTTTTTGTTTCATAAAATTTTTTTCAACGTTAAGAATGTTTTTTGTCTCTTGACAACTATATTTACTCTTCTATTACTGAAAAAAATGTAGATAACTTTACTTTAATTAAAAAAATTAATTAATTTAAAAAAAATTATTATTTTCAAATGCTGTTAGTGGCTCATTTTACCCTATAAGTAGACAATCAGCCTGAGAATGAATAAGTACATTGAATTTTTCATAATTTGACGATAAGAATGTAAAAAAATCTATATTCCAGAATTTTTGGCTGGTCCATTTTGCCACAGGTATCTCGCGGAGGGCTAAAAATGAGCTAAAATATCAACATCCCGATAATTTGAATAAAAAAAAAAATTTTGACCTAATTTTTGGAGGGGGCCTTCTTGCCCCAGGGGGCCGTCATACCGTGCAGACGTTGGTAACTTGTTTGTTATATTTCTGAAAAAAGGCAAATTTTCAATAGCCCTGCACAGTAATTTTGATTTAGGGGGGGAGGGGGGCGGCATCCACCCCGATTAGAATAAGGGGCATCTATTCCAGGTGAAAAAGGGGCATCTATCCCGATTGGGGTAAGATGGCCTTCTCTTATCTGCTGCCCTCTAAATAGTAGTTATTGAAGCCAAAACAGCATGAAAATAACCTCAACCTCTCGGTCTTAATATTCCTATGTGTGAAGTTCACTTCTGTTATTGATTGATACATGGAACCGTGACATAAACACAGCAACAAATTATAACAGCATCGATATTTATAGGACTTGACAGTGATGGGTTGATATCTTTGACCACAACTTCTTTTCCCTTTTTTTTTTGATCCAAGTTAGGCATTTGGGTCGCGAATAACTACTAGGAATTTTATTGTCGACACCTGTTATGTATTTAATGAACTATAGATGGTCGGCCATCACTCCCAGTGGTTCATCTCTCCCGGAATTACCCTATGTATCACAATCTACTATTGTGACTTCTGAAATCTTAATGCTCGCCCTACTTATCTGTGATCGATATTCTCTTCATAATAATTTCACTAAAGGATTAGAAGACGGATTTTATCAATTGCAAAAGTTTTGTGTTCAAGTTTATAAAAGGAAATTGATCGCGGAATTGTTATTTTTTCAGACGACTGTGTATATATTTTCAGCATGAGTCTGTCAGAGTTTAATTTCAGAGTAGTTTTAATTGAGTTTATTGAAACATTGTTTCTAATTATAACAATTTGCAAGTTCTAAGCAAAAATAGAAAATTGTTCACGCGACTCCTTGTTACTTGAATTTACGCGGATGTCTTGTGAACGCCTACACTACTAATTAAAGGAATGCAGGGATTTTTGAGGTATTGCGGGATAAACACTTCGTACTATTTAACAATATATTTAAACAAAGTTATATTTACAAAGGTTTATCGAACTATAGGTTGAGTGAATGCGGGTTGAGTTTAGTGGTTGAGTTAAGTAGTGAATTGAGATCTATACACGAAAATTTGTTTAATCGCGGAGAGTACAAGTTTTGATTCTCGAGTTGCGGTTCTGAGGTGGAGGAGTCTCCACCGTACTAGACGTTTTGATGTACTCTGTTGTTTTTTCTAAGGATCGGAGTTTTTATAGACACTAGTAAATAGAGAGACTTACATACGCTAGTAGAGAGGGAAACAACTTGGGTGTAACGGATAGAAATTTGGTGATGTTCATTGGTGGAATTTGACTACAAGACAATAGGTAGGGCGTCACTAGGTGGCCTGAAGGGCTGGCGTAACGGTGCTCGTTTACCTAGGGTGGAAAACCCTCGGTTTCGCGAAGCTTGACCGTTGAGGTCATAAAAAATCTGGTTTGCAGAAGGCAGCGAACGGTTCGCGTGGTCATAAAAAATCTGGCGACC
The DNA here is from genome assembly GCA_944452935.1 of Rhogogaster chlorosoma. Taxonomy (NCBI): domain Eukaryota; kingdom Metazoa; phylum Arthropoda; class Insecta; order Hymenoptera; family Tenthredinidae; genus Rhogogaster; species Rhogogaster chlorosoma. The sequence goes on along the minus strand of OX101800.1, from coordinate 10,308,448 downwards.
AGCGATGTGGACTTTCTAGTTGTAAACTGCAAACGCGTATGCCTACGTGATTTTTGATAGTTTTTCGGGATTAGCTTAGGTTTTAGGAAAGTCCACCTCTATGGTGATCTTCCACGAAAGAATTCCTTATTGCTGTAATTAACTTAACTTAATTCTATGCCTAAGGTTAAAAGCTAGAAATTGAACTGTCCGTAGGAACAAAAATCGTCGTGGAAGGGATTTTCAATCGAACACCTCTAGTATAAATCATTCGACAATCTTCTTATCCTCGTTCCTTGAGTGTAGGTGAATTTATACTTCGTGTGAAATATCCACGTTGGGCATTTGTAACGTCGGAGTAACTCTAGTGCCTTTTCTGACTCAATTCCGGCTCGCATCTGTGAAATAAACGATTTGTCACCTATTAGGGTAATCGGCACCCGAATGATTAATGAATGAATGAATGAAAAAACGCTTTGAACTCTAGACAATCTATATATGGGGCTTTCCATCCATTAGCGCCGACGTTTGACCTCGACATTTTTTTTTGCTTAATTTTTTCATATGTTGTAGTACTATATCGAAAGATGATCTGTGATTTTTTTTTAATTTTCCAACTAACCGTTTTTTTTAATAAATAATAACAACTCGGAAAAGAATACATCCTTCGAAAATTCTGAAAAAAATCACCGATATTTTTCATAACCGTTTTTTTTTTTCATAAATAATAACAACTCGGAAAAGAATACATCCTTCGAAAATTCTGAAAAAAATCACCGATATTGTACGTCCGAAACTCGATTTTTTGATACCCATTCGATCGTGGACGGTTGAGATCTTCTATTTTTTCAACCAATATCAAGATTAAAGAATCGGTATTCAACACACACAAGTAGGGGAGAGAGGTCATGAATGGGACGATTATAGAATGGGACAGTTGCATGATAGGTATGAATAAGCGGCGGAAAATTTATAACTAAACACCACCAGATGTAATTAGCTTCGCGTTTAACAAAATCCATGTGCTATTCAGTCTGAACGTGTTTTTTTTTACGGCAAATCAGGATAAAGAGTTAACATCAAATAAAGTGAGTCCTTATTGCATTTACGTTACCACTTACAATTATTTTGTTATTGCAATTATTTATAGTCGTATAATATATTTATATGCAGTCATTCATCTCGTGTAATGTTCCGATCACTGATTTTGTGAAAATCTTCGACAATTCGCTATATTCGCTGCATTTCACCCAATCACGTGCTATTATTGAATGGGACATTTGGCACGTCGTTGAATGGGACACGTCCAAAAGTCAGGAATTTATCCCATGGACAGAAATATTTTTCAGGAAAGTGATCTTATAAGTTCAAGCGTTACCGACCGTCCTGCACAAGACACTCACAGTGAAGAAATACCACATGATTTGCCTGATACTTCCTCTGGACAGACTTCTTCAAGTACGTCTTCTGTAATGGTGGTAGTAGGAAGGCGTTCTATGAGTGTGAGGCTTGCGAGGATGCGGATTAATCGATTACCAGAGAGATCTGTCATAAATTCCACTTGAAATGATTTTCGAGCCAATTAAATTAACATAAATACATCCGTCCCATTCAAGCATCACTTCGCCAATGAATGGGACATGTGTGATCTCATGTAACACGTAGGTTTTAAGACTTTCTGCAAAAAGAATTTATATTTTTATGTTCCTAACTTCATCTGAAAACAACCAAGTTGATTTTGTTGCAAGTTAAAAATATGTGTGTTTTGTTTTAAGTTTAAAAAAAAAAACATTTATAAAAAGTGTCCCATTCATGACCTCTCTCCCCTATCCTTGTGGGCTGATAGCACTCATTTGTAACGATTTAAATATTTGTACGGTTATATGCGAGCAAGAAAGGTACGTACTATAGATATAGATTAAGGTATAGGAAGAGAGCCGGATCGTGAAGTGAAGCAACATCACATATATCATCTATATAGATCAGAGATCACACGGCACAAGTACATATAAATAAAAGAAGAATGATGTATGAATAGATCAATATATTAAATCAAAGATCTGAGCCCAATTACACACTGCAGTACACAAATGCGAGTGAGAGATCCTCTTGATGTACAAAACCGTGAAATGCTGATATACGCGTGCAGTCGAGTAAAATAAAAAGTGTACAAGAATAGTTATATATATATATCATAAAATAAGCGTGTGGCACAGGCGGCCCGTCTTAACAACAAGTATAAAATAGATCAGCTAGCGAGGATCACATGCAGACATGCTAATAAAAGTGTAGAAATTATCAAGGCACAAGATGCAAGTCAAATTAGCGTTAAAAATAGAGTTGTGGCGTTAATGAATAATGACACAAGAAAAATACAAATAACGATATAAAATAGTAATAAAATAATGGGTCTCAGTCCCCAGGGCCGTTTAGAGGGTTCACGCCCTACACAAATCGCAATGGCGATGGCAGTTGATATATAAAATTATGGTTTGCTTATCTGATACGTCTAATCACGACGCCGGTCCCTGGAGAAAGAGAGCCTCTCGCCGTTCTTAGGCGCTCACCTCCCACCCTCATATCCTTTTCTTCTACTGGATATGTCCAGTTTTGGTGGTAATTATGAGATGGTTCAGGTGTCGTCGGATGGCAGCACTCACACATTTTTGATGAAAAAAAAGACAATCCAACAAACGATTTCACTAGTCCAACAATCACCAACAAACAAAACAAACGATTTACAAAAAAAAAAAAAAAACAAACTCGTGATCATACTTGTGTGTGTTGAATAGCGATTCTTTAATCTTGATATTGGTTGAAAAAATAGAAGATCTCAACCGTACACGATCGAATGGGTGCCAAAAAATCGAGTTTCGGACGTACAATATCGGTGATTTTTTTCAGAATTTTCGAAGGATGTATTCTTTTCCGAGTTGTTATTATTTATGAAAAAAAAGGTTTGTTGGAAAATTAAAAAAAAAATCACAGATGATCTTTCGATATAGCACTACAACATATGAAAAAATTGAGCAAAAAAAAAAAAATGTCGAGGTCAAACGTAGGCGATAATGGATGGAAGGCCCCATATATATATTGTCCCATTCATTGTGACACTTCCGAGGAATCCCGCTGTTACCACACTGGGTCAAATTAACCGAAATCAGATTTCATAAGACGCATCAGTTCGATACCGGCTAAAAAAATTTGAAACATTCTTTGAACATTCTAGAATGAGAATCCATCATTTTTTTTTTTTTTTTGAAAATGAAACGTTGACATAGTTAAAAAAAATGAGACGGCCATCAGTTTATAAAAAATACGCTTTTTTACGGAAAAAATTATAACTTTTTCAACTTTCAATATTTTTTTATCAAATTTATTAAGGATACTCTTGAAATGTGGTACTTCGAGGAAAAAAATATCTCGGCAACGTACGTTTCAAAAATCATATTTATTCTGACACATGAAGTTGGTCGATTTTGAAGTACGAAAATATGACTATTTAGGGTCAAATACTGATAATAGTATGGTACTATCAATATTATCGTTGATTACTACAAATAACGCCAAGGGAGGATAAAACAAGGTACACTCGGACCCCACTTATTTGACCACCAGTTATTTGACAGTCCCAGTTATCTGACGGAGTTCAGACTCAGTTATTAGACTCCCTTCACCCCCACTCTTGGGCCGCGTGAAATTATACTCAGGGCCGTAACATGATGTCACCAGACTCCTATGACTTCAAATATTTGCGTCTTCTCTACAAATTTTTCATTTTCATTTTTCATTCTCATTGTTTCATTTTTGATAATAAACTTCTGAAATATCCATCAGCCACAAATAAGCAATGTTTTCCCACTTTCAAGTCTCCTCACTTTCCCATCTCGTGTCTGAAAATCTCGCGGTCATGAAAAAACGCGGAAATAATAGACTGAAAATCTCGCGGTCAAGAAAAAACGCAAAGATAATAGACTGAAAACCTAGCGTATGTACGACGGCGCAAGAGCGGCTGCCATTTTAAGACGGGAAGTGAGGGCCCCTACTTTTGTCAAATAACTGAAGGTACCCGACCCCGAGTTGGTCAAATAAGTGGGGTCTGAGTGTATTTAGTCCGTCTTAGTGTAGTCGAAACACAGGAAAGTACGGCATTTGTCGCACTTCCCTATTGTTCCTCATTCTTCTCTTGCGCCCGATGTTCCGCAAATAGCTGTCCCACCAACACTGACGTTTTTAATTAAGGCTTGTCCGTATCCTGCACCTACTATGAATAGCACAAGCTACCGGTAGATAGCAGAGAAGGGCCCACTCGTACCTTTTCAGTTACAGATATTTCATACTCAGCTCCAAAGTCAGACCATGGTTCTCTTTTACTCAGTGGGACAAGGAAGGGTCACAATGGTCAAACTGCTTACAAAATGGGGTGTCTATTATTTATAATGAAATATATTAATTTCATATCAAAAACTTGTCCAGTATATATTTGTTTCCGGGCATACAAGAGCATTTTTGTCCAAAATACATACTAACTTGCACGTCTCTGCGTTCCATTTCTTTCCGGACGCACAACCTAGTATCATCCCATGAATACATTGGCAGGAGCATTTTGCATGATTCCATTCCATTCCCGGCTTACCTTCGCACGCAAGTTGCTTTACGTTCGCATCTTTGCAGGAGCAGGCGCAGGCGGCTTCATTCCACTGTTCCAAAGGTGTGCAATCTTCTGCAGTTCTTATACAGTCGCATCTGAATTGAAATCGTTCAAATCAAAATATATCATGTTTTATAATCAATTACACATTTTCAAGAAATGTACATTGGTACTTGAAATTTATTTCCAGAAGTATGTAATTACATTCATATGAGTGCTTCTGGTGAATGAATATTATACCGTGCCAAACATAAATCATTCCATTGAATCGAATCATTCATTTGAGATTGCCAATTTAACGATCAAAAAAGATTGTTATTCAGAGCTGTTTTGCGATAACGTCCTAAAAGTTACAGACAAAATAATATATCTCATTTTCGTGACGAATGGCAAAATATTTTATGTGAGAAGGAGCTCAAACAATCTAGTCAAGTCAAATAATTCTTCTGTTGCCTGACGTTTCGGCAGTAATGTTCTGCCCTCATCAGAGGCTAATTTATTAAAATACAAAAGCAATACATAAGATACGGTGGAAAAAGAACATGGGAATAAAGAGAAAAAACAATAAGATCAAGTCAGAAATACAAGAAAAGTAAATACGTCAAGAAAACAAAAAATGAAACACATTCCAGAAGTCAATAATTAAGCTAGCCAGAACAGAACCAGAATAGTCAACATGAAAGATTAAAAGAAAGTGACAATTGTGAATTGACAATCTGAATAAGAAACGTGGGTAGAGTTACCTTACTGACACGGTGTTCGGTGAAAAAAACTCAGTGGCCATGATATGACCATTGTCACTTTAACAGACCGGACTTTGTGTCCACCTAAGCTGAACAGATGTAAACTAGAGCAGAGCGTGAACGCACTAATTATATAAGGACTCAGCTGAGACCTATCCCAAGAGTTGGCATACCTCACAGGTGTCGATGCAAACGAGACAAGGCAAATGACGTCGAAGAATGACGTCAATGACTGACGTCAATGGATTTTATGATAGTTCCTAAGCTTTTTTGACCCAAAACAACCCTAAGTATGTAAAAACAGTCTTAAGAACAACTTTTCGATCTTATCCTATGAAGCATATTCGAGTACGGTTGATGTAATTTTTTGGTGTCTCCTTTCTTATTAAGACTGTTATGCTGTAAATTAATATGAAGCATCTGTGAGGTGATTCGTTTGGACCAAACAGATTCCCTATCAAGAATTCGCACATTACTCCAATCAAATGCATGATTATGTTCAATTTGATGTAAAGATACGACTGAATGTGCTTCCGGGTTTTTCATGAGATTGTCTCTGTGTTCCTTAAGTCTAGTCTTAAGCTCACGTTTGGTTTCACCTATATAAGATGCTGAGCAATCCTTACAATTAATCTTATAGACTACATTACAATTGTCTTGTTTACTTGTATGGTCCTTGCCTTCAGTAACAACGAAACTTAGATTGCTATTGACACAAAAGACAGGTGAGTAAGATCACGTCAAGTGGACCCCCCATTTTCCACTTGATCATGAAAATTAAGCCTATGTATTTTTTTCTGAAGTAGTCACCATGCAAAATTAGTCCCCCGAACGATTTTTCAAAATTTTCATTTTAACAACAATTTTTTTTACAGTGAAAATTTTGAGTACTTTTAATTAAAAAATAGATTTCAAATCAACCGTTGAAGATAAATTAATGAAATTTTCCGGATTTATTGTCAAATGTCTATATTTTAATAAAATAATAATGGCTTGAAATTATTTGTTCATTATCCTATTGTTAATTAACTTTTAAATAAACAAATGAAAATTTCACTGATTTCTCGGTGAAAAAATGAAGTTTTTTTTCATCAGTTACATGCGTCATTTATTTAAGTTTTAGATCCTGAAAGAAAATTTCACTGCTCGCGATTAGTTTAAACAATATGAATTTATTTATCACCGCGCGCCGCCTGCCGGGCGCTCTCAATACAGCGCGCGGCCGAGCGTCTCAGGCTATATTGTAGCTTCGGTCAGTCGTAATTAAGAATTACAATTAAAAATATTATTATTCAACAAATTTCATTCTTTTAAACAATATCATGAAGAATATAATAGAATAATTTTCCATTATTAAACTGAAACAGGGAAAACTAACTAATGATCAAGTATCAAATTTTGCAGAAACGCGTTATCTTTATTTAAAAAAAAAAAAAAAAAACGGAATACACGGTTTTGTAAAATTTATATTTGATTATTTATTAATTTTTTTCTGTCTTAGTTTCATAATTAAAAATTATTTCATCATCACATTGTATCGTTTATAAACAATACAATGAAATAATCTTTAAACATTGCATTGTTTATAAACAATACCGTGTGATCCGTTTTTTTTTTTTTTTTAAATAAAGATAACGCGTTTCTGCAAAATTTGATACTTGATCATTAGTTAGGTTTCCCTGTTTCAGTTTAATAATGGAAAATTATTTTATTATATTCTTTATGATATTGTTTAAAAGAATGAGATTTGTTCAATAATAATATTTTTAATTGTAATTCTCAATTATGACTGACCGAAGCTACAATATAGCCTGAGACGCTCGGCCGCGCGCTGTATTGAGAGCGCCCGGCGGGCGGCGCGCAGTGATAAATAAATTCATATTGTTCAAACTAATCGCGAGCAGTGAAATTTTCTTTCAGGATCTTAAACTTAAATAAATGACGAATGTAACTGATGAAAAAAAACTTCGTTTTTTCACCGAGAAATCAGTGAAATTTTCATTTGTTTACTTAAAAGTTAATTAACAATAGGATAATGAACAAATAATTTCAAGCCATTATTATTTTAATAAAATATAGACATTTGACAATAAATTCGGAAAATTTCATTAATTTATCTTCAACGGTTGATTTGAAATCTATTTTTTAATTAAAAGTACTCAAAATTTTCACTGTAAAAAAAATTGTTGTTAAAATGAAAATTTTGAAAAATCGTTCGGGGGACTAATTTTGCATGGTGACTACTTCAGAAAAAAATACATAGGCTTAATTTTCATGATCAAGTGGAAAATGGGGGGTCCACTTGACGTGATCTTACTCAGGTGTCAAGTCAAACTTCTTAAGCGAACTTTCTAATCTTTCGGAAAAACCACTAATATGGCAAAATATTTTGTATTAATACAACGACTTCATTAACGTGAACCCTCAAATCTTACCACTAACAACCAAATACCTTTGACTATAAGATGGAGCGATTTGTATGGAACGGCCTTAAATTTTCATTTGATAAAATCACCAAGTTCGTAGGTTTCCAGCAACAATACCGCAAGAATACCGCATTTTAGAGGTAGAAAATAGACTTGGTTATTCTAATCAAAATACCTGAATGTGCAACGCGATCATGTAATTCCTTTAGCAGCTTAAAATGTCCAATAATGACAAACTCAGTTACGAAGAATGATTTCACCTTTTCACTTGAGAAAATCATCGAGTATCTGTGAAGAATTAATCGATTCGCTCGAGTCAATGCTCAAGAATGATAAAAAGGTGTTATGGTATTATATAGGCACTCGAACGTCGGTTCCGTGGCCGGCCACGACGTGAGCGGTGGGCTCCAGAGTCAAATTAATTGGACCTACGCTTCTATGCAAAGGTCCACCAAGCCTTTGCGACAAGTACTGAATAAAATTTTGATTTCGTTCAGATGGTCAAAACACTTTGAAATATTCTCGGGTAGGCCAGTAACGTTTTCGTATGAACCCGTTCGTTCAACCAATGAAGTGGAATTTTCATTCAATTAATCTAATTTACTAATACACGTGACAATTCAGAGAAGTGCAAGAATACCTTAGCTTGAAATTGAAGAAGAGTAGATAGAGATGGCTCTACAATTTTCTATGAGATAATTCAGTATTTTGGTCGAACTGAATGTCACACTTGTCTTAAATGATTTATATTTATTACAAATAAATCTAGTTTCTTCCTACCGGAAATGGTTTCAAACGAGAGAATAGTTCTTTCACCATTGAAACGTGATTCGTTGTTCATCGAAAATGTAATTTTGTAGTTCGGATGTATAGCTACGAATTGACGAGATATTGAACGCTTCAAAGACATATTTATTAGGTTTGGGCAAGTATGATATTCAATTCCTCATGCCTGGTAACGTTCTAGCCGAACAGTAATTTCTCTTGATTATAACTGCTTTCAATTAAATGTATATTTCGAAAAACGCAAAAAATATCAAATTCGATACACTATGTATTGTTTGAATGGCAACAATAGTTTTTCAACTTGATCGCACAAAATGTGTGCATCAAGACGTCATCTAGTATTGCAAACGCAATCAGTTGTTCCAATAAATATGGATTCAGTTGAGTCAAATTATTCCTTCTTATGCTTGTAAAACATTTGTTTTACTCAAAACTCAACATAGTGTTGCAGCAAGCAAATGTGCTCTTACCCGAGCAGAAATTTACGTCCGGCTTACGGATAAAGGATCCGGCCCTCATCTGGTATCGGTAAGGCAAGCCTGATCAGGCTAACCAGATCACACCCTGATCTGGACCAGATCATATTTTGGTATGTCGCGGGTCATCAGGCTAGCCTTATATTATCCATATCAGGGACGGATCAGGTGCTGCTAAGGCATACCTAACCGGAAAAATGTCGGTCTGATGTGGCCAGCCTGATATTGTCCTCATCCGGGACGGATCAGGAAACAGTAAGGCATCGTCGGATCCCGGCGGACAAAAATTAATATCGATATTTTGACAGCTGTTTCACGTACATAAATAATATTAACCACCAACACTATGAAAAAAAGGAAAAAGATTGAATCACCACTACGTTTGCCATGGTAACATAACATGTTGTTTTTGCCCTCAGCATTATAATATGTACTTCGTATTTTTGAGTGAAAAATATTTATACGATAAAATCAATCAAAGAGACAAAAACGTGGGGTTGAGACATTTCTCTACACATCAACAGCAGCAAAACGCGAAGGTAAAAGTTTTTAAAATCTTTTATTACGTATTGTGAGAATTCAGATTTATATTTTTTCTAAAGATTTTTTTTAATTTTAGATGTGATCTTAACAGAATTTTCCGGAAGACTGTTGGAATCGGTAAGAGAAAAAGATATCACGGATGCCCTTGCTGCTGTGATAAATACCGCCAAAGATTGGGGATGTCGTGAAGAGAGACGACCAAAAAAATAGATAAAAAATTACCTATTGCCGTTGCTAGATATCATGTGATTTTCGGCTGTGATATTGTACTGTGATTTTATGATTATAAATAAAAATAAGTCATAGTATATTTGTCATAGATTGTATAATTATTATTTTATTGAATGTATGAAAATAAATGAGATTCGACTAGGAATCACGCATGACCAGGGCCAAATTAAGCCCCGTTTTGGGCCGGACCCGCCTCGAATCAGGCGTCTGACCCTAGCCGGATCAGAAACTCCGTTACATTTTTGATATGGACCTGATGCGTAGCCTGATCAAGGCCGGGTTTGGTTGATAAGGCAGTCTGATATGGGCCGTATCTTAGCCGGATCAAATTTTCTGCTCCTATAGGAGCATATATAAAAAAACCGCTTACTTGAATCAACTAATATTTTGTGAATCCAATTACTGTTTCTTCTCAGTGTACGAAAATGAAATTCGAGCTTCATTCGTCACAGTTTCCGTACGTATTATACGATGCAGCGAATATGTTTTTGTGTTTCTGAAAAATGGTCTTGAAATGGTCGATATTATCACATATCATGTTGCAACTTCTTAATACCTGCACTGTGTATGTTCTAGAACATGCACCGCAACGCACTTTTCGATCTGAACATTTCCCTCGCGACGCAGCTGGACAGTAAAATGTTTCATTTCGGTTTTCTTCGGCGTAGGAGATCTGCGAGCCGCACAAAACCCAGTGCAGCGTTTGACAACAACTGCGCCCGGGTTGTACTCGTATCCTTGCTCGGGATTCAAAGTCACGAACCTTTCACGTGGTCTCATCGTCACATTCCTTATATTAGCGATAATCTTGTTCTTTTCCGCAGGGCAATCTGAAGCAAAATGTATGCGTAACTGAATAACCTCATAACGTGAAGATTGTAGGCACACACCGACGGTTCCTAATGAAACAGCACTATTTTGCCGTGCTGGATAGAAAAGCGCTACCTCCTCATGCTTGCTAGACAAGCGCTATCTACCACGGGGGGATAGTGCTGTTTCATAAGGACCCGTTGACATACTCAATAAATTCCTAGTATAATCATGAACCTTAGAAGAATGGCAACGTGAAGGAAATGGAAACCTATCACAAAAAGCCACCTGGTTTCACGTACCAAATTTTAGCTGGAGAGTGGGATTCTATGGGAATTCGATAAGACTGTATGGGACCCGAGGTATCGGGACCATATTAGATCCGACATGGGACATGTTGAATGTTTAATTGGGACGTGAAACCTTACGTTGAAACTCATAGCCAACAAAAATCAGTAGGTTTCACTATATAACTCAGATTTAATGCTTTAAGGAGACTCGGCCGCTAAGGATAAAATTATTGTAAATTAAGTGTGACTTTACAACAGTATAAAAGTTGAGAACATAAAACAAAAGTTTAATAGAATAGAAATAGAAATTTCAGATAGGATTAAGACTCAGGACCAGGCCGGCTGCAGCCTCTATTGATATTATCTAAATTTGTAGAGGATACTAGAATATGTGTAGCTACAGTTTTGAGAAAGTATATTGAAGTTACGGAAAAATTGAGAAACAAAGAAAATGCCTTGGTTTTATCAACAAAAAAGCCACATAAGGCTGTATCATCACAAACTATAAGTAGGTGGATTAAGTCTGTACTTTGTAAAAGCGGGATAGATATCTCGATATTCACTGCTCATTCGACTCGACATGCTTCGACATCCGCTGCTAAAGCAAAAGGTTTAGATTTAGGGACCATTAGAAGGACTGCAGGTTGGTCTGATAACTCACAAGTGTTTGGAAGATTCTATAATCGAACAATCACAACCAATGACAAAGATTTTTTTACAGTGATATTACAATCATGAATAAAGAATAATTATCGTTTAAGAAGATGTTCTATTAAGAAAGAAATAATTATCGTTTAAGGGGAGGCACCAGTCGAATTTGACCGATCGATCTAGAGAATTCTAAATTCTCGAATATCTCCGAAACGGGGGTATCAATCGGATTGTCCTTGCGGCAGCCGATGTTTGAGGAGTAATGGCGTCGAGTTTTCTGGTAAAATGCATGAAATCTTTATTTTTTTTTTTTTTTGTGCGTCGAAAAATGCGGGCGGGTGACTTATTTCGACTAGCATCAGTGCCCACGCATCATTGACGCGGACAAAAGTATGTAACAACAAGTCTACACGGTATGACGAGCACACCCATTACAAAACATCTTCGTTCCATGCAGTAATAAAGTGGAAAAGTGCAATTCAGATTTCGTTGTAATTAGCGATTGAAAGCTGTTGGGCCGCCATGGTAAATGGTTGGGTTGTCATGGCAATCCTTAGTTTCCGAGATGCCCGAGAAAGAAAGGACAGCGCAGAGTCGTTTCGTCGGTACTGCAGACGGTGGACTACATTGTTGCATCTCGGAAACTAAGGATTGCCATGACAACCCAACCATTTACCATGGCGGCCCAACAACTTTTAATCGCTAATTAAAACGAAATCTGAATTGCACTTTTCCACTTTATTACTGCATGAAACGACGATGTTTTGTAATGGGTGTGCTCGTCATACCGTATAGACTTGTTGTTACATACTTTTGTCCGCGTCAATGATGCGTGGGCACTGATGCTAGTCGAAATAAGTCACCCGCCCGCATTTTTCGACGCATAAAAAAAAAAAAAATAAAGGTTTCATGCATTTTACAAGAAATCTCGATGTCATTACTCCTCAAACATCGGCTGCCGCAAGGACAATCCGATTGATACCCCCGTTTCGGAGATATTCGAGAATTTAGAATTCTCTAGATCGATCGGTCAAATTCGACTGGTGCCTCCCCTTAAGAGGATGTTTAATTACAAAATAGATATATAGATTGTATTTGTTACATGGTACTCTACGTAGTTACTGAATAAAAGATTATGAAAAATTGCTGACTACTCTAAAAAACTACCTATGTAATCTAGAGAACGAGGTTTGCAATATAATTGAACGATCAAACGAACTTCTCTGAAGTGAAGTTCGATCGTAATTATATGAAAAACCTCGTTCGAAGAGATTACATCCCACCCAGGAAAAAATTTTACATTTTCCTCCCAAAAACCCTACAGCAATTTTTTGATTACTACTCTAAAAGAATGAGGATTCAGCCGAGTTAGTACCAGTATATACAGAGAGATTCTGTGGAAAGTTGGGAGCCGTGTGGGTAGGCAACCGGCGTATTCACCGAAACGGCAACGCTGTCGTAGGGACAGTCGAACGTCTGCATCTACAGATGACATAGCGGTAGCTTTCACGTCGTTTGGTCAGAATCAAGTGACAGAATGACATATTTGAGGTTGATCGTAATATAACTAGTAAGACAGCGGGAATCGATATTCATTCGTGAAGAAGTGGTAACGAATTAGCGAATTGATTGCAGATGTCGATTTCTGTTTATTTGCAACGTTATTTGGGTCTAAACAACCGTCGGGGTGAAATTTACGAATCATTCTAATAAAGGTAACCGACAAATGTCAAACGATAATTATTCGTAATAAAGTCGTGATAAAGTTACGAATTGATCGCAGATTCTGAGTTATGTTTATTTGCAAAATTATTTACAAGCTAGCAGTTCCTCGATGATGGACTGACTCGTCGCATCACTTCGACAACTACGGTGAGGAACACAGCGATATAAATTCGATACAACGAGTAATCTACGAGGCATCTCTGACGTAGCAGCAAACCCCAAATTTTTTCACCTCCTAATAATTTGAATGCACAGTTTTGCGGAAATACTGCGCATAGTTCCAGAAGACGGTCAGAAGCTTATCTCGAAAGTTGCTCAAGAAGTCGGCATGTCGTCGGCACAACGCATTTAATTTATTGATATTGTACTACGCTTAATGAATAAAAAATGTTATTACATGATAGTAACTCATTGTAATGCAATCATTTTTACAAATATGCGACGCTTTATTCCACTCAGCTATCAAAGGCACAATTATGTTTATTTACAGAACAATACTTTCAATTAATTCATTCCTCGCTGAGACTTCTACGAGATTATCGGTAGGCAAACAGGTGATCTTTGATTCGCAAATTTCACCTCGAGGGTTGTTTGGACCCAAATAATGTTGCAAATAAACAGAAATCGACATCTGCAATCAATTCGCTAATTCGTTACCACTTCTTTACGAATTAATACCGATTCCTGTTGTCTTACTCGTTATATTACGATCAACATCAAATATGTCACTCTGTATGTTGATTCTGACCCAACGAAGTGACAGCTGTCGTGACGTCATCAGTAGGTGCAGACGTTCGACTGTCTCTACGACAGCGTTGCCGTTTCGGTAAATATGCGGGTTGCCTACTCACACGGCTCCCAACTTTCCACAGAATCGCTCTGTATACCCTAGCCGGCTGAAAAGTTTGTTATACTCTGAAACGCTGTGACATCTAGCGGGGCGAGGGGGGAACTACCTATGTAATCTAGAGAACGAGGTTTGCAATATAATCTAAAATGTGAGACAAATTGTTTTTCATATTATACAGTTTTTGAACATTTCATTGGTTCAGTTGGAAAAAATAAGACTGGATCTTAACATTAAACTCCGGCCGTGTTACTAATATTGCTCAATCATGTATTTAGGTTGAAAATTAGCAGTTTAATTGTTTTGAATTTCACATTGCATATTCACTAACAAAGTGAGCATACCGATAGAATTTTTTCTGCAACTAACTACATTCACTTCCATTGAAACTGTTTGAATCTTTACGGAATACAAAGAATGAACACAATCGTTGAAGATTCTACAAATAATCAAATACTTACTTTTGTATTGAAGTTGAAATCAGAAATTTTATTCGTCAAATTATCTGCTGGCACTTTTTCTGTTATAAAATTAGAATTGCAATACAACTTTAACGTCACACTCATTCTGAATTCTATCCTCCACACTGCTTAGTGCTTGAATACTGAAAGCACAATGAATTGGAAAACTTATAGTCATGCGCTAAAAGAAATAACATAACACTACCACTGGTCATACATCAGTGCATAACACTCTTGGAGAGTGCCGCATGCCGCCTATCAATTTTTCTTTTCAACGAGTGCTCAATAATCAACCCCCATTTCAAGTTGCCGCTCACAACAAAGTTGTTGCAATATCATTATTTTGGCGGAATTGTATATGCTTGTGTCCTGGTAACTAGAATTTCAAATGAAGCGCGCAAAAAAAATCACTAGACGACTACTGCCCCACCGCGGTCGCCAACGATGACGTCATTTATGACGTTTTAGAGCTCGTCCGCAACGACCACGGCCATAGGTGGAACGGGGCAGAGGGTGTTGTGATCGTTGCGAGCGTTAAGTGGAACGCACCCAATATGTACTTCGTATTTTTGAGTGAAAAATATTTATACGATAAAATCAATCAAAGAGACAAAAACGTGGGGTTGAGACATTTCTCTACACATCAACAGCAGCAAAACGCGAAGGTAAAAGTTTTTAAAATCTTTTATTACGTATTGTGAGAATTCAGATTTATATTTTTTCTAAAGATTTTTTTAAATTTTAGATGTGATCTTAACAGAATTTTCCGGAGGACTGTTGGAATCGGTAAAAGAAAAAGATATCACGGATGCCCTTGCTGCCACGGATACCATAGTATATTGTGTACCAAGGGCTAAGTGGGCTTTCTGACCTCGTGTGGTTGCAGTACTCGTCTTCGGCTCGCAGATACACTCGTCTTCGACTCGTGCTAGCTCACCTCCGACTCGTACTGCAAACTCCACACTCGGTCTAAAAAAGCCCACTTAGCCCTTGGTACACACGAGATTTTTTGTATCAGCACGATTTTCGCGTTGTTGCAACATTGTTGGTGATTTTTTTGAAAATATTGAAAAACGCCTGCTACTAGAGTGACGGGCAAATAAAATTGAAAAACGCCCTCTGCTCGACGCAGCGGGCGTTTTTATTTATTTTTTGCCCACCTGTCTGAAAACGGTCACTTTAGGCCCGCTTAATAGGTCAAAAAAATGTGAAAATCGTGCATGTGTTACAAAAAAACTTTTTCTAACATCACGAATTCTCAACCATATCAAGACCTTGATGTAAAGAAGAAAGAATGCGTGGGTCATGTCCAAAAACGTATGGGTAAGCGTCTTCGCCAAGTCTTCACTGGATATAAAAAAATCGACGTCAATCATAGAGAAAGGAATTGACGACTCAGGAAAATAAACCCAGTACATCGAATCCGAGCAAACGAGTAAGTTTGGGAGGAAAAGGAAAATTAATTGCTAAACTAATAGACGAACTAACTTTTTATTACGGTTCAGCAATGAGAAATAATATTGACTCATTGGAAAATATGAAAAATGCCATATGGGCGACATTCTACCATGAATCATCAACGGACGAAAAACCTCAGCATTTTTATTGTCCGCATGTAGAAGAAAGTTGGTGTGATTGGCAGAGAGCAAAAGCCAAAGGGCCATTAGATGAATACAAGCACAAAGCCGCTTTA
This sequence comes from Rhogogaster chlorosoma, assembly GCA_944452935.1. Lineage (NCBI taxonomy): Eukaryota > Metazoa > Arthropoda > Insecta > Hymenoptera > Tenthredinidae > Rhogogaster > Rhogogaster chlorosoma. The sequence continues at coordinate 10,292,136 of OX101800.1, read as the reverse complement.
TCTAAAATTGTACCGGAGGCAATAAAATCCATCTATGAATCATTGAGTGACGAACAATTACTTGGAAAGTGCTTAGATGGATTTACACGAAACGTTAATGAATGTCTCAATTCGAAAGTTTGGGAAGATTGCACCCAAATGTACTCTAGGTAGTCGGAGAATAGTTGAAATAGCTACCAATGTTGCAGTATTTACTTTTAATGACGGGGCAAAGAGTATATTAGGAATATAAAGATTACTTGGAATAACAATTGGACATGAGGAGTACCACTATTGTCTCAGAAAAAATGCGAACCGGCTAAAATACGCACAAATCAATGCTACTAAAGCAACAAAAGAGGCCAGAATAGCTCGTCGACTGGAAAAAAATAAACAAGAACAATTAATTACCGACAAGGAAGGCATACAATACGAAGCCGGAATGGGAAATTAAACGTAAGTTTACAAAACAAATAAAAACATTTATAAAGTTCTTGCTTTAGCTGCGCGCGATTTCGAGCAAAACGCACTTAAAACTTTAACCCCGTTTTTCTCGAAACTACTTTTTCCGCCACGGTCGGCATGATAACTCGTACAGTTTTCAATATTTTTTGATGCCAGTTTTTTTTTTTTTTTATTCGAAACCATTTCCTCTATAGTACGTCAAGCAGGATTTTTGATATTTGGGTTGAAAAATTTTATAAAAATAATCGGAGTAGAAAATTTATGACCTAAGACGCATACTTTTTTTTAAACTGCCATAAATTGCTAAATTTTAGGAAATTTAAAATTCCGGCTCGACATACTATAAATACCACTTTTTTTTACGAGAATTTTTTGTTATTTTGCAGATCGGTCAACATTTATTGGAGATATGATGCCGACTGTTGAGCAACTTTTTTTTCTTGGTGTTGTGGATCACGTGAGTTTCTATATAGTAGTTTTTGTAAAAATGAAGTGAAATAAATTTTTTTATAAAGTTTAAATACTAATAAACAATGTGTACTATTTATTTTCATTAATTTCTATTGTTATCCCTACTATAGAAGTTTTTTCTTTTAGCGCATTTTTGGTGCTGCTAGACGTATATAAAGCCTTAAAGGTACACTTTCAACACTTTTAACCCGGTTACAAGACGTTATAATGCAACGCATGGTTATAGTGTTGTATAAAATACGATAGACCATCAAATGTTCCAGGTACTAGCAGAACTAAATTACTCGGCTATCGACAATGTTCCTCGATCCTATTAGAGCCAAAACAAATGTTAGATTCCCAAATTGGAAGACCATAATGTGTTGATCTCGATCGCAAGGAGAAACCTGATCGGATATAAGGAATATCAAGATTTTTCTCGCTTTTATTCGCGAATTTTTTTGAAGAACACACACACTGTTTCTATACTCCGTTTAGTCACCCGATATGATAGAAAATCACATCGTTGAATATAATGCAACAATTTGTGGACAATATCTTAATGTTGTCAGTTATCAAGTCTGAAGGTGAAAGATGGCTTGTATAATACTGGACTTTGTGGACACCTCGCCTATCCGCTAACTATTTCAATAGATTTCAAAGAATGTTATTTCCAACAAAAAATCTCGAATTAATTAAATTTACAGATCATCAAATTATCTAACTTAGGAATATCCGGTCAGCAATCTGCAACCAGCAGAAAAATCAAAACTCAGAAAATAACTAAAATTATATACGGACTGAGACATGCGAAGACATCCTTTATTATAACTCATAAACAAAATCCAATTAGAAACAAAATGTTCTAGACAAAAGTCATGCTGTTTCGTGCTTTCGTCAAGTAATTAACGGAATAGTCCGAAATGTCATTTTTGAATTTTTCTCACTATATGTTCACTTAGAGAGCGCGTTCTGCCCTATGCCCCTTTACGTGTAACGTTACTAAAAATATGTTTTTGTAGGCAGTAACAAAATTAATGTACTTGGCGAATATTTCTACACCCGACATGCGTTTCACGGATTAGTCAAGTTACTCACAATTATCTATTTCTTGTAGTGGCCAGCTTTTTCATTCGTTTTTGGTCACTGCTTATAAATATTCTCACCTGCGACATCAGTATAGTGGTGCATGTCATCTTCCTTATGTTGAGCCTCTTGGCATTGGACCAAAATAAGGGTCGACGCAAAAATATAAGAGCTAAAGAAATAGCGCATGATTTCAACTGTTGGGAGAGAACGAATATATATCCTTTTTCGATCACAACACGATACTCTTGCCAATGCGAGATAAAACTTGTAATATTTTATCGGACGAGTGTGCTATATACATTCCTGCGATGTCCTCGGCAAAAAGACACAGTGAAATAACAACTACTGAAATTTCAGGTGTAGTAGGAAACCTATCAGCTTTCTCTTTACGAAATATTTTAAAGCTTCTGGCTGTGACTGTACAATGTTAGAAAAAATATGTTAATATCAAGGATTTTCTATATCTCATAAAAACGCTCGGGTCTTATCTCTAACTTGTTTTGCAAATCGTATATTCACTCGCAAATCAGACCTGATCGAATTGTTCTTGATCTAACTAAAGTTGTACTGATCAACCGATGTAATGTCCAACATATCTGTCAGAATTTGAAATTTTGACAACGTTCCAACGATTACACGCCTTTCACACCATCACTATGACCGTGTTTTAGAATTGTTGACAAGATATTTATCCCCATGATTGATGCAAATGTTTAACGTTGAAAGAACACATGTTATCAACTATTTAATGACTGGCACATCTACCGAACTTTCGATGTTCAAATCACGTTTCTTACTTCGAATAGGGCGTGCTCAATACCTGCGTATACGATTAGAAACTTTTCCGTTCAAAATACGTCTATCACACACTGCCACACTATTGAAACAAATGTATTCTGAAAACGTCGATGACAGCTTGCTATCACACGTCTATTTCACGGTTTAAATTCCGTTACCATGAATGAGGATACCATCACCGCTACGTCACCATCTACATCAAACCTAGCAGTTTTGAGTGGGAGATTCGGTATGTAGCGATGTATTCGAGTATCGTTATTCAGATATTCACGTGAACTTATGTCAATTCTAACTATTCGAATACCAAATTTCGATACGAGGCCATGATTTGTGTCAAAATTTTGAAGAAAAAATCGAGTTATTTCACTAGTCTGTTTCCCATCTATGCTATTATTCAGCAACTTATTTTTTAAACATTTGCAAATAGATTTTTTATGTGATTATATATATTTACATTATCCTTCACACATCGGTTATTATTCAAAAGAAATTGCCGCTAAAAAGTATGGAGTTTTGGGTGTATCGATACATCGATAAAATGGCTTAAACAATGAGTCGTTACTGGTTTGAGTTCAGCCAAGCACGGCTTTTATACTTCAGCCGTTTTGCTCATGAAGCGTTCAAGGAGGATCCGCACTTAGTCTGTATGATGTTGCAGAGAAAACAAAGCTTCTATTCCTTATTCGTCTGATTGTGGGCAAAATTTCCAAAGAAGTTTACCCTCGTACAGGTACTTGTCGAGGTAAATTCACAAAATTAAGTATGAAAACACATGGTGTATTCCATGCCAATTCGACCAACTCATGACGCTGACCCCCTCAGATTTTGTAATCATTTTTCATATTATTTGCCGGTCTTAAAAATGCAATGTCAATCATTTCAGATTTTTGCTATTACTGGTTATTTGTTTAGGGATTTCCAAAGCTAAAAGAAAAACGCTATGTTTCAAAAATCTGAAAAAAAATCAATAAGATTCTGAAAAATGACATCTTTTTATCCAATTTAAATTCACAGTGTTGTTCTCAAGGGACACCTGGGTCAGGACTGAGCCAAGAGAAAAAGTTGAATTCGCAAAAAAAAAAAATATTAGTTTTACTGATATTACGGAAAATTTTCAATTTATGCGCGGAAACACGTAACTGTTCTTCAAATGTACTAATCATGCGATTTAAACTCATCGTATTTGTACATTTACTATACAGGGTGAATCCTTTAACTCTGTCAACCCGTCACGGGTATATTGGGGCTGCTCAGACAAGCATTTTGAGGTAACACACTTATGGTCGGAAACTCCTCCTAACGGCTGTGGAGGGCTTTGAAGATTTATTTTTTTATTTTTTTATTTTTTTTCTGATACCCAGGGGTTGCTCGTAGTGTAATGAATTAGAGGTGATTACTCGCGACCCAACGTTTTATTCAGGCGTGGATGACTGACAAATTTGTTATGTAATATCAACAAAACGATAAACTTTGAAAAACTTTTATAACAATGGAAAAACTAACAAAAATCTGAATCCGGATTTGAATCCCTTGGATTTTTATTTTTGGGGCAGAATGAAAGCTATCTGGTGTCCCCCGACCAGACGTTCCACGGAGTGTCTTCTTCAAGGTGGCGGACACTTTAAACACCTACTGTAAAAGATCAGTTTAATGACGTGAAATTTCCGTACCACAAGAATTGTTTTTGTTCGTTTTTTCATTGTTATAAAAGTTCTTCAAAGTTTATCGTTTTGTTGATATTACATAACAAATTTGTAAGTCGTCCACGCCTGAATAAAACGTTGGGTCACGAGTAATCACCTCTGATTCATTACACTCCGAGCAACCCCTGGGTACCAGAAAAAAAATAAAAAAATAAAAAAATAAATCTTCAAAGCCCTCCACAGCCGTTAGGAGGAGTTTCCGACCATAAGTGTGTTACCTCAAAATGCTTGTCTGAGCAGCCCCAACATACCCGTGACGGGTTGACAAAGTTAAAGGATTCACCCTGTATACAGGGTGCGCCAAAATTAAGTGCGTAAAATGATAGGGGTAATAGAGGGGGTCGAGCTGAGTAAATCGACCCCAAGAACATGTGGTCTCCGAAGTCGCGTTCGCGAAATACGGCACGCTAAAAAATCTCGCTACATGCCGGAATTTAGGCAACCGAATACACAGCAGGCAGCGGTTAGCAGTATTGTTGATAAGCGCGCTCGACTGCTGATGTAAACCATACACTTTCAAATCTACGAATTTCGAACGTCAACACACTTGTCATACAATTTTACATCTAGCTTGGTTACTTGTTGTTATGTTCATGTGTAAAATTGAATGCCAAGAGTGTTGACATTTGAAATTCGTAGATTTGAAAGTGTTATGGTTTACATCAGCAGTCGAGCGCGCTTGTCAACAATACTGTTAACCGCTGCCAGCTGTGTATTCGGTTGCCTAAGTTCTGGCGTGTAGCGAGATTTTTTAACGTGCCGTATTTCGCGAACGCGACTTCGGAGACCACATGTTCTTGGGGTCGATTTACTCAGCTCGACCCCCTCTATTACCCCTATCATTTTACGCACTTAATTTTGGCGCACCCTGTATAAGGTGTTTGCCACGCTACGTATGTTAAAATCTCATGCCAATTCATTTTCATACCTCGAGTGAAAGCGTTGCTTGTTGTTGCTCTCACATTTCCGCACATTGATTATTGTAGCATTGTTTATCACAATCCCACCGATTACCTCAGTTTCAAGTTGCACCGCCTGGTCAACTGCGGTATTCGTGTCATTTTTGGCCTCAGGCGTGACTTGCATAGTATCCCCCTATATCGTCACAGGTTAGGGGCTGTCTGTTGCTGACCGCCGTTGATACTTTCTGGGCTCGGTCTGTTACCAAATCCTCCAGTCTCCATCCCCCTCTTACCGTCGAGCCTTGTTTACAGAATCTGCTTCCTCCGTTCGCCGCTCGTCTAGTTCGATAATTGGATATTCGTGGCAAGTCTGAAATTGGCGGCCCTCGTAATATTCGAATGAATCAGCGCCCGCGCGTTTGAACGGGCTCTTCCCAGTGATCCTCCCGATGTAGTCTCTCTTTTTCATTTTCAATTTTTGTTAACTTTGTCGCGTTCGTTATCACGGGTTACGACTCATTGATTAGTTTGTTCGTGTCCTTTCTGTTCACTCTGTATTATTTATGATTTGTCCCTTATTTTGTTTCAGCTATTTATTACTAATTACTCACTAGTTCTTTATTACTCATGCTGACGTAAATATTTCTTCCGGAATCGGTATGAAAAAGTAGCTTTCTGACGCCTGTTTCCGGTCGGTGAGGTAGCACTTTATAGAGCTCATCTCAGAACCGCCGTATAAAGTCTTTCTACGGCAGTTTCAAATGACGCATGAGCAGTAATCCTAGCCTACATATACTTATGATTTTTGTGCTTTTTCATACAAATCCCGAAAAAAATAATGTATGTGGCATGCTCGTAAACTGTTCTTGGGCTCAAATGATCTTTTAGTACTCGCCTTTGGTTCGTACTGAGAATATCATCCTTGCCTTGAAAACAGCTCGTTTTCAAGCATGCTTTAAGGTTTGCATTTTCTGTGATCTTACCCATGCATTATGTTATTTTTTTTCCCCTATTTATATGTCATCTTTTTCTGTCTTATTCTTTCGCATCTCTTTGTCCTTATTCTATTTATTTATTTTGCTTATTTTAGGCTTAATCTGGTGATTTATTTTTATTTGTTCTACTGTCCTTTCATTCTGCATTTTATTTCTATCTGTCTACTCATGGCTATGGCATAATAAACGTATTAACTATCTATCTATCTATCTACTTGGAAAACCCGATTTTTCCCGATAAACAGAAGGCCGCCGAATAAGCTCATGTAGTACGTTATGCCCCGTATAATTGTCATGTTCAATTTTTGGTCTGCAAATTTGAAGTTTCAATGTTTAAATGCACTACAAGGTCCCGCTCAGTCGTATACTATAGTTCAGGAATGATATGCAACAGAAACAGGTGTGGGGTACTTCATGCATTATAATGGTACTGAAATATGTTGGTTGAAACGTTGGAATGAATTTCATAATCCTTTTTTCTGGATACAGCATAATTGTCCGACATATTTCAGCCAACAGTGTGCACCCAGTTGAAAGAGGAGATTTTTCTCCGTTGTACAATGATTGCAGAGGACATTCCCAAGGACATTCCCAGGAAATTCAACTACCACAGCCAGGATTTCCGGAGCTGTGGTCCGACTGTGTGTTCTGGTGAAAGATATTATTAGAGTCATGAAGATAACGGCAAAAATATTGTAAATTTAAAAAATTACAGCCGAGTTCCGAAATGGTTTCGCCAGCCAAAAACTCAAGAACATCATACTCTTTTTCAGCGACAGATTATAAACATCATTTTGTTACACAAATATTACAAAATAATACGTGAAATCAGGCATCGAAGCCGAGCGTTCCCTTAGTTAATTTTCATACTTCGAATTATGTTCCTTAAATGCTAATCAATGGAAATGAACGAAAGACCAACAGGATCATTCGTTGCCTTTGACAAAACAGCATATTGTCGACGGGAAATATTGCTGAAGGAAGTTAGCTCGTATGATGATACGAACTCGGCGGGCATGGATTGTTCTGACAATCATTATCAATTGCTGAAATGTGAGGTAAGAAAGTAATTAGTGCGTTTTCGAATGTAGAATATACTTTCGCTTCGATGTGTATCTATAGTAGGGTGGTCCTTATTTGGGGTGTTGACGAATTTCGACAAGTGCGCCCCCTAGACACGTTCGAAATAAATTTAAAAAAAATGCGTGCAAAAACGGAGTGCTGTAGTCCAATTAGAAGACGTGCCTCTAAGCTCGTTTTGTTCCTCATTTGAATAACATGGGATTTTCAGACTACTTCAGTCACTATGTTTTTGAGTTGTCCCCGAGCACGCAAAAAATTCTTTTTCACATAAATCTGTTGTTCATGGGTACAACTATGCGTATATTTTTCCACAAGTTATTAAATGTTAATTAATACATGTATTAATATATTAATTAAATGTGGTAAAACATTTAATATACGCGTAGTTGTACCCATTAACAACAGATTTATGTGAAAAAAGAATTTTTTGCGTGCTCGGGGACAACTCAAAAACATAATGACTGAAGTAGTCTGAAAATCCCATGTTATTCAAATGAGAAACAAAACGAGCTTAGAGGCACGTCTTCTAATTGGACTACAGCGCTCCGTTTTTGCACACATTTTTTTTAAATTTATTTCGAACGTGTCTAGGGGGCGCACTTGTCGAAATTCGTCAACACCCCAAATAAGGACCACCCTAATCTATAGTCTATACTGTAAGTCGAACAGAAGAATGCGCTAATTTGATGCAATTTCATGCTTCTCCTTCTACCACCGCTGTTGTATTGGTAAAGAAAACATAATTAAATTAGGGCGCAGTGACATCCCACGGGCGTACTAAGAACTAATTTAGTGTAATATGCCGCTCCCAGCCGTTGATAATCGCTAATTACCACAAATTTATAGAGTACGTACAACTACAGACTACATCGTTGTCGAAAACAAAGATGTTTTGGGATGGTCGTGTTCGGAATTCCTCACAGAATCTGGCTCAGGCAGCCGATTTTGCATTTTCGATGCATAGACTTTGCTATAAGTCGAAATAAGTGGCACGCCCACACTTTGCGACAGGAAAGAAACAAAACCCATTTTATTTCATTCTAGGTTCGAACTCGATCTCATTCCTCCTCAAACATCGGCTGCCAAAAGGGCAATCCGATTGATACCCTGAGTCATGCTCTAATATTTTACTTATTTACCTATATCGGCGAAGTGCCGATGTAGTCTCTTTTCTCGGGGTGTTTGGAAATTAATCCACGGGCCTACTTTGAGTTTATTAGAATTATGGAAGGTGGTTCAATTAATTAGTATATTTAGGGCATTCCACGCCAAATCGGACAGTTTGAAAAACTTTTTTTTTGATTTCCTCAATTTTTTGGTATTTGTTAGTACCCCTCAAAAGAGGCCACCTGCTAAATTTTGAGATTTTTTCAATCGCCCGTTCGAAAATGCTCTTTTTTTGGTTTTTTGCTCATAACTTTCTTAATAATGGTCGAAATTCAACTTTTTTTTCAAAAATTTTGTTTTCAGATGGCCTTCACGGAAAAAAATACAGAAAAATTTTTCAACGAGTTTTTGATGAAGATTTTTGAATTTTGAGTTTTCAATCGTGTTTTTGAAACTGTATGTACCCTTCGATTTTTTTGCATTTTTTCTTCTGGCAAACTTCGATCCATTTCACGAATTTTAAGCCCAAGCTGATCATGGGATTCTAACAATTACTATTTTTTTTCGAATTTTGGAAATTTAGAAATTTAGTTTTTGCTAGTTGTCATTCTTCAAATTACTTTTCTTCATTGTGTACTTCGATTAAATTTGACTCAAAACAAAGTAACTTTGAATTGACTTGATTTTATTATCTCAGGATTTTATTTGAAGGAGAATTTATTTAGAAGCTAATTAAATGAATAAGTGAATTTTTTAAAAGACAAAACATGAATTTACTGATTCTACTGCATCAGCTGTGCTTGTGAGAAATGGGAAGAAGGACAGGTAGTACTGCCGAGACAATACCACTAGCTATCCCCCACTTCTTAAGCGAAGCTGTGTAATTAAAAATGCAATAGATATACCAAGATGGTCGGACAGGCGGAGAGGTCGGAACAACCCCGCTAGCATCTCACGCACCGTTGCCACTACTTGAACTCCAAGGCTCGGTAGATGTCGCCTCGAAATTCTGTATATATCTGTGTATGGAGCGCGAGATTTGAAATTCAAAATTCATACAGGTATATGATGCATTCGTGAATAAAATGAACCATAAAGGATTGTCAAAATCTGAATTAAAACATATGAGTCATATGACATATTATACAGTGCGATTCTGTGGAAAGTTGGGAGCCGTGTGGGTAGGCAACCGGCGTATTCACCGAAACGGCAACGCTGTCGTAGGGACAGTCGAACGTCTGCATCTACAGATGACATAGCGGCAGCTTTCACGTCGTTTGGTCAGAATCAAGTGACAGAATGACATATTTGAGGTTGATCGTAATATAACCAGTAAGGCAGCGGGAATAGATATTCATTCGTGAAGAAGTGGTAACGAATTAGCGAATTGATTGCAGATGTCGATTTCTGTTTATTTGCAACGTTATTTGGGTCTAAACAACCGTCGGGGTGAAATTTACGAATCATTCTAATAAAGGTAACCAACAAATGTCAAACGATAATAATTCGTAATAAAGTCGTGATAAAGTTACGAATTGATCGCAGATTCTGAGTTATGTTTATTTGCGAAATTATTTACAAGCTAGCAGTTCCTCGATGATGGACTGACTCGTCGCATCACTTCGACAACTACGGTCAGGAACACAGCGATGTAAATTCGATACAACGAGCAATCTACGAGGCATCTCTGACGTAGCAGCAAACCCCAAATTTTTTCACCTCCTAATAATTTGAATGCACAGTTTTACGGAAATACTGCGCATAGTTCCAGGAAACGGTCAGAAGCTTATCTCGAAAGTTGCTCAAGAAGTCGGCATGTCGTCGGCACAACGCATTTAGTTTAATGTTATTGTACTACGTTTAATGAATAAAAAATGTTATTACATGATAGAAACTCATTGTAATGTAATCATTTTTACAAATATGTGACGCTTTATTCCACTCAGCTATCAAAGGCACAATTACGTTTATTTACTGAACAATACTTTCAATTAATTCATTCCTCGCTGAGACTTCTACAAGATTATCGGTATAGTAGGCAAACAGGTGATCTTTGATTCGTAAATTTCACCTCGAGGGTTGTTTGGACCCAATTAAGGGGGTATATACACCTTTAAATGGGTTGAATTTCTGAAAAACAATTTTTTTTTTTCTGCAACTTGAAGACTCTGAACAAATTGAAAAAAATCATCATGTTTGAGGAGGGTTTGACCCTTATTATCCATATTTTACATCATGTATTACTTTCAGTCTAATAGTGGTTGAGCTGAAGACAAGAAAAGACAAAATCACTTGGTTGTCGTAAAGAATCAGAACCAGAGTTGGACCGATCTTTGAATTTTTGGTCCTCAATTGTTCATAAGACATGCCTCTATCAGATGAACATAGAACTTTTTGATATTGCAAGAATTACTTGAGTTATTGAATTTTTTCGATTTTTTTTTTTTGATTTTTACAAAATTTTGGCTCATTTTTCTATTATCTCAACTAAAAATGGGTTCATCAAAAAGTTCTATGTTCATCTGATAGAGGCATCTCTCATGAATGATTCAAGACCAAAAAATCAGAGATCGGTCCATCGGTTGATTTTATTCTTTACGACAACCGGTCAAAATAGTGATTGTTCAGAAATTAACTTTTAAACTTTATCACTACGTTGATGGTTCTGGATGCCAATAAACTACTATTCTACTTCTCTATGATCTATTGAGTGAGTTAATAATGCAAAACAGTTTTCCATCCTTCTTTTTGATCCAGGCGTTGGACCGACGCAGGTAAAGTTAAAAGCTTGTTTTGCTACGTCGCCTAACGCCTAAGTCGTGCGCCGCCTTATTTCTATAAACCACCTGGTTCATAACTGCTACCTTCCACCTCGATGGCCTCCTCCTGTGGGCTTGTCCGTAGTTGCCTCAGAGCAACACGAGCTTCCTTGGTCCTCTGCTCCGCTCGCCTATCGACAACTTCGATTCGGGCTTAGCCCTGTAGTTTCGCTGCAGCGACAGCGTAGCGTCTTGGCTCTACTGAAAGTTTTTGCATGATTCTCAACATACCTCGTTGACTTTGGGAGTTGATCGCTGCAATGTTGGCTTCAACTGGAAGGACGTCACGACCTGAAAATAAAGTCTTAGGACTCGCTCGTAGGCTGTGTCTTACCTCCGACACAGCGCTTTAGTAATCCCTTGTCGCTGAAGTCAACGGAGACTGGTCTGACCTCATTCATCTCAATTTCTAGGAGATTAGCCCGGTGTTTGAATGTCTCAACTGTTTGAACTGCAATTGCCTGTTGATACTTACACTAAGAGTCTCGACCCTCCGGGTAGAGATGGTGCTGCGGCTTATCGTCTGTCGAAGACTTGTGGTACCATATAGCCCATATAGCTGTTTTTATACCTTGAACTAATTTGGGGTTGTTCCGTAAGCATTTCAATAGTAAGACAGATAGTTTAAACCTCTAGTGCTCCAAAAATGCAAAAAATACAAAATTGTTTTTTTTTTTAATTTCAAAAAATTTCAAAAAATCGCTGTAACTTCTTCATTTTTACATATTTTCACATGATGATTTTTTTACAGATAGTTTACATCCCTAATGTTCCAAAAATGCAAAAAACACAAGTTCAATTTTTTCAAAATTCAAAGGTGTATATACCCCCTTAATGTTGCAAATAAACAGAAATCGACATCTGCAATCAATTCGCTAATTCGTTACCACTTCTTTACGAATTATTATCGATTCCCGTTGTCTTACTAGTTATATTACGATCAACCTCAAATATGTCACTCTGTATGTTGATTTTGACCCAACGAAGTGACAGCTGTCGCTACGTCATCAGTAGGTGCAGACGTTCGACTGTCCCTACGACAACGTTGCCGTTTCGGTGAAATACGCCGGTTGCCTATCCACACGGCTCCCAACTTTCCACAGAATCTCTCTGTATATTTAATCTTCAATAACTAGGTTTCTCAAACTTTTTACAGTTACAAATGAATAATTCATACCTACGATTGATTAACGCTTTAAACATTTCACTTAATCAACAATGCAATAAATTTATGAAATTTAGAAAAAAAAAACTTGAGGATATATTTTGCTTAATTGCACGATGCGTACAAAAATCAATTTCTGATTCTCATATTTGAATTGCAATATAATAACGATATACAAATAACAAGCCCTTATGCATTACTTTTCTTATCGTACATGGAGTCCTTATGTTTACTCAACAAATTTTCAGAGATCGGAATCTCGAAACATTTGTGATTCTTCATTAATGCCTTTGTATGAAGAATGCCGCTCATAGAATCCGTGTCAAGACGATTCCTCAACTTAGTTTTATTAATATTGATTTGCGAGAATATTCTCTCAACACATGCACTCGAATGTGGAAGACATAGCAAATACATGACAAACGATGTAAGGGTATGGAATTTTTTTTCACCGTCTCCACATTCTATTTCGCTGACTTGATTCCAAAATTCGGCTATTTTAGGATATTGAACAATTTTTTTGGACTCACGTACTTCGGTTGGAAAATTGAATTCAGAATTCCGGAGTTCTCTCCATTCTCGATCTAATTTATTCAGTTTCAACTGAGATATTAAATTGGGAAAGTGAGCCGTGAGTTTTGCAATTGAAGGTTCAGTACCTTCAATTACATTTTTTGGGTGAAGCATGGAAAGATTTTTGGATGATTTTTACGGTTTCATCCTGAAAATTGAATCTTTTTGTATCTGAATACAAGCTTCGATATAAAACTGCATGCACCTTTGTCTAAAATCTAACAATGCAGCAGATGATAGGCCATGGTTCCCCTCAGATATTTTTACTGACAATATTGCCCGAAGATACATATCTTGAATCGGAACATAATTACGTGGGTTTTTAAAATCTACTTCAGCTATATTAATTTTCGCAAGGTAGTCATTTTTCACGAAGCAGCTCAGAAATGATTTATAAACTGATGAAACTCGGTCATACAATAAGTGGATAGACGTTTCTTCGGATTGCATAAGCTTGTTCAAGTCATTAAAATAAGGCAAAATGTAGTCCAGGAATTTCAAATACATTTTTACGTAAGGTTCTCTAAGCCGTAATAAAATCATTTCTGCTGCAAGGGACCTTATCTACTAGAACAGCATCAGTAAAGTATAATATTAAAGCTTGATATTGCTCCAGTAGTCTTTTTACGACTTGATGGAGAGACAGCCACCGTGTTTGACTTGGCTGAAGAATCTTGTGCGGCTTTACCTCTACAAATTTTTGGAATTCCTGGAGCAGACTTTTTCGTTTGTAACTATGGCTTAAATAGTTGTACACTAGGGTGGGCCGAAAATCCGCTTCTTTTGAATTTTCATTATTAATACTGAAAATATTGTTCAATATGCATAAAAAAAATCTATGCAAAAGGAAAAAATTTTAGGTCGATATCTTAGGCTCGCCAAATCCCGTTAAAGTTAGAAGTTATTTTTAAAAAAATGTCCAACTTATTTTGATCGGAAATTTAATTCTCTACAAAAAAAGTCCTGTAATAAAATTACGTAAAGTTAATAGTTACTGAGATAATTGCAATTTTGTTCTGAAAAATGAAATTTTTCAAGATATTATCACATTTTCAGGGTAAAAAATGAATTATATAAATTTCATGGAAAATTGAATGGAAAAAAAAAAAATTAAAAAAAAAAATTAAATTAATTAAATTAAAAAAATAAAATAATTTTTTTTTAATTTTAATTTTTCAATTTTAATTTTTTTAATTCAATTTCCCGTGAAATTTATATGATAAAATTCATTTTTTACCCTGAAAATGTGATAATATTGTGACAGGAAAAATAATATTCCCTCGACATTAACGCTCGACTGACTACTCGAGCGTACCGAAGTTGTGTCGTCATTGTGTTGTCCTAAATTATAATGTCCTTAGTCTTAGGTGTTATATTAATTTATTAATTTATCTAATTTATTAATTATATGAAAAGTCTGTCGGGTTGGCTAAATCCCACTTCATATTATCAATTGCGACCACTCGACAAAGAAAGAACAGTAGTTGGCTCTAGAAAGAGACAAAGCTAATTCGAGGGTTGACACGTCAGCGCGAATACATCGATTTTCGGTAACTATAGATCTAGCGACGATAGACTGGGGAGCGGAATAGATCCTCAGTCAATTGTCGAAAAGGATTATCACTTCGGTTAGAGACTTCGGTCAGAGACTTCGGTCAGAGACTTCGGTCAAATAAAGACTTCGTGTGAATATCTTGCTATTTAGCGAAGTCAACCCTCGAGGAGTCTCGTCGTATATCAAATCTCGTCAATTTATTACATTGTGTTATATATTGTTAAAATTATCGTCAATTAGTAAATTAAGTGTTAAACAAACATTGTGAATCGTCAGAGTATTACAAGGGATTATATTACATATCCCTGTTGAAAGTAACTTATAAAAACTTGTATAATCTTATAAAATTTGGAAAGGTTTTATCAGAGAAAAATATTACCCATTAAAATTTGTATCAGATTTTAATTGAATTTTATCCGCACTGAAAATAGTTATTGGTTTTGAGGAGATTTTTCTTGTGTAAAAAATTCGAACTTTTCGTCGCTTAAATTGTTCGAGAATCTACAAGGAAAAACAATTAAAATTAAAAAATTAATTTGTAAGGTTTATTACTTCGAATATTGATTATTGCTTGTTTTAATATTGATTATTATATTAATCGTTCATTCTCTTATTTTTGCTACTTTTACAGAGTTATCAGTATTTACCAATAAAAATGTAATTGGTATTATCGAGTTTCTTATTCTTTTTCTTGAGAAATTTACTTATCAGAATACATCAGCAATTCACGATAAAAATCTCATGGTATTTGAAATGCCTTATCTAGAATGATTCTTTATTTGAATCTGTAGGTAAATACAACAAAAAATTTAACTTGTCCTTATCGGAAATTACACGAGAAATAAATTAAACGTGCAAGTCGTTTTCTAAAGAAATTGCTGGTGCAAAAAACTGATAAGTATTATTGATTCAATAAGATTTTACAAGAACAAAGAATTCTTTTATAAACATATAAAAATCATCAACGTTAAATGTGAAAGAAAGCTTTCTTATCGAAAAAGGCAAAACTTTTCCTAAAAGATAACAAGAGTTGTGAATCTAACAGCGAACATCAGGTTTCTTTTTCACTTTATTAAAATTAAAATTTAGTATAAAAAATAAGATCAATAATACAACATAATCTAAAAACAAACTATAAAAGCGATAATAAAGTGAAAACTAATAAGCGTGAATTAACGTAAATATAAAGACATATTTATGAAAAAAAATTTAGTAACAACGGTGAGAATTTTTCATTGAATGTATTAATTGAATTAATTTAATCGGTTTTTTTTTACTGTCTAAACCTAAGTCTTTCTACAAGAACAAGTAAGAATCAGTTCCTGAAATAAATGTAAAGGAATGTTGGTAAATTGCATATTGTTCTGAGAAATTTTTACTGAATCACTTAACTATCTTCACTGAAATAACACTGTCACTAAAATAGTAAAAATTTGCAACTGCTTTTCCACGGTTACTCGTCAACTTACGTATAATATACCATAATACATCTGACATTTCTGATAAATCTATCGGTAATTTACGTATAATTAATTAGATTTATCAAGATTTTTCTCGTGCGAATACTGTTCGGAAACGGCGGAGTGTCTCTATCGCGCGCAATGCGGTCTCTATGCTGACGAGCACGTGTGATCGACGGTTTAGGCGACGGTGTGAGATCAGCGAAAATAGCGTTTATTCAGTCTTCCATCGTATCCTGACAGATAAGGATGTTGCTCTATGTTAAATACTGTGACGGAGAGTTCAATTTTGATACGATAGAAAGTTCGCAAGTGCCTAATTATTCATCATCTTGCATAAAAATAAAAAGAGTGAAGGTTCTTGTTGGAGATAAGTTAAGAGAAGCCCAAGTTATCTTTGAAGCAGGTACAGTAAAGTAATGGATTTTTGTGTAAAATATATAAGAACGTGGTAATGATTTTGTATAAATAATATATAAGAACGTGGTAATGATTTTGTATAAAAATCGTTACTTTTTCCAGAAAATAGACAGTAACTGGAAAAAAAAAAACAACTGCACATCGAGTAACATATACACCATTGAATTACTTGGAATCGGCCGCATCAAAGTTAGATCAAAAGAATCCGGCCGAAAAAGCGGAACGTTTGTACGAAAAAGAACAGCGGAAAAAAAAAAAAACACAAGAACTGCTGTTAGAAAAATTGAAAACTAAGATGGCGAAAGTAGAAAAATCTGTGAGTAACATTGACATTTTGTATATTATATTTCTTTTATGTTCCACTCAAATAATTGAATTTCACCCATTTTTTGTTTAACCATTCCGCCTTTGATATTAAAGTAATGACTGATGAAGATTTCCGATAAACTTATGAGTAATTACCTCAAATTTTATCAGAATTCGAGATAAATTTATAGGATTTTATAAGAATGAAAAAAAAGCTATATGAGATCTACTTGAACGCTTTTGTTCCTTAGATATATCATGGAGAGAATTCTTCTTGGAGAAATTCCCATACTTGTTGGTCCAGACTCAGGTAATACTAGACATTGCACGAAATTTGATACAGAGTATAGGAAAAGGTCTCAACGAGTATTGAAAACAGTAATATTTTTATTGGTATGTCAACAATTTTTCTTCTACCTTTTTATATACTTTCTATCAAATTTCGTGCAATGTCTAGTACATATATACCTGTAAATTACGGGTTACGTGAAAAAAAAAGACAAATATAATCTTGTTTCAACATTTCTGCAAAGTCTAGATACAGTATACACTAATGTAAACAATAAATTAATTTTGTTTGAAAATACCGCTAAAAAGATTGAGTATTTCAAATTACGGTTATTTCAGAAAAAACCTTTCAACTCCTATCAAACTTTGTAATCATAAGGCAATGCAAAATCCCATAAAATCTTGTAGGTGAATAATTTCCATAAAAAAAATAGAAGTAAGTATAATTTGCAAACTATAATTGATACTTATAAGTTCTTGTAAAAACAAAGTAGTCATAAACAATCTAGTAAAATATCATCCAGAAAATAATTTTACTGGAATTTATTATACCGTGTCTGATAGAATCTTGTATATACTTATTGGTGTATCTGCAACTAGTTCTTTGAATTATTTACTGAACTTTCCGAAAATTTTATAAGATTATACAAGGATTATATGGTGCACATTCCCACTTCATCATAATTCAAATTTTTTTTTATCAGATTGTACTAGACGTTTTCAACAGGGATTACCATTCATCGTCAACTTGTCGTGGAGAGCATTGATAGAAGCTGTATTTGCTTCTACAGCTGCGCTAAAACGTACGCTGAGACGTTTAATCTCTCCTAGTATAAAGAGAGTATCTGTAAAATTTGTATCACATTTTTATACATCATATTTCTCACCGTCGTCGACTATGTGCTATTGCACATAGTCGCAATGAATTCATAGTTGAGTAAATTTTTTGAAATTAGATGATACATGGATAGAGAAATGAACGATAAATTTAAAGATAAAACAAACCTGGCGACAAATTATTGTTCGTCAACTTATTGGCAGTACCGAGCTGTGCACGCGATTTGCATTCTTTTGTTTTTGCATCATCTGCGTGAGCAGAGTTTTCCACGTACGCCGCAGGCTTGTGATTATTATTAGTGTCATGAGCTAAAAAATATATTATGAAACTAAATTAGAAACGTGGTTCGGGGGGGGGGGGGGGGGGGGGGGGGGGTCCTGTGTTACCTCTGAGGTATGCGACTTATTGATGCTGCAAAGTTAATAATTTCTTGGTACTATTCAAACTTTTTTCACCTTATTAGCAAGTTTATTTTTTTATATTGTCTAATTGATATAAATCGGTCAAATTATAGCCATGAAACGTTTCAATTAATTCCTACCTGATGATGCTACAATTTCTTTTGGCAGTACGTTCTCTTCATCCGATGAAGACGTGTCTGATACTGACTTACGAGTCTCTTTATTTGCCCATTTAGATACGGGTTTTCCTCGAAGTTGCTTCTTTTTTTTGCCCCAAATTTTTGGCACAACTGGCTCTGAATCGTTCGATAATTCCGAAGAATTAGGTCGAACAGCCGCATCTCGATCTAGAACATGAATAAATAAATAAATGTATAAGCTCAATATAATAAGTTTACTAAATAACATGATAATAAAATGTAAAATTAATACAAAATAATCTTGATAATAATATAACATATCTGAACATTCTACCAGAATTCGAATCCCAGTTATCGTTTAACTCTTCAACTTCTGCGATGTCAAAGAGTTCTTTGGCCGATTTTTTCATTATTTTATCGGTGGTCTTTTGCGATCTAGTGGACGGGTCTATGTCGGAGTCCGTCGTGTAGGCGTACGCCGATGTTTTTAGTTTCTCGATACGCACGAGAGCATTTTCGTATGTATCTATAATATAAGAGAAATAATTTTCCAAATCATTATTGAATTCCGTAACGTATACAGGGTCACCCAAGACCCCCGGACCGGAACGAATAGGTGAATTCCTCGTTGGATTTTGAGACGAAATTTCCTTTTCGAAAACTTCGTCCGATCAACGGTGTCCAAGTTATTAAAGATTAAGAGTAGCCAATCAGCGCCTCGCTTTAGGTCCGTGCCAGTGCCGGGTCAATGGTGAACGGCGGGCAGGGCCCGTGGTTTATTTTACATTTGGCTACTTTCTTCTTCACTTTACGATCGACGCGTATTATTATTATTATTATTATTAATATTATTATTATTATTATTATTATTATTATTATTATTATTATTATTATTTTTTTTTTTTTTTTTTTCTACCGGACCGTAGTTCTACGTGTCCAGGTTGACCGGACCGTAGTTTTCGGTGTCCAGGTCGACTGCACCGTAGTTTTCGATGTCCAGGTCGACCACACCGTACAAATTCATAAATTTTCAATCCCATGGTCAATTTCGCTCGTGCGTACGCGGAAAAAAAAACATAATAATAATAATTTAATTAATATATTAATACATGTATTAATTAACATTTAATAACTTGTGGAAAAATATACGCATAGTTGTACCCATGAACAACAGATTTATGTGAAAAAAGAATTTTTTGCGTGCTCGGGGACAACTCAAAAACATAATGACTGAAGTAGTCTGAAAATCTCATGTTATTCAAATGAGAAACAAAACGAGCTTAGAGGCACGTCTTCTAATTGGACTACAGCGCTCCGTTTTTGCACACATTTTTTTAAATTTATTTCGAACGTGTCTAGGGGGCGCACTTGTCGAAATTCGTCAACACCCCAAATAAGGACCACCCTAATGTCACAGTATTATTTGTAACGGCATTATGTAATTGAAATACCTAAAAAATCCAGTACGTCTTTAATTATAATTTTTGTCAAATCTAATTCCTGATTTTAACAAATACTGTTTTTACACAAATATAACGTCATTGTATTCATCAACAGATGACAAAAACATGCATGTAATAAACTTCGATGAAAGTCAGAAACAAGAAAAAATGACGGGATTCGAACCCGGGGTGTAAAATCTCCAAACCGCGCCGTTGTCCGCTGCGCTACCGCCTCGCTTGAACAGTTGCTGCGTTCGCAGGCTATTGAAGCGCGTCGAAAACTTCAATCGCCATTTTCTCGAAAACGGTCGAGTGTCTACGGATAAGCCGAAATACGTGTCCGCTTATTTTGATCTCTCTTTCACCTTGTGAAGTTACGGAAAAATCGGAGGGTTACACTTCATGTGTTCCCCTCGTAAGATGTGATAAGAACAAAAGATTATTAATATCAACAATAAAACCGCACGGACTAGCAAGTGCTCAGACCCTAGGACACTGGGTAAAGTCAATCCTACAAAAATCTGGAATTGACACTAGTCAGTTTTCTGCATATAGCACCAGACATGCAGCGGTATCAACGGCATACAAAAATGGCATAAGCGTGGATACAATACGAAGAACAGCAGGCTGGTCAAAGAATTCTCAGACCTTCGCAAAATTCTATAATAGACCCATTCAGTCATCTGAAATGTTTGCACATGCTATTCTGAAGAAATAAATCAGTACAATCGAGCAAGGTTGTCATCTCTCTCTAAACATCTACATGTAAATTATCATCGAGAACGAGATTCGTAACATAATTGCACGATCAAACGAGCCCGGGCGAACAAACGGGCGAAGTTCGATCGGGATTATATGAAGAGTCTCGTTCGAAGATGATCCTTCTCCCATCCCATAAAGTATTACAGTTAGCACCCAACCCAGGATCATCAAACCAAAAAAGATAAGAATGACAACAATACTTCTACGCTAAACATAATGAAAAACGTGGGACAAAGCCGCGGATACAGACCCACCAGAGGCGCTCGGAGCGCCAAGAGTGGGAAATTTGAATCAAATACTCTAAAAGTTGTGGAGATTTAGGGCAGTAGACACTACTACATGTAAATTATCATCGAGAACGAGACTCTTCATATAATCCCAATCGAACTTCGCCCGCCTTCGGCGGGCTCGTTTGATCGTGCAATAATGTGCTGACTTGCAGACCATTCGCGGGACTCGGACGGTGGCTGTGGCTCTCTAAAGGATGGAATGTGCGTGCCAAATTCAATGGCGAAATTCGGGTGGCGGCTTTCGACCATTTTTAAGATTAAATTTTGTAAAATAAAATAAAATTTATGTTTTTTTTTCTTCAATCGCTTCGCACCGCGTCCCTGAGCCGAATATCGACTTTTATCATTCTTGTAAAAGTGTTTTTTTCGGTCGAAATATGAAGGTCACGTGGTCAGAATTAGGGGCCACAGATATCGTAATGCTGCCTAGTTTGGCATATTACGGAGAGCCTAATGCCCGGAGCGTTTCCTAACCAGTAAATATAATGCCGAGAACAAGAAGCTGCTGATAAGGTTAACCTGTGCAGTGATTTAAACTGTTTGTTGAATAACTGCAACGAACCAGTAATAACCTTATTAGATATAAAATTATAACGATGACACGTAGTAAAAAAAACGCGGTCATAATATTTTGTAAAGTCATTCTGATTCTCATACTCGACAATTTATTATCAACTCGTCTCATCTCACTACTCGTATATTACTCGGGGTGGATTCTTATTCTCAAACCAGACTTTAAGGTAAAACGCTACCGTGTGTCAAAAAAGAGGGATTTTGATAAAAATTGGTAGATACGTTCGACACTGAGTAAAATGTTTACTCGCAAAATTTCAACAGGTTTGACCGTACCGTTTCTGAGAAAATTGAATTCGTTTTTTACATTGGATCTTACGGGAAAGGGTAAAAAACCGCAAAAAAAAAAAAAAACATTGAACGGTTGAAAACTAAAACTATGTTTAATATTTTGAAATATGCAACGAGAAACATTTTTTGTCACCAAAATCAGGAATATTATGTTTGGAATAGTTATTAACGGTTATTCTTTTATCAATAAGTACGGAATTATCATCTTGGATGTAAATTGAAAACCTGAAAATTTATTCACGTGCAGTTGGTAAAACGAAAGGCTTTCCATGTTGAAGCATAGGAGTACCCCTCTCTCCCCCTGCCCCGCAAAAGAGGTAGCGTTCCACCTCAAGGTACCTTAATCAATTCAATTTTCTCAGAAACGGTACGGTCGAACCCATTGAAATTTCGCGAGTAAACATTTTATTCAGTGTCGAACGTATCTACCAATTTTTATCAAAATCCCTCTTTTTTGACATACGGTAGCGTTCTACCTTGAGCTTGAGACGCAGATCTTAATAACCGATACAGGGGGTGGATTCTCATTTTCAAACCGTACTTTAAGCTTTGGACCCAAATATTGTTAATGGATACAGGGAGTGGATTTTTATTCTCAAACCAGACTTTAAGCTTGAGACGCAGATCTTGATAATCGATACAGGGGGTAGATTCTTATTTTCTGACCAGACTTCAAGCTTGTGACGCAGCTTCTTGTTCCCTTAGAGGTCCCGGGTAACAATTTAACGTGGCAGCCATACGGCCGCTATATAGCCAACCCATCTAACCAATGTGGCTGCCATGTCAGCCGTTGTGGGTTTTATCATGGCTAGTACCTGGCAACGACGACCAAACTATGTCACTCCTTGATGGCAGCTAGGTGGCTAAACAGCATAGTTTATCTATGGTTTCGACCTGGCAGCGACATGGCGGCACTTTCTTGCTGCCATGTCGATGCCAACTAGCTGCTGGGTGACAATTTAATGTGGCAGCCATACGGCCGCTATGCAGCCAACCCACCTAACCAATGTGGCAGCCATACGGCCGCTATGTAGCCAACTCACTTAACCAATGTGGCCGCCAAGTCAAAAAAAAATTTTTTCTTCAAATTTTTTTTCTTCAAAATTTTTTTTTTCTTCAAATTTTTTTTTCAGAATTTCCTCAGAATGTCTGTTACGTCCGGGTGTCACCACCCGTACGCTCTCCCCTCGCTTACCTCTATCCCCCTGTTCCTCTACATCTCTACTCTGTCTATCTACCTGTTACCCGATCGTCCGCATCCTGTCCTAACGTCCCGACAAGATACTCGCTGCACACGGCACTGCCAAATGCAGCGAGTCAGCTATAATCCTTCTATCTTATTCCCATAGCCACTGTCTACCTTTCCCTCTAGCTTCACTCCATTACTAACCTCCATACAGGAGACAACGCCAACCATTATAACTCTACTACTAGAAATAAAGATTTAAGTTTGATTATAATTACTATTACTATCGTTCACCCTCATACTCCTCAGGTATATCTTTATATATTGAACAGGGGACCTAACCCAATTAATAGACATAACATGTCCATGAATTTGTTCGAAATAGGACAAAAGTAAACTGATTTGATTGTTGAAAGCCACAACGAGTAACAACCCGCTTAGGGGGGCCGACTTGCCCCACCCTCCCCTACTTTTGAATTGGGCAGATGAAAACTTATTGTTTCCATTTCACCTAAAGTACACAGTTTTAATTCCAAAAGACTGTTGCGAGATATCTTGCTCATAATAGGTTCAGATATATATAATTGTGTTTGGCTGGCAACGGGTAGGTGTAGCCAACCCAGCGTTACTTTACTTGCGAGCGTTGCCGTTCATCTACCGGCATGATAGGGTACTAAGCAGGTGGCTACTCAATGTACAGACCAGGTTAAGGCCAGGCTACTTTAGGACATGGCAATGCCAGGTTGGCCCACATAAAAGCCATATAGCATCGCGAGGTGGCGGCCAGGTAGACGCCAGGTCGCGACTTAACATGGCAATGCCGGGTTGGCCCACATAAAAACCATATCGCATCGCGAGGTCGCGGCCAGGTAGACGCCAGTTTACGTCAAGACATGGCAGTGCCAGGTTGGCCCACATAAAAGCCATATGGCATCGCGAGGTGGCGGCCAGGTAGACGCCAGGTCGCGACTTGACATGGCAATGCCAGGTTGGCCCACATAAAAACCATATCGCATCGCAAGGTGGCGGCCAGGAAGACGCCAGGTCGCGACTTGACATGGGATGGATATTAGAAGGCTACATCGGCTATCCACGTAGTTGCCACCTCGATTCAACATTATCAAACTATGTCGGTTAGCCGTGTTATTGCCATGACAGAAACCCATATTGAAGCGACATTGCCGCTACATTGTTATCGAATCTCGACCTTTAATATGGTCTGCCGATACTATTGCCATGCTAATGCCATGTGGCTTTAATGTGGCATGTGGGCTGGCCATGTAGAATGTTACCCGGGGTTATGCGAATGCGGTATGACAGCGGCGGGAGGCTTCGTCGTGGTTTCCTAAGCTCTCCTGTTATTGTTTAACCTTTGGTTTTTCTCCAAAAAAGAATGTAGCCTATCCCAAGCTCTCCTGTCGACTGCTTCGTTGGCCATCGGCACATAAAAAATACCAGAAAAGAGACTCGTTCCCGGAAAAAAAAGTCAGCCACTAGGCACCCATTAATGAACATTACTGTACGTATACGTCGTCAGGGGGCTTATTACGGTTCTCGAATCGAGTGAAAATGACGAAAGTGAGTAGCTCACCCTATTACGATGAATCTCTCTAGATGAAAAACCGAGATTATCCCATAGAGATATAAGAATAGAGTACGTGAGCCATAGGAGCGCCTGCAAGTGAAAGGAAGCACGCAATAGAAAGAGAGAGGAGAACTAGTGCGTCGGATGGTCTTTGTCTACTCACGCATGCGCAGCTGGCGAGTCTCGGCCGCACTCAATCACAGAGATATATCTCTATGGTGTCAGCAACGTTGGACATGCCAGCGCATGCGTGATTAGACAAAGTTAGACAAAGACCATCCGACGCACTAGTTCTCCTCTCTCTTTCTATTGCGTGCTTCCCGTATCGGCTGACTCCCGTACTCTATTCTTATATCTCTATGGATTATCCGCGTGAGTTTACTCAACACGAAATTCTGTGTCGAGAACCGTTGTGCGCATGCTCGTGAGCGTGATTTGCCTGAAAGTTCGGTCGGTTCCATCAAAAAATGAAGATTGCTTGAATTTGTACAATGAATAATTTAGATGATAAGATTTATTTTTAAGATTATTTTCATTATTTATCATTAATTATTATTATTATTATTATTATTTTAAAGATTTTGATGTATATTAATATAGAATCTAATGTGTATTTGTGATACTC
This sequence comes from Rhogogaster chlorosoma, assembly GCA_944452935.1. Classification (NCBI taxonomy): domain Eukaryota; kingdom Metazoa; phylum Arthropoda; class Insecta; order Hymenoptera; family Tenthredinidae; genus Rhogogaster; species Rhogogaster chlorosoma. Next base: position 10,266,846 of record OX101800.1, on the reverse strand, counting down.
GCCAATTTTTTTTTTAAATGCACTATTATACCGCAATCTTTCTCATGGAAAATCTTCATTTTCTTTTAGATACTGCAATAGTATTTTTTTTGTCCTTCTGTGACATTCATTTTCTTAAACAATTACCTACGTTCTCTGAGAAAATGGCGCCAACTTTCGTGAAAATGTGAGATCCCTGTACCGGAAGTGCCTAGTTATCTCACATTTTCACTCAACAGATCCGTGATAGAGTGACCAAACTCACGTGCGATGAAAATGCAAGAAGTGAGTACATTCGACCGAGAACCCTAATAAGCCCCCAGGTCTGGGCACTCTATACCTCTTACCATAGAATGTCGCGTGCCATAACTGATTGTGGGTCCGATTGTAGTTACTTTTTCAATCACAGTCTGGTGCGCTGCGATCGCAGAGGCCAGTATGACAGGCCTGGCATGCGCTATGACAGGCCTCTGAGTAACTAGAGACCTCACCTGGTAGTGGCCTCAGATGCGGCACGGATTTCACATCGAAGTGCCCAGACCTGTATATAAGACCGTGCTCCGAACACAAAGGAGTGGCTGGGGAATTGACAATGCACTCATTGGTAAAAATATAGATTTTTGTCCAATTGTTGGAATAATTTACCGAATGATAGAGACAATATGATAGTTGTCTTTCGCTTACAGTTAACTATTAATTTATTAGTGCCCATTAGTGTCCAAAAACCTCCGAGCTGTGAGAATTCTGATCTAATTGTGACAAGCGAGCGTATATTGATCTCTGCAGTTTTCGTAAAATTAGTTATATTGGAGAGTTTATTATTTGAATACAAATACCATTTATACTATGATCAAGAGACTTGCTGGAGTGGACGTTTGATAAAAACTGTAAGGGGAGCCATTGTGAACCGAAGTTCCGTGGTGCCAGTGGCGTAACTAGACTTTACGGGCCCCCCAATGCGAGAAAAAATTGAAGTCCCCCCCCCCCCCCCCCCCCCCTCAGTATTTTCGTCATTTTTATACTCATCTTGTAAATTAATGTCATCGGAACTTTTTGGTAGTCTTGACTTAAGGGCTACTCTAAATATTCGAGTAGGTATAAACCTACATACTATACTGTGACTTGACATTAGACAAGTCGCACAATTCAATTTGATCAAAAGGTTGATGAATTTAAATTTATTCCAATATGAAATATTGTTAAATTCATATTCAACGTACAAAGTTTTATAGTTAGAGTCGCGTTGGCTCAATTCACGAAACTCTTTTTTCTTATGGATTTGTGGAACTGCTTTTTGTTGAGGGCCCACATCGAAAAATAGTTTAAAAAATTAAAATCATTTTTGTACCTAGCTGGGGTCCCCTTGAGTCAGAGGCCCCTTCGCGACCGCATAGGTTGTATACACGTAATATACGTATCCGATTATTCGCAGATTACAGATTATTCGTGTAATAATTAAAGGACTTGAAATAGACTGGAATGATTTATTAATGGCATGTAGGATCCTCCATCTCCTGAGAATGAACGAAAGGATGGAATTGTTTGAATGATTGGAAGTATGGGAAGTAAATAATCAGGTGGATTGATTTCCTTAAATAATACATAACATTGATTGTTTTTCAAATGAAGCGGTTGTTTAAATGTTTATTTTCTATTTCCTGTCACGGCCAGACAAGAATTGAGCCATTTGCTGGTCAATAAATCTTACATACGTTCTTCATAATATTGTATCAAATTAATGTTTTATTAGGCTGATTATTATGTTATTATTATTATTATATTATATTAATGATTATTAGGTTTTATTATTCCAAAAGATGAAACATCTCGTATTGCAGTGTACACCTCATCTCACATATCCACGTTGGGTATTTGTACCGATTGAATAACCCCGGTGCCCTCGGTGAATTGAATCAATCATTACGCAGCTGCAAAATGAACAATAGGTTACATATTTGAGTAATTAATAGTGACATGATTAATTGATGAGCTAAAGACGCTTCGGTTCAGCGCGAACTTTGAATAGTCAACCGATTGGCATACTCTTTAGCAACGGGACTGCAGTCTCTATTATTTCGAAGAAAATGATTAGAGTAAAGTCAGGTATCATTGATCAGCGGATAGTATCGGACGCTACTACGTGTTTCAGGAATGCAACGTTGAATGAAAAAACTACCTAATAAACATCGAATTGAGATTTGGGAAAAGTCCTGCGAAACTGGTTGGATTTGCCACGATTTTGATCGTAATTAAGCTCATGAAGAGTATCGCAATACATGCTGTAAAGGTTACTAACCCACAATAAATGCAACCGAAGTTCTAAAATCTGAATTCTTTGTTATTGTTTGAATACTATTCGACATTCACCTGCAGGATTTTTTGTCCCATTTTTTACCAGATGCACATTCCACTATCGTGTTGCTGCAGGCGCAGGAACAGTCGTCTTCATACCACTCCATTCCTGACTGAGCTTCACATCGTAATTTTTTCGCCTCCCCATCTTTGCACTGGCAGCTGCAGCTAGCTGGAATCCACTCTTGTAAAGCGTTGCAATCGTATTTTGAGTTCATGCACATGCACCTGGATCAAAATCGATAAAAACAAATATATCGTGTTTCAGCAATCAACTGAGGTGAGATTTTTGATCACGTCCAGCATTCAAAATATACAGTTTGAAGATCGAACATATTGCATATTAGAACTGGTACTCGTCAGGATCTGTCTGAACAGTCCAATACCAGCGCGCTCACTTCAACGAGTTGAGCATGTGCAAATAAATGTAAATGAAGAGTAATGGCAGTACATAAAGAAGATTCGCAGCTGAAACGAATAGTTCTTTAGTATCTTCGAAGAATAATTATCAAAAGCTGTTCTCCTCGAGACATCGCGTAGAAGTACTGATGGTGACGATAACAACTATTGCGTATCATCTAAAATGTACGTAGTAATTTCTCCATACTTGCAGGCCACATGTTCGACAACCTCCACGCTAACGCATTCCTTAGCCGTAGTATTTTCCACTCGATGTAGGTGGACAATCTTATGGATTGGCATCTTCTTTGTTGGCATGGGAGACCAGCGACCCGGGCAGAATCCGTTGCAGCGCTTGGCAGTAACCGTGCGTGGATAAAATTCGTATCCTGACTCGGGCATTAAGACCACGTGCCTTTCGCGTGGCTTTAGGATTGCGTTCAAACGATTTTTGCGAATCTCTTTGATTGATTCTTTATCATTGCATTCTGGAAATATATATAGAAGTGAAGTAAATATGGACGCCTTATCAAAGGGTTGCATACGGGCTCGCAAACGAACTCATAGAAACCGACCTGTGTCTCGGTTCGGAATTCTAGAGGAATTTCAAAAACCTACCGGGATCCACGTGGGTCATGGGAAATAATGCTTTACGACAGTCTGTAGATGACAAAATATACAGCTGACAATTATAAATCCTTCGTATATATTGATGAGACAGCATATGAATGGAAGGAATATTCAAAGTGAAGTAAATGGAAGCCTTATTAAAGAGTTATGTATAGGCTCGCGCACGATCCTATAGGAACCGAGTGGAGCCTTGGTAGAGAAGTTGAGAGGAAATTCAAAAACCTATACCGTGATCCAGGTGGGTCATAGGACATATCTGGGATCACAATTGGCACATTGGCTCAGGAACTCCATATGGTAGGAGAACCGGCAGTAGAAATCGGTATATGATCATTCCTACAGACCTTTGTCACATGCAACAAATGTTTACAGTAAACCTATAATCGAATGGATAGGTTGCCTCGATTTCCATGGCCGTAAAACGGTTTTAAAGAACAATGTTTTCAATAATTGAAAAAACAGAAACAGGCGAAAAGATTTACAAAAACGTAGTGCACTGCCGTGTAGAGGGTGGTCATTGTTATAAATTGGTACAGTGTTGCCAATTCGCTCGTTGCCGGAACCCCTCGGTTACCGAGTGTAAACTACCCCTATTTTTTCGGAATTCAATATGATTGTTCCTACAGCTAAAATCTGATGGATATGTTCTTTCATACGCTAGCTCAAAGAATACATTCGGTTGCCTCGATCTCGATCCGAAAATGGTGGCAACCCTCAGACAAAGTCGAGCGCGCGAGTGTATTTTCTATATCTTTACGTGAAGGTAGTCGTCCTTTTTTTTCATGCAGGACATTCTCCATTGTACTGAAATTTTGTAGCGTAAATGAAATTTTCACCAACTTCTCGGAAAATTCACTTTTAGTCGTTTTAAAAAAATTGGACGATTTGAAAGCTTTGGCTCTTGACTTGAATTTAAAAAATCATTCATTGGAAGTAAACATATATATCCATACATTAACGGATCTAGTGACACACACTCTGCATTTATTGCATTGTTCCACATAGAGCTGATGAAGATTGTTCTTAGAATTTTTTGTTTTAAAGGTTGATAACACCGCGGAATGGTACTTGAATCCAAAGCATCAATTAAAAAAAAAAAAACGCTCTGACATTTTTTAGATTCATTTATTTTTTCTTTCTTCAGAATTCCATGTCTCCCACTACCGTCACGAATATTGAAAATGACAACATAATAAGTTTGATAGAAGAGTTCACATGCTTAATCTACGGTGTAAGTAATGCGTCAACATTGATGTGGCTCGTTATAACATTTTCTAACATATTTATTAAAAAAAAAAGAGTCAGAAAACACTGTAATCAATAGCTGAAAAAAATATAAATACATATATGCTTACTTCTAATGAATGATTTTTTAAATTTAAGTCAGACGCCAAACCTTTCAAACCTTTCAATTTTTTCAAAACGATTCCAATTGAATTTTTCAAAAAGTTAGTAAAAATTTAACTTATACTTGAAAACTTCCGTACAATGAAAGAATATGTCGTGCATGAAAAAAAGGACGACTATCTTTACGTAAAGATGTAGAAAATACGCGCGCGCGCTCGACTTTGTCTGTGGGTTGCCACCATTTCCGGATCAAGATCGAGGCAACCGAATATATTCTTCGAGCTAACGTATTAAAGAACATAGGTATCCACCAAATTTCAGCTGTAAGAACGATCATATTGAATTTTGAAAAAATGGGGGTAGTTCACACCCGGCAACCGAGGGGTTTCGGCCGTGACCGAACCAGTTTCTTATGACAACCACCCTCTACACGGCAGTGCACTTTTTCTGTGGAGCTCATCGCTTGTGTCTGTTTTTTTAATGATTAAACACATTTTTTCATGAAACAACTTTACGTTCATGGAAATCTAGGCAATTTATCCATTCGGTTATGGAGGTATTGTAAACATTCGTTGTATGTGACAAAGGTCCGTAGGAACGATCATATACCCTTTCTATTGCCGGTTTTCGAATTAATATAAGAATCCAGATGGATTGCTCTGTATGATTACCATGTGAATTTCTGCGAGAGGGATATACGAAGTCAGCTCGAATATCGAATATGTGAATGAAATTCGATTCTCATACAAGCGTAGAGTGGCGACTATATTTGTATACTCACTAACTATTATCGCGCAAAGTGAAAAATTATGGTTGTAGGCTTATCTACAATTAGCTAACGATGTTAGTGACTGCGTTGCATATCTATATTCGGTTGCTGACTGAACATTCTCCAGAAAGATAATTACCAATTAAAGATACTTACCATCAAGTGAAGTAAAATTGTGAGGACCGATTTCCTCATGTTGAAATTCTTGGCAGTGAACCAATATAAAGGCGGATACAAAAGTGTAAAAGGCAAATACGGACATGGTTTCAACTTATTGAAGAAATGAATGTATGCTCCTCAATCAAATAACGACTTCTGCCAACGCGAGTTAAGGACTGAGATATTACATTGAGAGGCTGTGATATATGTAGGACTTCATATATTCCCCCTCGACCGGAATGAACAACGAGACCACAGCTCCGGAAATTTTAGCTACAGTAGGTAACCAATCATCTGCTTCTTTACGATATGTCCTCAACCATTTGATGACGGAGGAACAGTTTCAATATTCAATAACTGCATACTTTCGGAAACAATATGATGATTACCCTTTTTTTTTGCATTAAATCAGCGGTTTCATAAATTGCGATTAATAATAATATATCGACACACATCTTTATTCTTTTTTGCTTTCTTTCTGATGTCATGATTGAACGAGGCAGACATCAGTGAATGATAATGCATACTCAAGCAATTAATCTCACCAAATGAACGCAATTTATCGAGTGCCTTCATGTAACGGCGATAAATGATAAATCGCCAGTGCTGCAGAGAATAACTTTTCTTCACAATTCCCACTGATTATAATTTTGCATACCGTACGTCAGAGTTGGGCGAATTATCATCGAATATTCCATATACATCGAAATCCATTAACCATTGCAATTGTAATTTGTAATTGAACCACAATCCATTGCCCATTACAATTGTAATTTATAATTAAACCAAAATCCATTACACAGCTTAACAAAAAAAAAAATTACTTGTTGCCCTGGATATCTCTGCGGATTTCTATCTTTTCAGGTTCACAGTTTGCGAATGTATTCATGAAAGTACTGAATTTGCTCTGGTTTTTATGATTTTGGCGTATTTTATATTTTTGATAATTTGCACTTCAAGTCGGCTCTTTAGAACATGAATCATTATGAAGCGTTTGTTAGCTTTTCAATTTCCTAAGCGGGGTATGTAAGAGTTGAAAACTCGCGTATTCGATGGGCCTTAAATTCGGACATTGATGAAAGATACAAACTTGATAGAAGTTATGACTAATTCTGAACGTGAAGCGTAGAGAAGTTTTGTGTTGGTGGTAGAAAATTTTATAGGAAACTATAAAGCACCAAATTATAAAGAAATTGTGGAGAAGATGTTGGAAGGCTTCAAAATTTTGGGTGCAAACATGAGCATAAAGTTACACATTCACCACAGTCATCTGGATAGATTTCCTGAGAATCTGGAAAATTATAGTGAGGAACAGGGAGAACGCTTCCACCAGGATCTAAAAGTGATGGAAAAAAGGTATCAGGGTAGATGGGACCGTCACATGATGGCAGATTACTGCTGGTCTTGGAAAAGAAATTGTCCCCAAAAGAATTATAAAAAAGAGCTAATAAGAGGCGTTTTTCTGAAGTTTAACATAAGTTTCATGATTTTTTCTCTTTTTCAACTTCTATGTACATTAAGTGAGTATTAAAACAAAACAATGTGTGATAATTTTCAATGAAAAGTTGATATTCAAGAATATACTTGGGTCATTCCATATCAAATCGACAAATAGTTGGAATCGACCCCCTCCGATTCGGATAAATTTTGGTGGAGAGTTTTGTCTCATCATAAAACGAAGTTCTGCCAAAGGAAAAAAATTTGAAATTTTTTTTTTAAGAGTTATGCCAAATTGAAAATTTCATTGTTTTTCTCGTTTTTCAAGTTTATTTATTTAATATTTCATAACCTACTGTATATTTTGAGAAAAACCGCTGGTGCGTTCAAAGAGGACACTTAGAGGTATGAGAAAAAAAATTTCGGAAAAAAAATTTTGAAAATTACCAAAATTACAAAATTTTGAATTTTTAAAAATCGTAAAAAGTAAACTTCGCAGTGAAATTTTGAGCTCAAAAATTTTTATATTATATCTCTAACATATCCTAAGAAATTCTGAAATTTTCAGGAGGGTGTTTTTTTTTTTTTTTTTTTTTAAATATGAATTTTTGAATTTTGGCGAAATAATTTTTTTCAATTTTTTCAACTTTTTTGTTGACTATAATTATTCTACCACATGATTATTGAAGTTTGAGCTCTAAGATATTTTTCTTATGTTAATGGGATGTAAAAACACAAATATCTCAAAAATTTTATATTATTGATTTAGCTTTAAATTAAAACTTAAATCATGGAAGAAGTGTCACACTCTGCCATCTATATACCTATAAATAAAATCACTATTATCGATTTTCTCGAAATATACAGTAGGTTATGAAATATTAAATAGATAAACTTGAAAAACGAGAAAAACAGTGAAATTTTCAATTTTGCATAACTTTTAAGAAAAAAATTTCAAATTTTTTTCCTTCTTCAGAACTTCGTTTTATGATGAGACAAAACTCTTCATCAAAATTTATCCGAATCGGAGGGGGTCGATTCCAACTATTTGTCGATTTGATATGGAATGACCCACTTGTTGATTCTTTCTGATTTTTACTGACTTTTTAATAAAATATGAAAATTAAAAAAAAAAAAAAAACCAGAGCCAATCTTGCAAAACCATCCGTTGTTTCGTGAATTGTTGGTATAGAGGTATTCGAAACCACTCTTACATGAGTCAGTCCACGTCAAGCGGGACGGATTTGGCCAAAAATTTCCCTCGATGTTTCTGATTCTTTTGTAATTTTTTTTACACATTCTCTGGGTAAAATAAATGAATGAAACATTTTTTTTTTTTTAACTCGAAGGGCTTACAAGTTACAAGGGGTCGAATTTTCGAAAAAAGCACCAAAAACCGGAATCACTGTCTTCTTTAAACGTTAATATCTCCGGTTTTCTTTGTCGTACAGACATCGGCAAAAACTCATTTTAAAGCTCTTGAATTGTACTTTCACGCTATTAATTTTTAATCCACCTAATAAATAATGTTCTATTTGTTATTAACAATTATATTTTTTAAACGTGATTCTCGAGATGATTACATCCTTCGAAAATTCTAAAAAAAAAGAGCGTGTTCCTTGATTCATTCTCTACGAAATCTGTAAGTTTCAAAATGGAACTCCGATGGAAACTATATTTAAAAAGCGATTGATTCGTGCGGGACGTCGCGCGCGGCTGTCTACGCGGGCGCGCCGAGACCGAAGCTTGTTCTCTTCACATGCAAGGAATACAGGGGGGCTGTTATAGGTCTGTATTCATCAAATCCATTAATTCACAGAATTATTTATTCCATTTCATACTGAATATTCTACTCAAAACAATAAAAAAATATTAATACAGAACTAAAACGCTTAATTAAAATCTTCAAACACATCACAATTTCGAAACTAAATCTCCTATAGTCATCAAAAATAAGTGGTAAATATAAAGTACTTTTTGATTCCATCAAATGGAATACGTCACAATATCATCATTCAATTAATTACGTACTAAATTAATCAATTAAAACCTATATTAAAAATTTAAGAACTATATTACATATAAATAAAATCTTAAAGTGAGCCGCAAATTTGAATTTCTACTAATAGTTGATTTACTTGGAAACCAATGCTTCTACTGACTTCTGTGCATTCGAATATCTTTTGGCAACAATTTTTTTTTTTTTCTGAAATTGGTTTTATACAATGGAATATCAATGTTCCACGTACCTACTAACTTCGCTTTCTCAAATCGAGCTTGTAATGCAACAGCTTCTTTTTTATAATCCTCACAGAATGATCCCCACAGAAGTCAGTAGAAGCATTGGTTTCCAAGTGAATCAACTATTAGTAGAAATTCAAATTTGCGGCTCACTTTAAGATTTTATTTATACGTAATATAGTTCTTATAGTATATTGTGTACCAAGGGCGTAAAGTGGGCTTTTTTAGACCGAGTGTGGAGTTTGCAGTACGAGTCGGAGGTGAGCTAGCACGAGTCGAAGACGAGTGCGTTTGTGAGCCAAAGACGAGTACTGCAACCACACAAGGTCAAAAAGCCCACGTAGCCCTTGGTGCACACGATATTTTTTGTAACAGCACGATTTTCGCGTTTTTTCTTCGTTGTTGATAATTTTCTCGAAAATATTGAAAAATAATTTAGCGGGCGTTTTCAGATTTTATTTGCCCGCTTATGCGGTTTAGCGGGCAAAAAAAGGTCACTTTAGGCCCGCTTAATAGGTCAAAAAAACGTGAAAATCGTGCATGTGTTACAAAAAATTTTTAATATAGGTTTGAGTCGATTAATTTAGTACGTAATTAATTGAATGATGATATTGTGACGTATTCCATTTGATGGAATCAAAAAGTACTTTATATTTACCACTTATTTTTGATGACTATAGGAGATTTAGTTTCGAAATTGTGATGTGTTTGAAGATTTTAATTAAGCGTTTTAGTTCTGTATTAATATTTTTTTATTGTTTTGAGTAGAATATTCAGTATGAAATGGAATAAATAATTCTGTGAATTAATGGATTTGATGAATACAGACCTATAACAGCCCCCCTGTATTCCTTGCATGTGAAGAGAACAAGCTTCGGTCTCGGCGCGCCCGCGTAGACAGCCGCGCGCGACGTCCCGCACGAATCAATCGCTTTTTAAATATAGTTTCCATCGGAGTTCCATTTTGAAACTTACAGATTTCGTAGAGATTGAATCAAGGAACACGCTCTTTTTTTTTAGAATTTTCGAAGGATGTAATCATCTCGAAAATCACGTTTAAAAAATATAATTGTTAATAACAAATAGAACATTATTTATTAGGTGGATTAAAAATTAATAGCGTGAAAGTACAATTCAAGAGCTATAAAATGAGTTTTTGCCGATGTCTGTACGACAAAGGAAACCGGAGATATTAACGTTTAAAGAAGACAGCGATTCCGGTTTTTGGTGCTTTTTCCGAAAATTCGACCCCTTGTAACTTGTAAGCCCTTCGAGTTAAAAAAAAAAAAATGTTTCATTCATTTATTTTACCCAGAGAATGTGTAAAAAAAATTACGACGATTTCCAAGAACATGCGGTCAAAAAGGTGTCCCGCTTGACGTGGATTGACTCACATCAAGGGCAACAAAACCATTGTTGACCAGTGTTATCCATTACAATTGTAATTTGTAATTAACCCGAAATCCACTAATCATTACGATGTAAAAATGTAATTAAACCGAGATCCATCAACCATTACAATTTTTAATTGTAATTAAACCGAAATCCATCAACCATTACAATTGTAATTTGTCATTAAGGGGGTATTCTGGTCTAGAAATTTGGAAAAATCGATTTTTTTCGTTTTTCATATTTCCAAAGTTTAGACATTCAAGAATATGCCCTCAAAAGGATTTTGCAGAATTCTAATTATTTACTGAGTTACAGCGGTTTTTGTGGCGCGGTATCTGAACTGGCCCGACCGGAATAAATTGAACAATAGGCGGTAGGCTATTGCATTTTCGAATTTTTCTCCGTTTTTACAACACTCTCATCATTAATTGTGTGTCCTACATGTAAGCAAAATATAAAATAATACAGGAATCACCGATTAAAAATATGTAAGTATACCGTACCATTCTATAAGTAAAACTGCCGGAAACTTGACTCAAAACTTGAAACGCGTTTTTCTCGAAACTGTCTTTTTCAAAACGATACCCACGATTTCTCAGGTTCTACTGGACCGATTTACCTGAAATTTTTAGAGAGTCTTCTTTATAGACTTGTCTACGTCTGGAACTATCCACATCCCCAAATTCCAATTTTTACTATTTTTAAAAAATCGAAGAATGTCCAAAAAAGTGGTGAAAAATTTTTTTTTTCTTTAGGCAGTCGCCATTTTGTGAAAAAAATTTTTTCCAACTTTTCCGTAGTTCCAGACATTGCGACATTATTATAGATTGATAATCTTTGTTATTTTTTGGTTTCAGATTGCTAAGAGAGTTAAGATCGTGGGTATGGTCACGCACCAAATTTTTGAAACTCCCCACTTCATCAGCTGATAACTAACGGAATTTTGAATTTTTTTTACTTTTTAATTTTTTTTCGTATGCTTCTAATGTGAATAAATAATGTATAAAAAAATTGATACTAAAAATATTGCTTGCTTTTTTTTTACAGCACTTCGAAAATTACCTAAAATTCATGTCTCTAGACCAGAATACCCCCTTAAACTGAAATCCATTAACCATTACAATTGTAATTTGTATATTGTTATTTAATTGTTTGCATTGTAACGTGGTATTTTGATAAATCCCAGTTACAAGGGGAAAAACTCGAAAAAGCACAGCGTAGCGTGGACAGGGACTCCAGGAAAAGGAAAACTTAGGGAAAATGGTTAGCTTTAACTAATGCACTTTTTATTTTTGTAAAATCTATGAATCTCGATCACGATGCACCACGAGGTCTCTACCGACGTGGGAACTACCGATGGAAAGTACAGCAAATGCAGCCTAAAGAACCTCTCGTATCGTCGCAGACGGCCCTATCGGCGTGCAAGTCTTCGATTCGCCAAGAAAGCGGCAAGGCCAGCGCCTCCACTAGAGCCGGAAAACGCACTGCTCCAAACGTAACGGACTGACGGCGTACAGGGATGTGCGAGAAGCACGGCAAAAATCCTCCCGTCATCCGGCGAAGCTACCGTCTACATCACCTGCCAGTCTGAGGGTGGCGTATAGGGTCATGCGAAAGCATATTCACAGCCTCCTACCCGAAGAACTGTCGACAACAGGTTTACCGATCATCTGCACTATCTCCGAAACTGTTACCGCGGCCGTGGTTGGTCGAGAAAACCCCCGGATCAGCGTTCCGACCTGAGGGACTTTATCGTAGGCGAGATCCTTGTGATCCAGCGCGAGGCTATTACCCATTCCGTAGGGATTGACGAATCCTGTAAGGCCCTATCGGAATTTATCGAATAGCTCTGGTGAGCGAGATTTCCGGTAGATCCAGCACCAGGGAGTTCTAACGGAAGGCGGGAATAGGAGTGGTCTACAGCAACGGAGGGGTAGGTGTGATTCTCCCGGAATACGTCAGAACACCTGACAACCGTCGAAACTACCGAGAAGTACCGAGAGCCAATTAAAAGTCACTGACACGTCACGTGACCTAATTACTAGAGGGATGATCCGATGCGTAGAAATAAAGGCTATATAAGGAAGACGCACCGGTCACTCAGCCTATTCTTCGCTCCAGTCTACGCTACGCTGTCTACTAGTCCTCGAGTATCGCATATCGTATAATATCGTATCGAGTATTACTTTAAATAGTGTAGTGCAATCATTGAAGTCGATTAAGGTAAGGTCTTGATTCTTTTTGTGAAGACACGAGGTAGTTCGTATAAAAGTCTGGTTTATTGTTTGGATTTTTGAGCTAAGAAGCTCGTCTATGGTTAATTTATCGAACAACCTCGAGTCTGACTGAATTACGTAGATCTTATATTGCTTTTTGGCTATTACCTATCGTATGGCTTTGTAAATTCAGCATTTTTAGTATTGTTAATATTGCTTGTGCATGAAAATAGTATAAAATACCTTTCCTGGAGTACCCTGAGCGAAGTTAGCCGCGAGGGCTAAGGCCTCGCGTTACAGAAACTTTGTTATAGTTTAGTTTTATTATCGTTTGTTATAATTTAGTAATTATCTCTGTTCTATTATCGCTTGAGAAAATTTGGCTATGTAAAATCTAGTATCGAAACTTTCGTTAAGATATCGTAGAATCTGGTTTATTATCTTTCTATCGTTCCTGAAATAATCTGTTATCGCTGAACTAAGTAATTTGCGTATTTTGAATGATCCTGCGGTCCCTATCTTTTGATAGACCTTGAAATATCGTTCATTGTAAGGCTCAGCGTGCCACTAATTAATAATTAGGGAACCTGTATCGTTTCATTATTGAGTATCGTCATCTGATTTCGGCTAAAAGTCGCATACTAGTGTTTGGCTGCGTTATGATAAATAAAATTTGCATTTGGGTACGAAGTATCGCTCTGTGATACCAAGTCTGGAGTCTAGTCAAATTGTTTTATATCGAATCGTCTCTGACACACGCCTCTCACTAATATCGTAAAAGAATTAAATTCTGTCCCGTTATTTAGATCGACTACTGTAATAAACGAAACTAATACCGATTCTGTCATCGATTCTATCGAATCTGTCTAATTTCGAAAAGGAAATAAATCTGATTGATGTGATCTCAAGTAAAATATCGAATATTGTTTTATGTAACTGGTGTACCCTGCCCCTCTATCTAAGGCTTTGGAAAACTGAGCTAGTTGAGTTGTCGCTCGTCGCATCTCGTATGTTTTAGTTATCATATCGTATCGTATCATATGGTAAAAATTTGGTAAGGAAACGACGCGCAAGCGTCTGGCGCCCAACATTAGGTAAGTTTCAGTTAATTAACACGGGAAGCGCCGAATTGTGACGGAGTCAAAGGTTTTCCTCTTCCTAATAGAAAACTGCGTTACAGCATTAATTTTAATTTCAATTTAAATTGAAGTTCAGACAAATTTGGAAAAGAAAAAATCAAATTGAGAACCAGATGGGAAGTACCATGAAGAGTTGACATTTAAAAAAAAAAAGTTTCCTCTTTATTCATGTAGAACACGGTTTCGAAAGTAAAAGGCATGAGATAAAAGAATTCCAAAAATTAGCATAAAAAAATCGAAATTAAAAAAAAAAGTGTTCTTAGCAAAAGTTCCTTATATTTTTATGCAAAACACAGATCTGCAAAAAAAATATAGGTTTCTATTTAAGAAACCAAAGTTGACCTTCAAATGACCTTGATACTTGAACTTTGAAAACAATTCAAGGACACTATCTCATGTCCGCCTCGAAACCATGAAACTAATGTATTCAACATTTTTTCGTATCTCACTTCGTTTGGGAGAAAATTGCCTGGGTCACTATAAATGTCTCACCCTGTATACATATATTATATTGGGGTAAATCTATGAAGAAAAATCTTTTTTTTCTTCTTCGAAACAGGTTCAAAAGTTTCATTTATATTAGGCATAAAAATACGCCTTTTAAAATTTGAGCCCTTAATATTAACATTTAGAGGTTCCGCACTTTTCTATTTTCCATAAAAATAACATAAGAAAATTCTTTTCATCTTTTTCTGATTTTCATAACTACCTGACGATGCGTTCTACAGAAAATCTACGAACATGTTTTTGTATGAAATTGAATGCACTGCAAAAAAAGTCTTTTGGTCTTTTTCGATAAATCTAACCGTTTCAAAGTTTCATTGGCGATTCCGGTCATTTATTGGTAAGACTAACTTCGAAACGGTTCGATTTATCGAAAAAGACCAAGAGACCTTTTTTGTAATGCATTCAATTCTCTAAAAAAATATGTCCGCAGATTTCCTGTACGAGGCATCGCTAGGTAGTTATAAAAATCAGAACAAGATGAAAATAGTTTTCCTGCATTGTTCTTATGGAAAATAGAAAAGTGCGACGCGGAACCTCTAAATGTTAATATTAAGGGCTCAAATTTCAACAGGCGTGTCTTTAGGCCTAAATGAAACTTTTGAACCTGTTTCGAAGAAAAAAAAGATTTTTTTTCTAAATGGTATTTTTTTTTTTAGAATCACCCTAATACATATGGGGCTTTCCATACCAACCCAAACTACCGATGATTTTTGCATCTTCGATTTCGCTGAAATTTGGGCATCCTTTTGTACCCCGCGAGAAAGGTTTTTGTGATTTTTTTCAAATTTTTTCATCCAGCCAACCGGGAGACGAGAATTTTTGAAAATTTCGCGGATTTTTTTTTTAAATAGCCATAACTTGGTGAAAAATTGTCCGATTTGGGACTTTTTTTTCAAATTTCGTGTTTTTGGCTGAATTTTCTGAAAAATGTATGCAAAAAACATTTCATTGTGAATTTGATTGTTTTTTTTTGTATTTCAAAGGTAAAACTTGGATTTTAAGATTGTTTATATTTGGTATGGTTTTTTATTCGAATACAATACTCTACAAAGTAAAAACAATAAATGGAACAAAAAAAAAAAAACTAATTAATTTAAAAATTCAAAAAAATTATAACCCATCATTATCCCATTACGAGACTAGGCTCAAAATTTGTGTTTTGGGGAGTAGTATTTTTGAGAATATTTAAAAAAAATCGAAGGATACAAACAATCTTAAAATCCAAGTTTTACCTTTAACATACAAAAAAAACAATCAAATTAACAATGAAAAGTTTTTTGCATACATTTTTCAGAAAATTCAGTCAAGAACACGAAATTTGAAAAAAAAAGTCCCAGATCGGACAATTTTTCACCAAGTTATGGCTATTTAAAAAAAAAAATCTGCGCAATTTTCAAAAATTTGAGAAAAAATTTGAAAAAAATTGAAAAAAATCACAAAAACCTTTTTCGAGGGGTACAAAAGGATGCCCAAATTCAGCGAAATCGAAGATGCGAAAATCATCGGTAGTTTGGGTTGGTATGGAAAGCCCCATATATTGCAATGAATTCTCAATGTCTGCACTAGCAATAAAAAATTGTAATCAGGATTTTTGTCGACTTTTTATCCCTTCTAAACATTTAACTTGCGAAGCATTCTGCGATGTTCCAAAATTATTATCTGACTCAATATTTCTATTTTATTTTCTGTTGTTTTTTCTTGGTATTTCTAATCCTCTTTTGAAACTAAGATAACTGCAGTAAATTATTGCTTCTCAGGGTGTTACCTCGCATGGAATGAATTCATGACATGTCGCAGAAATTCGCGGGATCTCAGTGTGGTATTTACTCTCTGGAAATTATAGCTACAACAAGACTTGATGAGACGCAGAACTCTCGAGTCCAGAGTAAAAAATTCACTTTTGAAACATCGATGCAGGAAGATTTTGTGGCTTTTTTCGAACTTATATGATTTATTGTATTATATGAGTATGGCTCGCGCGATTAAAATTACTGGGTATATTCCCGCGTCGCGCGTTGGCAATTTTTCTACTGAATCTCCACATACGCCCAAAGATTCAGTAAGTTTGTCAGCAAAATAAAACTAGTGTTTCTTAAAGAAAAAAAATATTTTTTACTTTTTTCAGTGAAAAATCTAGTTTAAAAGGACAATAAAATTGTAACATAAATTCAATTGGCAAGATAATGAAGAACTACAACTTTTACCTCTGATCATCTTTTTTCTGTGAACTATATTTTTTGAGATATGTGTGTTTAAAAGAAATATATCATAGTCAACAAAGTTGAATTGAAAAATCTGAAATAATTCACTGAAATTCCCTGCAACTAGTTCTACAAGCCGGCAAAGTTTCTGAATTCAATCACAATCACAATATTCTGAATTTCTCAATTTTTTCTTGAATATATGATGCTTCTGAATTTCTCAATTTTTTCTCGAATGTATTATGCTTTGAGTAGCTTTCGAAACAGGAAAACAGGCATTACATGTGTGCTACGAATAATTGTGGACAGGATTTTCCGTGGTTTTACACTTGCGTTTATGCAAGGATTTTTTTTCTCCTGATAAGGCTGTGGTTTGTCTCGAGGAAAAGTTTTTGCATGGTAATCTTCAGTTAAATTCTTTCCTGACGAACAATTTTATTGTTACGGCTTGAGTTGAATACAGTTCATACGCGGTCAATGATTATCTTTCGAGACTTAAATATTGAGTTGAAGTGTGAAATAGAAAATTATTTCGCATAAATCGAGATCAAAGTAGTTTTAATGTAACTTTTAATGTTGCAATGTGTTGACCAATTAGATCTACTGCGGCAAATTTAGTAATGGAAAGACTTGATCAATCAGCATTAAGCTCGCTTACTTTTGAATTACCATTTTATAAAAGATACGTTGACGACATTCTTACATGCGTACACAAGGAAAAAGTACAAGAACTACCCAGCAAACACACTTCGTTTATTTACAGAACTGACACATCACAATTGGATGTAAATAATACATAATTCGTTGATGTCATTGATACGTAATTTTTTCATAAGATACGTTAACTAGATGTAATTGTTACATTTTTATGTTATGTTTTCATGATTTAACAAAAGAATGGAAATGTTATGTAACAAGAATTCTCTCCTTTTTACTACTCTGAATGTGATGTAACATTTATGTACTTTCGCTGACATCTCAAATACCTGTTGATGTTGCACGGAAAATATGAAAATTTTATGTAACAGAAGTAACGTTTTTTTTACTTCCTAAGAAATAACATATCAGTGATGTCTCGCTGTCGACGAGAGTGTTATGTCTTTTGGTTACACAAAAAAGATATATTTACGAAGGACGTACGTCATTATCATTTATGGGTAAGTATAAAAAATAACAAAAATAATAAATAGAAAGCTGAAATAAATAATGAAATTTTTGAATGTCTTTAAAATAAATATTTCTATGATTGAAAGTGTAACAAATAATTGCGCCTAAAAATATTGTAAAATAAATATTTTGATAATAAGCAAATATACATTTATATATTTTTAAAGGTGAGTACGCGAGTCCGAATTTTTTATACCACTTAAAATTAAACGTTTTTTGTGGAAATAAAATGCTCCAGAATTTTTAATAGGGCGTATATAAGGTATATTTCACTTCGAAGATAGATATACAAGATAGAGACAATTAGAATATATTTTCAATTAATATTCGTGAATCAAAGGTACAACGATACACTTTCCATCGTCGATTGGCATTTTTAGACTCTTTTGGGCAATTTCCGATGCTTGAACTGTTATGTTTTCACAGTTTCGATAATCTATAATCTTAATATTTAAAAATTTTGAGTCACATGGAACGTGGAAAAATGATTCTTCCTCCGTAAAATGTTTTCCTTCTAACCATATCAAGATTCGCGGCAGCGAATCGCCGAGTTCCCAAACTAAACTCGGCGCGCCAGCCACGATCAAGATTCGCGGCAGCGAATCGCCGAGTTCCCAAACTAAACTCGGCGCGCCAGCCACGAAACATTTACCCGAGCCAGCTCTTGTTCTTGTAAAAACTCTGTCATATCTTTTGAACCGCTGATTATTTCCTAATAAAATTTATATGGGCGTAAGGCCCTCGCCATTCGACCTTGCTCGCGAAATTTCGACAAAATCTACCGCGTCGTTCCGGAGATATTGACCGTCGAAGTTGATCGAAAAACACAATCTTCTTCTTCTTCTTCTCCTTCTTCTCCTTCTTCGTTGCAGACGTTCTTCTTGAGACCACGATATCTGTCGAACCGTTGCACTTATGAACTTGCCATTTGGAAGGAGTGTTCTCGTCACCGAAATCTCGCCCCCTATTGTTTTTGAGCAATAATTGACCACGCATAACTGAGTTATTAATAATATTAATTATTTTACAAAATGCGCATGCGCAGAATTATTGATCGATGCTGCATGCGCAGCAGCAAATCGCGGCCGCGTGCCAGTATGATTATAATATAATATTATTATATTATTATATAGTATTATTTATAATCATATTTGATTTATCATTGTTATTATTATTGTCATTATTATTGATGCGTCACGTCTGCTCGTGCTCCCCAAAAAAATTTGTACTCAGTAATGTGTCCGCACCGCAGTTTTCGGTGTCCAGGTCCTTCGCTCCGTAGTTTTCGGTATCCAGGTCCTTCGCTCCGTAATTTTCGGTATCCAGGTCCTTCGCTCCGTAGTTTTCGGTATCCAGGTCCTTCGCTCCGTAGTTTTCGGTATCCAGGTCCTTCGCTCCGTAGTTTTCGGTATCCAGGTCCTTCGCTCCGTAGTTTTCGGTGTCTACGTCCACCGCTCCGTAGTTTTTTCATAAAATTTATAGGGGCGTAAGACTCTGCCCACTTGATCTTGTTCGTGAAATTCCGACAAAATCTGCTGCGTAGTTTCTGAGATATAATAACATTTATCCGGCAAATTTTTTTTCTATATAATCATATATAATTACGTATAATTTGATATAATTTTATATGATGAAATTATCGTGAAAAAAAATTTTTTTTTTCATATAATTGAAGAACCAATTTTGTAGAGAAATGAATTTCCTACAAGATTATGGAAACGAAGATCCGGAAAAAAAATTTTTACACCCATTTATTTTAGAAATAAGAAAAATAAATTTTTACATGTTCGTTTTAAATGGGAAAGAGGACCCCTCCTTGCGCCAACTGAATTTTCGAGATATCGAGCTGAAATTTTGAGAGAATTTTTTTTTCCGTGACAAAGAAACTTTTGAGATACATTTATTCCAAAAAAATTATAGAATTTTTTATCTGAAACAGTCTAATGTAGATATTTTTTAGATCAACTTGAAAAATATTATAGAATCTCATGATGATCTGTTTCGATTGGACATGGCTATTTTACTTAAGAGTTTCACAATCGAACAATTGTAGAACATTTTCCGTATTCCATGTTCGTACGACATCTAAATATGTTGCTTTGTCTAAATAAAATTGGATCATGGGAAGCATAAACTATGATCGGAACAAGCTATTGTATAATTCTCAAGATGAAATTTCTTGGCCGAATAAAATAGCTCGTATCTTTTGCGCAAGTTCCAAAATACACTTGTTCATTGTAGCACATGCATTCCATCACGAATGATCGCAAGTTGATCTTTATATATGTGTAATATGTAGAATACATTAAAGTCGGCTTAGCGCTGACCCGTTTGCACATACAAAAAGTAATGAAATAACGGCAAAAACATTGTAAATGTAAAAAATTGAAACCGAGTTCCAAAATGGTTTCCCCAGCCAAAAACTCGAGAACATCCATACTCTTTTTCAGCGTGAGATTACAAACATCATTTCCTTACAAAAATAGTACAAAATGATACGTGAAATCAGGCATCGAAGCCGAGCGTTCCCTTTGTTAATTTTCAGACTTCGAATTATGTTCTTCAAATGCTAATCAATGGAAATGAATGGAAAACCAATAGAATCATTGATAAAACCTGTGATAAAACAGCATATTGGCGACGGAAAATATTGCTGAAGGAAGTTAGCTCGTATGATGATACGAACTCGGCGGGCATAGATTGTTCTGAAAATTATCAATTGCTGAAGTGTGAGGTAAGATCAGCAATTAGTGCGTCTTTCAATGCAGAATATGTGTACCTATACTGTCAGTCGAATAGAAAGAGAGACGGCGCAAGAGCATCACCGAAGTGTACCGATAATGGGTACGTCCAGTATAAGTATGTATCGTTTTATGGGTGTGACATGTTTATAGCATGACGTTATAACTATAGTCGAAAATCGGTGAACGATAGATGCAGAATGAAATTGAACTCTTCTTCAAAACTTGAATTTGAATTTAAATTACTGTACATTACTGTACATAATATATGAACACACTATAGGTATTCTTTTAACTTCAATTTTCAACGGATTACTCATTCCTTTCATTCATTTGTTGCAACACAACCTCTTGCGAAAACTACGAAGCACTGGTGCGTGGAAAATGTTTTCTGATTTTTAAATTTGAAGAAAAAAAAAGATAGTATGTAGGGCACGGGCACTCAAAAGGACTTTATGAGGAGTGTGAAAGTGTCACACGATTCGAAGATGAGGTCTTTCTGCGCCCTTGCCATATAAACCACTATTATATCGGAGTTTCAGTCTACAATAATAAATATATTATCAATGCCAAAAATATCCTAACAGTATTTGATCACGCTCCCAACAATTTTGTGGGTGTAATCGTTACACATTGACTGGAAGAAATAATTTAAAAAAAAGAGTGCAATTGATAATTTTCAGAACAATCTATGCCCGCCGAGTTCGTATCATCATACGAGCTAACTTCCTTCAGCAATATTTTCCGTCGCCAATATGCTGTTTTATCACAGGTTTTATCAATGATTTTATTGGTTTTCCATTCATTTCCATTGATTAGCATTTGAAGAACATAATTCGAAGTCTGAAAATTAACAAAGGGAACGCTCGGCTTCGATGCCTGATTTCACGTATCATTTTGTACTATTTTTGTAAGGAAATGATGTTTGTAATCTCACGCTGAAAAAGAGTATGGATGTTCTCGAGTTTTTGGCTGGGGAAACCATTTTGGAACTCGGTTTCAATTTTTTACATTTACAATGTTTTTGCCGTTATAGTATCATCTTTGACAAACATTTTTTCAATTTCTATTGTCATTTTAGAATGAGATTCAATACAATTGTTACCTTTTTTGAAGCTTGACATGTAATCTTTATATTTCAAAGACTTTATGAACTGCGTTTCACCATTCGTCTCATTGGAAAACACAACAACTGCACATTGCAGGTCTTTACGTCGTACGTCGGTACTTAAAGATTGTTCCATAAGTCTGTTAACAATTTGTGCCAAAGGTTTTCCTGTCGGCTGTATTTTCCGCTTTATCTTTTGCAAAAAATTGTCGAATTTGAAGCAACTATAACTGTCGAGGGGGCCAAATCTTTTCACATCATCGGGTACATGAATCAAATTATGTACAATAAAAGAAATGGTATCAGGGCCGTAGAGCTTCCCAAAATTCTCCACAAAATACAGCAACAGAAATCTTGCGTAGTCATTAAAAGCGATGTGAAGCTCTTCGCTGGCCAAAATCCTGACTGCAACGCTCAGAGTCAGAAAATGGCGATAAAATTTTTCGTCTAAACAATCTCGAAAGATTACAGGCCCTGTATACAACAGCAGTTGCCGAAATTCTGTCGCTTTGAATCGATCTGATTCCAAGAGAGGTCTTGGTTTTCTAGCAAATTCATCCGGTATCACACATGTTAGGGGGGGGGGGGGGGGGGGTAGGGTTTTGAAGGCCAAAAAAAGCAGGTTTTTACGGAATTTTTTTTCGGCGTACGGCGAAAGTAAATTTATTTCTACATGTTGTACATTAAAGAGTAGTAATTGAACTGTATTGTGTAAAATTTTTAGTGAAAAATATCGAAAATTGACCCGATGGCAGCAATTCTTAGCAGGCGTCTCAGAAAAAAGATATTTTGCGGTGCCAATCACAACTCAGCACTGGATCATCTTAAATTAAAAAATCTAAGTTATTTCTTTAATTTATTTGTCCCTCTAGGTAGTGACGTCGCGTTTTTCCATTTTTTTCAATTTTCGAATTTTTTACAACACTCGAAAGTTGAAGTATCGATTTTTGGGCCTAAATTCACGACTATTGTTGTTAATTATAAACAAAATAAAATCGAAAACGAAAAAATCTCGACGTCACGACCTTATGAACTGTGTAAAGAAATAGTGTACAAAATTTGAAAAAGATCGGTTCAGTAGATTTTGAGATACAGTTGGCACCGACTCAAAAAACATCGATTTAAGAAAAACGCGTTTAAAGTTTTTTTTAGCGAAAAGACCCTGATAAAAGTTATGCTATTCATTTCTGGTTTTACTCACATAGAGTCATCAATGCCAGCTCCATACAGCTGAAACACTGTCATTCAACATATCCAATGCATCTTCGGGATTACAAAAGAAATTGCAGCTGCTTTCTACTAGGGGTTTCGAGCGGTTACCGGGCAGATATAAAATCTCGGCCGGTCGTTTGAAACGCTGTAACTCCGTTAGTTTTACTCGGATTGACTTAAAATTTATACACAATATTCTCGACATATTGTTCATTCAGAAAAAAATGAAGAAAAAAAATAAAAAAAAAAAAAATTTTTTAAACCCTATCCCCCCCTTAATGATAGCAGACGCTCGTTAGCAATAGCAATTTTTTCTTCTGACATGCGGACATTTTTTCTACCTTTCAACCAAAATTGAAGAATTTTTTTCATGACACCGAGGCATATCAAGTGCATATAATCGAGCGGGAATTGACTGACCATTCCAATGTTATCAATATTTTACAGAATAGATGTTCGTTTATGATACCTTTTATCCGACTTATCTGCAAATGATTTATCGGACCTTAACGGCGCATACATTTCGGGGTATGTTACACGTTTCGCAATAAAACTCCCCTCCTGCGTACATTTATTGCAACCGCAATACGCGTTATGTCCTTTCGTCCCAGTAACGTACGCTCGGGCTGGTGTATCGCATATGAACAATTTTAGTTTACAAGAGATACATTTTTCATCAACCATAAGACCATTTCGCAATACAGAGTTCACATCTTCGACGAAATTCATTAAATACTTGTCGCAGTCTTGAGGTTTCTTTTTTCCACTATAAATACCAACAGCGAATGGTTGTGCATTAACCACAGCAGTATCAATACACGCCAAAATGGGCCAAAATTGTTCATCACTACTGTTAAACAGAGGTTATCCATCTATATTAACGATGAAATTAATTTTACGGGGTATATTCCTTTGAAAAATTTTGTACTATCGAATTTTTCAAACCCTGAACTAGGCCAAAATGGTAATATTTCCCCGGCTCGATGTCAATAAACTTGAGGGTTCTTGGAGTTGATAATAATGTTCGGTAATCAGCCGGTAGTTCGTCCTCGTGACCGTATTTACGTAAAATTTTCAATAAGTAATTTGCCCATATATTTCCGAGACCAGAATCTATAATGCATTGACGAAGCTCGTCTGTGATACCAGGGTTTTTTTTCGTGATTCTCATGATCTCGATCATGAGCTTCGATCAAAATCGAATCGTTCAATACGTTACATTCTACAGTGTCATGAACAGAAGAAGAGTTTTGAATCTCTTGTTGAGAGTCTTGTTGACAACGAATATTTCCATTTTCTACGTTGTTCAAAAACAAATTCGTTTGATGCGTGCGCATGTGCGTTTGATTATCGGCATTTTCAATTTCTTCTGAGGTTGATCGCATTGACGAATGATCTTGAATTTTCGGTGTGATCGTGACAACTACTGAAGCAGGTGTGAGATCTTTCCTCATTTGATTAATTGTTCCGTTCAACAATCTTTTATGATGCCTTAGAGTGATGCAACCAACTTCTTTTTTTCTTATTTTCCCCATCTGAAATATAATTTTTCAATAAACAATTTAACAAATTTTGTATAGGTTTCCCTTACTTTTGAGAATATATATACTGATTTTCAATATTCGTGTAAAATTTAATGCCATACATAACAACGTAGAAAGAAAAGGAACAAGAATAATTATGCATGTATAAAAAAGCAAATATCAATTACAATGTTAAATAAACAATCAACTTACCTCGTCATAACAAATAAAATATTTGCATATATGAATGTCAGGTTGTCAGGTTATATTCGTTCTGTGCATTCAACACTCACCAAAGTGAGAATGTGTAGTCGTGTACATATATGAATGCACGGAGCACCGGCAGGTTACAAAGTCTTCGTGCACACGGGGGATGTAACCAGCACGGAAGAAGAAGAAGAAGGAAGTCTTCGTGCTTCAAATATAACTAATTACACTATAATAAAAAGTAACGTATACATATGTACGTGTTTCTTTGTTTTTTAGGCTTATGATTAAAGAATTATTCTAATAGTTAAGGTTTTGTCATTTTTATCGTCGTTACTGAGATAAGAATTTTGCTAACCTCACTTTTTTTTTTATATACCTCAAGAAACGTTCGAAAAAAATGGCGAAGCCATACACGGTCGTTAATTTTATAAACGACAATAATACTCTGCATGGAGAATCAACATCAGAAGTACCATCGTGTTGGATTTCTGATGATAAAAAAAAAATGCTGGTGGCCAAACAGCAAAAACGCCGGACTCCACATTCCGAGACGAACAATGCCTGAGAAAAATGATAAAAATTGGCAACTCCATGATATCGAAATCATCGGATCGTATGGTATAAGATTGATTAATATCAGCAGTTATTTGCTTCTAAACAATTTATTTCAGTGAGATATTTTTTTCTTCAATAGATGATCTCGCCGCAGCTCGAAAAAAAAGCCAACGGTATGTCAAGTAGCGGAGAATCTTTCGAAGGAGATTGTCCAGCATTTACATACAAGAAGACATCGCTGGCAACGATCAAGGAAGAAAAGGCCGTTAGGACCAAGAAAACGAATCGGAAATATACACAATCGGA
Source organism: Rhogogaster chlorosoma (assembly GCA_944452935.1). Taxonomy (NCBI): domain Eukaryota; kingdom Metazoa; phylum Arthropoda; class Insecta; order Hymenoptera; family Tenthredinidae; genus Rhogogaster; species Rhogogaster chlorosoma. The sequence continues at coordinate 10,241,256 of OX101800.1, read as the reverse complement.
AAAAATGAAACAAGGTTAGAATATATACAGAGAGATTCTGTGGAAAGTTGTAAGCCGTGTAGGTAGGCAACCCGCATATTAACGGAAACGGCAACGCTGTCGTAGGGACAGTTGAACGTCTGCACCTACAGATGACGTAGCGACAGCTGTCACGTCGTTGGGTCAGAATCAACATACAGAGTGACATATTTGAGGTTGATCGTAATATAACTAGTAGGACAACGGGAATCGATATTAATTCGTAAAGAAGTGGTAACGAATTAGCGAATTGATTGTAGATGTCGATTTCTGTTTATTTGCAACATTATTTGGGTCCAAACAAGCGTCGGGGTAAAATTTACGAATCATTCTAATAAAGGTAACCAACAAATGTCAAACGATGATAATTCGTAATAAAATCGTGATAAAGTTACGAATTGATCGCAGATTCTGAGTTATGTTTATTTGCGAAATTATTTACAAGCTAGCAGTTCCTCGATGACGGACTGACTCATCGCATCACTTCGACAATTACGGTCAGGAACACAGCGATGCAGATTCGATTCAACGAGCAATCTACGAGACATCTCTGACGTAGCAGCAAACCCCAAATTTTTTCACCTAATAATTTGAATGCACAGTTTTGCGGAAATACTGCGCATAGTTCCAGAAGACGGTCAGAAGCTTATCTCGAAAGTTGCTTAAGAAGTCGGCATGTCGTCGGCACAACGCATCTAGTTTAGTGTTATTGTACTACGTTTAATGAATAAAAAATGTTATTACATGATAGAAACTCATTGTAATGTAATCATTTTTACAAATATGCGACGCTTTATTCCATTCAGCTATCAAAGGCGTAATTACGTTTACTTACAGAACAATACTTTCAATTAATTCATTTCTCGCTGAGACTTCTACAAGATTATCGGTAGGCAAACAGGTGATCTACGTAGGTCTGTTTCGAAGCTAGGCTGACAGCATCGGCCGTAGGATTTCCGCAAGACTGTACTTTTAAAGTTCTTAGGCGGTGAAGAGATTTGGAGTTTTGTCTGCTACGTCAGAGATGTCTCGTAGATTGCTCGTTGAATCGAATCTGCATCGCTGTGTTCCTGACCGTAGTTGTCGAAGTAATGCGATGAGTCAGTCCGTCATCGAGGAACTGCTAGCTTGTAAATAATTTCGCAAATAAACATAACTCAGAATCTGCATTCAATTCGTAACTTTATCACGATTTTATTACGAATTATCATCGTTTGACATTTGTTGGTTACCTTTATTAGAATGATTCGTAAATTTCACCCCGACGATTGTTTGGACCCATATAATGTTGCAAATAAACAGAAATCGACATCCGCAATCAATTCACTAATTCGTTACCACTTCTTTACGAATTAATATCGATTCCCGTTGTCCTACTAGTTATATTACGATCAACCTCAAATATGTCACTCTGTATGTTGATTCTGACCCAACGACGTGACAGCTATCGCTACGTCATCTGTAGGTGCAGACGTTCAATTGTCCCTACGACAGCGTTGCCGTTTCGGTAAATATGCGGGTTGCCTACCCACACGGCTTACAACTTTCCACAGAATCTCTCTGTATATATTAGGGTGGGCCGAAAATCCGCTTTTTTTGAATTTTCATTATTAATACCGAAAATATCGTTCAATGTGCATAAAAAAAATATATGCGAAAGGAAAAAATTGTAGGTCGATATCTTAGGCTCGCCAAATCCCGTTAAAGTTGGAAGTTATTTAAAAAAAAAATTTCTAACTTATTTTGATCGGAAATTTAATTCTCTACAAAAAAGGTCCTATGATAAAATTACGTAAAGTTAATAGTTACTGAGATAATTGCAATTTTGTTCTAAAATATGAAATTTTTCAAGATATTGAGACGGAATTATTTTCCACACCTAGCGCGGTCGTGGTCCTAGCGACTGCTAGGGCTCTAGCAATGATTTATTTAAATAATATGTTGGGCGCCAGCTAGTCTGGTAGACTAACTAATTATATTTTACTTAATTAAGACAATTTACTCAGGGTAGGTACAGTTGGTGGACCAGGTAATTTGCAAAGCTGATAGATCTTGCACAGAGGAAATAAGATAGACAATAGCTCAAGATAAAGATATAACGGCAAAAACATTGTAAATGTAAAAAATTAAAACCGAGTTCCAAAATGGTTTCCCCAGCCAAAAACTCGAGAACATCCATACTCTTTTTCAGCTTCAGATTACAAACATCATTTCCTTACAAAAATAGTACAAAATAATACGTGAAATCAGGCATCGAAGCCGAGCGTTCCCTTTGTTAATTTTCAGACTTCAAATTATGTTCTTCAAATGCTAATCAATCGAAATGAATCGACGGAAAATATTGCTGAAGGAAGTTAGCTCGTATGATGATACGAACTCGGCGGGCATAGATTGTTCTGAAAATTATCAATTGCACTCTTTTTTTTTAAATTATTTCTTCCAGTCAATGTGTAACGATCACACCCACAAAATTGTCGGGAGCATGATCAAATACTGTTAGGATATTTTTGGCATTGATAATATATTCATTATTGTAGACTAAAACTGCGATATAATAGTGGTTTATATGACAAGGGCGAAGAAAGACCTCGTCTTTGAATCGTGTGACACTTTCACACTCTTCATAAAGTCCTTTTGAGTGCCCGTGCCCTACATACTATCCTTTTTTTCTTCAAATTTAAAAATCAGAAAACATTTTCCACGCACTAGTGCTTCGTGGTTTTCGCAAGAGGTTGTGTTGAAACAAATGAATGAAAGGAATGAGTAATCCGTTGGAAATTAAAGTTAAAAAAATACCCATAGTGTGTTCATAACAAGAACTAATGGTCCAGGCACGGTGATCTCAGTAATTTAAATTCGAATGCAAGTTTTGAAGAGTTCAATTTCATTCTGCATCTATCGTTTACCGATTTTCGACTAAAGTTATAACGCCATGCTACAAACATGTCACATCCATAAAACGATACATACTTATACTGGACGTACCCATTATCGGTACACTTCGGTGATGCTCTTGCGACGTCTCTCTTTCTATTCGACTTACAGTATAGGTACACATATTCTGCATTGAAAGACGCACTAATTGCTGATCTTACCTCACACTTCAGCAATTGATAATTTTCAGAACAATCTATGCCCGCCGAGTTCGTATCATCATACGAGCTAACTTCCTTCAGCAATATTTTCCGTCGATTCATTTCGATTGATTAGCATTTGAAGAACATAATTTGAAGTCTGAAAATTAACAAAGGGAACGCCCGGCTTCGATGCCTGATTTCACGTATTATTTTGTACTATTTTTGTAAGGAAATGATGTTTGTAATCTGAAGCTGAAAAAGAGTATGGATGTTCTCGAGTTTTTGGCTGGGGAAACCATTTTGGAACTCGGTTTTAATTTTTTACATTTACAATGTTTTTGCCGTTATTTCATTACTTTTTGTATGTGCAAACGGGTCAGCGCTAAGCTGACTTTAATGTATTCTACATATTACACATATATAAAGATCAACTTCCGATCATTCGTGATGGAATGCATGTGCTACAATGAACAAGTGTATTTTGGAACTTGCGCAAAAGATACGAGCTATTTTATTCGGCCAAGAAATTTCATCTTGAGAATTATACAATAGCTTGTTCCGATCATAGTTTATGCTTCCCATGATCCAATTTTATTTAGACAAAGCAACATATTTAGATGTCGTACGAACATAGAATACGGAAAATGTTCTACAATTGTTCGATTGTGAAACTCTTAAGTAAAATAGCCATGTCCAATCGAAACAGACCACCATGAGATTCTATAATATTTTTCAAGTTGATCTAAAAAATATCTACATTAGACTGTTTCAGAAAAAAAATTCTATAATTTTTTTGGAATAAATGTATCTCAAAAGTTTCTTTGTCACGGAAAAAAAAATTCTCTCAAAATTTCAGCTCGATATCTCGGAAATTCAGTTGGCGCAAGGAGGGGTCCTCTTTCCGATTTAAAACGAACATGTAAAAATTTATTTTTCTTATTTCTAAAATAAATGGGTGTGAAATTTTTTTTTCCGGATTTTCGTTTCCATAATCTTGTAGGAAATTTATTTCTCTAAAAAATTGGTTCTTCAATTATATGAAAAAAAAAATTTTTTCACGATAATTTTATCATATAGAATTATATCAAATTATACGTAATTATTTATGATTATATAGAAAAAAAAATTGCCGGATAAATGTTATTACATCTCAGAAACTACGCAGCAGATTTTGTCGGAATTTCACGAACAAGATCAAGTGGGCAGAGTCTTACGCCCTATAAATTTTATTAAAAAAACTACGGAGCGGTGGACGTAGACACCGGAAACTACGGAGCGAAGGACCTGGATACCGAAAACTACGGAGCGAAGGACGTGGATACCGAAAACTACGGAGCGAAGGACCTGGACACCGAAAACTACGGTGCGAAGGACCTGGATACCGAAAACTACGGAGCGAAGGACCTGGATACCGAAAACTACTGAGCGAAGGACCTGGATACCGAAAACTACGGTGCGAAGGACCTGGATACCGAAAACTACGGAGCGAAGGATCTGGATACCGAAAACTACGGAGCGAAGGACCTGGACACCGAAAACTACGGTGCGAAGGACCTGGATACCGAAAACTACGGAGCGAAGGACCTGGATACCGAAAACTACGGAGCGAAGGACCTGGACACCGAAAACTGCGGTGCGGACACATTACTGAGTACAAATTTTTTTGGGGAGCACGAGCAGACGTGACGCATCAATAATAATGACAATAATAATAACAATGATGAATGAAATATGATTATAAATAATACTATATAATAATATAATAATATTATATTATAATCATACTGGCACGCGGCCGCGATTTGCTGCTGCGCATGCGCATTTGTAAATCAGGCATCGATCAATAATTCTGCGCATGCGCATTTTGTAAAATAATTAATATTATTAATAACTCAGTTACGCGTGGTCAATTATTGCTCAAAAACAATAGGGGGCGAGATTTCGGTGAGGAGAACACTCCTTCCAAATGGCAAGTTCATAAGTGCAACGGTTCGACAGATATCGTGGTCTCAAGAAGAACGGTCTGCAACGAAGAAGGAGAAGAAGGAGAAGAAGAAGAAGAAGAAGATTGTGTTTTTCGATCAACTTCGACGGTCAATATCTCAGGAACCACGCGGTAGATTTTGTCGAAATTTCGGGAGCAAGGTCGAATGGCGAGGGCCTTACGCCCATATAAATTTGATTAGGAAATAATCAGCGGTTCAAAAGATATGACAGATTTTTTACAAGAACAAGAGCTGGCTCGGGTAAATGTTTCGTGGCTGGCGCGCCGAGTTTTCACTGTCGGCGGGGGGGGGGGGGAACTCGGCGATTCGCTGCCGCGAATCTTGATATAAATTTATTCAAGACTTACGTTTGTCGACAAAAGTATAATAGACGTAACAGTGCCTCCGGATGACTATGCTCTGATCCCTGTTGAAAACGTCTAGTACAATCTGATAAAAAAAAATTTGAATTATGATGAAGTGGGAATGTGCACCATATAATCCTTGTATAATCTTATAAAATTTTCGGAAAGTTCAGTAAATAATTCAAAGAACTAGTTGCAGATACACCAATAAGTATATACAAGATTCTATCAGACACGGTATAATAAATTCCAGTAAAATTATTTTCTGGATGATATTTTACTAGATTGTTTATGACTACTTTGTTTTTACAAGAACTTATAAGTATCAATTATAGTTTGCAAATTATACTTACTTCTATTTTTTTTATGGAAATTATTCACCTACAAGATTTTATGGGATTTTGCATTGCCTTATGATTACAAAGTTTGATAGGAGTTGAAAGGTTTTTTCTGAAATAACCGTAATTTGAAATACTCAATCTTTTTAGCGGTATTTTCAAACAAAATTAATTTATTGTTTACATTAGTGTATACTGTATCTAGACTTTGCAGAAATGTTGAAACAAGATTATATTTGTCTTTTTTTTTCACGTAACCCGTAATTTACAGGTATATATGTACTAGACATTGCACGAAATTTGATAGAAAGTATATAAAAAGGTAGAAGAAAAATTGTTGACATACCAATAAAAATATTACTGTTTTCAATACTCGTTGAGACCTTTTCCTATACTCTGTATCAAATTTCGTGCAATGTCTAGTATTACCTGAGTCTGGACCAACAAGTATGGGAATTTCTCCAAGAAGAATTCTCTCCATGATATATCTAAGGAACAAAAGCGTTCAAGTAGATCTCATATAGCTTTTTTTTCATTCTTATAAAATCCTATAAATTTATCTCGAATTCTGATAAAATTTGAGGTAATTACTCATAAGTTTATCGGAAATCTTCATCAGTCATTACTTTAATATCAAAGGCGGAATGGTTAAACAAAAAATGGGTGAAATTCAATTATTTGAGTGGAACATAAAAGAAATATAATATACAAAATGTCAATGTTACTCACAGATTTTTCTACTTTCGCCATCTTAGTTTTCAATTTTTCTAACAGCAGTTCTTGTGTTTTTTTTTTTTTCCGCTGTTCTTTTTCGTACAAACGTTCCGCTTTTTCGGCCGGATTCTTTTGATCTAACTTTGATGCGGCCGATTCCAAGTAATTCAATGGTGTATATGTTACTCGATGTGCAGTTGTTTTTTTTTTTCCAGTTACTGTCTATTTTCTGGAAAAAGTAACGATTTTTATACAAAATCATTACCACGTTCTTATATATTATTTATACAAAATCATTACCACGTTCTTATATATTTTACACAAAAATCCATTACTTTACTGTACCTGCTTCAAAGATAACTTGGGCTTCTCTTAACTTATCTCCAACAAGAACCTTCACTCTTTTTATTTTTATGCAAGATGATGAATAATTAGGCACTTGCGAACTTTCTATCGTATCAAAATTGAACTCTCCGTCACAGTATTTAACATAGAGCAACATCCTTATCTGTCAGGATACGATGGAAGACTGAATAAACGCTATTTTCGCTGATCTCACACCGTCGCCTAAACCGTCGATCACACGTGCTCGTCAGCATAGAGACCGCATTGCGCGCGATAGAGACACTCCGCCGTTTCCGAACAGTATTCGCACGAGAAAAATCTTGATAAATCTAATTAATTATACGTAAATTACCGATAGATTTATCAGAAATGTCAGATGTATTATGGTATATTATACGTAAGTTGACGAGTAACCGTGGAAAAGCAGTTGCAAATTTTTACTATTTTAGTGACAGTGTTATTTCAGTGAAGATAGTTAAGTGATTCAGTAAAAATTTCTCAGAACAATATGCAATTTACCAACATTCCTTTACATTTATTTCAGGAACTGATTCTTACTTGTTCTTGTAGAAAGACTTAGGTTTAGACAGTAAAAAAAAACCGATTAAATTAATTCAATTAATACATTCAATGAAAAATTCTCACCGTTGTTACTAAATTTTTTTTCATAAATATGTCTTTATATTTACGTTAATTCACGCTTATTAGTTTTCACTTTATTATCGCTTTTATAGTTTGTTTTTAGATTATGTTGTATTATTGATCTTATTTTTTATACTAAATTTTAATTTTAATAAAGTGAAAAAGAAACCTGATGTTCGCTGTTAGATTCACAACTCTTGTTATCTTTTAGGAAAAGTTTTGCCTTTTTCGATAAGAAAGCTTTCTTTCACATTTAACGTTGATGATTTTTATATGTTTATAAAAGAATTCTTTGTTCTTGTAAAATCTTATTGAATCAATAATACTTATCAGTTTTTTGCACCAGCAATTTCTTTAGAAAACGACTTGCACGTTTAATTTATTTCTCGTGTAATTTCCGATAAGGACAAGTTAAATTTTTTGTTGTATTTACCTACAGATTCAAATAAAGAATCATTCTAGATAAGGCATTTCAAATACCATGAGATTTTTATCGTGAATTGCTGATGTATTCTGATAAGTAAATTTCTCAAGAAAAAGAATAAGAAACTCGATAATACCAATTACATTTTTATTGGTAAATACTGATAACTCTGTAAAAGTAGCAAAAATAAGAGAATGAACGATTAATATAATAATCAATATTAAAACAAGCAATAATCAATATTCGAAGTAATAAACCTTACAAATTAATTTTTTAATTTTAATTGTTTTTCCTTGTAGATTCTCGAACAATTTAAGCGACGAAAAGTTCGAATTTTTTACACAAGAAAAATCTCCTCAAAACCAATAACTATTTTCAGTGCGGATAAAATTCAATTAAAATCTGATACAAATTTTAATGGGTAATATTTTTCTCTGATAAAACCTTTCCAAATTTTATAAGATTATACAAGTTTTTATAAGTTACTTTCAACAGGGATATGCTGCCATCTACGAAAATAACTGTCGAGCAAGTCGACAAAGCAAATGAGCTCGATTTGCCATTTGAATCTTTGGACAAATTTCAAAAATTTGATCGCAAGCTCAAAGACGATCAGAATGTGAACCAAGTTTTGGTGAGTTTCTCAAAATTTTTCCTTTTATCCTTTGTAACTACTTTATGTGAAATTGTCTCTTACACGCTTGACTTCTTTATACTTATATATGGGGTACTCCATGCCAAAAATTAAACTTGAGCCATGATTGCCAAAATTACGACTATTTGAAAAAAAAACTTAACTTTTGCGCTGTTTGAGAAAAAGTTTTGAAAAAAATCATGAACACTCCTTTCAATTACTATAAAAACTTAGAATATCAGCCAAATCAAAAGGGGTCGCGTTAAAACCTCAGTAATGTGGCATGGCCCCACATAAAACCCCCCCGGGGCCACGGGGCGGTGTGGTATGGCCCTGTATATAAAACTTCCCACAAAATCAAATACGAAGATTATCAGGGAACAGCAAATTATCACTTACCAAGATTTTATGCATTCTGGGATGTTTTATAGATCTCGTCGTTGAAGCAGCTCTTAGATCGCAACAACAACGTAACAAAGAGCGTTACGAACATTATGCGGAAATTTTTCACGCGAGATATGGCGATTGGTTTCACCGCAAAAAAAAAAAAAAAATCGACGGAAAAATCTTGCTGAAAGAAACAAATTTTGGAAGTTGCATGATAGGTATTTTTTGCAAGCTGTTTGAAATATTTTTTGCTGTGTTTCGATTACACGTAATATATCGCGTTACTAAAGCCAAAAGGGCGTATCGAAAAAAAAAAAAAAATTTTTTTTCGTTTTCCTCATAGATATCTACGTTTTTAACATTCCCAAGTTGATTGGAGAAAATTTTTTTTTTTTTTTTTTCGATACGCCCTTTTGGCTTTAGTAACGCGATATATATTATAATTATTCGATTTATTTACAGCTGCGCTCATCGACTTCCATACCCTAAAAGATGGAACTCCGATTAATACAGATGCTGTATTGAAAGCTGCAGGGAGTGCCATATCCAATGCCAAAGATTGGGATGGGCGCAAAGGACGCCCTCAAAAAAACAACAACGCGAAGTCGTAGCTTCCGCCCTTTTTCAGATTCAAACAGTTCCTATGCAGTCGTACTGCACTTTTTTTTAAATTAATATTTTATTTGATTTATGTATTATGTGATCAAAACCAGATTTATATCGATGTTTTTTAGTTGAATAAATATAATTAGACAAATAATAATAATTTCGTCTTTTGCATTTTATTGCAGCCTGTAATTACCCGTGATCCTTTTAAGATTCCTAAATGATTCGATCGGGAATCTATTTAGAGTCACTGAGGGATCCGATTCTGTATCCCCATTGGAATCCAGTTTACAAGTCTGACGTTTAGCCTTCGAATCTGATCCGATATCGGACTAGATCCCAATTGTGAGCTCGAGATGCGAGCCAGAATCCAACTGTATCCCTGTCGAAATTTCTGCACGGGCGGTGACGGCCTACCGGCTCGGAGATCGGTTTAATTCGATCCCAAATCTTTAATTGAGCCTCGTGGCTTTTAGCAAGGCAACATGGCGGAAGGCCGTTGCTGGATTCAAATCAGTCAAAGGCCAAGTGAGCTATCGCTTACCGTGTGCCAGCCACCTGATGGATTTTTCCTCCTGAGCTGGAGAAAACCCTCTACAGTCCCCTCGTGGGTCTCAAAAATCCAAAATTATCCCTCGTAGGGTCTCACACACTCGACTGTTCCTCGTGGAACCTTACGCAACTCAATCACACCTGACTCGAACTCTAAACAAATTATTTCGCCAAAAGACACGTGTGTCGTCTACGCTAGGCTACGGCAGAGAGTCTTCCCTCGTGCCGGGCGTTAACGCCCTCGTTAGCCGATGGATCGCTAAAATCGCCTAACACCTAGCGGCGTATTATAGTGCCGCGCGAAAAATCAAAATTTTGACAGCCGGGAATATTCGAACAGTCGAGAAGTCCTCGTCGTAGGACCACGGTTCGCGGGCTCTTGGGGGTGGCGGGAATCTCATCCACCACCGGATTCCCTCGTTGCCGAGTGCCCTTGGCACTCCCCCGTGTCCTTGGTCGTAGGTGAGGAGACTTCCGTCGTTATGCGTTTTCTCCCAGCGTCGTTGTATTCGTAATCTTCGTGCACGGAAAAAAATAATGTTTTGAAACAAATAGATTTGCTTTGCTTCAAGTAAATGAATTACTTGTCTAGTAGCAAATAAATGTGTATCAGGATCAAATAAATATCTCATCGATCGAAATATTTTTCATAATACAAGCAAACACACAATAGTGTGTGGCAAGTAAGAGATATTCCACTCAAAAAATTAATTTCTTACCAACAAAAAACAGATTAGGTATGTAAAATATCCGATTACTCCACGTGAGAAATGGATTCTTTAGTCTATAGATCAATGTTTCTTTGGTTCATATAAATCACTTTTCGACTCAATTCAATATATTGCTCAAGATGATTACAAATTTCTCGTATGGAATAATTAATTTAATACGTGATATTTGACGAACCTATTCGAATAAAATAAATAATAGATCGAATAAAATGGCCAATTACTTCATCCAAGAAATTAATTCTTTTGTCGATATAAATATATTCACATGCCCGAAGTAAATGCTACTCTGCTCAAGGAAACGCCTTCATTATAACAAATACAACTTGACTACCAACGATCATAAATATTTCTAAATCGAAAAAATCGAGTTGCTTGCTGTCGATAAATTGCTGCTCTGTGCAATCAAAAATATATTCAGTTTCAATAAATATTTCTTTGGTGTCATAAAATAGTTTTTTTTTATTCAGTAAACAAAATTTCATACAATTAACACATTATTATGATTATTTAATTATCATTATTAATATTAATTATAATTTAATTGACTTTATATTATACTTCACAATATTTGGAAAAATCGGTAACAAAAAAGTGTCCCGGTTGACGTGTCATGAGTCATAACTCAGTTATTAATATACACGCTTAATTGCAGCTTAGTTTTATCGTATAATAGATCAACTGACCAGATTACTCAAATACGAGAATTCCAAAATAACATTCCGGAGTAAATAAAAATGACAACGCAATCAACAGAATAAGAAGGTTGAAATAAGATTACAAATAAGGGATGCACTTTTTCCCATCTGACATTACATGCATAACACAGGGCGAATAATCTGCAATACTTGCTTGACGCAATCAACAGAATATGAAGGTTGAAATAAGATTACAAATAAGGGATGCACTTTTTCCCATCTGACATTACATTCATAACACAGGGCGAATAATCTGCAATACTTGCTTGACGCAATCAACAGAATAAGAAGGTTGAAATAAGATTAAAAATAAGGGATGCACTTTTTCCCATCTGATATTACATGCATAACACAGGGCGAATAATCTGCAATACTTGCTTGACGCAATCAACAGAATATGAAGGTTGAAATAAGATTACAAATAAGGGATGCACTTTTTCCCATCTGACATTACATGCATAACACAGGGCGAATAATCTGCAATACTTGCTTGAGCTATATATCCCCAGTGATCTGTTTCAAATGCTTGCAAATGATTATTTGCAGATACAGTTCGCAGTCTTGTAAATAAAAAACGAATTTCTTCTGATTTTTCAAGAATAATTATGTACTGAATCTTGCCATATAAGGTAGAAGACTATTGCTATTTAAAGCTACAATCATATTTGGAGCATAATGTGTTCCATTAATCTGAACCCAGGATACAGTCATTTCTACCTCGTCAATAGAAGATGATATGACACTTTTAAAGTCATCATAATAAGAGGAAAGGCTTAAGGCTGATGTGGACCTAACACCCAGAGCCAGGCGTTCTGTAAATCCAATTTCTGACACAAACCTGTGACACATTTGTAACTGATGTCTTAATGCTAGGGTATATGCTGGATTCTTTCGACTTGTCACAGCTTTTGCATAATCTTTGAACAGCTTATGTTTGGCTTCAAAACGTATACAAGAGAGATATTTTAATGGCCCTAGTGCTTGCATTATTCTAGCACAATGGGCCAGGATATGGTGCTTCGGTTTTAGAGTATCATCAAAAACTTTTGTATACAATAAATTATGTTCTTCAACCAATTTTGAGAAGTGTTGTGTCATTTCTTCATTTAATGCGGGTGCCATTACAATTGTAATCATTTCTCTAAGAGTTAGGTATAATTTCCAAGTTTGGTTATCAGCGGGCACGAAATCACCAATTATTAGGCCAAGATTGCGGACAAGAAAGAGCATTTCAGACGCCGAAATTATTAATTTTTCGGCTTTCAAGTTAGGTTCCCTAAGCGAAGGTGGACAGTTTGCATTTTGATTGCCACTATTAAAAAATTGTAATCTGGAATTAAATGTACCGAGTGTGAAGTATTTCTTTTTAAATATAAACTCATTCAATGTTTTTGGAATGTCATACCTGCATACACCTTCTAATATATCATGCATTGGGTCAACGCATGCATTTTTTACCACATGGTAATTTGGAACCGTATTGAAAACGCACTCTTCAATAATACCGTGGCTTTCTAGAGCGCACTGTTCAGCGATTAAACGAAATATTTGGCCCCAAGAAATGTAATACTTCTGTTGAAAATGTTCTTCGTGTTCATTCAAAGCAACCATTATTTTGGATCTACCAATGTATGTTTCCTGCAACCAAATAGAATATTGGGATCTGAAAAATGCATAATTCGTAATGCATAATCCTGTCGCTACTTTCATTAACACTGTTTCTTTTGATAAAGTGATATCTATCTGTGGCGACGAAGTAGAATATTTAAATCGAATAAATTTTGTTCTTGTAATAGCTAATCTCGGTTCTTCCATCCAAAGCAACCACTTTATTAGATATAGCGATGTCTCTTTGTAATAAGCGAATAGAGTATTGGGATCGAAAAATTTTATTACTCGTATTGAATAATCTTGTTGTTTTACTACAGGAAACCGCTTTTTTGGTTCAAAAAAAAATATGTTTGTAGCAACGGAATCGAATATTGGTATCTAAGACATGCATTCAAGAAAATTAATTATTAGGCGCAATGATAATTATAGTACGAAATCAAATAAACTTTTCTTGTGATGAGTAAATATGACTTGAGTAAATTGGTTTACTTGAATCAAATAACTTTTTTTTTCCGTGTGGGAAGTGAATAATCAGGTGGGTTGATTTCATTGAATAACACTTAAGGGGGGGGTATGGTCTTGAAACTTTTTTTTTTTCATTTTTTTTTCATTTTATTTTATGAATGCACGACATCTCAAGAATGTTGTATAAAATTTTTAGAGCAATTGGAGCAAAACTAACTGAGATATGGAATTTTAACCATCCGAGGCTCTGAGTCGCTCCGCTACGATTTTGTATATCTGCTCGACAGCTGCGCACCCGTGTAGAAAACTGTTCAGGCATCCCCAATTAGAAAGAGGCCCCTTCTAGGCATTAGCAGGGCATCCACTATAAGGGCTTCCTAACTGTTGTCCAACTAGGGCCAAGTCGGGACTTACTGTGGCATCCAAGTTATTTTTTCTCGGGCTTGCCCAACCTGTGCCAAAGTTGGGCCAGGTCGGGACTTACTGTGGCGACCAAGGTTATTTTTTCTCGGGCTTGCCCAAACTGTGCCAAAGTTGGGCCAAGTCGGGGCTTAGTTACCGAATCAGGCTAATTTTGTCCAGGCTTGCCCAATCTGTTCCAAAGTTGGGCCAAGTCGGGGCTTAGTTACTGAATCAGGCTAATTTTGTCTAGGCTTGCCCAACCTGTGCCAAAGTTGGGCCAAGTCGGGACTTACTGTGGCAACCAAGGTTTTTTTCTCGTGCTTGTCCAACCTGTGCCAAAGTTGGGCCAAGTCGGGGCTTAGTTACCGAATCAGGCTAATTTTGTCTAGGCTTGCCCAACCTGTGCCAAAGTTGAGCCAAGTAAGGACTTACTGTGGCATCCAAGTTATTTTTTCTCGGGCTTGCCCAACCTCTGCCAAAGTTGGACCAAGTCGGGACTTATTGTAGCATTCAAGTTATTTTTTCTTGTGCTTGTCCAACCTGTGCCAAAGTTGGGCCAAGTCGGGGCTTAGTTACCGAATGAGGCTAATTTTGTCTAGGCTTGCCCAACCTATGCCAAAGTTGGACCAAGTCGGGACTTACTGTGGCATTCAAGTTATTTTTTCTCGTGCTTGCCCAACCTGTGCCAAAGTTGGGCCAAGTCGGGGCTTCGTGGTCAAATCAGGACATTTTAGTTCGTACTTGCTCAGTCTGAGACATATGGATTTTTGAATCTATGTTCCAAACAAAATAAAATATTTGGGATTCGGACGATCAGTTAATAGCTGCAATAAAACGCTGATATCATCAAGACAGACGCAGAGTTCAAAATAAATACGAAGAAATGATATATCATTTCAGCGAATAGTTTAGCGTAGTCGGTAGAGCGTCTGACTAGTAATGCGAGCGAATGCGTAGGTCCCGGATCGAATCCCGGCCAAAATAATGCGATGTTTTTCTAATCTAAAAATCCGTACTATGTATCAATATGCAGAGGCAGCTAGATATTTCTCTCAGTGTAGTATGTACTTTCTCAATATTTCCATATTTTTTGGAATATTTTTAATTTATATGGAGTAAAGGCTCTAACAGGGCTTCAAATATTGGCGCAATATCGATTTGTCCCGCTTTCTTCATTTGGCCCCATATGCGCCGTAAAACTTGGGCCTATGTTGGTAGCCCAAATCAGCCCAAGTTTTACCGCGCGTATACTTTTGACATCCAAAGTTGGCCCGCATTTGGCTACCAATGTTGGTCCAAGTTCAAGAGCCCGTATAGGGCCAAACGAAAAAACCGTTACATTTGAATATTGGCCCAATACGGACAACCAAAATTGGACCCGAAGTATATCGAGGAAAATTAACTTGGCCCCGATGAGCGCCCGGAAAAAATTTCTGCACGGGCAGCGCTGTTATCTGGCAGCTATTTCGTGCGTCTTACAATCCTACAATAGCCCTAACCTATAACAGCCCTTATAGATATTCATATTCAGTGTACCACCGAACAGTTGTACCGAACATTTGTTGTACGTGTACGTTAGCAAGTTTTATCGCAGTTTTCGATTATTTGTACTGTTTTCGTTCGGTTTTCTCAGTGCCGCGTCGTTTGTTCGTGGAAAATGCCGAGAAAAGTTAACAGAGCAGAAAGAAAGAGGAGTGGTTCACGATTAAGCGAACCAAAAAAACATGTACCTCCGCACAAACGCAAGAAACACACTGTTGAGGCTACAAGTACTTCGTCGAAAAAAATAAGGGGAAATACTTATGTAGAAGAAGATCTTCAAAAACATTACAGAATTGTAGATTTTCTTCTGGTGTTTTCAACTCTTGCTACATTAGTGAAGTGTGCGGAGTGTGGAGGAAAAATATCATTCCAGTCTTGCAGCAAAGAAGGTCTCGGTTTCAAAATAAAAGTTACTTGCGAAAAATGTAAACAGCCTCGTTACGTTCCGTCCAGTAAAAGAATCGAATCTCGTTTCTATGAAATAAATTATAGATTTGCTTTTGCGATGCGTGTGTTAGGTTTGGGCTTAGCTGGATGCGATAAATTTTGCGGGCTGATGGATTTAGCCAGTTCGTTTATGGCGAAATCAAGCTATAACTCGTACATCAAGAAAATGAGTGAAAGCATACAAAAAGTTGCAAGTGCCTTTTTTGCTTCTGCCGTGAATGAAGAAAAAGGAGCAACGTGCAAAGATAATGATATTGCAGAAGCATCCGAACTAACTGTATCAGGAGACGGTACATGGAAAAAGCGAGGGTTTTCTTCGCTGTATGGTGTTGCTTCGTTGATTGGACACTATACTGGAAAAGTTGTTGATATTTTTGTGAAAAGTAGTTATTGTCACGGTTGCGAAGTTTGGAAGAGCAAGTTAGGCAGCGCAGAATATATAGAGTGGCTTGAGGAACATACAAATAGCGGACAATGCAAGGCTAATCACGTCGGATCATCTGGCAACATGGAGGTCGAAGCTATCGTAGCAATGTTCAATCGGTCAGTTACCAATTTCGGAGTACGGTTTCGAAACTACATTGGAGATGGGGATTCGAAGACATACAGTGGCGTCGTAAATTCTAAACCTTACGGTGAGGGTTTTTTGATTAACAAAAAAGAATGCATAGGGCATGTGCAGAAACGGATGGGTACACGTTTGCGAGTTCTAGTAAAGACGAGTGTAGTAGAGACGGAGACAAAGACTGGAAAAAAAGTTAAAAGAAAAAGTCTTTCTGGTAAAGGAAAACTTACGGCTAAAATGATCGATAAGCTAACCGTATATTATGGTTTAGCTATTCGTCGCAACCATAATTCTGTGGATAAAATGAAAAACGCCATTTGGGCAACATACGGCCACTACTCATCAACTGACGAGAATCCGCAGCATAGTAAATGCCCGAGCGGCAACGACTCTTGGTGCGAATTTCAGAAAGCTGCAGCGGCAAATAATTTACAGACATTCAAACACAGTTATACTGCGCTTCCTAGTGATGTTCTCAGTGCTATAAAACCTATTTATGAGGATTTAAGCAAGGAAGCTCTTCTGCAGCGATGTCTCGGTGGCTTTACCCAAAATAACAATGAAAGCCTGAATCAACTCATCTGGAAAATGTCTCCAAAATCAGTGAGTGGTACCGCAGTTCTGGTTGAAATTGCAGCTAATGTGGCAGCATGCACATTCAATGAAGGCTGTTTTGCTCTGCTAACCATCATGCAAGAGATGCAAATCAAAAGTGGACCAAGTTCTCACGAATGGGCGCGTGCAGTCGACAAATTACGCGTAAGTCGAGCGGAAGAACAAGGTGCGAAGGAAAGCAAAGAAGCTCGAGTTCTCCGAAGACAAGAACAGAAAGATGCTTTGGACATCGTGAGTGATAGCTGTTCGCTGTACGGGCCTGGTATCGATGATTCTGTGTAGGTATATAGTAAAAAAAAAAAATCGGATTTTTTAATGTGAAAAACTTTAAAGTGATTTTCCCACACTTCACGTTTCCAGAGTCAGTGACGGCTGTAGTTTAAAATCTATTGCACCGATCCTTTTCAATCTTGGTACACTCTTTCTCTGTATAATTCATGAGGTAATGACGTAGAGTTTTTTTTTAAATTTGTTGTTATTTTTCATTTTACAATAGCAAATTTGTCGATTTTTTAAGCGAAAATCGCGTTTTTGACTTTCCAGTGTTACCAAAAGTTGAAAAATCGATAAAAAAAAAAAAAACTCGACATCATTACCTGGGGAAACTTATAAACTAATAAAGTCAATTTGATTTTTTTATTTTAGATGATCGAGTGATACGTTACAACCGTCACCGCAAAAGAACTTTTTTTGGAGACCTCTCCCGAGATTTGCTGCTAACGGCTTAGTTTTTAATATTTTCTGCTGAAATTTTCAGAAAATATTCTTAAAATGTTATTCTACAATACTGTTATTATTCAATTTAAAATACATTGCCCGTATCTTGTAAAACCATGTTTGAAAAAGTGTCTTTTTTTCGCCAAATTAACCATACCCCCCCCTTAACAGGGATTGTTTTACGGAAAAAGCAGTCGTTTGAATGTTCATTTTCTATTTTCCGTCGTGGCCAAACATGGGTAAGCTATTTGCGGGTCAATAAATCTTACATACGTTATTCATAATTGTATCAAATTAATGTTTTATTAGGCTGATGAGTATTCCATAAGATAAAGCATCTCGTATTGCAGTGTACACCTTATCTAAAATATAATCCACGTTGGGTGTCTGTACCGATTGAATAACTCCAGTGCCCTCAGTGAATTGAGTCAATCATTATGCAGCTGCAAAACGAACGATAGGTTACATATTTGAGTAATCAACAGTGAAATGATTAATTGATGAACTAAAGACGCTTCGTTCAGCGCGAACTTTGAATAGTCTACCGATTGCAATTGGCATACTCCTTAGCAATGGGGCTGCAGTCTTAATTATTTCGAAGGAAATGATTAGAGTAAAGTCAGATATCATTGATCAGAGGATTGTATCAGACACTACTACGTGTTCAGGGGTGCAACGTTGAATGAAAAAACTATACCTAATAAATATTGAATTGAGAGTTGGGAAAAGTCCTGCGAAACTGATTGGATTTGCCACGATTTTGATCGTAATTGAGCTCATGAAGAGTATGGCAATACATGCTGCAAGGGTTACTAACCCACAATAGATGCGACCGAAGTTCTTAAATCTTAATTCTTTATTATTGTTTGAATACTATTCGACATTTACCTGCAGAATGCTTTGTTCCATTTTTTACCAGATGAACATTGCATTTCTGTTTGGCTGCAGGCGCAGGAACAGTCGTCTTCATGCCACTCCATTCCAAACTGAGCTTTACATAGTGATTTTTTCGCCTCCCTATCTTTGCACTGGCAGCTGCAGCTGGATGGAATCCACTCTTGTGAAGCGTTGCAATCTCTTTCTGAGTTCATGCACATGCACCTGAATCAAAATCGATAAAAACAAATATATCGTGTTTCAGCAATCAACTGAGGTGAGATTTTTGATTACGTCAAGCATTCAAAATCTACAGTTTGAAGATCGAACATATTGCATATTAGAACTGGTATTCGTCAGCATCTGTCTGAACAGTCCAATACCAACGCGGTCGCTTCAACGAGTTGAGAATGTGCAAATGAATGTAAATGAAGAGTAATGGCAGTACTTAAGGAAGAATTTTTGATAATTGATTTCGCACATGAAACGAATAGTTCTTTAGTATCTCCAAAGAATAATTATCAAAAGCTGTTTTCCTCGAGACATCGGGTGAAGGTACTGATGTATTCGTGACGATAACAACTATTGCGTATCATATAAAATGTACGTAGTAATTTCTTCATACTTGCACGCCACATGTTCAGCAACTTCCACGCTAACGCATTGTTCAGCCATAGGATTACCCTGTTGATGTAGGTAGACAATCTTATGTATCGGCTCGGTCCTTGTTGGCATGGGAGACCAGCGACCCGGGCAGAAGCCGTTGCAGCGCTTGGCAAGAACTGTGCGTGGATTAAATTCGTATCCTGGCTCGGGTACTAAGACCACGTGCCTTTCTCGTGGCCTTAGGACTGCATTCATACGATTTTCGCGAATCTCTTTCAATGCTCCACGACTGCAGTCTGTAGATGACAAAATATACAGCTGACAATTATAAATCCTTCGTATATATTGATGAGACAGCATATGAATGGAAGGAATATTCAAAGTGAAGTAAATGGAGGCCTTATTAAAGAGTTATGTATAGGCTCGCGCACGATCCTATAGGAACCGAGCGGATCCTTGGTAGGGAAGTTGAGAGGAAATTCAAAAACCTATACCGTGATCCAGGTGGGTCATGGGACATATCTGGGATCACACTTGGTACATTGGCTCAGGAACTCATCCCAGATTTCCGTTATAGAAGGAGAACCGGCAATGGAAACGGGTATATGATCGTTCCTACAGACCTTTGTCACATACAACAAATGTTTACAGTAACCCCATAACCAAATGAATGGGTTGACTCGATTTCCGTGACCGTAAAGTTGTTTTATAAAACAAAGTTGTCGATAATTAAAAAAACAGAAACAAGCGATAAGCTATACAAAAACAAAGTGCACTGTCGTGTAGAGGGTGGTCGTTGTAATGAATTGGTACGGCGCTGCCAATCCGCTCGTCGCCGAAACCCCTCGGTTACCGAGTGCAAACTACCTCTAGTTTTTCGAAATTCAATGTAATTGCTCTTGCAGCTGAAATCTGGTGGATATGTTTTTTCATACGTGAGCTCAAAGACATTCGGCTGCCTCGATATCGATCTGAAAATAGTGGCAACCCTCAGACAAAGTCGAGCCCGCGGGCATATTTTTTATATCTATGTGAAGGCAGTCGTCCTTTTTTTCATGCAGGACATTCTCCATTGTACTGAAATTTTGTAGCGTAAATGAAATTTTCGGCAACTTTTCGAAAAATTTAATTTGAGTCGTTATAAAAAAATTGGACGATTTGGAAGCTTTGGCGTTTGACTCGAATTCAAAAAATCATTTATTGGAAGTAAACATACCTATATGTATTTATATTTTACAGCTATCGGTTACAGTATTTACTTCTTATATTTACGAACATTACAGGTATAATTACATTCATTACCGGTATTACGATGACAACCAGAAAACTAAAACAAAAGAGAGAAAAAAAAAGAGAGAATATTTATAGCACAAATTTTCCGCAAGAGAATGGAAAACTGCGAATACGATTACTCTGTTTTGGAGTCTGATCTGTATATTTCATTGCTATACTTTCATCCACATTTTCTACGCAGCTTTTTTCAATGGGTTTTTCTACCAACACGTCGTTGATTTCAGATGAAGCTGCTTCGCCTTCAAGCCACAGAGGCTCGTACATTTCCTCATTAACCATCCATTCACACTAGGGTGGCCCAAAAAAAAAAAATATTTTTTTTTCTGAATTCCTCATAAAAATATGTTAGTTTATCATGTTTTAAGAGCCCCCTCTAAAGCGCAGCTCAAAAAAAAAAATCTTAAGAGGTCGCTCAAGATGTTTAAAAATTTCCAAAAACGTCGAAAATCGACTTTTTTTTATTTTTATTTTTTGTTTTTCGTTATTTCACTATTTTCTACTATAAAAATGATCAGGATCCTGAAATTTTCAAGTCGATATTTTGATATTTAAAGGTCGTTCAAGATTTTTTTCAGTTTCCAAGTAGAGTACCTTGGCCCTTTTCGAGCGACTTCTGAACACGAATATTAATGACTTTTTTTTTCTTGAAGTTGACATACTGAAGAATAGAAATAAGGTTAGAGAGATCCAAAAAAAAATTTCAAGACGATTTTCACTATTAAAATGTAATTGACGGAAATTTATAACTTTTTTTTTAATAGTAAAAATCATCTCGAAATTTTTGTTTTTTGCATCTCTGTAGCCTTATTTCTATTCTGTAGTATGTCAACTTCAAGAAAAAAAATAGGTAATTAATATTCATGTTCAGAAGTCGCCCGAAAAGGTCTAAGGTACTCTACTTGGAAACTGAAAAAAATCTTGAGTGACCTTTAAATATCAAAATATCAACTTGAAAATTTCAGGATCCTAATCATTTTTATAGTAGAAAATAGTAAAATAACGAGAAACAAAAAATGAAAAAAATAAAAGTCGATTTTCGACGTTTTTTGAAATTTTTAAAAATCTTGAGCGACCTCTTAAGATTTTTTTTTTTGAGCTGCGCTTTAAAGGGGGCTCTTAAAACATGATAAACTAACATATTTTCGTAAGGAATTCAAAAAAAAAAAAAAAAAATTTATTTTGAGCCACCCTAATCCACACATTAATGGATCTACCGGGTGATTCCTTGCTTACGCCGCAGTATGTCCGGTAGCGGACCGTCAGGTAAAGTTCAGTGAAAATTTTACCCGTGATCGTAGCCGCAAAATTCTATAGTCCCGATCAATATGGCCGCCCAAACAAACAAGACGATCGCCGGCGATCTTGAATTTTGACAGCTACAGCGAGGTGAGTGTGACAAATTATTACGGAAAATAATTATTACACCCACAAAATGTTCTTTGTGCACCGGATGATCGTTATCCAGGGGATTGCGACTGATTGGCGTGTCGACGGATGGGTAAGTAAAACTGTTTTTCATAATTACGAGTGCATCTGTAATAGCGTAACCTCAAAGCGATATTAACCCTCAATGTGCACGCTATATTTTTCGAGAAACTGCGTCTTTTCCGGAACAGTCAGGGTTTCAGGGTTTTATTGGCTTCAGAAAGACCTTAAACAACTCACGGTTACTATTCTTATTAATTATACACTTATTAATTATTATTTCAGAGAGCGTGCAGCAGCTTCGGATTTTACTTGACCTGGCATCTTCATAGCTAGATCCTCGGCTAGACCCGTACTAGCATAGGGTGTGAAGGTGTTTAATGCTGCCAAATCATTGTGCGGATTGTGTGCAGGAATAACCGGAACACTATGCTTAACGAGAAGACCAACAGACTGAGACATGGATCGCACAATGCTGAAGAATAGGGACATAGGGGAATTTGATAATTTTTGATGATATTAATGCGAAAAATGATTGGATAATATCGAGGAGCGGATATTCCCATAACCTCAGAAAATAAAAGAAAACTCAATTTAGTGACAGTATTCCGAAAATACCAACAATCATGAAAAGTTGTAAAAACATTTTGCTCACAACGATGAAAATTGTCCATTTTCGATCCGATTTCTAAATTTCAGGGTTTGTTATACTCAGTGATATAATCTCTACGAATTCCCTGAAAAAGTTTTGCAAAAACTCTCATATTTCAGTAAAAATTCAGTTTTTCGCAATCCGGATGCATTCTGAGATTCATATCACACATATACTGTTACATTTTTGCCTCGAATATGAGTGTTTTTTGCAAAACTTTTTCAGGGAATTCGTAGAGATTATATCACTGAGTATAACAAACCCTGAAATTTAGAAATCGGATCGAAAATAGACAATTTTCATCGTTGTGAGCAAAATGTTTTTACAACTTTTCATGATTGTTGGTATTTTCGGAATACTGTCACTAAATTGAGTTTTCTTTTATTTTCTGAGGTTATGGGAATATCCGCTCCTCGATATTATCCAATCATTTTTCGCATTAATATCATCAAAAATTATCAAATTCCCCTATGTCCCTATTCTTCAGCATTGTGCGATCCATGTCTCAGTCTGTTGGTCTTCTCGTTAAGCATAGTGTTCCGGTTATTCCTGCACACAATCCGCACAATGATTTGGCAGCATTAAACACCTTCACACCCTATGCTAGTACGGGTCTAGCCGAGGATCTAGCTATGAAGATGCCAGGTCAAGTAAAATCCGAAGCTGCTGCACGCTCTCTGAAATAATAATTAATAAGTGTATAATTAATAAGAATAGTAACCGTGAGTTGTTTAAGGTCTTTCTGAAGCCAATAAAACCCTGAAACCCTGACTGTTCCATAAAAGACGCAGTTTCTCGAGAAATATAGCGTGCACATTGAGGGTTAATATCGCTTTGAGGTTACGCTATTACAGATGCACTCGTAATTATGAAAAACAGTTTTACTTACCCTGCATCCGTCGACACGCCAATCAGTCGCAATCCCCTGGATAACGATCATCCTGTGCACAAAGAACATTTTGTGGGTGTAATAATTATTTTCGGTAATAATTTGTCACACTCACCTCGCTGTAGCTGTCAAAATACAAGATCGCCGGCGATCGTCTTGTTTGTTTGGGCGGCCATATTGATCGGGACTATAGAATTTTGCGGCTACGATCACGGGTAAAATTTTCACTGAACTTTACCTGACGGTCCGCTACCGGACATACTGCGGCGTAAGCAAGGAATCACCCGGTAGTGACACACACTCTGTATTTATTGCATTGTTCCACATAGAGCTGATGAAAATTGTTCTTAGAACGTTTTGTTTCAAAAATTGATAACACGGTGGAATAGTATTTGAATCCAACCTTTATTTTTCTTTCAAAAAACGCTCCGACTCTTTTTTTAGATTCATTTTTTTTTTTTTTCTTCAGAATTTCGCGTCTCTAACTACCGTTACGAATATTGAAAATGACAACATAATAAGTTCGATTGAAGAGTTCACATGCTTAATCTACGGTGTAAGAAATGCGTCAACATTGATGTGGCTCGTTAAAACATTTTCCGAAATATTTATTTAAAAAAAAAGAGTCAGAAAACACTGTAATCAGTAGCTGAAAAAAATATAAATACATATATGCTTACTTCTAATGAATGATTTTTTATATTTAAGTCGAACGCCAAACCTTTCAAGTCTTCCAATTTTTTTGAAACGACTTGAATTGAATTTTTCAAAAAGTTGGTGAAAATTTAATTTGCGCTTCGAAGTTTCAGTACCTACAATGAAGAATGTCGTGCATGAAAAAAAAGACGACTACGGTCACGTAAAGATGTAGAATATACGTGCGCGCGCTCGACTTTGGCTGAGGGTTGCCACCATTTTCGGATCGCGATCGAGGCAACCGAATATATTCTTTGAGCTAACATATTACAGAACATAGGTATCCACCAAAGCTGTAAGAACGATCATATTAAATTTCGAAAAAATGGGGGTAGTCACACCCGGCAACCGAGAAGTTTCGGCCGTGACCGAACCAGTTTCTTATGACAACCACCCTCTACACGGCAGTGCACTTCTTTTTTGTAGAGCTTATCGCTTGTTTCTGTGTTGTTAATTATTAAAAACATGTTTTCATAAAACAACTTTACGGTCATGGAAATCTAGGAAAGTTATCCATTCGGTTATGGAGGTACTGTAAACATTCGTTGTATGTGGAAAGGTCTGTAGGAACGATCATATACCCGTTTCTATTGCCGGCTTTTGGATAAATATGAGAATCCAGATGGATTACTCTGTATGATTACCATGTGATTTTTTGCGATAGCGATATATGAAGTCAGCTCGAATATCGAATAAGCTTTGCTTTGTGTCTCATTGTGAATGAAATTCGATTCTCATAAAAGCATAGAGTGGCGACTATATATGTATACTCACTAACTATTACCACGCAAAGTGACTAGTTGAGGTTGCAGACTCATCTACAATTAGCTAACGATTTTAGTGGCTGCGTTGCATATCTACAGGGTGATTTATCTTAATCGCCCCAGGCCGATTTTTCCGAAACTAAGCAAGATTCGAAAAAAAGTTTGTTACAAAATATTCAGGGTTCAGAGGGGGACAAAACTTGGTGGTATCAGTATTTCCGTAAGTAGAGCCGCCGCGGTCAGGCGAAGGTCAACTTGGTTTTCTTAAATGGAATGACATATTTTTTTCTCCAGAATCTGAAAGAATGTCAAATTCTGCACCAAAAAGTACTTACATACATATGGCCTAAGGTCAATGAGTTCCGAGGTAGAGCCGGTCAAAGCAGTATGCCTCGCGGTCGCGGAGCAGCGCCCGCCAGTGTACCGATCTACAGATATCTTGTCGGAATTGTGAGGAGACTTGAGTATCCATGTTTTGAGGGATATGAAAGGGTCAGATTATTTTTTACGTGGAGTTGCTAAGGGTAAATAAAGTGTAACTAGTTGATTATGATTTTGTTTCGTTTATTAATCAAACAACGAATTATTTCAGAATTATTTCATTGTGTTTTTTATTTTTTATGTTTCATTTTTACGTCAAATTTGCAATGTTCTTTTATTTTTGTCATTTTTAATAATTGAAGTCTACGTCGGAACGCATCTATCGTTTTACGAAGAATAAACGAAACAAAATCAAAATCAACTAGTTACACTTTATTTACCCTTAGCAACTCCACGTAAAAAATAATCTGACCCTTTCATATCCCTCAAAACATGGATACTCAAGTCTCCTCACAATTCCGACAAGATATCTGTAGATCGGTACACTGGCGGGCGCTGCTCCGCGACCGCGAGGCATACTGCTTTGACCGGCTCTACCTCGGAACTCATTGACCTTAGGCCATATGTATGTAAGTACTTTTTGGTGCAGAATTTGACGTTCTTTCAGATTCGGGAGAAAAAAATATGTCATTCCATTTAAGAAAACCAAGTTGACCTTCGCCTGATCGCGGCGGCTCCACTTACGGAAATACTGATACCACCAAGTTTTGTCCCCCTCTGAACCCTGAATATTTTATACCAAACTTTTTTTCGTATCTTGCTCAGTTTTGGAAAAATCGGCCTGGGGCGATTAAGATGAATCACCCTGTATATTCGGTCACTGATCGAATTTTCTCCAAAAAGATATAATTACCGATTAAAGATACTTGCCATCAAGAAGAGTAAAATTGTGAGGACCGATTTCCTTGTGTTGAAATTCTTGGCACTGGACCAATATCAGGGCGGATACAAAAGTGTAAAAGACAAAGACGGACATGGTTTCACCTTTTGAATAAAATGAACGTATGCTGCTCAATCACCAAACGACTCCTGCCAACGCGAAGTAAGGACTGAGGTTTAGCATTGAGTGGATGTGATATATGTACATACAGCAAAACACCAAAAAAACGACCAAGAGCCGCGCATGTCCAGCTAGATTGGGAGGCGAGTGGTGGCAATTCAGCGTGGTACTCACTATCAGTGCCGTATAGGTTATTGTGATAGGGTAAGGTGGTGCAAGAGCGATTAGTGCATAAGAGTACGCAGAGCCTTCATACAATCACAAGACAGTGTTTTGCAGCTAGTTTCACACTGTTTTTTCACACTGTTTTATGATTGTATAATGGCTCTGCTTACTCTTGTACACTGCACGCTCTTGCACCACCTTACCCTACACGTGGGTCTGGGGCACAAGGTAATTTCTGTTAATGAAATAGGTAAAATAATTTCCTAGACGGCTGTATTCGGTCACGGCAAGGTGTACAGGCCGGAATCTGACTGAAACGGGCCCGAAGCTTGGTCTTTCTATTGTAGGACAGGGTATAAGACTTTAACTACGTCCTTAACTGGAGCAACTAATGGGACCACAGCTCCGAAAGGCCTAGCAGTAATAGGTAACCAATCATCTGCTTCTTCACGACCTGTCCTCAACCATTTGATGACGGAGGAAAATCTTCATTATCAAATGACTACATACTGTCGGAATAAATATGATGATTACTTTTTTTTCACATTAAATCTGCGGTTTCACGATTTATAATTAATTATAATATATCGACTTACATCTTTAATCTTTTCTCCTGCTTACTGACGTCACAATTGCAAGAGGGATACATCAGTAAATTAATGCATACATAGGCAACTGTTCTCAATGAATGAACGCAATCTGCCGAACGCATTCATACAACGGCCATCAGTCAACATTGATCAATTCAACAATAACACGAAATACGAGCCAGCTATGAGTACCTGCACTCAAGGTAAATCAGATGGAATCCGAGAAACTATAAAGCCCCTTACTGTCGTAATGTCGTATATTAAACTTTTGGCAAGTTATTGATACAGGTCCGCCTTTTCTATAATAGTCCATCTCTTCCTCCCATGCCAAAGACCCATATCGGTTCCACATGTGTCCCCGGTAAAAATACTTTCCACTAATTATCTGAAAATAATTCTGAGCGTTTTCGGGCAGATTCTGGAGAATCTACACAAATATTCTTTTTTTTTTCTGACCCCCCTTGATGACAAAAGCCAGTGGCGTAACTAGACTTCACGGGCTCAAATGCGAAAAAAATTGAAGGACCCCCCCCCCCCCCCTCCCCCCTCGCCCCCCCAATTATTTTCGTAATATTTATACTCATCGTGTTATTAATGTCATCGAAACTTTTTGGCAGCCTGACTTAAGGTCTACTCTAAGTATTCGAGTAGGTATATACCTAGTAGGTTTATAGCCACCAAACGACAACGACGTGAGGACGGACCAGCTTTCAGGGAGTATGCAAAGCTACAGATCGTAATTTAGTCAAGTATATTACCGCAGGATTCAGCCTACTTCTACGCTTGTTTGTCCTCACGTCGACATCAGAGGCTTGGTACTGAACAGCAGTTCCGTATTCCCAAGTTTCCGTTGCTATTTCTTTATTATTTCGAGTCATTTTGTTAATTTAGCTTCATTCGATTGTATTTAAATTCAGTTAGTGTAATTCCCGATATTTATTCTGTATACCGTTCAACGAACCCTCGACCTATTTTTTGTAAAACCACGAGATGATTCCATAAGGTGGCTGAGCAGCAGATACAAGTATGTATATACATACATACATACATGTGCACGCTCTTCCATGTATATGTCACGATATCAGCCAGTACAACGAAAAATCCACACGTGCAAAATGGTATTTTATTCAATCAATTATTACGTGTTATCTTGGCGTGACTTCGCATCACATTGCCAATCTTCAAAAAAAAAATTGTAATATTGCATAATGGCGTAACTTCGTCCAACGAACAGTACAGGTGTAATCCTGGCCAAAGGTTTCGATTTGTCTGTCTCCGCTGATCTCAATATTGCAAGATCTGGGTTCTTAATTTCTTTGCACTATCTTGAATTCGCCGTTTCAAACTTAGCAAGTAACAACGAAGCCAAAAGCCCCTGCGGAGTATCTCTCTGTGAAAATTTCTCTATCAAATTGCACTCTATCCCGAAAGGGTAAACATTTTGCAAACCAATTGCACATTGCAGCTTCGGCGCGTACGGAGGAGATCGCAAAGCCCCCTGTCTGATGCAGATATCTAAATATGTTCAGGGTCATATCTTATCGAAGGTCGAGATGTCACGAAATCATGGAATGGCTCGTGGCTATGACGCATTTCAGAAGAATTATTATCACTGAAATTTTCCTTATTATTACCAAGAACCTGCCGGTTTACATTGAAATCGATAAGATTAGAACCTACGTATTTCTTAAATATTTTCCTTATATCCCCTCAATCCCGTGGTTTGTTCTATATTAGAGCGAATCATCAATCATGGTTGATATACCAACAATAAAGTGTGTAATAGTTTGCGACAAAAAGGTTTTGGATTTCGGACGCATTCTATTTTGTACATTGAAACACGCAAAATAATTATTGCGTGCATAACACTACGAATACATATTTTATGCGGTTGCTTTGATGGTATCGTCATCCCATACGAATGACAGGGCACATCTAAATTTGTTTAGTCGAAAAAAGTGACACCTCAAAATTTCCTGCCGTAGAAAGTCGTATAGCATATTTTCCGTCGAAAAAGGTCACATCTCAGATTTTTTTGACGAGGAAAGTCACATTTCAGGTTTTTCCGTCGAAAACGGTCACATCTCAAATTCCGTAGATCCTCTGAAATGTACTTCGACCATGACAGTCTCGGTTGATCATAGAAACTCTGCATCTGCGGTGCCAGATTTAATGGATCATGGAAACTCTGCCTTATCCCCGCAGTCATCTCTTCATTCACCATTCAGTGGCATCGATGCGAGCGTAATGGATATTGATGTCCAAGCGGTAGAATTTTCTTCTCTGCATGGTATGTTTTATGGCACATAAACTTTTACAGTAGTTCAAATAGAAGTCATATATTTCGTATTGGTGATTGTTTAACTTTTTATCGTTTTGTTTTCTCCAATTATAAATGGATTAGTTTGAAGTTGCGGCATATATCAGCTTATTAGCTGATGGATATTCCGAAGTAAGTTAAACGCATTATTCCAGGGTCCTCCGATATTGTAGAACGGCTCGAAAACTCACATAATGTAGAAACCCGTAATATGTCTGAGGAAAAGCTAGACAAGATACCTCGAAAGGAGTTCTCTGCGGCAAATCTTCAAGAACTAGAGGTTTCTCCTGCATGTAAGTGTCATTAAAGTTGACCATTACACACTTAAAACGTCACGTTGGAATGCCGAAGAAAAGATATAAATTATATTCTCGAAGGATAATATTGTCGTTTTGTAAACGCAGTTGTTACATACTTACATATATTTACTATCATAGATGAACGCCAATCTAAAAAATGTTCACTTTGTATGTGCTGTTTTGATGAAACGAATTTTATTTCATAACCCGATTTTTACAGTGGACTCAAATTAACAGTAACGATTATATAACGTTGTAGCTATATTTCTCGAGGAAAGTCGTGCATTAACGATACCGGAGTTGTGGACAGTCTCGAAATTAGCGACGGAATGTGGAAAGAAAATGATTTTTTCCCACATTGTCACGTTGCCGGTTAATGATGCTACACCATCATTAACAAAATCTGTTACCCTGAATCTCTGGAATGGTCGAATGCACTATATCGTTCACGGCACAAAACTAAATTTCAATCAAGATAGACTGCCACTACCACCGGTTCTCGACAAAGTTGAATCCCTTCCAACTATTCTGTTAAAATTTGAGAACACGCAAGTGTGTGGAGGTGTAAAGCCAATTGATACTTCTTTAATGAAAGATGACGCGATCAAAGATCCTCTAAATTATTGGCGAGCCAAGAATTGTTTGTTGTTGACGAAACATAGAAAATGTGCTGAGTGTAAAAGAGTCCAAAACGTTTTAAAACAAAGACAAGTAAGGTACTCGAAAAGTCCAGCAGTGAGTCGAATTCGAAACTCATCAAATTCATTGGATCAGAATAAAATAAATGCCCTGAAGAAAAAACTGCTTCGAGAACGGAGGATGAAAAATCGCGCTAAATATAAATTAAAATTACTCAATGAAGAATTTGAGAAAAATCAAAACGACTTAGCAGCAATTCAAAATACGTCATTGGAAGAAAAATGTCAGGAATTGAACCTTTGTGGTACACAAAAAATGGCAATGCAAGAAATAATCGCCGCTGCAAAGACGAAAGGATCAGGTCGCCGTTACTCCGAAAACTGGCTAATGCTGTGCATGCTTTTGAACATAAGATCTCCTGGAAATTACGAATTTTTGCAAAAAAATGACATTCTCCCTTTACCGTGTAAAAAAACGATCCGCAATTATTTTTCTCTTATTGATAATAAATGCGGATTCGATGAGAAGTTTGCAAAAATTTTGGAGAAGCATTTCGCCGCCAAGGATAAAATGAAGCGTCACGGGCTATTGGTCCTAGATGAAATCAATCTCCGAAAAGATGTTCGTGTTCGTGCTAATGATTTATCCTATTCTGGATTAGTTGATTTCGGAGACGATGGGCCAAAAGCGGAGGACATATCAGAGCAGGCTACGCACGGTCTAGTATTCATGTTCCAGCCACTAGCAGATAGATACACGCAAACGATCGCCGTTTTTGCCTCGAAAAATGTTGTGAAAGGGGAAGATCTGACCAAATTGGTAGTTAAAGCGATTGTTTACTTAGAAAACTGCGGAGCGAAAGTTCACGGCGTTTTATGTGATGGAGCTAAAACGAATAAAAAGATGAACACTCTATTAGGCGTGCACAGTACCATCCACAACACGAAAAGTTGGTTTTCTCATCCAGTTGATGATGAGCGCAAGGTTTTTGTTTTCTCTGACGTCCCACACTTAATAAAAAATGTCCGGAATCGTTTATATAACCAGAAACGTCTAAGGGTGTGTGTTCATTCTATCAAGAAATCATAAACTTGTTTAACAAAATGTAATATAGCATAAACCTCTAATTTTTTTTCAGATGAGTGTACAAGAAGGATATGTCGAATGGCGTCACATTGTTTCACTGTTCGAATTAGATACGAAAAACGTTGGTAATGCACGAGCGTGTCCGAAGTTGACGAGAAGGCATATCCACCTCGATAACACTTCGAAGATGCGTGTACGCCTCGCGACACAGGTAACAATTACCGAACGGCTGGATTTTGCAATCGCATTCCATGAGAAATCTCAGTGTAAATGACAAATTATTGTCTGTAATGATTCATCTCCATTAATAATAACAATATTTTATAGGTTTTAAGCAACTCGGTCGCCAGTGGGATGACCTTCTACTCGTTTGCGAAATATTCAGAGCTTGAAGGATGCGAACCAACGATACATTTCTGCAAACGTTTCAACGACATATTTGATGCATTGAATCGAAAGATGCCTAATGAAGGATTGAAGCCGGAATCTAGCGATTTTGAGGTAGGAAAATAATCTTTTTTCAATTATTAATATGATATAAAATGTGCAAATATATGACATCTCTAAATTTATAAATTCTATAAAAATATAAAGTCTGTAAGTATGTCAATTCTATCTCTGTAACAATATAAATTCGGTAAATACGTAGATTCAATAAAAATATTAATTCTGTAATTAAGTACAATCTGTGAAAATATGAAATTCATTAATATATACATGGTAAGCTCTTGGATTGATAATTTCAGGTAATACAATCCGGTTTGCAATGGCTCAACGATTGGGAAACTGCCATGAATAAAGGCGAAATAGAAAAGTCCGATTTTTTGACACAAGAGACTGCCGAAGGATTGCGTCTCTCGCTGCAGTCGACTATGGACCTTTGTTGCTATCTTATCGAGCGCTGTGAATTTCAATATTTACTCACAGGGAGAGTAAATCAGGATAATTTGGAGGTACCCTTGCGTGACAGAAGCTGCTTCCCCATGCTATCCGTGTATGTGTAGTATATATTTTGCCGGAGTTGTAAGTCTTCGGTGTACCTAAAAAAATTTCCAGAAATTCTTCGGCACGATTCGGCAAGCAGCTGGGTGCAACGATCACCCCACCTGCTCAACCTTCCTTCATCTCTACAAAATACTGTCCGTGTACAGTGTCGTTAAACCGCCAAAGTATGGAAACTGTAGCGTGGACGAAAAAAAATCTCCTCAATTGCTGATGACTATTAGCGATTTGAAACAGTTGTACGGCTCTAAGAGCTCAACATACATCGAGACGCGACAACGACTGAAAGACAAACTCGAATCTATAATTCAGAACGAAGACTGGGAGGTTGACGATATTATTGGCGCCGAGCACGATTATTCGCTTCCGGAAGTTCTCGATTGTGTCATCTATTACGTGACAGGTGTAAAATGGTTTCCCCAAGGTATTTCAATTGCGAATACCATTAATTTCTGATTTCAGGATATTTGTGCAAGCAAATTCTACGTCGTTATAAGTCATGCTCTACGTGTTTCTCCGCTTTGATGCAAAATAGTCCTGATTGTTCGTCCGTATCAAAATTAATCGATTTGAAGACTCGCGGAGGATTGATTCATGCTAACCTGCGGTTTTTCAATTTAATAAAACACGTCGAATCGTGCTTTGCTAAACATGCCAGTTTCCCAGACGTATTCGACGCGACAATCGAAGAAGTTTTGGATTCATATTACTTTTCTTTTCCATGTCAATCGCATGCAGCAGACATTTTATCATATGCTATTTGTTATTATGTGCGAATGCGTATGAGGCAATTTACTCATCAAGAGAATCAGAAACAAGAAAAACATTTCGTTCCGAAAAAAAAAATGTCAAAATTGTGCAGCCAATAAACAAACATAAAAAAACAACCTGTACCATTCATTTCTTATTATTTTCGAAAAAATAAAACTTTACTCTTTGTCTTTACTGCATATCATATCACAGAAAATACAAACTTTCCTCACATTTGCTCAAGCGCTATATAGACGATTTGATGTTGCCGCAGATTTATCTACTGCACACAATGCAGGGTATTTAATTATTTTCAGTGTATCTAAGTTTTGGTTTGAGCGGTGGTGTGTATTGGTTTTCATAAAAATACAAAGTGCTGTAGTTTTAAAAATAGATAATTGATCTCTGGTAGTCATATTATTATAATTCCTTTCTGTTAATCAGGGTCGCTAAAGATCACAAGGGATTCTCATTATAATTTAATAACATTTTGGGTCAAAGGCAATTTTTTTTTCATTAAATATGATTCATTTCCTATCAAATATCTTTCAGACCAACTCTATACCTAATTAAACACTATTCGTAAAAGTTAATGTCTTTTGTCTCACAAAATGAGTGCGCATGCGCCTCAAAAAGACTCCTAGATCGCGACGACCCTCACGGTCACACTGAGAACTGCAAAAACTGGTACTGTTAACCGGACTACCCCCACCACCAAAAATTAGCCGAGCTTCCAGACCTGTATGTAAGACCGTGGTATAGACTATAGATACACATCGAAGCGAAAGTATATTCTACATTCAAAGATGCACTAATTACTGTTCTTACCTCACATTTCAGTAATTGATAATAATTGTCAGAACAATCTATGCCCGCCGAGTTCGTATCATCATACGAGCTAACTTCCTTCAGCAATATTTCCCGTCGACAATATGCTGTTTTGTCAAAGGCAACGAATGATCCTGTTGGTCTTTCGTTCATTTCCATTGATTAGCATTTAAAGAACATAATTCGAAGTACGAAAATTAAATAAGGGAACGTTCGGCTTCGATGCCTGATTTCACGTATTATTTTGTAATATTTGTGTAACGAAATGATGTTTGTAATCTGTCGCTGAAAAAGAGTATGATGTTCTTGAGTTTTTGGCTGGCGAAACCATTTCGGAACTCGGCTGTGATTTTTACATTTACAATATTTTTGCCGTTATCTTCATGACTCCAATAATATCTTTCACCAGAACACACAGTCGGACCACAGCTCCGGAAATCCTGGCTGTGGTAGTTGAATTTCCTGGGAATGTCCTTGGGAATGTCCTCTGCAATCATTGTACAACGGAGAAAAATCTTCTCTTTCAACTGGGTGCACACTGTTGGCTGAAATATGTCGGACAATGATGCTGTATCCAGATAAAAGGATTATGAAATTCATTTCAACGTTTCAACCAACATATTTCAGTACCATTATAATGCATGAAGTACCCTACACCTGTTTCTGTTGCATATCATTCCTGAACTATAGTATACGACTGAGCGGGACCTTGTAGTGCATTTAAACATTGAAACTTCAAATTTGCAGACCAAAAATTGAACATGACAATTATACGAGGCATAACGTACGACGTGAGTTTATTCGGTGGGCTTCTGTTCATCGGGAAAAATCGGGTTTTCCAAGTAGATAGATAGATAGATAGATAATACGTGTATTGTGCCATAGCCATAAGTAGACAGATAGAAATAAAATACAAAATGAAAGAACAGTAGAACAAATGAAAATAAAAACCAGATTAAGTCTTAAATGAGCAAAATAAAGAAATAGAATAAGGACAAAGAGATGCGAAAGAATAAGACAGA
This sequence comes from Rhogogaster chlorosoma, assembly GCA_944452935.1. Classification (NCBI taxonomy): domain Eukaryota; kingdom Metazoa; phylum Arthropoda; class Insecta; order Hymenoptera; family Tenthredinidae; genus Rhogogaster; species Rhogogaster chlorosoma. Next base: position 10,206,096 of record OX101800.1, on the reverse strand, counting down.
AAAAAGATCACATATAAATAGGGGGGAAGAAAATAACATAATGCATAGGTAAGATCACAGAAAATGAAAACCTTCAAGCATGCTTGTAAACGAGCTTTTTTTAAGGCAAGGATGATATTCTCAGTACGAGCCAAAGGCGAGTACTAAAAGATCATTTGAGCCGAAGAACAGTTTACGAGCATGTCACATACATTATTTTTTTCGGGATTTGTATGAAAAAGCACAAAAATCATAAGTATATGTAGGCTAGGATTACTGCTCATACGTCGTTTGAAACTGCCGTAGAAAGACTTTGTACGGCGGTTCTGAGATGAGCTCTATAAAGTGCTACCTCACCGACCGGAAACAGGCGTCAGAAAGCTACTTTTTCATACCGATTCCGAAAGAAATATTTACGTCAGCATAAGTAATAAAGAACTAGTGAGTAATTAGTAATAAATAGCTGAAATAAAATAAGGGACAAATCATAAATAATACAGAGTGAACAGAAAGGACATGAACAAACTAATCAATGAGTCGTAACCCGTGATAACGAACACGACAAAGGTAACAAAAAATGAAAATGAAAAAGAGAGACTACATCAGGAGGATCACTGGGAAGAGCCCGTTCAAACGCGCGGGCACTGATTCATTCGAATATTACGAGGGCCGCCAATTTCAGACTTGCCACGAATATCCAATTATCGAACTAGACGAGCGGCGAACGGAGGAAGCAGATTCTGTAAACAAGGCTCGACGGTGAGAGGGGGATGGAGACTGGAGGATTTGGTAAAAGACCGAGCCTAGAATGTATCAACGGCGGTCAGCAACAGACAGCCCCTAACCTGTGACGATGTAGGGGGATACTATGGAAGTCACGCCTGAGGCCAAAAATGAAACGAATACCGCAGTTGACCAGGCGGTGCAACTTGAAATTGAGGTAATCGGTGGGATTGTGATGAACAACGCTACAAATTACAATAATCAATGTGCGGAAATGTGAGAGCAACAACAAGCAACGATTTTACTCGAGTTATGAAAATGAATTGGCATGAGATTTTAACATACGTAGCGTGGCATACACCTTACATATAGTAAATGTACAAATACGATGAGTTTAAATCGCACGATTAGTACATTTAAAGAACAGTTACGCGTTTCCGCGCGTAAATTGAAAAATTTTAGGTAATATCAGTAAAACTAATATTTTTTTTTGTAGCGAATTCAACTTTTTCTCTTGGCTTGGTCCTGACCCAGGTGTCCCCTTGAGAACAACACTGTGAATTTAAATTGGATAAAAAGATGTCATTTTTCAGAATCTTATCGATTTTTTTTGAGATTTTTGAAACATGGCGTTTTTCTTTTAGCTTTGGAAATCCCTAAACAAATAACCAGTAATAGCAGAAATCTGAAATGATTGACATTGCATTTTTAAGACCGGCAAATCATATGAAAAATGATTACAAAATCTGAGGGGGTCAGCGTCATGAGTTGGTCGAATTGGCATGGAATACACCATGTGTTTTCATACTTAATTTTGTGAATTTACCTCGACAAGTACCTGTACGAGGGTAAACTTCTTTGGAAATTTTGCCCACAATCAGACGAATAAGGAATAGAAGCTTTGTTTTCTCTGCAACATCATACAGACTAAGTGCGGATCCTCCTTGAACGCTTCATCAGCAAAACGGCTGAAGTATAAAAGCCGTGCTTGGCTGAGCTCAAACCAGTAACGACTCATTGTTTAAGCCATTTTATCGATGTATCGATATACCCAAAACTTCATACTTTTTAGCGGCAATTTCTTTTGAATAATAAACGATGTGTGAAAGATAATGTGAATATATATAATCACATGAAAAATCTATTTGCAAATGTTTCAAAAATAAGTTGCTGAATAATAGCATAGATGGGAAACAGACTAGTGGAATAACTCGATTTTTTCTTCAAAATTTTGACACAAATCATGGCCTCGTATCGAAATTTGATATTCGAATAGTTAGAATTGACATAAGTTCACGTGAATATCTGAATAACGATACTCGAATACATCGCTACATACCGAATCTCCCACTCAAAACTGCTAGGTTTGATGTAGATGGTGACGTAGCGGTGATGGTATCCTCATTCATGGTAACGGAATTTAAACCGTGAAATAGACGTGTGATAGCAAGCTGTCATCGACGTTTTCAGAATACATTTGTTTCAATAGTGTGGCAGTGTGTGATAGACGTATTTTGAACGGAAAAGTTTCTAATCGTATACACGGGCATTGAGCACGCCCTATTCGAAGTAAGAAACGTGATTTGAACATCGAAAGTTTGGTAGATGTGCCAGGCATTGAATAGTTGATAACATGTGTTCTTTCAACGTTCAACATTTGCATCAATCATGGGGATAAATATCTTGTCAACAATTCTAAAACACGGTCATAGTGATGGTGTGAAAGGCGTGTAATCGTTGGAACGTTGTCAAAATTTCAAATTCTGACAGATATGCTGGACATTACATCGGTTGATCAGTACAACTTTAGTTAGATCAAGAACAATTCGATCAGGTCTGATTTGCGAGTGAATATACGATTTGCAAAACAAGTTAGAGATAAGACCCGAGCGTTTTTATGAGATATAGAAAATCCTTGATATTAACATATTTTTTCTAACATTGTACAGTCACAGCCAGAAGCTTTAAAATATTTCGTAAAGAGAAAGCTGATAGGTTTCCTACTACACCTGAAATTTCAGTAGTTGTTATTTCACTGTGTCTTTTTGCCGAGGACATCGCAGGAATGTATATAGCACACTCGTCCGATAAAATATTACAAGTTTTATCTCGCATTGGCAAGAGTATCGTGTTGTGATCGAAAAAGGATATATATTCGTTCTCTCCCAACAGTTGAAATCATGCGCTATTTCTTTAGCTCTTATATTTTTGCGTCGACCCTTATTTTGGTCCAATGCCAAGAGGCTCAACATAAGGAAGATGACATGCACCACTATACTGATGTCGCAGGTGAGAATATTTATAAGCAGTGACCAAAAACGAATGAAAAAGCTGGCCACTACAAGAAATAGATAATTGTGAGTAACTTGACTAATCCGCGAAACGCATCTCGGGTGTAGAAATATTCGCCAAGTACATCAATTTTGTTACTGCCTACAAAAACATATTTTTAGTAACGTTACACGTAGAGGGGCATAGGGCAGAACGCGCTCTCTAAGTGAACATATAGTGAGAAAAATTCAAAAATGACATTTCGGACTATTCCGTTAATTACTTGACAAAAGCACGAAACAGCATGACTTTTGTCTAGAACATTTTGTTTCTAATTGGATTTTGTTTATGAGTTATAATAAAGGATGTCTTCGCATGTCTCAGCCCGTATATAATTTTAGTTATTTTCTGAGTTTTGATTTTTCCGCTGGTTGCAGATTGCTGACCGGATATTCCTAAGTTAGATAATTTGATGATCTGTTATTTGATTAATTCGAGATTTTTTGTTGGAAATAACATTCTTTGAAATCTATTGAAAAAGTTAGCGGATAGGCGAGGTGTCCACAAAATCGAGTATTATACAAGCCATCTTTCACTTTCAGACTTGATAACTGACAACATTAAGATATTGTCCACAAATTGTTGCATTATATTCAACGATGTGATTTTCTGTCATATCGGGTGACTAAACGGAGTATAGAAACAGTGTGTGTGTTCTTTAAAAAAATTCGCGAATGAGAGCGAGAAAAATCTTGATATTCCTTATATCCGAGCAGATTTCTCCTTGCGATTGAGATCAACACATTATGTTCTTCCAATTTGGAAATCTAAAATCTGTTTTGGCTCTAATAGGATCGAGGAACATTGTCGATTGCCGAGTAATTTAGTTCTGCTAGTACCTGGAACATTTGATGGTCTATCGTATTTTACACAACACTATAACCATGCGTTGCATTATAACGTCTTGTAACGGGGTTAAAAGTGTTGAAAGTGTACCTTTAAGGCCTTATATACGTCTAGCAGCACCAAAAACGCGCTAAAAGAAAAAACTTCTACAGTAGGGATAACAATGGAAATTAATAAAAATAAAAAGTACACATTGTTTATTAGTATTTAAACTTTATAAAAAAATTTATTTTACTTCATTTTTACAAAAACTACTGTATAGAAACTCACGTGATCCACAACACCAAGAAAAAAAAGTTGCTCAACAGTCGGCATCATACCTCCAGTAAATGTTGACCGATCTGCAAAGTAAAAAAAAATTCTCGTAAAAATAAGTTGTATTTATAGTATGTCGAGCCGGAATTTTAAATTTCGTAAAATTTAGCAATTTATGGCAGTTTAAAAAAAAGTATGCGTCTTAGGTCATAAATTTTCTACTCTAATTATTTTTATAAAATTTTGCAACCCAAATATCAAAAATCCTGCTTGACGTACTATAGAGAAAATGATTTCGAATATTAAAAAAAATGGCATCAAAAATATTGAAAACTGTACGAGTTATCTTGCCGACCGTGGCGGAAAAAGTAGTTTCGAGAAAAACGGGGTTAAAGTTTCAAGTGCGTTTCGCTCGAAGTCGCGCGCAGCTAAAGCAAGAACTTTATGAATATTTTTATTTGTTTTGTAAACTTACGTTTAATTTCCCATTCCGGCTTCGTATTGTATGCCTTCCTTGTCGGTAATTAATTGTTCTTGTTTATTTTTTTCCAGTCGATGAGCTGTTCTGGCCTCTTTTGTTGCTTTAGTAGCATTGATTCGTGCGTATTTTAGCCAGTTCGCATTTTTTCTGAGACAATAGTGGTACTCCTCATGTCCAATTGTTATTCCAAGTAATCTTTATATTCCTGATATACTCTTTGCCCCGTCATTAAAAGTAAATACTGCAACATTGGTAGCTATTTCAACTATTCTCCGACTACCTGGAGTACATTTGGGTGCAATCTTCCCAAACTTTCGAATTGAGACATTCATTAACGTTTCGTGTAAATCCATCTAAGCACTTTTCCAGTAATTGTTCGTCACTCAATGATTCATAGATGGATTTTATTGCCTCCAGTACAATTTCAGATAAAGCGGCTTTGTGCTTGTATTCATCTAATGGACCTTTGGCTTTTGCTCTCTGCCAATCACACCAACTTTTTCTACAGGCGGACAATAAAAATACTGAGGTTTTTCGTCCGTTGATGATTCATGGTAGAATGTCGCCCATATGGCATTTTTCATATTTTCCAATGAGTCAATATTATTTCTCATTGCTGAACCGTAATAAATAGTTAGTTCGTCTATTAGTTTGGCAATTAATTTTCCTTTTCCTCCCAAACTTACTCGTTTGCTCGGATTCGATGTACTGGGTTTATTTTCCTGGGTCGTCAATTCCTTTCTCTATGATTGACGTCGATTTTTTTATATTCAGTGAAGACTTGGCGAAGACGCTTACCCATACGTTTTTGGACATGACCCACGCATTCTTTCTTCTTCACATCAAGGTCTTGATATGGTTGAGAATTCGTGATGTTAGAAAAAGTTTTTTTGTAACACATGCACGATTTTCACATTTTTTTGACCTATTAAGCGGGCCTAAAGTGACCGTTTTCAGACAGGCGGGCAAAAAATAAATAAAAACGCCCGCTGCGTCGAGCAAAAAAATCACCAACAATGTTGCAACAACGCGAAAATCGTGCTGATACAAAAAATCTCGTCTGTACCAAGGGCTAAGTGGGCTTTTTTAGACCGAGTGTGGAGTTTGCAGTACGAGTCGGAGGTGAGCTAGCACGAGTCGAAGACGAGTGCATCTGCGAGCCGAAGACGAGTACTGCAACCACACGAGGTCAGAAAGCCCACTTAGCCCTTGGTACACAATATACTATGGTATCACCGTAACGTATGTAATATTCATACATATTCAACTTTGTCCCAAACAAAGGACGCAGCTACCTGCGCGGACCAAACTCTCGTCGGGCAGTCACATTTTCTACTATAACTTTGGATTTATGGAGAATTTTTGCAATCGACTTTCACAGAAATAAGCCTAAAACTATAGAGAACAACAATCTGTTGAACAAAAAATCGATTTTTTGAAAATTCCGGACGTATGTAAGGCCTGAAAATAACTCGATTGATGGATTCGTGGTGCTGAGAGCTCGCGTTATGTCCTGGGAATCTGGGAATGAAGATGGATTTCTGTCTGATGAATACAGCGCCGGACAAATGGGGGAAGGTGGCCCCGGCCCCGGGCGCGATAGGCAAGGGGCGCCACAAGCATATACAATTCCGCCAAAATAATGATATTGCAACAACTTTGTTGTGAGCGGCAACTTGAAATGGGGGTTGATTATTGAGCACTCGTTGAAAAGAAAAATTGATAGGCGGCATGCGGCACTCTCCAAGAGTGTTATGCACTGATGTATGACCAGTGGTAGTGTTATGTTATTTCTTTTAGCGCATGACTATAAGTTTTCCAATTCATTGTGCTTTCAGTATTCAAGCACTAAGCAGTGTGGAGGATAGAATTCAGAATGAGTGTGACGTTAAAGTTGTATTGCAATTCTAATTTTATAACAGAAAAAGTGCCAGCAGATAATTTGACGAATAAAATTTCTGATTTCAACTTCAATACAAAAGTAAGTATTTGATTATTTGTAGAATCTTCAACGATTGTGTTCATTCTTTGTATTCCGTGAAGATTCAAACAGTTTCAATGGAAGTGAATGTAGTTAGTTGCAGAAAAAATTCTATCGGTATGCTCACTTTGTTAGTGAATATGCAATGTGAAATTCGAAACAATTAAACTGCTCATTTTCAACCTGAATACATGATTGAGCAATATTAGTAACACGGCCGGAGTTCAATATTAAGATCCAGTCTTATTTTTTTCAACTGAACCAATGGAATGTTCAAAAATTGTACAATATGAAAAACAATTTTGTCTTACATTTTAGATTTGACGTATCTAAAAATATAATTTAAGTTCTGCTTTTTTTTCTAGTAATAATATATGGAAATGTAAGTTTTATTTTAATGGACTGCACTGTATTATTTGAAAATGGTCGGTTTGTGTGTGGGGGGGGGGGGGGGGTCACACATGGTTAGCCCCGGGCGCAATACTGTCTTTACCCGGCGCTGGATGAACATATCTTGACATACGTTCTCGCTGCGAAACTATGCTACGAATAATTTATATCGGCGCTATTCATTTACTTTTTTTGTTGCACTTTGGCTACATTTGAATGGCATTTATTATTTCTCATCATTCTAGCCTCAAAATCGCAACTTCGTTGCGATTTTCCGGCTTTCATGATAAAAAAATTAGACCGTTCCTCGTACGTAAACCTTTCGTTTCGCCAAAAAAGCCTTTCCGTAGTCGTAACGAAATATACTATCTGCGGTATGATATCTAGTACCTGTTAGATAAATGCACATTCCACGTTGTTCTACGTTACACACATTTGCTTATTAATAGAGCTAGTATTCATCCGACTCTTGGAGATGATTGGAAATCCATATGAACATTAAAAGCATGTAAAGTCATACTTAATTTACAATAATTTTATCCTTAGCGGCCGAGTCTCCTTAAAGCCTGAAATCTGAGTCATATAGTGGAACCTACTGATTTTTGTTGGCTATGAGCTTCAACGTGGAGTTTCACGTCCCAATTAAACATTCAACATGTCCCATGTCGGATCTAATATGGTCCCAATATCTCGGATAGCAGATCCCATACAGTCTTATCGAATTCCCATAGAATCCCACTCCCCAGCTAAAATTTGGTACGTGAAACCAGGCGGCTTTTTGTGATCAGTTTCCATTTCCTTCACTTTGACCATTCTTCTAAAGTTCATGATTATACTAGGAATTTATTGAGTATGTCAACGGGTCCTTTTGAAACAGCACTCTCCCCCCGTGGTAGATAGCGCTTGTCTAGTAAGCATGAGGAGGTAGCGCTTTTCTATCCAGCACGGCAAAATAGTGCTGTTTTATTAGGAACCGTCGGTGTGTGCCTACAATCTTCACGTTATGAGGTTATTCAGTTACGCATACATTTTCCTTCAGATTGCCCTGCGGAAAGGAACAAGGTTGTCGCTAATATAAGAAATGTGACGGGGAGACCACGTGAAAGGTTCGTAACTTTGAACCCTGAGCCAGGATACGAGTACAACCCGGGCGCAGTTGTTGTCAAACGCTGCACTGGTTTTTGTGCGGCTCGCAGATCTCCTACGCCAAAGAAAACCGAAATGAAACATTTTACTGTCCAGCTGCGTCGCGAGGGAAGTGTTAATATCGAGAAGTGCGTTGCGGTGCATGTTCTGGAACATACACAGTGCAGGTATTAAGAAGTTGCAACATGATATGTGATAATATCGACCATTTCAATACCATTTTTCAAAAACACAAAAGCATATTCGCTGCATCGTATAATTCGTACGGAAACTGTGACGAATGAAGCTCGATTTTCATTTTCGTACACTGAGAAGAAACAGTAATTGGGTTCACAAAATATGAGTTGATTCATGTAAACAGTTTTTTTATATGGTCCTAAGAGCACATTTGCTTACTGCAACACTATATTGAGTTTTGAGTAAAACAAATATTTTTTAACGATAAGAAGGAATAATTTGAATCAACTGAATCCATATTTATTCGAACAACTGATTGCGTTTGCAATACTAGATGACGTCTTGATGCACGCATTTTGTGCGTCAAGTTGAAAAACTATTTTTGCCATTTAAACAATACATAGTGTATCGAATTCGATATTTTTTGCGTTTGTCGAAATATACATTTAATTGGAAGCAATTATAATCAAGAGAAATTACTGTTCGGCTAGAACGTTACCAGGCATGAGGAATTGAATGTCATACTTGCCCAAACCAAATAAATATGTCTTTGAAGCGTTCAATATCTCGTCAATTCGTAACTATACATCCGAACCACAAAATTACATCTTCGATGAACAATGAATCACGTTTCAATGGTGGAAGAACTATTCTCTCGTTTGAAACCATTTTCGGTAGGAAGAAACTAGATTTATTTGTAATAAATATAAATCATTTAAGACGAATGTGACATTCAGTTCAACCAAAATACTGAATTGTTTGATAGAAAATTGTAGAGCCGTCTCTATCTACTCTTTTTTAATTTTAAGCCAAGGTATTCTTGCACTTCTCTGAATTGTCACGTGTATTAGTAAATTAGATTAATTGAATGAAAATTGCACTTCATTGGTTGAACTAACGGGTTCATACGAAAACGTTACTGGCCTACCCGAGAATGTTTCAAAGTGTTTTGACCATTTGAACGAAATCAAAATTTTATTCAGTACAAGTCGCAGAGGCTTGGTGGAGCTTCGTATAAAAGCTTAGGTCCAATTAACTTGACACTGGAGCCCACCGCTCACGTCGTGGCCGGCCACGGAATCGACTTTCGAGTGCCTATGGGGAATTCTCGCTCATCCGGGACACTTTTCTGCGCATGAATTACCGATGTCACGCGATTTTAGTGCCGAGCGAGATTTTGGTTCTTGGCCAATCCCTAAGAACAAATCCAGAGTCATACCCCCTGATTTCAACTGGTTCAGAAGTTATTAGATTTACAAAATATGAGAAAATCAGTTTTAGAGCGCACCGCACTACCTTCAAACGTATGTATCTTGGGTTCGCGGGGTCCAAAATATATTTCCAACCAGTGCCCTAGAATCAGAAAACTCCCACCTTTCACGCTGTGATATCTAAAAATTTTGAAAAAATACTGTTGCCCACGAATTTTACAATTTATTTTTGTTTTTCGTCCTGGGACCAAAGGGCATACATTTTTTTGATGAAAATTGGACTGTAGGTAGATCTCCATGTACTTAAAAGACCCTGCAATTTTTAAGAGGGCGTTATTTTTCTTTTTTTTTAAATGATTTTTCAGGCTTTTTTTACAGGCTCTTTTTTTTTATTTTATTTTTTTTCTCAAAGAAATCGAAACGAATGATTTCTTTCTTTTCACGGGACAGGCGTATTTCTTACACGTGAGGTTGAGACGTACGGAAAAATTGTAAAAAAAATATATAAAAAAAAAATTGAGAAAAAAATTAAATAAAAAAAATTATTTTTTTTACAATTTTTTCGTACGTCTCAACCTCACGTGAAAGAAATACGCCTGTCCCCTGAAAAAAAAGAAATCATTCGTTTCGATTTCTTTGCGAAAAAAAATAAAATTAAAAAAAAAGCCTGAAAAATCATTTTAAAAAAAAGGAAAAATAACGCCCTCTTGAAAATTGCAGGGTCTTTTAAGTACATGAAGATCTACCTACAGTCCAATTTTCATCAAAAAAATTTATGCCCTTTGGTCACAGGACGAAAAACAAAAAGAAATTGTAAAATTCGTGGGCAACAGTACTTTTTCAAAAATTTTAGATATCACAGCGTGAAAGGTGGGAGTTTTCTGATTCTAGGGCACTGGTTGGAAATATATTTTGGACCCCGCGAACCCAAGATACATACGTTTGAAGGTAGTGCGGTGCGCTCTAAAACTGATTTTCTCATATTTTGTAAATCTAATAACTTCTGAACCAGTTGAAATCAGGGGGTATGACTCTGGATTTGTTCTTAGGGATTGGCCAAGAACCAAAACCTCGCTCGGCACTGAAATCGCGTGACATCGGTAATTCATGCGCAGAAAAGTGTCCCGGATGAGCGAGAATTCCCCCTATATAATACCATAACACCTTTTTATCATTCTTGAGCATTGACTTGCCCGAATCGATTAATTCTTCACAGATACTCGATGATTTTCTCAAGTGAAAAGGTGAAATCATTCTTTGTAACTGAGTTTGTCATTATTGGACATTTTAAGCTGCTGAAGGAATTACATGATCGCGTTGCACATTCAGGTATTTTGATTAGAGTAACCAAGTCTATTATCTACCTCTAAAATGCGGTATTCTTGCGGTATTGTTGCTAGAAACCTACGAACGTGGTGATTTTATCAAATGAAAATTTGAGGTTGTTCTATACAAATCGCTCCATCTTATAGTCAAAGGTATTTGGTTGTTAGTGGTAAGATTTTAAGGGTTCACATTAATGAAGTCGCTGCATTATTACAAAATATTTTGCCATATTAGTGGTTTTTCCGAAAGATTAGAAAGCTCGCTTAAGAAGTTTGACTTGACACCTGTCTTTTGTGTCAATAGCAATCTAAGTTCCGTTGTTACTAAAGGCAAGGACCATACAAGTAAACAAGACATTTGTAATGTAATCTATGAGATTAATTGTAAGGATTGTTCAGCATCTTATGTAGGTAAAACCAAACGGGAGCTTAAGACCAGACTTAAGGAACACAGAGACAATCTCAAGAAAAACCCGGAAGCACATTCAGTCGTATCTTTACATCAAATTGAACATAATCATGCATTTGATTGGAGTAACGTGCGAATTCTTGATAGGGAATCTGTTTGGTCCAAATGAATCACCTCAGAGATGCTTCATATTCATTTACAGCATAACAGTCTTAATAAGAAAAAAGACTCCAAAAAATTACATCAACCGTACTCGAATATGCTTCATAGGATAAGATCGAAAAGTTGTTCTTAAGACTGTTTTTACATACTTAGGGTTGTTTTGGGTGAAAAAAGCTTAGGAACTATCATAAAATCCATTGACGTCAGTCATTGACGTCATTCTTCGACGTCATTTGCCTTGTCTCGTTTGCATCGACACCTGTGAGGTATGCCAACTCTTGGGATAGGTCTCAGCTGAGTCCTTATATAATTAGTGCGTTCACGCTCTGCTCTAGTTTACATCTGTTCAGCTTAGGTGGACACTCAGTCTAGCCTGTTAGAGTGACAATGATCATATCATTGCCGCTGAGTTTTTTTCAACGAACACCGTGTCAGTATGTGAGCGCGAACGCGCACCTATTCAAATTTGAACGAATAGCCCGCGAATTCCGACATCTGTCGAACGAATGCGAGGTGATCCGATACACAGGTGTCCGGATCATCAAGAAACCTCGCTCTCTTCCGTAGGGACCTTCGTCCACGACACATCGTATACAGAGCTAAGTTATTAGGATAAGTTTTATTTTTTGTTAGGTTTCTACGGATTGAGCTATAATTTTATTTATCGTATCGTTGCCATTGATCTGTATATTTGTTAATATTCGCCTTATTCGAATCGATCTATATTCATGTTGACTTGATATTTTTATCTTTTAAATTGACCTGTTTTCATATCGACTTGAGACGTTTGTCTTAGAAATTGAACTCCATTTATATTATTTATGAGATTTTTATCATGTGCGTTGAGCTATAGATATTTTTGTATCGCTATACCTTTTAACAATTACTCTAGTCACTTCACATATCGTTCCGTTATGTCATACATTTGAATGGACATTGTTCATGATTACGACAATATAATTCGTTATTGGCTTTGCATTAGTTATTTGCTTCATGTTATTCATTTGCTAATCAGATCAAGACTGTAATCTAATTCATCATTATTGTGCAGCAAGAGGATCAAGAGGAGTATAATATTTTGTAAAGTCTTGATTAATTGGCTCTTTTTACATATTACCTACGTGAGAATAAATTTCATATCTCAAGCAATATCGAGCATTCGTGTTATTGAAATAATTTCTTTTCCTTTCATATGTTTCCTTCACCTTCAAGACTTAATTTCGAAATACATAAGTAACAACCGTTACAAGTAAGATAACTCTAACCACATTTCTTATTGAGATTGTCAATTCACAATTGTCACTTTCTTTTAATCTTTCATGTTGACTATTCTGGTTCTGTTCTGGCTAGCTTAATTATTGACTTCTGGAATGTGTTTCATTTTTTGTTTTCTTGACTTATTTACTTTTCTTTTATTTCTAACTTGAGCTTATTGTTTTTTCTCCTCATTCCGATGTTCTTTCTGTACCGTATCTTATGTATTGTTTTTGTATTTTAATAAATTAGCTTCTGATGAGGGCAGAACATTCACTGAAAGAAAGTTACATGTGGTACTGCAATAATTCTGGTTGAACGAGCTATAATTTCTGCTTGCTATAGTGACAGCTAGAAATATTTTTGCCACACCAATACGATTATGGTTGAGCTAATATGGCCGGAATAACCATGTCTTGATTATTATATAAGGTATTCCTCCTATGGCTCATTTGAGTGAACCGGGCATACCGGGGTTTATGCATACCGAGTCTTGCTATAATAGGCCTACGGTGTATAGCATACAGTCACAAGCTGTACTTCTAGAACAAACGGTTAGGGTTGTTGAAATGCCCATGTGATATACGAAAATAGGAAATATACTTTGGTTATAAGAACTTTGAATATCGCTACGGCAACTATCCAATATAGCTGTGTGAGCTATATCGCTTCGCCCAGTCAAACATTAATTCGGGGACATCCGAGTAGATGGTATGACTACTTTATTTTTACTGGACTGTTAGGTTGAATGTAATTTCTTTTTGACGCATATGAGCGATATGGCTCCTGAAGCTATACTGAATTGTGAGGTCGAATTTTAGTTCTAGTTAATCTGGTTCGACAGTATAGCTGCGTTAGCTATATTTAATTGTTGATTCGAACATTAGTTCTAGTTTATTTGTGTATAAGCGGATGGCCCCGTTCAAGGTAACGACTGCAGTCATGTACTATTAACAGTCAATGTAATCTAATCATTATGGCAAAAAGAAATGATCATAATAATTAGTTAATATGATTTCAGACGCATTGGTATACTGAAAGAAAAAGCGTATTCTATAATTTTCATCAATGATTTTTATTAAATAAGATAACAGTAAAAAACGTAATAAATGTTAACAACAGCCACTTCCTGTGGTAAGAACTTATAAATAATGCCGATGAACGATGAACTGTTGTCCGTACATTTTCGTCACGTTGAGATAGGCTGCGATGGAGGACTCCTCACATACGTATTTGAAGAAAATTCGTTGTCATTGGTCCAAAATTATTCAATCGTCACGTTTTCATGAAATGTATAGATGCTTTTAAAATTGTTTATTGAATATATGAAAACATTGAAATAGCATACCTTCAAAAGTTGGAATCAGCACGTGCAAATTCCACTCGTTTAGTTTTGATTTAACAAATTCGTCCATTTTTATGTTTTTTTTTTAATTGGTAACTGCAATACGATCGCACAGTTCATAAGATCAAGAATGTTAACAAACAATTAAGTTCAAGACGAACTGATATGATTATTTTTTTAATCTGTGAATGCTTTTTCGTGAATCAAAGAGGACATATACATACCTGTATTAATAAAACGCGTCCTGTCAACGGAATAGAAATCATCTCCGCACACCGCACTAGAATACGAGAGACTATGTATTTTCCCAATAAGCGCGTCAAGTAGACGCATATACAAGATGACGAAGTATGCGTATGGCTGGTCCAGCTATACGTATCGTTAGACGGGGCATGCGCTGTGGGGCTTGAGTATGCGTATAGCTGTGTTAACAATACAGTCGAGTTGAGGTTCGCTATTGGGAAACTAAGAATTCTGATACGCCAACTAGCGGCTTAAACTGTAACTACTCAAAGTAGGCTGAGTAGTGAATGTTTACACATGTCTATACGTCTATTAGTTGATATAATTAACAAGTACTCGATTGTGCCTGAAATAATTGTGTTTTTATAAACCTAAAAATTATTTTGGTTAAATTTAAAAAAAAATTTCACCTCCTGAAAATGGAATTTCCACTAAAAATAAGTAAAAATAATATATATTGTTGTGTATATGGTTGCAAAAGTCGTGCTTCGAAAAATGACACTGTTCGTTTTTTAAATTTTCCTCGAGAAAGTGAAAATGTGGTTATTTTGAAAAATAAATTAGGTCAAGAAGAACAACTGGATTCAATTCGATAGTGTTGCTACCACGTGCTTACATTCAGCACCTTTACTAGATGCGCAGGAACAATTCATACCTACGATTTTTCCTTTATCTTTAAGAACTTCCCCAATAATTTCATGAGGATCATCTCGAATACTTGACGATTGAAGACAAAAAGCGATTATTTTTAAACAATTATTTTCCTCGCTAGTTTTGCCACAGTTCAACAAGTGCCCTTGGTTAAGAATATTTTCACCACCAGTAAAACTTCTATTTTGAGGTGTTGCAAGCGCGAACGCACAAATTTCTTGAATAGAAATTCGCATATTTTAATCAAAGACCTTACAACCGTATAGTTATCGAAAAATAATTACAAAATATTAATAAACTAACTGACAGAGCGTATAGTGTAAACAGTGTGAACATTGACAATAGCCTACTTTGAGTAGTTCATTTTATGGCCACTAGATGACTGGCGCTTAAGCCACGCCCATCCTTGGGATCCCAATACGCGTGGTTGGGTTGGCTCTGCGTATAGTTGAATGAGCTCCACGTATAACTGGGTTAGATATAAAACTACTTACTTTAACGAATGCAGGGTTTTTAATGCAATAATACGAACTTTTTAATAAAACCATATTTTTTGAAGTCTTATTATCGATAGGGTATCCTTGTAATAGCAAATTATCAGCCTACAATAGCATGTTCGTATACTGTTGAATTAGAAATAACTTAGTTTTCTTATATTTGCCATTTGTGTATTGTCTCATTGATTCAGTGTATTCCTCTATTGCGCATATGATGTTAGCTATAATTGTACTCTCAATGTAACGATATTCGATTGCAGACATAACTAACAGCAGAGTCATAGCAAAAATATTTTACTCTAATCATGGCAAGAATCTTTCAACCAGATATTTATTGCTGCTAAGCCACAGGGATTTCTTTCAGTGTCACTGCCGAAACGTCAGGCAACACAAGAATTATTTGACTTGACTAGATTGTTTGAGGTCCTTCTCACATAAAATATTTTGCCATTCGTCACGAAAATGAGATATATTATTTTGTCTGTAACTTTTATGACGTTATCGCAAAACAGTTTTGAATAACAATCTTTTTTGATCGTTGAATTGGCAACATCAAATGAATGATTCGATTCAATGGAATGATTTATGTTTGGCACGGTATAATATTCATTTACCAGAAGCACTCGTATGAATGTAATTACATACTTCTGGAAATAAATTTCAAGTACCAATGTACATTTCTTGAAAATGTGTAATTGATTATAAAACACGATATATTTTGATTTAAACGATTTCAATTCAGATGCGACTGTATAAGAACTGCAAAAGATTGCACACCTTTGGAACAGTGGAATGAAGCCAACTGCGCCTGCTCGTGCAAAGATGCGAACGTAAAGCAACTTGCGTGCGAAGGTAAGCCGGGAATGGAATGGAATCATGCAAAATGCTCCTGCCAATGTATTCATGGGATGATACTAGGTTGTGCGTCCGGAAAGAAATGGAACGCAGAGACGTGCAAGTTAGTATGTATTTTGGACAGAAATGCTCTTGTATGCCCGGAAACAAATATATTCTAGACAAGTTTTTGATATGAAATTAATATATTTCATTATAAATAATAGACACCCCATTTTGTAAGCAGTTTGACCATTCTGACCCTTCCTTATTTCACTGAGTAAAAGAGAACCATGGTCTGACTTTGGAGCTAAGTATGAAATATCTGTGACTGAAAAGGTACGAATGGGGCCTTCTCTGCTATCTTCCGGTAGCTTGTGCTATTCATAGTAGGTGCAGGATACGGACAAGCCTTAATTAAAAACGTCAGTATTGGTGGGACAGTTATTTGCGGAACATCGGACGCAAGGGAACAATGAGGAACAATGGGGAAGTGTGACAAATGCCGTACTTTCCTGTGTTTCGACTACACTAAGACGGACTAAATACACTCAGACCCCACTTATTTGACCAACTCGGGGTCGGGTACCTTCAGTTATTTGACAAAAGTAGGGGCCCCCACTTCCCGTCTTGAAATGGCAGCCGCTCTTGCGCCGTCGTACATGCACTAAGTTTTCAGTCTATTATTTTCGCGTTGTTTCTTGACCGCGAGATTATCAGTCACGAGATGGGAAAGTGAGGAGACTTAAAAATGAGAAAACATTACGTATTTGTGGCTGATGGATATTTCAGAAGTTTACTATCAAAAATTAAACAATGAGAATGAAAAATGAAAATGAAAAATTTGTACGAGAAGACCCAAATATTTGAAGTCATAGGGGTCTGGTGACATCATGTTACGGCCCTGAGTATAATTTCACGCGGCCCAAGAGTGGGGGTGAAGGGAGTCAAATAACTGAGTCTGAACTCCATCAGATAACTGGGGCTGTCAAATAAGTGGGGTCCGAGTGTACCTTGTTTTATCCTCCCTTGGCGATATTTGTAATAATCAACGATAATATTGATAGTACCATACTTTTATCGGTATTTGACCCTAAATAGTCATATTTTCGTACTTCAAAATCGACCAACTTCGTGTGTCAGAATAAATATGATTTTTGAAACGTATGTTGCCGAGATATTTTTTTCCTCGAAGTACCACATTTCAAGAGTATCCATAATAAATTTGATGAAAAAATATTGAAAGTTGAAAAAGTAATAATTTTTTCCGTAAAAAAACGTTTTTTTTTTGTAAGTTGATGGCCTTTTCAATTTTTTTGACTATGTCAACGTTTCTTTTTCGAAGAAAAAAAAAAAAAAAAACGATGGATTCTCATTCTAGAATGTTCAAAGAATGTTTCAAATTGTTTTAGCTCGTATCGAACTGATAGTTTGCATGAGCCTTTTGAAATCTGGTTTCGGCTAATTTGACCCAGTGTGGTAACAGCGGGATTTCTCGGAAGTGTCACAATGAAGGGGACAATATAGATATCCACACATCTATATATATATATATATATATATATATATATATATATATATATATATATATAGATTGTCTAGAGTTCAAAGCGTTTTTTCATTCATTCATTCATTAATCATTCGGGTGCCGATTACCCTAATAGGTGACAAATCGTTTATTTCACAGATGCGAGCCGGAATTAAGTCAGAAAAAGCACTAGAGTTACTCCGACGTTACAAATCCCCAACGTGGATATTTCACACGAAGTAAAAATTCACCCACACTCAAGGAACGAGGATAAGAAGATTGTCGAATGATTTATACTAGAGGTGTTCGATTGAAAATCCCTTCCACGACGATTTTCTATTTTTGCTTAGAACTTGCAAATTGTTATAATTAGAAACAATGTTTCAATGAACTCAATTAGAACTACTCTGAAATTAAACTCTGGCAGACTCATGCGGAAAATATATACACAGTCGTCTGAAAAAATAACAATTCCGCGATCAATTTTCTTTTATAAACTTGAACACAAAACTTTTACAATTGATAAAATCCGTCTTCTAATCCTTTAGTGAAATTATTATGAAGAGAATATCGATCACAGACAAGTAGGGCGAGCATTAAGATTTCAGAAGTCACAATAGTAGATTGTGATACATGTGGAGAAACAGGAACTTTGCACGAGTGATGTTTTAAGCATGAGCCGCAATCGAGTGGAGGTGCCGAAGGCGCTGGAACGAGATGAAGGCGGGTGTTGAAAACATCACACGAGTGCAAGGTCCCTGTCTTCACGCGTATCACATACTGTTTTTCATGACAACTGCATGGCAACCTTTGCTTTCGACGCCATGATACTGTAGCAAAAATTTTGTCACACTCCTCAACAAAGATTCATTTTCTCCACTGTTTACACGAAGAGAAAGTGAAGGTTGCCATGCATGCGTTATGAAAAAGGTTTTTATCACTTAGGTATATTACAAAGAAAAATATAGAATATGGTTACGAAAGTTTATCATTGAAGAAGATTGTTTCGCTTACTCAGCTTTTTTTATATCATGTCGAACTATTCCGGTCTTCTTGCTCTTGATTACGTTTTAAAATAAAGACTGTGACTTGTTATTATTGGAGGTAGGGAAGGGGCTGGAGGGAGGGGGGGCCACCCGCCCACCCACTTCCCCCCCTTCCTCCAGGGGGTTACTTGGACTAAGTCCACTGCTTGAATGAAAATTCTTCATCTCGACGTTTCGGGCGCTGAAATCTGCTCCCGTCCTCAGGAAGGAAGTCTGTCGACTTCCCATGATAGAGTGATCAAATTCCGTGCTACCGGTGTATATATAGGCTGGTTGCCAGTGGCGCCAACTAAGACTGGTGGCGCCGCCTCGGCTTGCCCGTGACATCCCTCACCTCATCCCTGTATAACGGTAACCATAGTTTGTTAAGTTCTATGCTGGGTTGACTTACAGCACTCGGTGTGGCTGCTATACAGGCTGACTCCTTCAGCTTCCGTTTGATAGGATCGGATTCCTTCAACAATATCCGAGTATCATCCCATTGGAAGTGGTGTTCGTTCTCCCAAGCGTGGTCGGCCAATCTCGATTTCGATCGTTCACACATTTTAACGTTCTTCCGGTGTTCCTGGATACGAACGTTTAAGGGCCTTCCAGTTTCGCCGATGTACACGTCCCCACATTGGCATGGAATTCCGTATACACATTCCTTGCTCTCTTGCCCAGCTTGTCGGGGCTTGGTTTTCGTCAATAGGCCACGCAGATTTGACGTTGATTTGAAGCGTACCTCAATGTTATATCGACTGCATATGCGACGGATCTTCTCTGAAGTCCCCGCTGTGTACGGGATCGTCATGGCACAACTCCGGGTATTGACGTTCACAGAGTGTTCTGACCTGACCAGAGTCCCTGACCACCATGTGGGGACGTGTACATCGGCGAAACTGGAAGGCCCTTAAACGTTCGTATCCAGGAACACCGGAAGAACGTTAAAATGTGTGAACGATCGAAATCGAGATTGGCCGACCACGCTTGGGAGAACGAACACCACTTCCAATGGGATGATACTCGGATATTGTTGAAGTAATCCGATCCTATCAAACGGAAGCTGAAGGAGTCAGCCTGTATAGCAGCCACACCGAGTGCTGTAAGTCAACCCAGCATAGAACTTAACAAACTATGGTTACCGTTATACAGGGATGAGGTGAGGGATGTCATGGGCAAGCCGAGGCGGCGCCACCAGTCTTAGTTGGCGCCACTGGCAACCAGCCTATATATACACCGGTAGCACGGAATTTGATCACTCTATCATGGGAAGTCGACAGACTTCCTTCCTGAGGACGGGAGCAGATTTCAGCGCCCGAAACGTCGAGATGAAGAATTTTCATTCAAGCAGTGGACTTAGTCCAAGTAACCCCCTGGAGGAAGGGGGGGAAGTGGGTGGGCGGGTGGCCCCCCCTCCCTCCAGCCCCTTCCCTACCTCCAATAATAACAATTCATCACCATTGCTATTAACTTTCAGTCAACAAAGACTGTGACGTTGCATTTTGCAACCGTCACAGTAAACACCCCAAACGGGCAACGACGTGAAGACAGACAGCTCCAGGAAGTATGCCGAAACCAGGTCGTAGTTTATTTAATTATATTTAGCTCTCTCTCACTATTATTACTACCGTCTTTTTGATTATTTCTCCAATATTTTCAAATTTTTCGGAATTCTTGCTTATTATTTATATTATTTTCCCGTATCGCATCTCATTCTCGTGTGAATATTTTATGTAAACTACGGAACTCGGAAGGGCTACGCCAGGACGTCGTGGGATGACCATCGACGCCGAAGCGAAGTCCTTCCCGAGCAACAACGACGACTCTCCCGTTTGACTTCTGGCCGTGGATGCCGCAGGAGCGGTCGAACAAGGATGACTCTAAGAGTCACTCTCCCGTTTCCCGACGACTATCCCGCCTGGCGCTGGACCACCCTCGTCAACAAATTCCAGAAGTCTCGGCAGCGGTTGAATAAAGCAAGGTGAAAACACCAAAGTAGCCGTACGCTTCCCGTTGCCGAGGACTTATCGAGCTGGACTACAACATCGACTATCTTGCTGAGTCCCGAGGAAGAAGATGCAACCACGTGATGCAGACCTGTCTGTACGTCTTCCACGTCATCAATGGGGAAGTCTGGATGCAGATCCGGGCATTGGGGCATCGACTTCCGCCAGCTCCTCTGGCTGGTCTGTTCTTCTCGTTAGAACGCAGTCAGGGTGCACTTCTTCCCGAGAACATCGCCAAGGAGTCCCGAGACGAACGTCAGAATCAGCGGAGAGACGATACCGTCAGAGTCCCGTTACGTCACGATCCCGTTACCGATCAAGTCTGGACAAATTAGCCAACGTGGACTGGACAACGCGTCCACAAACTCATTCCAGCCGGTAAAGGCAAATCTAGGATTTGGCGCCTTTATCTCGATGACGTAGTTTCGTTGTAAAACCGAAATCGTAACGCCATGAGGGGATCCCGACTCTATAAAATAGGCTGTAACGCCGGACTCGGCCTACTTCTTCGCTCGTCTGTCTTCACGTCGACACCGAACAACAGTGTACCGTATTCCCGAGTTCCCGAGTTCCCGTTGCTAATTAGAGTCATTTTTGCTATTTAGAATCATTTTTATAATTTAGAGTCATTTTCAGTAGAGTCAGTTTACCGTTTATCGTTAAGTATATCGTTCTGCGAACGAGAGTATCGTCTGTAAGGTAAGACCTCTTTTGTAACCACGAGGTAACTCCCGAATCCCGTTTAGTTTATAGTTTGTTATATTATTGTGTGGCGCAGGCCACGAGCCTTGGGTTCGTAAGTCATTGTGACTTCGTCCCGATAAATTTATAGTATTTTTAGTAGTTAAAAACGGATTTCACGAGTTACCCGTGTAAGTAATTATTTGTGGGTTTTCTTTCCTTGCTTAAAGCACGTTGTAGATTTTCTTCTAGTTGCTTTTATATTTCTATCTCTATTTTCTGATTATATTTCTGGTAATATTTTCTGGTAACATTAAACCTAAAAAGGTAGCAATCGACCTGTAACCGGCAATTTTCTGGAGAAAGAGCGTAGAAGATAGCATTTGTTAAATTTGTTATTTAGTCTATAAGTTTTCTTAGTGTAAGGCCTTGAATAATTTTGCCTGCCTGTATTATATAATCTTTTCCCGTATATTTTCTTTGATTGTATTTTCTATGATATTTCTTGTGAATATTTTCTGAGTGAGACTGTATTAATTCCCGTTATATCTGAGACACACTTAAAATGATTGGATATTGTTAGTTTGTTTAATTCCCGTAAAAATACGGATTCGATTCAGCAGAATTTGTCCCGTAAAAATACGGTGTATCGTTCAATAGTTCCCGAATTAATTCCCGTGAAGTACGGTGTATCGTTTAATAAATTTTCTTTGGTAAATCATGGCAAATTAAAATAAACTGTTCAAATAAGTGAATATTAATTATCTTGTTTGATTAATTGGCAACCCACCCACTCTACCATCTAGTAATTGTATTCTGAGCTAATCGGCAAGTCCCGCCGTCAAAGTTATATTTTTGTATAGTCTTTCGAGTGACGTGATAACGTCTGGCGCCCAAAAATCTAGTTCGTCGTATTCTTTAATAATTGTTACTTGACGCCGAAGCGCATGGCTATCGGGTCCACCCTTGCCCTAAATCGAATAGCCGGTCGCAAGACGTACAAATTTTTTTTAAATTGAGTTGGTGGTCTTGGCGGACAAATATGTCATATCACTATAGGATTATTGACATGGTTCGATTGCTGTTTCCTCGTACTTGTATACAAAAGACCCGCCAAGGACCATTACCTGCGAATTTTTTTTTTTTTTTTAACATTTTGATTTTGATTCAGAAATGGTTTCTGTTTACAACGATGGAAGCGTCAATCGCCTATCGCGATACCTATGGTTCTACGTAGCAAGACAAAATGATTATGGAAATGATATTATAGAGGCCCATAATTATCAATTTGAGAATAAGTAAATGTGATTTATAGGTACTTGGCAGTAGCATTTGGTTGAGGATCTTTTTTTTACGTGTATATTATATCACATGAATGTATTTGGCGGAAGTATTTTGCACAGGAGGCGCCTTTTGGGGTATAATTTGTACACTAGAAAGCGAATAAAGGAAGTCGATCAGTCGTGATGAAGGCATATTCATTTTGAATAGAAAGCTACAAATTGTACATTGCCTTAGCAATGATTAATGTATCTTTGCTATAGCAATAAATTCCCATATGAACCTATAATGATCAATTATTTACGACTCTTTATTTCAAATAAGCGATAGGTAAAACGACCTTATGACATATATGAGAGGAGTAGGTAATTATAAGTCATGTATTTTCAGCCACTAACAAATTTACGACCATCTCCTTGGGTCAGATATTTCCTGATACCAGGCGCATTTTCCGACTTGAAATTTTTTCAACGCGAAAAACGCTAGTATAAATAATCCTATTCATATACATAGCGACGTGCATGAAGACACGTATGCTTATACACTATCCCGTTTCCGGCCAAAATTTCAGCACACCTCAGGTCGGATGGTCTCTTGATACCAGGAGCAATTTTGAACCTCAAGTATAGGCGTTATGATACTGCTATCATTCCGTAAATTACTCGAAAAATTAGACAGCAAATATCTTTTTCCGTCGATATTACGATATCTGTGGCCCCTAATTCTGACCACGTGACCTTCATATTTCGACCGAAATAAACACTTTTACAAGAGTGACAAAAATCGATATTCGGTTCAGGGCTGCAGTGCCGGAGCGATTGAAAAAAAATAATTAATTTTATACTATGTCGAAGGCTTATTATTAAAATCTCTTCTGAAATGTCCTGAAATTTCGAAAAATCATAATTAGGAATTATATTACGAGTCTCGTTCTCGATGATAATTTACATGTAGTAGTGTCTACTGCCCTAAATCTCCACAACTTTTAGAGTATTTGATTCAAATTTCCCACTCTTGGCGCTCCAAGCGCCTCTGGTGGGTCTGTATCCGCGGCTTTGTCCCACGTTTTTCATTATCGTTTGTTGTGCCTAAGTCTAAACAACGCTTAGAGGATATCTAATTAAATAATTAGGAGAAGACTTCAAGAAAAATCGACATGGGAAAGAAAAGGTCACGATCTCGCTCCAGATCAAAAGAGCGGAAGAAAGAAAAAGTCGACGAAGACCTAAAAAGCATGAAAAAGCAGATGGAAAACATAACCAAGGTTGTGAAGCAATTGG
Organism: Rhogogaster chlorosoma; assembly: GCA_944452935.1. NCBI lineage: Eukaryota > Metazoa > Arthropoda > Insecta > Hymenoptera > Tenthredinidae > Rhogogaster > Rhogogaster chlorosoma. The sequence continues at coordinate 10,182,052 of OX101800.1, read as the reverse complement.
TCGATGTGCAGTTAGCTCAAGCTAATGAAAGAAAGAAAAAAGAAGGTAAATAATCTTTCTAACAAAAAAAAAAAAATCAAAGAAAGAATTCTGTAATTCCACACGAATATCAGAGTAGTCAGCTTCCACACGAGGCTGGCTGGGAAGCATCCCACAAGTCTACACACATGTACAAGCACAGGTATACATATGTAGCCAATACCTGTACTAGATACGTGTGTATTATAACTAATATACTCTAGACTTGCTTTCTTAATTTATATGTAAGTGTTCAATAAGAACAATATCTCACTAGTACAAAATAATACGTGAAATCAGGCATCGAAGCCGAGCGTTCCCTTTGTTAATTTTCAGACTTCAAATTATGTTCTTTAAATGCTAATCAATGGAAATGAACGAAAGACCAACAGGATCATTCGTTGCCTTTGACAAAACAGCATATTGTCGACGGGAAATATTGCTGAAGGAAGTTAGCTCGTATGATGATACGAACTCGGCGGGCATAGATTGTTCTGACAATTATTATCAATTGCTGAAATGTGAGGTAAGAACAGTAATTAGTGCATCTTTGAATGTAGAATATACTTTCGCTTCGATGTGTATCTATAGTCTATACTGTAAGTCGAACAGAAGAATGCGCTAATTCCATGCAATTTCATGCTTCTCCTTCTACTACCGCTGTTATATTGGTAAAGAAAGCATAAAATTAGAGCGCAGTGACATCTCACGGGCGTTCTACAAACTAATTTAGTGGAATATAATGGCCGCTCCCAACCGTTGATAATCGCTAATTACCACAAATTTATAGAGTACAACTACGGACTACATCGTTGTCGAAAACAAAGATCTTTTGGAATGGTCGTGTTCGGAATTCCTCACAGAATGTGGCTCAGGCAGCCGATTTTGCATTTTTTATGCAAAGACTTTGCTATAAGTCGAAATAAGTGGCACGCCCACACTTTGCGACAGGAAAAAAAAAAACAATTTTATTTCATTTTAGGTTCGAACTCGATCTCATTCCTCCTTAAACATCGGCTGCCAAAAGGGCAATCCGATTGATACCCTCGTTTCGGAGATATTGGAGTAATTAGGTGGGTCGTTCCAATTCGACTGAACCACACCCCCTCACCCGTTTAATACATTTGCTCAAATGTTGAAGGTAACTTTTTTTCACAAGAATTGCACAAATGCGACTTCTCTCGAAGATGAAAATATTGAAATGTGGTTCTCTTCGTTAATAAAATTTGAGATGTGACCGTTTTCGACGGAAAAACCTGAAATGTGACTTTCCTCGTCAAAAAAATCTGAGATGTGACCTTTTTCGACGGAAAATATGCTATACGACTTTCTACGGCAGGAAATTTTGAGGTGTCACTTTTTTCGACTAAACAAATTTAGATGTGCCCTGTCATTCGTATGGGATGACGATACCATCAAAGCAACCGCATAAAATATGTATTCGTAGTGTTATGCACGCAATAATTATTTTGCGTGTTTCAATGTACAAAATAGAATGCGTCCGAAATCCAAAACCTTTTTGTCGCAAACTATTACACACTTTATTGTTGGTATATCAACCATGATTGATGATTCGCTCTAATATAGAACAAACCACGGGATTGAGGGGATATAAGGAAAATATTTAAGAAATACGTAGGTTCTAATCTTATCGATTTCAATGTAAACCGGCAGGTTCTTGGTAATAATAAGGAAAATTTCAGTGATAATAATTCTTCTGAAATGCGTCATAGCCACGAGCCATTCCATGATTTCGTGACATCTCGACCTTCGATAAGATATGACCCTGAACATATTTAGATATCTGCATCAGACAGGGGGCTTTGCGATCTCCTCCGTACGCGCCGAAGCTGCAATGTGCAATTGGTTTGCAAAATGTTTACCCTTTCGGGATAGAGTGCAATTTGATAGAGAAATTTTCACAGAGAGATACTCCGCAGGGGCTTTTGGCTTCGTTGTTACTTGCTAAGTTTGAAACGGCGAATTCAAGATAGTGCAAAAAAATTAAGAACCCAGATCTTGCAATATTGAGATCAGCGGAGACAGACAAATCGAAACCTTTGGCCAGGATTACACCTGTACTGTTCGTTGGACGAAGTTACGCCATTATGCAATATTACAATTTTTTTTTTTGAAGATTGGCAATGTGATGCGAAGTCACGCCAAGATAACACGTAATAATTGATTGAATAAAATACCATTTCGCACGTGTGGATTTTTCGTTGTACTGGCTGATATCGTGACATATACATGTAAGAGCGTGCACATTAGGGTGCTTTTATTTTGACGACTATTTTTTTTTTTTTGTCCCGTACTGAAATTTTGTTGGTAATGCAAAAAAAGAATTTCCCTTAAAATATGAGCCCTTAAAATTAATGTTTGGAACTCTCTCAAAGCGGTTGAAGATTTCCCATTTAAATAACATGTAAAGTCAGATCTTTTTTTTTCAAATCCCTACAACTCAGCTGCATTTTGTGCTATCACATCGCCCATAGTGGCAAATTACTCGTGATTAAGTGCTCTACAAAAGTGCCTAATGTGACGTAACTGTAACTCGCACCGGTGAGGTAGTACAGGTCACTTAAGTCAATTTTTGTGTAAATTTCTTGTTTTTTGTTGTTGTTATTCAATCAATGGCTAAAATTCACAAAAAATGTGAATGACATTTATAGGAAATTCAATTTCCTACAAAAAAAGTCCTTTGAGACAAATCTCTAAGATTGATATTTATCGAGTTATTGAGGTTTGACTTTTTTGTAGTAGCAAATTTTAATGGATTATTGAGTTAAATTTTTGTAATGTACATAGATTTTCCATATCCTATTGTTACAAAGGGTGCGCCCACCCTTTGTATTAACTTTATATCGAATCCATTGCCACCCGAACTCCCATGTACGAAACATAACAATAATAATCGCCAGATATCTTTTTATAAAACAACAAAATGATGTATCTGGCGATAGCCAATTTGTAAACAGTCTCGTTCTAGACGAAAACCAGAACACGCATCTTTCTCCAATAAACTCCTTTTTGCCCTTTTGAATACATTTGACCACGACTTGAATCTTTACTTCAACTCGGGACCCACGCTATTTACTTTAAAAGCTCCAAGCCTACATTTTTCCACGATTTAGCCCGCAGAAAGGCCAAACTTCTTTACACTATTACCACATTCTTGAGTAATTATCTATTTTTCAAGTTGCGAGTGAGAAAAAAGATGAGTAATGTGATGTAATTAGTAATGTAATTTCATACTACAAAAAAGTCAAAGCTCAATAACTCGAGAAATATCAATCTTAGAGATTTGGCTCAGAGGACTTTTTTTGTAGGAAATTGAATTTCCTATAAATATGTCATGCACATTTTTCCTGTAACTTTAGCCATTGATGAAAGAATAACAAAAGAACAAGAAATTTATACAAAAATTGACCTGTGCTACCTCACCGGTGTGAGTTACAGTTATGTCGCAATGGGCACTTTTGTAGAGGGCTCAATCACGAGTAATTTGCCACTATGGGCGATATGATAGCACAAAATGCAGCTGAGTTGTAGGGATTTGAAAAAAAAAAGATCTGACTTTACATGTTATTTAAATGGGAAATCTTCAACCGCTTTGAGAGAGTTCCAAACATTAATTTTAAGGGCTCATATTTTAAGGGAAATTCTTTTTTTGCATTACCAACAAAATTTCAGTACGGGACCGAAAAAAAAAATGGTCGTCAAAATAAAAGCACCCTAGTGCACATGTGTGTATGTATGTATATTAGACCTGTCCTTGAGAAGGGTGAAATCAAATTTCGATGGTGCCATACCTCAAATTGGTTCGAAATAATTAAAAAAAACTCGTGAATTTTTATTTATTTTTTTCCTCCATATTTACCCACCCCTAGGAAGCCTTACTTTTTCCCATAAGAAAAGCATTGATTTTTCGAGGTGTTTGATCAAAAATTCGTACTGGGTCTCAAAAAAGTCATAAAAAAATTTCAAAAGAAGCAAAATGAAGGGAAATTCGTCCCCTTTAAAACGCCGCTTGGAAAATTTGGCTACCTCTATTTTTGACTCCGCTATCTGACTTTTAGTGCGGCAATAAATTTCGACTGGTGACTCCAAACGTTTGAGCGGTTATGGAACTCAATGGGATTGGTCTTGATGAAAAAGAAAATTCTTTCTTGAAAATAAGAAAAAGAAATTGAAAAATTTCGGTCACCTCATCTTCTTTCTTAGTATTTGAAAAAAGTTTTGAAAAATATCGAAAAACGTCATTTGGAGAGCTAGTCTATGAGCGGGATAAACAACAGAAATTCAAACTCATGGCATAATCGATTCGGGTGGAAGGGTGGGGATTACATTTTTTCACATAACTAATTAGTTTGCACAAAGAATTTCCTATTTTTTACGGCCACTCCGATTCGATTATTTTAATATCTAGCTCTCCAAATGACGTTTTTCGATATTTTTCAAATCTTTTTTCAAATACTAAGAAAGAAGATGAGGTGACCGAAATTTTTCAATTTCTCTTTCTTATTTTCAAGAAAGAATTTTCTTTTTCTTTAAGACCAATCCCATTGAGTTCCTTAACCGCTCAAACGTTTGGATTCACCAGTCGAAATTTCTTGCCGCACTAAAAGTCAGATAGCGGAGTCAAAAATAGAGGTAGCCAAATTTTCCAAGCGGCGTTTTAAAGGGGACGAATTTCCCTTCATTTTGCTGTTTTCGAAATTTTTTTACGACTTTTTTGAGACCCAGTACGAATTTTTGATCGAACACCTCGAAAAATCAATGCTTTTCTTATGGGAAAAAGTAAGGCTTCCTAGGGGTGGGTAAATATGGAGGAAAAAAATAAATAAAAATTCACGAGTTTTTTTGAATTATTTCGAACCAATTTGAGGTATGGCACCATCGAAATTTGATTTCACCCTTCTTAAGGACAGGTCTAATGTATATACATACTTGTATCTGCTGCTCAGCCACCTTATTAAATCATCTCGTGGTTTTACAAAAAATAGGTCGAGGGTTCGTTGAACGGTATACAGTAAAAATATCGGGAATTACACTAACTGGATTTAAATACAATCGAATAAAGCTAAATTAACAAAATGACTCGAAATAATAAAGAAATAGCAACGGAAACTTGGGAATACGGAACTGCTGTTCAGTACCAAGCCTTTGATCTCGACGTGAGGACGAACAAGCGTAGAAGTAGGCTGAATCCTGCGGTAATATACTTGACTAAATTACGATCTGTAGCTTTGCATACTCCCTGAAAGCTGGTCCGTCCTCACGTCGTTGTCGTTTGGTGGCTATAAACCTACTAGGTATATACCTACTCGAATACTTAGAGTAGACCTTAAGTCAGGCTGCCAAAAAGTTTCGATGACATTAATAACACGATGAGTATAAATATTACGAAAATAATTGGGGGGGGGGGGGGGTCCTTCAATTTTTTTCGCATTTGAGCCCGCGAAGTCTAGTCACGCCACTGGCTTTTGTCATCAAGGGGGGTCAAAAAAAAAAAGAATATTTGTGTAGATTCTCCAGAATCTGCCCGAAAACGCTCAGAATTATTTTCAGATAATTAGCGGAAAGTATTTTTACCGGGGACACATGTGGAACCGATATGGGTCTTTGGCATGGGAGGAAGAGATGGACTATTATAGAAAAGGCGGACCTGTATCAATAACTTGCCAAAAGTTTAATATACGACATTACGACAGTAAGGGGCTTTATAGTTTCTCGGATTCCATCTGATTTACCTTGAGTGCAGGTACTAATAGCTGGCTCGTATTTCGTGTTATTGTTGAATTGATCAATGTTGACTGCAGTGTCGTGAGTTTCCAGTACGTACTGCACTGATAATGCAGTACGTACTGCTTGACACTATCTTGACACTAGTACAATGAAAGGTTTACTACTTCTACAGACGTATGATGTTCAAAATTGGAATGAGCGAGAATTGTCAAGGAAAGTTATTCCCTGAAGTTTTGATGATTTGTCATCTATGGCCGTTGTATGAATGCGTTCGGCAGATTGCGTTCATTTATTGAGAACAGTTGCCTATGTATGCATTAATTTACTGATGTATCCCTCTTGCAATTGTGACGTCAGTAAGCAGGAGAAAAGATTAAAGATGTAAGTCGATATATTATAATTAATTATAAATCGTGAAACCGCAGATTTAATGTGAAAAAAAAGTAATCATCATATTTATTCCGACAGTATGTAGTCATTTGATAATGAAGATTTTCCTCCGTCATCAAATGGTTGAGGACAGGTCGTGAAGAAGCAGATGATTGGTTACCTATTACTGCTAGGCCTTTCGGAGCTGTGGTCCCATTAGTTGCTCCAGTTAAGGACGTAGTTAAAGTCTTATACCCTGTCCTACAATAGAAAGACCAAGCTTCGGGCCCGTTTCAGTCAGATTCCGGCCTGTACACCTTGCCGTGACCGAATACAGCCGTCTAGGAAATTATTTTACCTATTTCATTAACAGAAATTACCTTGTGCCCCAGACCCACGTGTAGGGTAAGGTGGTGCAAGAGCGTGCAGTGTACAAGAGTAAGCAGAGCCATTATACAATCATAAAACAGTGTGAAAAAACAGTGTGAAACTAGCTGCAAAACACTGTCTTGTGATTGTATGAAGGCTCTGCGTACTCTTATGCACTAATCGCTCTTGCACCACCTTACCCTATCACAATAACCTATACGGCACTGATAGTGAGTACCACGCTGAATTGCCACCACTCGCCTCCCAATCTAGCTGGACATGCGCGGCTCTTGGTCGTTTTTTTGGTGTTTTGCTGTATGTACATATATCACATCCACTCAATGCTAAACCTCAGTCCTTACTTCGCGTTGGCAGGAGTCGTTTGGTGATTGAGCAGCATACGTTCATTTTATTCAAAAGGTGAAACCATGTCCGTCTTTGTCTTTTACACTTTTGTATCCGCCCTGATATTGGTCCAGTGCCAAGAATTTCAACACAAGGAAATCGGTCCTCACAATTTTACTCTTCTTGATGGCAAGTATCTTTAATCGGTAATTATATCTTTTTGGAGAAAATTCGATCAGTGACCGAATATACAGGGTGATTCATCTTAATCGCCCCAGGCCGATTTTTCCAAAACTGAGCAAGATACGAAAAAAAGTTTGGTATAAAATATTCAGGGTTCAGAGGGGGACAAAACTTGGTGGTATCAGTATTTCCGTAAGTGGAGCCGCCGCGATCAGGCGAAGGTCAACTTGGTTTTCTTAAATGGAATGACATATTTTTTTCTCCCGAATCTGAAAGAACGTCAAATTCTGCACCAAAAAGTACTTACATACATATGGCCTAAGGTCAATGAGTTCCGAGGTAGAGCCGGTCAAAGCAGTATGCCTCGCGGTCGCGGAGCAGCGCCCGCCAGTGTACCGATCTACAGATATCTTGTCGGAATTGTGAGGAGACTTGAGTATCCATGTTTTGAGGGATATGAAAGGGTCAGATTATTTTTTACGTGGAGTTGCTAAGGGTAAATAAAGTGTAACTAGTTGATTTTGATTTTGTTTCGTTTATTCTTCGTAAAACGATAGATGCGTTCCGACGTAGACTTCAATTATTAAAAATGACAAAAATAAAAGAACATTGCAAATTTGACGTAAAAATGAAACATAAAAAATAAAAAACACAATGAAATAATTCTGAAATAATTCGTTGTTTGATTAATAAACGAAACAAAATCATAATCAACTAGTTACACTTTATTTACCCTTAGCAACTCCACGTAAAAAATAATCTGACCCTTTCATATCCCTCAAAACATGGATACTCAAGTCTCCTCACAATTCCGACAAGATATCTGTAGATCGGTACACTGGCGGGCGCTGCTCCGCGACCGCGAGGCATACTGCTTTGACCGGCTCTACCTCGGAACTCATTGACCTTAGGCCATATGTATGTAAGTACTTTTTGGTGCAGAATTTGACATTCTTTCAGATTCTGGAGAAAAAAATATGTCATTCCATTTAAGAAAACCAAGTTGACCTTCGCCTGACCGCGGCGGCTCTACTTACGGAAATACTGATACCACCAAGTTTTGTCCCCCTCTGAACCCTGAATATTTTGTAACAAACTTTTTTTCGAATCTTGCTTAGTTTCGGAAAAATCGGCCTGGGGCGATTAAGATAAATCACCCTGTAGATATGCAACGCAGCCACTAAAATCGTTAGCTAATTGTAGATGAGTCTGCAACCTCAACTAGTCACTTTGCGTGGTAATAGTTAGTGAGTATACATATATAGTCGCCACTCTATGCTTTTATGAGAATCGAATTTCATTCACAATGAGACACAAAGCAAAGCTTATTCGATATTCGAGCTGACTTCATATATCGCTATCGCAAAAAATCACATGGTAATCATACAGAGTAATCCATCTGGATTCTCATATTTATCCAAAAGCCGGCAATAGAAACGGGTATATGATCGTTCCTACAGACCTTTCCACATACAACGAATGTTTACAGTACCTCCATAACCGAATGGATAACTTTCCTAGATTTCCATGACCGTAAAGTTGTTTTATGAAAACATGTTTTTAATAATTAACAACACAGAAACAAGCGATAAGCTCTACAAAAAAGAAGTGCACTGCCGTGTAGAGGGTGGTTGTCATAAGAAACTGGTTCGGTCACGGCCGAAACTTCTCGGTTGCCGGGTGTGACTACCCCCATTTTTTCGAAATTTAATATGATCGTTCTTACAGCTTTGGTGGATACCTATGTTCTGTAATATGTTAGCTCAAAGAATATATTCGGTTGCCTCGATCGCGATCCGAAAATGGTGGCAACCCTCAGCCAAAGTCGAGCGCGCGCACGTATATTCTACATCTTTACGTGACCGTAGTCGTCTTTTTTTTCATGCACGACATTCTTCATTGTAGGTACTGAAACTTCGAAGCGCAAATTAAATTTTCACCAACTTTTTGAAAAATTCAATTCAAGTCGTTTCAAAAAAATTGGAAGACTTGAAAGGTTTGGCGTTCGACTTAAATATAAAAAATCATTCATTAGAAGTAAGCATATATGTATTTATATTTTTTTCAGCTACTGATTACAGTGTTTTCTGACTCTTTTTTTTAAAATAAATATTTCGGAAAATGTTTTAACGAGCCACATCAATGTTGACGCATTTCTTACACCGTAGATTAAGCATGTGAACTCTTCAATCGAACTTATTATGTTGTCATTTTCAATATTCGTAACGGTAGTTAGAGACGCGAAATTCTGAAGAAAAAAAAAAAAAATGAATCTAAAAAAAGAGTCGGAGCGTTTTTTGAAAGAAAAATAAAGGTTGGATTCAAATACTATTCCACCGTGTTATCAATTTTTGAAACAAAACGTTCTAAGAACAATTTTCATCAGCTCTATGTGGAACAATGCAATAAATACAGAGTGTGTGTCACTACCGGGTGATTCCTTGCTTACGCCGCAGTATGTCCGGTAGCGGACCGTCAGGTAAAGTTCAGTGAAAATTTTACCCGTGATCGTAGCCGCAAAATTCTATAGTCCCGATCAATATGGCCGCCCAAACAAACAAGACGATCGCCGGCGATCTTGTATTTTGACAGCTACAGCGAGGTGAGTGTGACAAATTATTACCGAAAATAATTATTACACCCACAAAATGTTCTTTGTGCACAGGATGATCGTTATCCAGGGGATTGCGACTGATTGGCGTGTCGACGGATGCAGGGTAAGTAAAACTGTTTTTCATAATTACGAGTGCATCTGTAATAGCGTAACCTCAAAGCGATATTAACCCTCAATGTGCACGCTATATTTCTCGAGAAACTGCGTCTTTTCTGGAACAGTCAGGGTTTCAGGGTTTTATTGGCTTCAGAAAGACCTTAAACAACTCACGGTTACTATTCTTATTAATTATACACTTATTAATTATTATTTCAGAGAGCGTGCAGCAGCTTCGGATTTTACTTGACCTGGCATCTTCATAGCTAGATCCTCGGCTAGACCCGTACTAGCATAGGGTGTGAAGGTGTTTAATGCTGCCAAATCATTGTGCGGATTGTGTGCAGGAATAACCGGAACACTATGCTTAACGAGAAGACCAACAGACTGAGACATGGATCGCACAATGCTGAAGAATAGGGACATAGGGGAATTTGATAATTTTTGATGATATTAATGCGAAAAATGATTGGATAATATCGAGGAGCGGATATTCCCATAACCTCAGAAAATAAAAAAAAAACTCAATTTAGTGACAGTATTCCGAAAATACCAACAATCATGAAAAGTTGTAAAAACATTTTGCTCACAACGATGAAAATTGTTCATTTTCGATCCGATTCGAAATTTCAGGGTTTGTTATACTCAGTGATATAATCTCTACGAATTCCCTGAAAAAGCTTTGCAAAAACTCTCATATTTCAGTAAAAATTCAGTTTTTCGCAATCCGGATGCATTCTGAGATTCATATTACACATATACTGTTACATTTTTGCCTCGAATATGAGTGTTTTATGCAAAACTTTTTCATGGAATTCGTAGAGATTTTATCACTGAGTATAACAAACCCTGAAATTTCGAAATCGGATCAAAAATGAACAATTTTCACCGTTGTGAGCAAAATGTTTTTACAACTTTTCATGATTGTTGGTATTTTCGAAATCTTGTCACTAAATTGAGAGTTTTTTTATTTTCAGAGGTTGTGGGAATATCCGCTCCTTGATATTATTCAATCATTTTTCGCATTAATATTATCCAATATTATTAAATTCGGTTTTCGGCTGTCTTATTGTTTTGATGCCGATTGTACCCTACAAATCATCCTTGAGCACGATCCTCTTTCCTGACCATACAGTACAATAGAGCTAGCTTGGTTTAACAGAACAGGTCATAGTCTTAAAGTTCCAAAATACATCATGTATAATCTTTGTATTAATGAAGCTTCGTGCAGTCTGCAATTAAATCACATTAAAGCAATCATCGCTGTGTTCCAAATTCTTGTTGGTTCCCCAATATTTCCACGGAAAATCAATCGTTCCGTAGTCGCTCTAATCAGCCCTAACATACTGAACTTTCTATTCTTATTACAAAGTAATATAGGTATATTTGGGATATTCATGGGTATAAGTAAGATATTTGTTTGGGGCCATTCAAGTAATACGTTCGCTAGAATTGGCGATTTTGGACCCCCCCCCCCCCCCCCCCCCCCTATTCAAGAATTATTCAATTGGTCTTATAGGTTAATTCAATACTTTAATTATACAGGAAGTCTGGATTTTTCGTGAAATAAACTGATTTTGATGCAAAATTTGTACTCTTCATCTAAAACATGTTGAATTTCATTTCTCTGGCTGGAATAATATGAGTTTTGCAAAATATAATAATATAATCCTGTCTGTTTTTTTTTTCAATAATTTTTCTTTTTTAGTAAAATAATATTTTCGGATAGAACGTAACATTTACACAGACCCCCCCTCCGCCTAAGCAGTTCGTAACGTCACACGATTCGAAACCCCCCCCTCCCCCTTCAAGCGAACGTATTACTTGAATGGCCCCTTTATTTTAATTTATTTATTCGGAATGAATACATAGACTTAACAGTGAACGTCCAGTTACAGGTTTAGTCAGTAGAATATTGCTACTAACTGAATTTTTACTGAAATATGAGAGTTTTTGCAAAACTTTTTCAGGGAATTCGTAGAGATCATATCACTGAGTATAACAAACCCTGAAATTTCGAAATCGGATCGAAAATGAACAATTTTCATCGTTGTGAGCAAAATGTTTTTACAACTTTTCATGATTGTTGGTATTTTCGGAATACTGTCACTAAATTGAGTTTTTTTTTATTTTCTGAGGTTATGGGAATATCCGCTCCTCGATATTATCCAATCATTTTTCGCATTAATATCATCAAAAATTATCAAATTCCCCTATGTCCCTATTCTTCAGCATTGTGCGATCCATGTCTCAGTCTGTTGGTCTTCTCGTTAAGCATAGTGTTCCGGTTATTCCTGCACACAATCCGCACAATGATTTGGCAGCATTAAACACCTTCACACCCTATGCTAGTACGGGTCTAGCCGAGGATCTAGCTATGAAGATGCCAGGTCAAGTAAAATCCGAAGCTGCTGCACGCTCTCTGAAATAATAATTAATAAGTGTATAATTAATAAGAATAGTAACCGTGAGTTGTTTAAGGTCTTTCTGAAGCCAATAAAACCCTGAAACCCTGACTGTTCCATAAAAGACGCAGTTTCTCGAAAAATATAGCGTGCACATTGAGGGTTAATATCGCTTTGAGGTTACGCTATTACAGATGCACTCGTAATTATGAAAAACAGTTTTACTTACCCATCCGTCGACACGCCAATCAGTCGCAATCCCCTGGATAACGATCATCCGGTGCACAAAGAACATTTTGTGGGTGTAATAATTATTTTCGGTAATAATTTGTCACACTCACCTCGCTGTAGCTGTCAAAATTCAAGATCGCCGGCGATCGTCTTGTTTGTTTGGGCGGCCATATTGATCGGGACTATAGAATTTTGCGGCTACGATCACGGGTAAAATTTTCACTGAACTTTACCTGACGGTCCGCTACTGGACATACTGCGGCGTAGGCAAGGAATCACCCGGTAGATCCATTAAGGAGGTTGAGCCTATACAGTCCCAACCAAAAGTAAATCAAAATCCCAGTTAGAACAGTTCAATAATTAATTACCACAAAAGATGTTAAATTCATAATATTGATTATTCATTATTATAAATGCATAAGTAAATAATTTTTTACTGTTATAAAGTATTTACTTAATTTCGTATAATTTTTGTATTGGTGAATTAACTTTTCGACGTTTTGTCCACAAACTTATAGAAAAAAAAATATTATTTATATGAGTTTCTCAATATTATGAGTTTAATGCAAAAATAAATTTAAAAAAAAATAATAAATTGTTAAAACGTAAATTCAGCCCTGAAATTTTTTTTAAACTACTTAAAATCGTAAACTAAAATGAATAAATTGAATGGCTTAAAAGCGGCAACGTTGCGTACGTGTGATGAGTTGGTAGTACTGGCTAGCATGTATATATAGATATATTTCTCTGCGGGCTTTAGTGAGTTGCTGCTGTTGTCATAATAAAAGAAATAAAAATGGGTAAAACACATAACTCAACCAAAATTGATAAAAATGGAAAAAAAATATTTATTTGGAAACGTAAGCATGTCACTGAAGCTGTTTATAAACAGAGATTGAGCCAACAATTAGTTGGTAAATATAAAAAAAAATTGAAGGAGGATCCTAACCTCTCTGAATTTCGAGCTGAATCTAGTCAACTTGGTCGACGGATTGTTGACCTCTACGCAATGGGCAAAAATTTAAAATGCTCATTTTGTCATGAGACATTATCATTATGCAACATCACGGATGAAAAACGATGTGGACTTGCATCCAAGTTTACTGTAGAATGTGACAAATGTCTTACTTTAAACGAAGTGTCAACAGATTCTAAACACCTAGCAAAGAATAACAAAGAATGTTTTGACATAAATTCAGAAGCTGCACTAGGTAATTATAGGTTTCACATATTGATAAATAATTAAAATAAATCAATATTAATTATTAATTAACTGATTACATATTCTAAATTAAAATATCTAGTTACAATATTATGTTTATATGTTTTAGGAGTATTACATGGGGGACTGGGATACAGCCACTTAAATAAAGTGTTAGCTAGTGTTAATGTACCAACAGTTAATTCGAAGTTGTTCAAGAGACACGAAAGAGAAGTTGGACCAGTTATAGAGGAAGTAGCAAAAGAGAGCTGTACTAAATGGGCTGCTGTTGAGCGAGAATTGACTGTTATCAATAAAGATAATATGAAGACTCTTCTGTAAGCATAAGGACACACTGTTTCATTCCTTAAATTTAAAACTACATATAGTTGAAGATATTAATTGTTTAAACTTTTTTAAAAATAATTTTAAGATGTCATATTTACAATAATCATAGCTTTCATTATTTTATATATAATTCTCAGTAATATATAATATATAATATATATGTATATATATATAATATATATGTATATATATATTATATATATATCTACGCAAAACAATCATTTACTAGTAATATTTAAAAAAAACATAAAACAATAGTTTATATACGACATAAACATTTGCGGATTAGCAAGTTTGTCTAGAATTTGTAATATAGTTTTAAGCTAGTGCTTTTGCAAAAAGTACAACTACAATTGTAAATAATTTTTAATACAAATTTTTTTTTACATGCTTGTATATCAACAAAAATAAATAAATTTTTTTACAATGACAAATATTTGTATGTCTTTATATAGGTATAAGCAATATTATTTTTCTTTTTTTTGCAGACCTTCAGATCTACAGTCTGATTTTATAATTAAAAAAACGGAAAATGTAAACCACCGTAATTATTGTGATGCAAGTACTGCTGTGCAAGAAATCGACGTTAATTCTTCAACTTCCTCTAAAGATCATAACAATAATTTTTTATCAGTATCGTCGACAAATGAGCTGACAAGTGATACATCGAGCAACCCTGAAACGATTATGAGAGAAACGCGTAGCAGAATATTGTCACAAGGAACAGAAACAACCTTCGATGATGTAGTGCGAATTATTGTATCTTATGATATGGGTTGGTTGACCCGAGGTACTGGTAGGAGCTACGACAGTTTGTTTGGACATGCTTCTATTATTGGTCTATATACTGGTCGTGTTTTAGACTACATTACCAGAAGCCGAAAATGTCGCATGTGTGACAAAGGTCATCCCAAAAGTGATCATGATTGTAGAAAGAATTTTACTGGAAGTGCTAAAGCCATGGAACCTAGTGGAGCAGTAGAAGCTGTAACCCAAAGTACTATTCTGAAAAAATGTAATGTTGAAGTTGGTGTCCTTATAGGCGATGATGACAGTTCGACTATTGCAGCTGTTCGAAATGCTTGTGATCATCAAGTAATTAAGCACTCAGATAAAAACCATACGACAAAAGGAGTTTCCAAACAGCTGTATAAACTTCAAAAAGATCACAGAGATATAACTGGAGAAGCTATTGACAAACTTCGACGTTGTTTTACGTATGCTGTTGAACAAAATAAAAACCAAAGAGTTGAAATGGCTGCAGCTATTAGGAATATACCATTTCATTGTTTCGATTATCACGATGGATGTGGTAATTGGTGCAAATTTAAGCAAAATTCTACATATGAACGTCATCCGTACTTTCAAAATGTACAATTATTTGAAGACTTGAAAATTTTATTCAATAAGTTAGCTGATAATGTTGATCGCTTCGCTTCAGGTGCATCTAGTCAAGCTAATGAGAGCTTAAATAATATTATGGCGAGCAAAGCACCAAAAGCTCGGTGTTATAGTTTATCTGAGTCTGCTGATTTTAGATATGCTTGTGCAGTAAGCCAAAAAAACATTGGAGAAAGCTATATTTGTGATGTCAAAAGTAAGCTAAATTTAAACGTTAGTGAGCATACTAATAGATATATCAAAAATATCACTAAACAAGCAAATGATAGACGTTTACGGGCCAAAAAACCAGAATTCAAGAAACGACGTTTGCTTCTTAAAAAAAATAAAACAATGTTACGTAACCGAGTCGAAAATTCAGAGGGTACTTCATATAGTAGCAACATGGGACTATTCAATGTTCATCCTGTGGAAATTAATTACAGCGATTTGTCTTTAATATCAGATGCACCGCCTTGCATAGTATTTTTTGATTTAGAAACCTCTAGTTTCTCGAAAACTGCAGATATATTACAAATTGCTGCAAAATGTAATGATAGTACATTTTCAGCTTACATTAATCCTAAGCAATCTGTTACTAAAGAGGCTACGATTGCAAATGGACTAAGTAACATTGACGGAAATTTGATGCTAAATGGACAGCGAGTCAACTCCAAACCTCAAGCAACAGTATTACATGATTTTTTCGAATTTCTATTTCAGTTTAAAAAAAAATGTATACTATGTGCCCATAATTGTACGTTTGATGCGACTCGGTTAGTACGAGCAGTAAGATTAGAGTTATTGGTTAAAAATTTTAGTGCAATAATCTATGGATTTGTGGATACATTGCCAATCATCCGAGAAAAAACTGGAAAAAAAGGAAAAGGGGAAAATACTTTAACTGTATTAGCTTCTGGCCTGAAAATTCCAACGGATGGAGCTCACAATGCAACCTATGATGTCATTATGTTGGAAGAGATAATTAAAAGATTGAAAATCTCAGAGGAAGATTTATTGGCTAAAAATGTTACTTGGGACACTTTCATTGCTAATGAAGCTCGATCTCAACAAAGTGCATCAATATTAAAAACATTAGCACCTTTAGCTGACTGCGTTTCCATCGGTATGCGTAAAAAAATAGCGGAGGCGAATATTTCTTATGATTTGATCATAGAAACTTATCGTAATAAACAACAATTAGGTATCAAAAAATTATTCGGTCCAGATGAAAATAATAAAGTACAAGTTACTAAGTCATCGAGAGTATTATTGCCGATTTTTGATTATTTAAAAAAAGTTATCTAATTTTACGATATATCTTTTTACATAAAAGTTTGTATTTCTATTGCAAGTTGCATAATAATATTATCTTCAAATTTTAAGATAAAAATTATAACTGTTATAATACAACTTACTCAATACTTATTTGTATTTTTTCTAAAAGTTAAATTTTCTTGTTATATTCACAAGTTAAGAAATAAACTATTAATTTCATGCACTTGAGTTCTTGTTATTAGAATAAACAATATATAATCATCAATTATTAATAATATAGGTTTTCATTTTTAGTCATACGTCGATGTGACATACATTAAATACTTGAATTTCCCGCCACACATGTCTATTCCAACGTTGCCGCTTCGCTATATGAAACAGTCAATACTTCGAAACTTATGATTTTCAATAATTGTTTTAGTTTGTTAAACGCTTCCTAATCGAATTGAAAAAAATAGTCAAATTTTCGTAAGATATTCATATTTTACATAGTTAAATTTCATATCGCTGACATTTTCTGTTCATTTGTTACAAACTAAAATGTACCATTTATATGCTGCGACGACATATTTTCCATAAGACTACATGTTAAAGGTTTTTCAATATTTTAACGTTATTAGCTTCCTAATGACTCTGGTTTTTTTATAAAAAAAATTTCCATAAAATAATCTATCGGAAAAAAATTATTTTGAATATTTTTCATTATTTTCATCCAACGGCTCAACCTCCTTAATGTGTGGATTAGGGTGGCTCAAAATAAATTTTTTTTTTTTTTTTTTTTGAATTCCTTACAAAAATATGTTAGTTTATCATGTTTTAAGAGCCCCCTTCAAAGCGCAGCTCAAAAAAAAAAATCTTAAGAGGTTGCTCAAGATTTTTAAAAATTTCAAAAAACGTCGAAAATCGACTTTTATTTTTTTCATTTTTTGTTTCTCGTTATTTCACATTTTCTACTATAAAAATGATCAGGATCCTGAAATTTTCAAGTTGATATTTTGATATTTAAAGGTCACTCAAGATTTTTTTCAGTTTCCAAGTAGAGTACCTTAGACCTTTTCGAGCGACTTCTGAACATGAATATTAATTACCTATTTTTTTTCTTGAAGTTGACATACTACAGAATAGAAATAAGGCTACAGAGATGCAAAAAAAAATTTCGAGATGATTTTCACTATTAAAAAAAAAGTTATAAATTTCCGTCAATTACATTTTAATAGTGAAAATCGTCTCGAAATTTTTTTTTGGATCTCTCTAACCTTATTTCTATTCTTTAGTATGTCAACTTCAAGAAAAAAAAAAGTCATTAATATTCGTGTTCAGAAGTCGCTCGAAAAGGGCTAAGGTACTCTACTTGGAAACTGAAAAAAATCTTGAATGACTTTTAAATATCAAAATATCGACTTGAAAATTTCAGGATCCTGATCATTCTTATAGTAGAAAATAGTGAAATAACGAAAAACAAAAAATAAAAATAAAAAAGAGTCAATTTTCGACGTTTATGGAAATTTTTAAAAATCTTGAGCGACCTCTTAAGATTTTTTTTTTTTTGAGCTGCCCCAATGAACACGGTTGGTTAATAAAACGTATGAAAATCGTGCAGAGAATACGTTTAATGCTATGTTTTAAACGTCTTGTACCTACGTATTTTATCGTGCAAAATGTCCGCCCTGATTTAGGTTTTTTAACGTTCCCGGAAAACGTTTCGTGAAGGTATTTGGTATTTAGACAATATACGATTGGTGTAAACCTGTTTTAATCGTGTTCTACCTACGTATTTCATTATGCTGATTGTCATCCCCGGATTTCGGTTCTTTCAACGTACTCTCTTAACGTTTTACGATAGTACTTGATATCCGGATATTACACGTTCAGAGTAGACGTTTTTAAATTATGTTTAAAAACCATGGTGGAACGTTTTTCATCAATGTATATTATATGTTCTATTGGTCACTTCTTACCCTATATTATACGGTAGCTGCACACGTTCGAAATTCTACTTTCAAATATGCTGTCGAATATGCTTCTGGCGCGTATTTTGAACACGTATTTTAAATATTTATTGAAAGCTATTAATTCATTTTTTTTTAATGCATAATATCGAGAGATTTGTATCATTTCGAACATATACTGATACTAATGTGGAATAATTAGATTTAAAGACGTAAGTAATTTTGCTAAAAAAGTTTTTATTACATTTTTATGACGAATTACATAACAATTATTATTAAATGGTGGAATTTGCTTTCTCCGCACTACCAATCTTATTAAAATCTAAGGCGTTAGTGTCATTCTTTGCTGACCGGTCTATTTGCTGCGAACCGTCGTGCGCCATCGGCAACTAACGAAAAATACAAAGTAGATTACAATGTGAGCACAAATGTAGGTAAAATATATAGCGATCACGGCACGAGACTTTATATTTGCTGAACGTACCTATATGTGGCGATAGTACTATTTAATTATAATGAATATCATTTGGAAATAAAACACAAATAAATAGATAAATCAACTCATATGATTTTAAATCGTTGAAAAGGTCTCAACTATTACCCCCATCAATGGTGAATTTCATGTATAATAAATGATTTGCCGACACGTAAAAAACGTAGTATGATTCCCTACACGATTAATTCACGTTGGTTGAACATAATTATTAAATATAGTGGACTTCAATCGTCAGTATCTGCCTGATATGCAATACTTTTACATTCAAACGAATAACAAGAGACTTGTATCATCTATCGATGTATACGCAAGAAAAGACAGGTCTTTATTGAATTTCAATCCTTTTCAAATCAGCAAAGACTTTCTGCAATTGAGTAATTATCGATTTGAGATCTTCCTCGGATTAACTAAGCATAAATATAATATAATATACTACGCATATTTAATGTGTAATCTCCGTATATATGGTTGGGGTGTATTATTTAAATATAATTGGACGTTTTATACAATTTGTATATTTTACGAACATATGTTAAATTCTTTGGGTTGGATCACAGCGAAATACATATACGTTTGAATAAATAGATGGGTGCTTACCAGCAATATTCAAGGAAAAATCACTTAACCACACGATCGCTGAACGGCTTGCTTCCGCTGTTAGTTGGCGAAGAATGAATGCACGGCGTTCGGTATGCAGCGATGAGAGTGGGGATATGGGACCGCGCTCTGGGCTCTGGACCATTGGGCAGTACCACGGACTTGGCTGTATACGATTTGTCAATCGCCACGCCGTTGCAAGTTTGCAAGATATAATACGTGTTCCAAAGATCGCCGAACAACAATAAAACTAATGATTATCAGAACGTCATTTCCCTTTGTGCCAAGTCATGAATCAATCGATTCCAACATCATCAATCGATATGATAATGGTCATGGTGAATTTAGGAACCGTACATATACAATAAAACGGTGAAAGCGTATACCATCGGAAAAAAATCATATGAATGTATCCTAGGGTGTGCGAAAAAAAAAAATCCAACGCGCATCCAAATTCCGTTAGAGCATCTCAAGTAGAATATCTCAGCCAAACATCAGTTCTTAATATTGATATTTAGAGGTGCTCATTTTATTTTTTCCATTTTAAGATTTTTTTAGATGTCATTTAAATGGAGAATGGAAAAAATAAAATAGGCACCTCTAATATTATATTATAGGTATTGGCGTAGCTGTGGGTATCAGTCATAGGCATATATTACATATCAGTAGATAGGTCGTCAGTTTTTAAAGAAAACGAATTGCTCTGCACCCACCGGGAAGAACCACCTTCCTCAGGCTCGCTCTGTATATACGTCTATAAAACCAATAATGTGGTCCTGCTTAGCCGTGAATAGAAAAGTGTAATGAACGTTGCACTTGAGTTGCTGGTGATCGAACGATAAATGCGTATATCAAATATTTAGAATACCAATGTCATCAACAAATTCAATATACGTCTAAAGCATGTGATTTAACATATTCGAATTACACGTATGCAATCAAACGTTAGATATATACATCTATAAAACTAATAATATAGCCCTGCTCATCGGTGGATAGGAAGTATAATAAACGTTGCACTTGAGTTGTTGATAATCGTATGATAAATGTGTACTATGCATTTAAAACACTAATATTATAAACAGATTTGATAAACGTTTATAGCACGCAATTTATATATTCGTATTATACGCATTCAATCGAACGTTGAATATTAAATATTCTATAACGTTTAATATATCAATTACATATACGTCGAATAAACTAATATGGAATACGTTGATTTAGCGGAAAATGAACGTACTTCAAACGTACGTATAATGAAATACGGATATTAACTGCAAAAACAAACGATTAAAATTGATCCGAAATATTACGGTGTATGTAAGACGGTAATATTTTATACCTATACCGTAATTCAACGATCTCAACGTATCATATACGGGATTTCAACTAGTGTGTGTTTATTGGGGCGCTTTGGAGGGGGCTCTTAAAACATGATGAACTAACATATTTTCATAAGGAATTCTGAAAAAAAAAAATATTTTTTTTTTTTTTTGGCCACCCTAGTGTGAATGGATGGTTAATGAGGAAATGTACGAGCCTCTGTGGCTTGAAGGCGAAGCAGCTTCATCTGAAATCAACGACGTGTTGGTACAAAAACCCATTGAAAAAAGCTGCGTAGAAAATGTGGATGAAAGTATAGCAATGAAATATACAGATCAGACTCCAAAACAGAGTAATCGTATTCGCAGTTTTCCATTCTCTTGCGGAAAATTTGTGCTATAAATATTCTCTCTTTCTTTTTCTCTCTTTTGTTTTAGTTTTCTGGTTGTCATCGTAATTGGGAACTGACACGGAGGCGTGGCTTAAAAAACATGGTGAAAAGTAGCTTACACTTTCGAATGCGTAACCCATATCATAGTAGGGTGAATGAATCAAATGTTGTTAAATATCACAGATATTTTATCTTGGACCGGCCAAAACCCGAAACAAAAAAATGTACATGATGCCGAACGAATTTTATCTGTCGGCCATTCAATTAAATGTGGAATAAACGCGAAAAGAGTGATGTAAGTGTGACAGTTGTTACCGCGCTTTGTATACAAACGTCTCATATGAGAGAAAAACCTCACGAAATAATTGCAAGAATATCTAAAAGCGTACAAAAATATACTTCTGCCACGCTTTTAATTCATCAACTTTCTCAAAATTACCAAATAAATTTTCTACTAATACTGAACGATCGCGAGACTTCGGACACTTATGGAAAGTTACGTTTAAATTTATATTTGCCTTACTCTGACAACCTCTAACTGCACAAAAGACTCTATTTTTTTTACTTTTTACGCTCTGCAAATATTCCAACTTCCATTTTAATGTTTATTTCTTAATAATTTGTCGGATAAAATTTATTGCTGATGTTAGCAGCATGCATTTACTTGACAGTTGTAAGCTATTATTAGTTCGATTTTTTACCACCAGACTGCGTGACTCAATTGGTCAGTTCCCAATACCGGTAATGAATGTAATTATACCTGTAATGTTCGTAAATATAAGAAGTAAATACTGTAACCGATAGCTGTAAAATATAAATACATATAGGTATGTTTACTTCCAATAAATGATTTTTTGAATTCGAGTCAAACGCCAAAGCTTCCAAATCGTCCAATTTTTTTATAACGACTCAAATTAAATTTTTCGAAAAGTTGCCGAAAATTTCATTTACGCTACAAAATTTCAGTACAATGGAGAATGTCCTGCATGAAAAAAAGGACGACTGCCTTCACATAGAGATATAAAAAATATGCCCGCGGGCTCGACTTTGTCTGAGGGTTGCCACCATTTTCAGATCAATATCGAGGCAGCCGAATGTCTTTGAGCTCACGTATGAAAAAACATATCCACCAGATTTCAGCTGCAAGAGCAATTACATTGAATTTCGAAAAAATAGAGGTAGTTTGCACTCGGTAGCCGAGGGGTTTCGGCGACGAGCGGATTGGCAGCGCCGTACCAATTCATTACAACGACCACCCTCTACACGACAGTGCACTACGTTTTTGTAAATCTTTTCGCCTGCTTCTGTTTTTTCAATTATTGAAAACATTGTTCTATAAAACCGTTTTACGGCCATGGAAATCGAGGCAACCTATCCATTCGATTATAGGTTTACTGTAAACATTTGTTGTATGTGACAAAGGTCTGTAGGAATGATCATATACCGATTTCTACTGCCGGTTCTCCTACTATATGGAGTTCCTGAGCCAATGTGCCAATTGTGATCCCAGATATGTCCTATGACCCACCTGGATCACGGTATAGGTTTTTGAATTTCCTCTCAACTTCTCTACCAAGGCTCCGCTCGGTTCCTATAGGATCGTGCGCGAGCCTATACATAACTCTTTAATAAGGCCTCCATTTACTTCACTTTGAATATTCCTTCCATTCATATGCTGTCTCATCAATATATACGAAGGATTTATAATTGTCAGCTGTATATTTTGTCATCTACAGACTGTCGTGAAGCATTATTTCCCATGACCCACGTGGATCCCGGTAGGTTTTTGAAATTCCTCTAGAATTCCGAACCGAGACACAGGTCGGTTTCTATGAGTTCGTTTGCGAGCCCGTATGCAACCCTTTGATAAGGCGTCCATATTTACTTCACTTCTATATATATTTCCAGAATGCGATGATAAAGAATCAATCAAAGAGATTCGCAAAAATCGTTTGAACGCAATCCTAAAGCCACGCGAAAGGCACGTGGTCTTAATGCCCGAGTCAGGATACGAATTTTATCCACGCACGGTTACTGCCAAGCGCTGCAACGGATTCTGCCCGGGTCGCTGGTCTCCCATGCCAACAAAGAAGATGCCAATCTATAAGATTGTCCACCTACATCGAGTGGAAAATACTACGGCTAAGGAATGCGTTAGCGTGGAGGTTGTCGAACATGTGGCCTGCAAGTATGGAGAAATTACTACGTACATTTTAGATGATACGCAATAGTTGTTATCGTCACCATCAGTACTTCTACGCGATGTCTCGAGGAGAACAGCTTTTGATAATTATTCTTCGAAGATACTAAAGAACTATTCGTTTCAGCTGCGAATCTTCTTTATGTACTGCCATTACTCTTCATTTACATTTATTTGCACATGCTCAACTCGTTGAAGTGAGCGCGCTGGTATTGGACTGTTCAGATAGATCCTGACGAGTACCAGTTCTAATATGCAATATGTTCGATCTTCAAACTGTATATTTTGAATGCTGGACGTGATCAAAAATCTCACCTCAGTTGATTGCTGAAACACGATATATTTGTTTTTATCGATTTTGATCCAGGTGCATGTGCATGAACTCAGAAAACGATTGCAACGCTTTACAAGAGTGGATTCCAGCCAGCTGCAGCTGCCAGTGCAAAGATGGGGAGGCGAAAAAATTACGATGTGAAGCTCAGTCAGGAATGGAGTGGTATGAAGACGACTGTTCCTGCGCCTGCAGCAACGCGATAGTGGAATGTGCATCTGGTAAAAAATGGGACAAAAAATCCTGCAGGTGAATGTCGAATAGTATTCAAACAATAACAAAGAATTCAGATTTTAGAACTTCGGTTGCATTTATTGTGGGTTAGTAACCTTTACAGCATGTATTGCGATACTCTTCATGAGCTTAATTACGATCAAAATCGTGGCAAATCCAATCAGTTTCGCAGGACTTTTCCCAACTCTCAATTCAATATTTATTAGGTATAGTTTTTTCATTCAACGTTGCACCCCTGAAACACGTAGTAGTGTCTGATACAATCCTCTGATCAATGATATCTGACTTTACTCTAATCATTTCCTTCGAAATAATTAAGACTGCAGTCCCATTGCTAAGGAGTATGCCAATTGCAATCGGTAGACTATTCAAAGTTCGCGCTGAACGAAGCGTCTTTAGTTCATCAATTAATCATGTCACTGTTGATTACTCAAATATGTAACCTATCGTTCGTTTTGCAGCTGCATAATAATTGACTAAATTCACTGAGGGCACTGGAGTTATTCAATCGGTACAGACACCCAACGTGGATTATATTTTAGATAAGGTGTACACTGCAATACGAGATGCTTTATCTTATGGAATACTCATCAGCCTAATAAAACATTAATTTGATACAATTATGAATAACGTATGTAAGATTTGTTGACCCGCAAATAGCTTACCCATGTTTGGCCATGACGGAAAATAGAAAATAAACATTCAAACGACTGCTTTTTCCGTAAAACAATCCATGTTGAGTGTTATTTAATGAAATCAACCCACCTAATTATTCACTTCCCATACTTCTAATCATTCAAAGAATTTCATCCTCACGTTCATTCTCACGAGATGGAGGATCCTACATGCCATTAATAAATTATTCCAGTCTATTTCAAGTCCTTCAATTATTACACGAATAATCTGTAATCTGCGAATAACCGGGTACGTATATCACGTGTATACAACCTATGCGGTCGCGAAGGGGCCTCTGACTCAAGGGGACTCCAGCTAGGTACAAAAATGATTAAAACTTTTTAGGGGCAATTCATTAATTACGTAAGGATGATTTTGACGATTTTTGACCCCCCCCCCCCCCCCCCCCACCCCCATGTAAGAATACATAAGATTTCTCGCCCCCCCCCCCCCCCCCTTCTTACGTAAGATTCAATCTCGTTTTTCTGAATAATATGGAATGAAGAAAATCATTCAGCATCCGAAATAGAAATAGATTTTTAATAATAAATTTCGACTTGTGAAATATTACGTAACAATGAGTTTTACCCCCCCCCCCCCCCCAGATAAGGGCATGTAGAGATTTCGCAACCCCCCCCCCCCTCCCCCCCGGGACCCTTACGTAATTAATGAATGCCTTTTAAACTATTTTTCGATGTGGGCCCTCAACAAAAAGCAGTTCCACAAATCCATAAGAAAAAAGAGTGTCATGAATTGAGCCAACGCGACTCTAACTATAAAACTTTTTACGTTGAATATGAATTTAACGATATTTCATATTGGAATAAATTGAATTTCATCAACCTTTCGATGAAATTGAATTATGCGACTCGTCTAATGTCAAGTCACAGTATAGAGTGTAGTTTCATACTGACTCGAATATTTAGAATAGCCCTTAAGTCAAGACTACCAAAAAGTTCCGAGGACATTAATTTACACGATGAGTATAAAAATGACGAAAATACTGAGGGGCGGGGGGCCTTCAATTTTTTTTCGCATTGGGGCCCGTAAAGTCTAGTTACGCCACTGGCACCAAGGAACTTCGGTTCACAATGGCTCCCCTTACAGTTCTCATCAAACGTCCACTCCACCAAGTCTCTTGATAGTTGATCATAGTATAAATGGTATTTGTATTCGAATAATAGACTATCAAATATAACTAATTTTACGAAAACTGCAAAGATCAATATACGCTCGCTTGTCACAATTAGATCAGAATTCTCACAGCTCGGTGTCTTTTGGACACTGATGAAAACTAATAATTAACTGTAAGCGAAAGACAACTATCACAATGTCTCTGTCATTCGGTGAATTATTCCAACAATTGGACAAGGATATATATTTTTACCAATGAGTGCTGTGACGTTGCATTCAGTGATGCCGTCACAAGGTCGGTAAATGAGAGACGTCTAGTCAGCGAAACTCCGGGAATTTGGCAAACAATTAGGGAAATATTGAATTTAATTAACATGCTTTCATTTTTGTAATAATTTATGTAAATTGGACGAGACATCCACCACCACGAGATGGAATTAACGAGGACCAGCGAGTACTGGACAGTGTGCATTCTTTGAATCGCCCAGAAGGCGTCGAAGGAAGTGCATCCTACCGGTACCGGGGGTCACCTTGACGCGAGGGTCACCCTCCCGCGGATAGACGGCGTAGGTACCGTGTGGGGCCGTTAACGCCGGATCTGATGTGAAAACACTTGTTTATTTTCTATTCTGAAATTTGAGTTATGTTGTTGTATTGTTATGGCCCTTTATTACAAATAAATTGTTTATTTTCCACGTTGACCCTGGTAAACCGCTGCTAAGTGCCTTACCTTGACAGGGAGGGTCATTTGACCTTTGGCGATCCTGAGTGTTGAAAATACCTCTTGGAAAGTAGAGACGGCCCACACGGTTACCTCAGGTCATGGGCGACGTATGGTCACCAGTGACCTGGGGCGCCGGGGGTGCGTGACATGGGTGATGCCCCTTGGAAAGTATATACGGCCCACACGGTGACCTCGGTCACGGGCGACGTATGGTCGCCAGTGACCTCGGGCGCCAGGGTGTCTGATGCGGATAATGGTAGTAGGCTGGTGTGTACCACGAGATCGCTAATACCCCAAAACGACTGCTAGGCGGCGGGGCCTAGATAGTATGTACCACGAGGTCACTAGTACCCCGATCGTTCGGTTGGCAGCGGGGTATAAGTATCTCGACGAGGGAGGAAAGGGTTCAGTTGACAACGAGTCTTCGAAGAGACAAGTCGATCAACATCGCAAGCTAACTCCCACCTGTAGGGGAAAGTGGGGGAAACACGAACGCGGGGTAATCCCGAATGTAACAGTTTCAATATGTTAGAAAGAGATGGCCGTATTCCATCCACTGTCATCTTGAAGTTCACGCCAAAGGTAGTACCAGTCAACAACACGAGAGTTACGGACGCATACAAGAGTCAAGGTACAGACTTTTTATTATTTTGTATGTTTTTGATGTAATTTTTTCGTAAATGTGAATTGATGTAGCTTTATTTTTATTAACAATAGCAATTTAACTTTTACGTACTAGAATACTCACATATTAATGAGTTGAATAACAATCACGATATCGGCAAAAAAATATAACCCTAAATTTTTTTTTGTCATATTAATTGTTTTGATACCGCGGGGGAATGGCGAACAACCTATGTCGGGCAATCTCGAACGTTCGGCATTACCCCGTTCTTGGTTAATTCCCCATTCATTATTTTATTATTTTTTCAGATGCCTCGTAATTATATTAGAAAGACTAAAACGAAGTACAAATTAGAAGATCTTCAAAAAGCTGTTGCGGATGTTAAAACCAAAAAATTGAGTATTGGCAAAGCAGCAGAAACTTATTCAGTGCTAAAAACTACAATTTTCGATCACTTGAAAAAAGCTGTAATAAAACAACCAAGCTCTGGTAGAAAACCATTATTTACAGATGAGCAGGAATTACAACTCGTGGACTATATTATAAAATGCAGCAAACTGTATTATGGATTGACGATTAGAAAAATTCGCAAAATCGCCTTCCAATTTGCAGAGCGAAATAAGCTTTCTCATAACTTCAACCGAGTAAAACAGCTAGCTGGAAAAGACTGGTATTACGGTTTCATGAAGAGACATCCTAGTATATCATTGAGGACACCTGAGGCAACTTCATTAAATCGTATCTCTGCGTTTAACGAAGTTGACGTAAAAATATTTTATGACAATTTGAAAACGATACAAACCGAACATCATTTTCCACCTGATAAAATATTTAATGTTGATGAGACAGGTATATCGACAGTTCAAAGAAATTTTAAGATATTGGCAGCAAAAGGCGAGAAACAAGTAGGCATAGCAACGAGTGCCGAAAGGGGGTCCACAACAACAGTTGTTTGTGCGTTTAGTGCAGCTGGCCAATATATTCCTCCATTTTTCATATTTAAAAGAAAGAGGATGAATCCTCTTTTATTAAAAGGCAGTAATCATAATATGGCTGCAGCTGTATCAGACTCTGGATGGATAAATGAAAGTTTATTTATTGATTGGCTACACCACTTTATTTTATTTGCAAAGCCTTCAAAAGAAAATCCAATTTTGCTTATATTAGATAACCATGAGAGTCACGTCAGTCTAAATGCATACACACTCTGCAGAGACCATGGAATTGTTATGCTGACTCTGCCACCACATACCTCACACAAACTCCAGCCATTGGATTTGACATTTTTTGGTCCTCTGAAAACTGCTTACAATCAGCATTGTGAGAATTACATGTCAGATCAATTTGGGAAGCCCATCACACAGTACGAGATCGTTGAATTGTTTACAAATGCTTTCAACCGGTGCTGTAACCTCGAAAAAGCAGCAAGTGGCTTTAGATCTGCGGGAATATATCCCTTGCGTCCGATTGAAATTAATTTAATTCAGCCATACGATTCCCAGAATAATACCACACAGACCGAGGGGCTGCTCACTCGCAAATTCGGTGGCACGACGATTTCCAAAAGGAATCGATTTCTTGTGATTTCGACTGCGATTCCCGTGATTTTCGAATCAATGAGATTACCTGCGATTTCGTGTGATTTCTGCTGATTCCAACGATTACGAGTGATTTCTAAATTTCAGAAATCATTGATTTCTCGACTGGCAATTAATGAATATTTATTAATTATTATAGATTAACAATAATTAATTTGCGATAAGGGATACGTGCTCGCGTTTTAACGCGTTTTTAGCTTTACGTGATCAAAATGTACCTATATACATAGACGTTGAATAAATGTTTGCTTGCTTGCTTGCTTGCTTGCTTGGAAAGGAGATGAGTGATTCCCAGCGATTCCCGAAATCACGTGATTTTTTTGTGATTTCCTATGATTTCCTATACATTTTGAGAAATCATAAGGAAATCAGGAATCGCGCGATTCGAGCGATTTCCAGCGATTTTTAGTGATTCCCTGTCTGATTTCGGATGAAATGGTCCAATGATTTCTTAAGTGAGCTCCTCGACACAGACAGCAATACTTTCAGCACAAAACAGTCAGATCGACACCCGATCTCCCAATAATCAAGAAACCGGCATTCACACAAAAGAATTGGTAATTTATAACCGACAAGTTTCTGACGCTCAAAATTATGCTTCTGATATATCTACAGTTGCACACGTTCACAGTGTTGAAGCTCTTGATGTCCAAGCTTCTGATACACCTGTTGTCCATTCACAATCAAGTGAAGAGACATCAGTTTCTCTGTCTGAACTCGTTAAATTGCCTATAATTCCTGCCAAAACATCCAAGCGCAATACTAGAAAGAGAAAATCGATCATTTTAACAAGCACACCTGTAAAAGACCAACTTGAAGAAAAGGAAAATAGAAAGCGAATAAAAGAAGAAGGAATCCAAAAAAAATCTGAAAAAATACAAAAGAACAAAACTCACATAAAAAAACTGAAACGTAATGACAGAGAATCCACAAACAAAGAGACTGAAAGAGTATTAAAAAATTTCAATAATATCAAAGACTTTAATGACCCTGCTCCAAAGAAGAGAGGGAAAGGAAAAGGAAAAAAAGAAAATGATGACTACTGTTGCATTTTTTGTCAAGATAAATATGTGAATCCCCCCGATGAAGATTGGATTATGTGCTACGTATGTAAACGTTGGGCTCATGAGAATTGTACGGATGGACAGTCAACATCGGCGGGTTATAAATGTGATTTCTGTCGTAATTAAGATATTATATATGTTAGTTCGTTATTACCCCACTTGGTGTTCGGCTTTACCCGACTTACGTCGGGTAAACACGAACACTTAGGGTTTTGTTTCTTTTTATTAATATTATATTTTATTAAAAAAATATAAATGTTGATTAGTGAAATAGTTACATGGATATGTAAGCTTAATTATAAAGCAATTAAAGAAACTTTATATCTTAATTCGGCTGTTTTATTTAAGTTTGTCCTTAAGTGTTCGTGTTTCCCCCACTTTCCCCTATCTGTCGTAAACATACCGGGATGTGCGTGAAGCACTAAGAAATCCTCCTGTCATCCGATGAAGCTACCGCCACCGAAGCTAGATGAGCGGATCCACGTCACTTCACTCAAACAAAAAACCGTCAAGTCACGGATTTTTGTGCCATTCAATATATTTGTAGTACTGTGGAAAAAAGATACAACTTGAAGGATTTTGAAAAATTCTCAAAAATGGCGGAGTTAGAGCTCTGTGAATTTTCGTGCACCGCTATGTTTGAAAATTCATATCTCCGAAAGTGTTCATCGGAGCGGAAAGATCCTTGAATCCTTTTTGTTCGTAAAAGAATGTGCTTTCATATAAAAATTTTATATTAAAAAAAAAAAATTCTTTCAATATTTTTTGGTGTTTTTTTCTTCAATTTCGCTGCCATTTTCGCGGGACTTACAGAAATTCATGGAGATAATTTTTTTTGGATACCTGGATCCTTCCACTTCAATCCTAGAAAAAAAATGTATGGAGAAAATACCTGGGACGGAGATAAAAAATAAAACGTATCGTCGCGCGTCACCGCGCGCGCTGATCCACGTCCGCGCTACCCCCGCAAGCTCGCTTCGTTACGTAGTGGAGATTTCATATTTTGCTTCTTTACTTACCCAGGTTATCCATTCTCCGAAAATAGTTATTTCACCACCTTAGCCCTTCTGTATCCGTCTATACTGGTCATGTTTTCTCGGAGTTGTACAGAGAGATTCTGTGGAAAGTTGTAAGCCGTGTGGGTAGGCAACCCGCATATTTACCGAAACGGCAACGCTGTCGTAGGGACAGTCGAACGTCTGCATCTACAGATGACATAGCGGCAGCTTTCACGTCGTTTGGTCAGAATCAAGTGACAGAATGACATATTTGAGGTTGATCGTAATATAACTAGTAAGACAGCGGGAATCGATATTCATTCGTGAAGAAGTAGTAACGAATTAGCGAATTGATTGCAGATGTCGATTTCTGTTTATTTGCAACGTTATTTGGGTCTAAACAACCGTCGGGGTGAAATTTACGAATCATTCTAATAAAGGTAACCAACAAATGTCAAACGATAATAATTCGTAATAAAGTCGTGGTAAAGTTACGGATTGATCGCAGATTCTGAGTTATGTTTATTTGCAAAATTATTTACAAGCTAGCAGTTCCTCGATGATGGACTGACTCGTCGCATCACTTCGACAACTACGGTCAGGAACACAGCGATGTAAATTCGATACAACGAGCAATCTACGAGGCATTTCTGACGTAGCAGCAGACCCCAAATTTTTTCACCTCCTAATAATTTGAATGCACAGTTTTGCGGAAATACTGCGCATAGTTCCAGAAGACGGTCAGAAGCTTATCTCAAAAGTTGCTCAAGAAGTCGGCATGTCGTCGGCACAACGCATTTAGTTTATTGTTATTGTACTACCTTTAATGAATAAAAAATGTTATTACATGATAGAAACTCATTGTAATGTAATCATTTTTACAAATATGCGACGCTTTATTCCACTCAGCTATCAAAGGCACAATTACCTACGTTTATTTACAGAACAATACTTTCAATTAATTCATTCCTCGCTGAGACTTCTACAAGATTATCGGTAGGCAAACAGGTGATCGTTGATTCGTAAATTTCACCTCGAGGGTTGTTTGGACCCAAATAATGTTGCAAATAAACAGAAATCGACATCTGCAATCAATTCGCTAATTCGTTACCACTTCTTTACGAATTAATATCGATCCCCGTTGTCTTACTCGTTATATTACGATCAACCTCAAATATGTCACACTGTATGTTGATTCTGACCCAACGAAGTGACAGCTGTCGCTACGTCATTAGTAGGTGCAGACGTTCGACTGTCCCTACGACAGCGTTGCCGTTTCGGTGAAATACGCCGGTTGTCTATCCACACGGCTCCCAACTTTCCACAGAATCTCTCTGTATATACCTAGATCCAGCGGCGTTTGAATAGGATCGGAATTGCCAATCGGTTGTAAACTCGCGATATGCAAACAATAAGTGTCATCCAGCGAATTATCGCAAGAAACATTGCCACAGGCTAAAGGAGGGGCCATTCACTCCTTC
Organism: Rhogogaster chlorosoma; assembly: GCA_944452935.1. Taxonomy (NCBI): domain Eukaryota; kingdom Metazoa; phylum Arthropoda; class Insecta; order Hymenoptera; family Tenthredinidae; genus Rhogogaster; species Rhogogaster chlorosoma. The sequence continues at coordinate 10,149,644 of OX101800.1, read as the reverse complement.
ATTTGGTGTAAAAATAATTTTACAGAATCGTTGATTTCGTGTGATTTCGCATGTAATTTCAGTATTTCAAGCTCTGCATGATTTCAACGAATCGTTTGTAGTTTTTGGTGATTTCGTTGAACGAAATCGTGATTCGAATCATGATTTCGAAATACAGTCCAACCTCCCAATAAGAACGCCCGCAATAAGAACGCTTCCCCAACTTCTCGCTCGAGCACTACCCCCACTCCAAGCTCGAATTACACTGGCGTGCGAATGGGAGAGAGAGACAGAGAGAGTGAGTAAGCGAAGAACGCACGCATGGTGGGGGTACTCGGATTCTCGGAAAAACTCTTCCCCTTAGGGGCTTTTGCGTTCTTATTGGGAGGTCGGACTGTACCAGCTATCGAAAAGTAATCGGAAAGAAGGTTTAGTCTACGAATCTTAAAAAATTCATGTGATTTCATTAATGCATGTGATTACACGTGATTTCATGTGATTTCAAGGTGATTTCAAACACTCTAGAGGATATTTTGAAATCAACAATGACAGATGATTTTGAGCGATTTCGAGCGATTTCGAGCGATTTCTTATGATTTCGTTCGTGATTCATTCGATGTGGATGATTTCACTAGTGGATGGGCCCCTCTGACTGAAGGCTGATCGCACTCTCAGTAATTCGATCAATCGTTTTCCTTTATTAATAATTAGATTACATTCCATTGGAGTCAATTATTTCTTACAATACCAGTGAGCACGAACCATCGTCACACGGCGAGGGTCGAAAATCTGATGAAAATGATAACCATCACAATTGATTGACTTGCATTTTATTAATAATGATTGTATTATGCCATTTGGTTTTGGTACATTAATTACAACACTTATAGCATTTTCGATTTGCTGCACTCAGTGCGCACTGAGCGCAATTCCCCTAGTTCCAGCCAATAACAAGGCAGTTTCCTAAGTTTGTAGCCAATAACAAGATTGAGTTACTAGGGAAAATGCACTTAGTGCGCACTGAGGGCAGCTATTAGAGTAGATGCGGAGCACCTCGTCTTCAAGGCGGATGCTTATGCAAGTGACATTTTACATATCGTATACATGCAGCGTATCAAACTATAGTGAAATTAATTAAGAACATCAAATGAATATAAATTGTATGTAAAAGGAGGGGGTCAAACGTTGAATCGTGTTTTCATCTCCGTGGGCACTACGTTACGGTAAGTTATTAGAAGTAGGCAATCCTAAGTTTTTGAATAAAGCCGAATTCCGCCATTGACGTTGTGCGTTTCCCTCCAACCTCCAACGTTTTATGAGCGTCCGCAGTTCTTGCATTTACAACCTTCACGAGGCGCGCAACAGCACCTGTCTGGAACTAAATAGGGATTAGTGAGTTCACGTGGATTTCTAATAGATAGTTTGAAGCATTTTGATTTATGAACCACCATTGTATGAATGATTGTCCAATGGTTGAATAATATATTATATTATCATTGTACGACGATTTCCGGGTAATTTGAAAAGCAGTTACAGGATACTATTCATTTTTCTCTCTCGAAAAATAATCAAGGTCGTAAATCGAGGGTACAACGACATTAGAAGCCATCTTCATCTCGATACATAAATTTGTCACGATTGAGCGGCGTTTTTCATGATAAAAAAGAGAGTTGCTTCGTGAATCATTCTCGATGTATTGACAGTGTCAAAGAATGAGACCGCCAGATTTGCTTACCACCTGATTATATAGCCAGAAGAAAATCTTCGAATGAATTAAACGGCTTGGAGTGCCGTATTGATAATAAAATTCAATTTTATTCAAACAATAATAATATACTTAATGCTTTATAAATCATGCAAAAGTGATAGACTTCACATGACAGTTACTTTTATGACATAGTACAAAATGATGATACTTTGTTATTATTTTACCTTCAGGTGCATTGCAGCACTTGCAGTCAGTGCCACATCCGCACGATGCATCGCATCTACCTGTAACAGATGAAAACCAATAAAATATCAGCCGCAGAATACGATCGAATCTTATTTGTTTGCAAGTGTACCAATTATTACGTTCTGAATAAATAAACTGAAAGCTTCGCGGACTTCAATTTATTGTGGAATTTTTTGAACCGATCTCAAAAACAATTTTGAACGATGTTGAAAATTGCAATCCATAATAGTCCGATTTATCGGGTATTCTATTGCAACTGGTGTAGCCAATGTTGTCAACAAATTAATAGCTAGTTTCCCTAACGAGGAATATGCCTCATAATTTGTAGTGCTGTTCAACCATATCTACGTTAATCGATCACCGAAATAAAATCACCTAGTATACCTAGCGCACGACGAAAATTTGAGTAAATATTATTGAATTCAACATGGAACTAATGTGTACACATGGAATTGAATTCAAAAATGGAGTAGAAAAGAAATTGAAGAATCGTTTCAGAACCACATTAATTCCCGGAAAATTTGATAGATTTTTCACAACTGTTTCTTCAGCTTAAACGAACATTATTTCGATAGATTCCTTATAGATAATGGAATGTTTAATAAAAATTGATTGGAAACATCGTGAAGTCTGAATTATTTCATGCCTGAACAAAAACTTGACTGACAAATTATTGATGTATGATATTTTGGTCAAACACATGGAAAAGAATAAGGAAGATGATAAAATTTGAAATAATTCTTACTTTTTCCACAGTTGCAGCAGCAGCAGGGTCTTGGCATCTTGACGATGTATTCGTAAATTACTTTTTTCTTCTCGTCAAACTAAATCCACGTCTACCGCGGTTCACTTCTGCGTAATTTCTGACTGAATAGCGTCTCAGGTGTCGTATTTATTAAACCAGGTCCACTCCCCGCGGCCGTGTGCAATTCTCAAAGCGTCTTCCAAGCAGAACGTCATTCTTCACACGGTTAAAATTGACGGTAAATAACAAGAATGAACAATGCCGATAAGCCTGAGTGAGTTCATAGCACGTGCCGCAGTAGTGGGAATCAATCATCAATTTTATCATTGTTATCGCTATAATTTATATATACATACAGACACACGACCAATCGGGCCGTGTGCAATTTCTACACAGGTGCAAAAGAGAGCCAATCATCATACGGCAAGTCACTTTCCATCTTTATCATTTCGCAGCTAACATTGGTATTGCGAATGCACGTGAGGCACGAGACCTATCAGCGAATACTTGAAAGTTTCTACTACTTACATGGAAGAGGTGGGTAAAAACTTGCACTGAACCAACGATTGGGAAGCTCTAGATAGATTCGAACATGACTCGGTAGATTGATGCAGATTTCTTTTTCTACCAAGGATTTTATCGCCGATAGGTAACTTGTTCCCGCACTTTTCGAAAGTTGAATGTCACGACATTCTCGTTCATCAAGAATTCTAACACGCGTCTCTTAATTATTTTTATCTAATTTTCTTTTCGTGTTCTACAACTCGGCCAGCAATTAGATATATTTGAATACCGTACGTGTGGCTCCACGGAAGCATCTCGGAAATGCGGGTCTCGGATCGTCAGGCTGGTAAACACATGCCGCGAAATTATCAGTATCGCCGTAGGTTTACCGCGCGACTATTAAAGATAGGTTCTGGAATTGACTGTCAGTACTGCAAATTTTTGTCAGAGACAGGTAACTGTATTCAGAAACATACGGACGCGAGAAAGAAACATGGGGAAATTGCAGTGCTGGTAGTATATTTCGGAATAGACACAGTTTTTCTATATATTATAGGCTGAGTATATGAAGATGACCGATGGTAAGTAGCGAATTCTTGAGCGGCGATAAGACTTATCTAGACCAGAAGAGTGAACAGTTTCCCCCTGTTATATCGGCCGATTAAACTGCCAGCACGATTTGAATTGGACATTCTCATCGGTGGATATGTGTATTACCTGGGTGGACATCACGACACTCCAAAGCCGACGTTATTGTTTTTTCAATGATTCCTTGCGCCTGTGAAAAAGTTTGAATTGCGAAAATTTAAACTTGCAACAACAAAAAAGGTCACTGCGTTTCGTGAATATAAACGTAAACATAGTTTCGAAACTCTTGAAATTCTAACATTTAACTGCATACAGATTAGATCAAAGAAATTCAAACGGAATGAAATATCTTTTGTATTAATTATACTAACTCGATAAAAACGCTGTCGATCTCGAGGACTTAAACGAATAGCTCCAGGTATTAGAACTGAATGTACATACAGTTTCTCAAAATGAAGAGTTCTCAAGTAAAATTTCAGTTGAGAATTTCGATCGAAAAGGTCGATATTTGGAACGTGATGCGTACGATAAACTCAGGACTTTGATCAAATTTCAATAATTGACCAGATTGCATCTTTCAAGTTTTCAGAAATTTTGAGGTTTTTTTCTAGTCATTTTATTACGGCCAAACATTTATTAGAGATAAAAAAATGTCATACCTTTGAATTGGTTGCCAAACTGATGTACCATGTAAAATAGAGGGGAATTCGACTTATTGCAATTTGAATAATTTTCCGGACTCAGGAAAAAGTTTCAAAATTTCAAAGCTAGTTTTATACTCTCCTCAACGTTGTATATCGAAGTTTTAAGATTTTTGGATTTGTTCCGAATTAAATGTCTTGACTGACTGACCTGTTCATTCAGAAACATCGTTAGACAAGAATACGACCCTTGTATACCTGCTGTCTCACAAACGGGCTCCAGACCGCTAGGCGTACACCTGGCCACTCGACTGCTCATTGTCAACCGCCTTTCGACAAATTGCCCATAACTTCGACATTTACTCGGTTTTCAAGATAAAATTAACACACAATGTTCTAAATCCTTCAAACTTTAGGAATAGTGAAAGAAAAAAAAATGTATTTCTTGAAGATTCCAGTCAGGTATACCCCCTTAATTTTTCTGATACGTAAACATATCGTATAGGTATATCATATATGGGTGGATAGAGAGGATCGAAAAGGTGTTCGGAATATTATTCGAGTAGTAAAACTATCTGAGTTCGGTATTTTACCTATTCATAGTTGATCACATCATCTCAAATTATTCACCTACCAACGTAGGTAAATCAGCGTATTTTGGCAATATGTACTATACATGGCCTTCAATATCAGTTCGCATCAAACTGCAGAATCAAGATCTGTCAGCGTGTGAAGTCCATCGTTTCCTACATTCTTTTAATAAGTATTCGTTTGTTTTTTACAATTAATAAGGCGTAAAAAAATCGCTTTGATAATAAACATATTGTATTTTGTAAATGTATAAGAGCACGGTATAAATAGCTGCCGTGTGATTTAACAATACACGAATATACAGGGACTTTCTGTGGTGGCGGCACAGCTAGTTCCATCAAACACACGCACGCTTCGTCCGTGTGCCAGGGATACCAACCGAAAAAAAGAATGATGCAGCTTGAACAGAGCAAAGAGTATAGCAACCATAAGCGTGAAGTCTTCGGTTGTCACATGGATGAAGCGAGCTTGTGTGTAGTGGCGGTGGCTAATGGAACTAACTGTGCCGCCACCACAGAAAGTCCCTGTATAGTATAGATCAAATGTTTTCATCTTCAAAACTGTTCATGGACGAAGTTATTTGAAAGAAACAATCACCAATAATTTTATATTCCTTATGTATAAAGAAGAATATTTTTTACAGCATAACGCGAATTATTCAGTCGGGTATTTGATGATTACAAAAATATAGTATCAGAGTAGATGATTATGAGTGAAAAATAAATACACATGGAACCTAGGCGAGGAAACAGTCAACTGACACTATTAGGCGAGTCCCCAAAGTTTGTCCAGGTATGATCCCAAAATTTAGGATCTCCACGGGGATCCAATGGGAGATTTGCTGGCGCAACTGCGGTCGCGTTCCAATTCCTTATCTCGTTCTGTAACCGTTTAACGATTTCCGGATACCTAAATCGAAAAATAGAAACGTACTATACAATAAAGCCGTAAGAAGAAGGAAGGAGCGAAAAGTGATGAGATACGTACACATTTGCGAGATTGTTATTTTCACATGGATCTTCGAATATTTTGAAGAGACAGGGGGCCTGGAGGAGCTTGCATGGTGGTAAAGTACTGTTTTTCGTGGCGCATGTTACAGACACTTCATCACGGAGAGCCCGTGCCTTTTGTGGGAGTATACCAAGACCTATACTGGCTACGGCACGACCAGCTAAACTCCCAATGACTGCCCCAACGTTGTAAATTTCCTCCCTTCCCGAGGGACCGTACCAATCGTCCCAGGCACCGTTGTAAGTTGTTCCTGAAAAACCAGAGGCCAAAAAAAGTTTTTAAGACACTGTAACGTTCGGAAAGGATGCAAGTGTCGAAATCTCATCACACTTTCGAATACCTTGGAGAAGCTTCCAATCATCGACGGTGATCGCGTTGTTGCCAAACTGGTCGTCGATATTGTGAAGGACCGAAGTACGCGGGGATTCAGTGTCGTTGATCAAAGCAGGCCAGAGATTCATTCCGTCAATGTCTAGCGTTGATGGGTCTCCACCAGCAGCTGCTATCAGCGTTGGTAGCCAATCAGTTACGTGGAAAAATTGGCGAGAAACCCGCCCTGGACGATTTAGCAACGGAGACCACAAGAGACCAGCTCCTCGCACTCCGCCTAGACATTTGAATCTTTCAACACCTAGTTGCATTCTCCGGTAAGAATTAGATAAGAACCCGTCAGTCGACACTTGGCAGTAAAGAACTCAATGCTCGAAATTTATGACGGAAGTCCAAGAACTGAGAACCGAGATTAATTGAGATTTTTAATGACAAAGATGGGTAGAAGAGATGGGAATATAACTCACCTTCCCATAATGTATTCTTGACACCTCTTAATGGAGAATTTGATGCTGCATTGAGATTAAAACCGGCGGCTGGACCACCGTTATCAGTTGAGAAAACAATTATGCTGTTATTCAGCATCCCTCGTTTACGAAGAGCTTCTGTCACAATGCCCACGGAATCATCTAGTTTACTGAGCATCGCTGTTACATTGGAAAATAAATGATACTTTTGAATTTTGTTACAAAAAATATATATATTTTCTTTCTACTGTTTTATGGATATAGATTCCCATTATCTTTCATTATACGGCATTTTTAACGTCAGATACATATTGATCATGTCGCCGTTAATAGATATGGATGTTTGCACTTTCTGCTATGTACTTTATTCTCACTCGACAGTCATACATTTTTTTAAACTCATTTGGATACTATGAAGAATTGTTAATTCAATGAAGAATTTGTTGAACCAGTCAAATAGATTTTGTTTGAATAATCAGTTGCCTCTAGTATATTCCCCTTGGGTTAAGTGAATTCCGTTTTAGTCGAAGCTATTGGTTGTATTCTCTACCACAATTTTTTTTTACTCAGATACCATTATTCATAACGCATGTGTGGCAACCTTGACTTTCTTTGTGTGAACAGTGGCGAAAATGAGTCTTTGTTGAGGAGTGTGATAAAATTTTTGCCACACTATCATGGCGTCAGCAAAAGCGAAGGTTGCAATTCAGTTGTCATGAAAAATAGTATGTGATACGTGTGAAAACAGGGATTTTGCACTCGTGTAATGTTTTCAGCACTAAAAACATCACTCGTGTAAAGTTCCTGTTTCTCCACATGTATCACAATCTACTATTGTCAAATAAGGCAAACAGTTCTTTCTGCATATTGAATGGTCAAATTTTTCTCAATCAAATAACTCAGTTTCAAAAACACCTGGATTGTAAAAAAATCCGCCGAGTACCCAAACTATCTCACAATCAACATTCACGAGAAACTTATTGCCAGTCTCTGTCAGGATATTAGGAAAGCCTGCGAGGCACTACAATGTCCCCGCAAGTATACGCCGTGAAATCGAACCTCTCTGTTTCGTGTAGTTATATCAAAACATCATTCCAAGAGCTACGTACTTGGCGGGCACATTTAACTTCTGCCTTTGAAGTAGGGGTGACAGGGGTTGGTTGAAACAACGCTAATAACCCAAAAACTAATAGAGATAGCGCGGCGGGGGTTACAAGGAGAGAAAGAAGCGGCTTTCGTGTGGGACCGTGCCCGTCTAAGTTCGGTGGCGTTTCGATCGCATCATACATGGGCAAGAGGGGTCATTGTGTTTTTGTCTACAAAAGTAAGTATTTTTGTGGACGTTATTTTGTTTTTTTATTACAAAACTGTATTAGTTACGATTATTTGAACTTTTAATGTAAGAACTTTGGTGTCGAATTGAATAAAAAAAAAAGACTTTCGGGCCTAGGACTTGGCAGCGATTCACTACCGTGAATCTTGATATCATTTTTTCCAACAAATCCTTTCTCTCGTTGTATACTCCCAAGTATTGCGGTCTTGGAAACACTCTTTCTGCCTCTGAATACGACTACTGAATCGAAGAAGCTGAAAAGCTAAGAAGTCTGGGCCTGGGTAACAGTAGTCATTAACGTGGCCTTTGGCCTCTTTGTAAATCTCATATGATATTGAGTAGGAAAGACTGGCGCAAAATGACCCATGGAAACATAGCTTCTGTAACACGAAAAATAGTATTCCAATTTACCTCGATCTCATATTTATATAAGGATATACTTCCTCAAGGCCAGGTTTCAGTCCTACTTGACTAACTGAAGGCGTGAATCGAACGTTTCGCTTTATTCGAAAACTACAGAATAAAATGAAAATTCCCTGGAAATAGATTCATTTTTAATAATTCTAGAGCATGTTATGTCACAACAGATTATTAGATACTCGTCGATAGATGTTTTGGATGATTATTGTATTTGAGGTAGGAGATCGGCGGTGGAAGATGGTGTAGTTGACTAAGTATGATATTTATTGATGCGTAATTGGTTTATTTAAGTACTCCTTTTATTATATAATCGGTAGTTTGAATAAAGAGTGGATATGAAGGAGGAGGTAGGGATAGAAAAAGGAGAGAAGATGTTAAGAGTTAGGAGGTTGACTGAAGAGTAAGTTAGCGACAGAATAGAATAATGAGGAGAGGTCGGTTGTAAGCAAGGTGGGGAAGCAAAAGTGCAGATGCAATTGTGGTATGATTTTGAGGAGAAGAATGGACTCAGGAAGTCAGGTGTTGGGTAGAACATGATAGGCGAGGAACTGTGAGGAGATAGTCGGAAAGGTGAGGAATGGCTATGCCAGGACGTAACAAGCAGATGACTCCGATAAGACAAATTTGTGAAAAAATACAGTGCAACCTCTCAATAGAGCCGGTCACAGGCTGTGAGGGGAATATATTTCTCATTGTCCCCCATTCCGACTGCAAACGCTCGTTCTCTGGAATTAGTTTTTCAATAGTACCGCACGAAAAACGCCTGAGTGTAGTATGGTAGTGGGGAGCGCCTGAGCACGTATTACGGGAAGCGGAACTATTTGGAGTTGCACCATTGAGGGGCTGTACCTACTCTATGTTGTTTTTTTAGTTCGTAAAAACATGACGTGAGAGTGACAGCGCCTGTAACTTCGAAATGACGGGGCGTAATTGCCTGTATGCAGGCGCTGTCACTTCCATGTTATGTTTTCTCCGCCGCCGAAAATGCCTCGCGAAAGTTTCGCTTCACGCGAAAATAAAAACTCTAGATGCAGAATGACAATGTGATTCTTCAATAAATTCTCTAGAGCGGTAAACTGGATTTAGACACGAATACTAACTGAAAAATGATGTGACCACTTTTTCTGTTTCGAAACAGCTGAATGTGGGTTCTAATCTGAACTATTACAACAAATATTTTTTCACCAATTCGTGATATTGGAGTCAAACGCTCTTGAATTATTGAAACTAAACCTATTCCTAGAAGAAATTTACATATCATTCTGCAGTTTTTTAATAAAGCGAAACGTTCGGTACACGCTATTTCGGTTGGTGAGGGAGGACTATGTGAATTTTCATAAATCACTCTTGCACCGCTATGTTTGAAAATTCATATCTCCGAAAGTGTTCATCGGAGCGGAAATGTGCGGAAATATAAATTTTATATGCTTTCATATAAAAAAATTTATTTTTAAACAAAAAAAATTTCTTACAATATTTTTTTGGCCTTTTTTGTTTTTCAATTTCGCTGCTATTTCCGCGGGACTGAGAAAAATTCATGGAGATAATTTTTTATTTTTCAGATTCACCAATCCTGAGATTAACTGTCCGCCATGGGATAGCATTTTTTTTTTTTTTTTTGAGACCTCGACTTTGGCGCCTCGTGGATAGTTGTTAGAAAATAAAATTTAAAAAAATCAAGTATTTTTTATCTTATAAGCTTCGAACAAAAGTTTAAAAAAAAATTTGTAATATCTTATATAGGGCCTGAAAAAAAAATTATTGAAAATGTTGCATTTTTTAGCCTTCCAAGGTGGTCTACCTACCTACCTACGTGGTTCCGCTCATATAAGCGAAACGTCGCCATAAATTGACGGAATCGTTCTTCTTCTACTACCTACTGACCTACTCCGACTAATACAAACTCTGCTCATATAAGCATAAATTTTTGTCATTCGTATCTGATAATTTATAGTTAATCGTAATTAGTTCTCATAACTATTGAGTTAGTTAATTAAACTATAACTTTACAGTTAATTCAACTAAATACTTTAGTATTACTTTTTTTCTTTTATTCTTCATGATATTCGGCATTCTCATTTATTTAAATAGAAAAAATTATATAAAAATTAATCTATTAAAATTTAGTTTTTAGTTTTCCCGCCATACTTGTGCGGGAAAATTCAAATAGTCTCAAGGAAATATTTCCTTATATTTATATCCACTGCATTCGGGAATAAATTGTTTTCTGGTACTGCAGGCTATGATTTTAATATGAATTTGAGTATTTGTATCACTAAGGTCATTTGGTCACGTGAACCGTGGTAATTATCAGTCATTAGCAGCGTCTGGATGAATCCAGGAATGTGTGAAAGAATGTGATGAAACTCTTTGTCCGAAAAAATGTTGTGAATTGAGGCAACCAAGTTGTAAATTTTCACACAACAGTAAAGTCATTGGATGTTAGTATTAAACGTATATTGTAAGTAATTGGTTACAATGATGTAACTTTTACATAGTACAAACTTGGTCGAGGTTAAAATCTTGTACTGAAAACCATGTTAAGGGGGGGCCCTACGCGATATTTATCGACCAACTTGTGACCGTCCGCATGAAAAGGACCCACTTTGTCGATTCTAGTTTCCGAGATATTTGACTTTTCCTGTTGAGAACTCCCATTTAAATCCATGTTAAATTCTCTTTATGATCGTTGACAACAACTTCATTTCGCAAGCGATTGGCTCAAAATGTGTGAAATATCATCAAGATGATTCGAGTATGCATAACTCCAAATCGACCAAGTGGGCCCTTTTCATGCGGACGATCGCATCTAATTTCTTAAATATCTCCGAAACAGGACTATCAATCAAGATTCGCGGCAGCGGATAAAACAGAAAAAAAATAAATTAAAAAAAAAAATAAGATCTCGATTTTGTTCAGAAATGATTGAGGGGTACACCCTACCCGTAAATATCGCGTGGCTTGCGAGAAAGGTTACGCTTCACCCGCCATCTTGGAAAATCAGTACATAGCTCTAGAAATGATGTTTCGATATCACTATACAAAACAGCGAGGTCCAATTACACGAAGTATAGGGAGAAAATTGCGAGAAAATTGTAGTGTTTTCGCAGGCTTTCCTATCATCCTGACGGAAACTCGCGATAAGTTTCTCGTGAATTTTCATTGGCGGGTAATTTATGTACTTGACGGATTTTCTTACATTCTAGATGTTTTTGACCCGGATTTTGACCGGATCGGATATCCTGGCCGTCTTATCACGCCGCAACGTTTGCATGAGAATCCGGGATAAGATCATAGCGTCTTCCAGCCGTCAGTAATCGCGAATTAACACATATTTATAGATTAGATGCCATTCTTTCATCGTTGTGTAAAACAAAGATGTTTTTTGGTGGTTATGTTCGGGATTCCATAGGTATAGAATCGAGCTCGGGAAGCCTTTTTTGCATTTTTGATATGTACCGAGGGGTTAATCACTCATCAATTTGGGTGTACACCAGATTGCAGGATTGCAAAGATTACGTAAGATTACAAAGATTACAAAAGATTGCAAGAGATTGCAAAGATTACAAAGATCACAAAGATTACAAGTGATTGCAAGAGATTATGACACGAAAAATTACAAAAAATTGAAAAAATTACAAACGATCGCAAAAATTACAAGGGGTTACAGAGAGATTGCAAGAGATTGCGACAGATTGCAAGAGATTACAAGAGATTTCATAGGATTGCAAAAGATTACAGAGATTACAAAAGATTGCGAAAGATTGCGAAATAGGTGTACGCCAGATTGCACAAGTGATTAGCCCCTCGATATGTACATATAAGCTTTGATATATGTAAGTCGAAATAAGTGGCACACCCGCACTTTGCGACAAGAAAAATAATAAAAAAATTGATTTTATTGAATTTCAGGTGCTAACTCGATCTCATTCCTCCTCAAACATCGGCTGCCAAAAGGGCAATCCGATTGATAGCCCCGTTTCGGAGATATTTGAGAAATTAGCTAAATCGGTAAAAATCGCCTGGAGTCCCCCCTTAACAACATATGTTGTAATAACTGTAATGCGTATCGCAGTATATCATGCGTTCTTCTTCTTTCATACAGAAAAATGATTTTTAATTCAATCAGCACGAGTCGAGCGATCGCGACGCATTACATTAAAAAGAAATAAAAAGAACTCTCGATTCATTTGACTTCGAATTGAATTCGTCATCTTTTCACATAGTTTGAAAATCCATTAATATGGAAATCAGATACAATTCTGCGTATGAAATTATTCGAAATCGCCATTCTACACATACGGAGAAATATATTATAGATATATACACAAGAAAGCCAGAGGGACCTATGTATACATATAAAATATACCTCTATTGCGAAAACGGCTAACGCATTTAAGTTTCCGGAAGACTATATGAAATTCTGAAGAATAATTGAATCTTCAAGAATTTTATTACTCTACCATGATTCTATCCTTAGTTTAGGTAAACTGCATATTCTTGGCGAATTTCTACTATTACTTTGAGTATACGTATATTGCAGTATTTATGGGATGTTGTAAAGAATTAATTGCTTTCGCATTTCTATGTAGGTAAGTCGTAAATTGTTCTTACGATATGATCACGGTGACGTAAATTTAAAAATGCGACTTTCTCGCTTACCTGCGAATCGCCTCCTCTCGTAGTTGGCTATGGTGTCGAATCTTGCCACTCTTTCATCAGGTGCTGGTAGAGGATTGTACGGATTCCCCGAATGCACTGCAGCGTGAGCTAAATACAGGAACAAAGGATCACTTCTATTGTGATTGTTAATAACGGAAACAGCTTCCCTTGTGAATATATCTGTTGAATATTGCCCATGCAAATCCCAGGCGGGCTTCAATCCACGTCTCATATCGAGGCCCCAGTAAGCCTACATAAATAATTTTTTGTTTACAACAATGAATACATATATACAGGGTAACTCGGGTTGGACGGATCATTTTAGGTAAGTGTATTCCTCTTGAAAATCTCAGATTGGATTACCTTTGCCAAAACTTCGAGGGACTAATATTTTCGGAGCTACATAAGATATTCGTAGTGAGCCGGCTGAAATTATAAAGCCGGCGGCCTGGACTATGAAAATTACGAGATGATGGACCTGGATGACCGAAACTACGAAATCGAAGTCCTGGACGAATGTATATACGAAGCGGACGACCAGGACGACTGAAAGTATATGAATCAGAAGGTTAGGAAGACAAGAACGAGACGACGCCGTCATAATACTTGTCTAGAAATCGAACTGAATCGACGTACAATAAGAATCGATCCGCCGTGTGCACTGCTCAATTTACACTCTTAAAGCGGTCCTGTTTTCGTCACTTATAAGCCTTGTAATGGGTCAACCTAAGTCTTCTGTAGTTCCGAAAATATTAGACCGTCGAAGTTTTGTCGAAGGCAATTTATTCTCAGATTTTCAAGAGGAATACACTCACCTAAAATGATCCATCCAACCTGAATCACCCTGTGTAACGATAAATGAGTAGCTATAACCTTTTTGAGAAAATAAGTGAATCCCAATAATAATTATACTCACACCTTCCACAGCCGAATGATCATTATAATCTTGATGCCCTGTCCAGTAACCGGTGTGGCTACGAAAACCTCTGAAGGTTGGAGTATATTCCTTCTTGTAACAGCCCAGATGCCATTTCCCAACTATATGATTCACATAGCCAAGTTCTGCGAGATATTGTGGCAAAAGCTTCTCCTTCAGCGAAAGGCCTCTGGGCTCCGCGCCATACAGGACCTTTTAGGCATAGGGGAGAGTAGGGTATATCGTACACTCAGAAAAATTTATAGTTACTGTAACGATAATTTAACAATAAAAAATGGTGATATAAAGTGACAACACAAGTCTTTTGGTTGTGGAAACAGAGGTAATTATCGTTCAGTAAACTATAAAAAATGGTGCTCTCGACGATATGGTTTACTTTACGAACATTGTTACCATAACGATCGTCATTTTACCATGAAATTTTTGTTGGAAATACTATATTACATTAGTTCATGCAAATGAGATCTGTTGTTCGGTTAACAATTCCTTACGTTGAAAACATATCATCAATACGATTCCCGGAATTTTGTTTTAATGTTCACTCGGCCATACCGGTTCAGTTCAGGGAACCATGCGGTGTGATGCGCTCAAGAATAAAAAATAGTCTCTGGAGCCACATTACTCGACCATTTTGACAATACTTTTCTGCACTGCTAACTATAAAAGAGTGTGCAGGTGACCAACACAGTTTGTTACAGTTACTATAAACATTTGCTCATAGCTGAAATTTTGCTACGCAGAAAAAATAAGTTGAGATGGTTACAATGAATTTATTACAATGTGTGATGTGTTGAGCAACACCTACAATTGTAACCAACTGCATATTGATACATAGTAGGGATTTTTAGATTAGAAAAACATCGCATTATTTTCGCCGGGATTCGATCCGGGACCTACGCATTCGCTCGCATTACTAGTCGCACGCTCTACCGACTACGCTAAACTATTCGCTGAAACCTTTCATCATTTTTTGGTATTTATTTTGAACTTGGTGTGTGTCTTTATGATATCTGCATGTTAATGCAGCTAATCCTAAGATGTCTTAACTGACCGTCCGAATACGAAATGTCTTCTCAATGCAATTTTCCCCTAAAGTTCAGCTGTGTAACTCGAAAAAATTGTGCCTGGTACAGTGTTCTGAATAGTTAGAGTGACTATTCAAGAAAAGTTGAATATACCTATGGCTGGAAAAGGCTGTTGGTATTACCGAATTTGCGGCGTAGTTATTGTTTCTAAATCACAAATGCTCGCTGCACCTCAATTATAGTTACTTCAACGGAAAAAAATGTTACCGTTACGATAAGATTTCAACTGTATCAAAAATGTTGATTTTACACATTGAATTTCTCTCAATGCAGGGTTCCTTTTCCCATTCGAATAACATGGGAAAAGTGTAAATTTAGATTGAAACACCGCTCATGGTGGAACTATTGGTTTTACGAAGAAACTCTAAATGACAATTTTCTAAGAAATTTTATTTCTTATAAAAATAGTCCCCACAAGTATCATTTAACGATTTACAACTTATTCACACGAAAATTATGATCCAAATGTCGACACAGCGTTGAAAATCGAATTGAAAATCGAATTGAAAACCGCGAAGATAACCGATAATATTCTCGCGATAACAGAGTTCGAACGTCGATCCAACTATGTTACGCGTGGTGTCCATGATCAGTGACTATATGGTGAAGATAACTCTATAGTATTGTCGCGATATCAGAGTTCGAACGTCGATCTAACTATGTTTTTGGTTGTGCTTACGATCAGTGTATATGTAGTTAAGTCAACCCCACGCATCGCTTTGGCAACAATGTCGCGTAGTTCGGAGAAATAGAGAGAAAGTTAATAACAAACAGAATCAGATTATGCCAAAAA
Source organism: Rhogogaster chlorosoma (assembly GCA_944452935.1). Classification (NCBI taxonomy): domain Eukaryota; kingdom Metazoa; phylum Arthropoda; class Insecta; order Hymenoptera; family Tenthredinidae; genus Rhogogaster; species Rhogogaster chlorosoma. The sequence goes on along the minus strand of OX101800.1, from coordinate 10,133,604 downwards.
TATTGTTGCGTGAAATATGAATGGAACAGTATATTACACTATAAATTATAGTAACGGCAATATAATACATATCGTTGATATTTTTACCAAAAATATAGTTGCAGCAACTGTGTTTATTGTTGAATTTAGTATTGTTAACGATAACTATATCCTTATAGTACGGGATACAATAATATCGTCACGTCTACTATAAATATCGTTCTCAGAATGATAAAAATTTGACAATGCGGTATAGTTGTCTTGACTCACACTTTTTCTCTGAGTGTACCACCGGGTAAATTGTACCACCTTCGTATCTTTTATCCTAGTACGAATAGTCAACACTTGATGATAGAAACACGAAGTCTCAATACCATCAAACGCCGACACGAAGTTAGACGCGACTGGGAAAACTTGTCTCAAAGATACGTACAATTACTTATTTCACTAGTACTTGATGTAGATTACGTGAGTCAGGCCTAAGGCTACTGTGTTAGTGATAAACCAAATGATACATCGTATGAATATTGGTATAAGAGTGTGATCTTTTCCGATTATTTTCATACCCTAACATTGAAGTTATCTTTGATATGTGTGCAGTGAGCAATTTTTTAAGAAAAAAGCGCGTAGTCGGCTAATTCGTACCACTGTTGGTCGGATAAATCGTACCGGGGTAACCTGGCATAAGCTCAAGTCTATGCCAAATTATTTCACCAAAAAGTTGTGGACTATAAAACGTTAAAGGAGTTTATTATTAAGATCAAAGTGTCGTGATAATAGTATGGTATATTGTACCTAATATCAATATTGCAAAACGGCTCGTAATTATTATGAAAGAGCTGAATCGGAATTATTCATAAATTGATCTCATGCTAAATAATATAATTAACGTATTCTATATAGTTATAATAACAAAAATAATGTGATACATACGTACTACCTACTGTGTTATAAATAAATGCGTGCAATCATTTGCTACTATTGGTTTTTTCTGTATTCATATAAGGTGGTATGATTTACCCTACCGGTGGTATGATTTACCCTACCAGTCGGCTATATCGTACCGTTTGCAGAGGTTTAGCAAACAAATGTTTTCGGACCTTTATCTTCAAATTAAAACAATAGCGATTTTTTCGGGGGTCCGTGAAGGTATACCCAATACGAAAAAAATTTACCAAAGCCATTTGATTAAAAACTAAAATTTAACAGGTCAAAATGTCCAAAGTGGTACGATATACCCTACTCTCCCCTACATAGACAGAAGGTTCAGCATTATTTCTAAATTACGCGTTTCAGGTCCGTGTCTGTATTGGGAAAATCCGCAAATCGATTAGTGAAGCAAATTTTTTGAAGTAGTCCGCATCGTTTGAATTTTTTTTTTTTTATTTTGCTGAAATGTTGACGCGTCACTTTCACGGACTTATGTCGCTCACGCTACTAGTGAGGCATTGAATAATTAAAATACAAGTAGGTCTCGTTTCGATCCAGGAATGTGGTAAAGTGTCGATAAATATTTAAATCGGTCGACAGACTTAGCGAATTTCAAGTCCATTTCTCCAAAAGTATTCAGCCTGATCATTGATGTTATATATCCCCAGTATGCAAATACTTCGCGTGCTCGTACTACAAAAGATAGTTGGCCAAAATGACACACTTTATTTTATAAACTAAACCCTGGGTAGCGATTCTCGATCTTATGGCGTCATTCCACGCCTTGGACGTCAATTCGGGCGTTGTCTTACGCATTATGCGCTAGCTCTTTATTGTTTATAATAACAATCGAACCAGCCCAGCCTCTTTGGCCAATAAGAACTCTGTATGTGTGTACTAACTTCGGACACAATCTGGTAGGCGCTGCTAGATAGACACCGGCGTTAACGAAGTTAACGTGGTTCATGCGACCCTGCTATACCCAGCGTCAAGAACCAGCGAGTCCTGTCTCGAATGTAACAAAAAAGATACGTCCGCTTTTACTTTCGGTCCTTAGGGTCGATGGCGCTTCGATCGAAAGTTCAGAATGCGACAATAGCGCCAGAAAAAGAAGGTAAAGTTGCGAACTCGCCTACTATAGCTTTTATAGCTTTTATAGCGTCCTTTTCTCCGGTAACCGTACATATAAGCACAAAATCATTTGTTCGACAGGTGTGTGAGTGTAAGTGGAATCAGTGGGGTGGCCTAATCTATTCTAGTCTTTCAAGAACCACAACCACCGACTGGGTTTGTTTTGCTGCTTTATCCCTCACTCGCTATACGCTCACTCGGTTGTTAGTGGTTTTCCAATTGTTTGGAAAATATGTTGTCATCTTATACGAAGTCACCTGACCTATTGTTAGCTTTTCGAGAGCCACAACTACCGACTGGGTAGTTCTATTATACTTTTGTATTGGTATAAAAAGTCCATTCCATAAATATGGATTTGTTGTGCTATCCACGCAAGACGAATTCATATTTTGTTGACCACATGGACCGTTAATCATACATTGTTTGATTGGGTCATGTAATAACGAAATAAATGGCGACGATTGACAATTTTATTAATGATCTCGACGATTTCTGAATCTGCAGAAATGAACTCTGGCCACTCGTAGCTCCAAAACGGTCGGTCGCAGAGAAAACATTTTTATACCTTTTATGTCACCGCAGCCAAAATCTAGATACGCATTTTTATATAAAACTATAAAGATAAAAAAGAAAAAAAAATATATATCTAGATAATCGATACATCAACAAAAAACGTCAAACAAAGTTTTCTCAAAGCCGTATTTTATTGAAAAATAGGTCTGGATGTATCGACAAAAAAAATTGTATAGTATTCTGACGGAACCGAGGATAAAAAATGAACAAATTAACACAGAATGTTATCACTATGCAATGTTCATTCAAGTATTTTATTTCTCAACGGTAAAAAACTTGTTTTCCAACCGGGAGTCCCACGCCTGACTAAAATATGCATTGAAAGTTGAAGTTTCAGAGCAGACGTTATGAAAACCTCATTGTTCGTAAATAATTCCATAAAGATTTGTCAGAATTCGAATGATTCTCGGTCTCCTGAGAAGTTATCAGTCTTCTCCACACGGGTACCCTCAACGCTCGGCACTTCGATTGTCGTTTCGAACAAAACAAGAAAAAACCGTTAAAGTTGAAGTCAAATTAATCCTATACAGATAAACTAAACTGCGGTCACCATCGATCGATTATAAACCATGTTCGTTGTACACAAAGTGAGTTGGATTCTGACCGATATGAAGTTGGCAACACATACTTCTGTCTCTTTCCTTCTTTATGCAGCCATGAAGGATAGAAGGAGACAGAAGAATGTGTTGCCAACTTCATATCGGTCAGAATCCAACTCGCTATTTATACATACCATGTATTCTGTATGTCGGATCGTTTATTTACTTGTGATCAATAATCGCTAGGCGCTTTTATAAATAATATCCCGAGAGGAAAACTTGATACTATACAGTCGACTGTGCATGGGCAAGTTTTGTCGTCTACTAAAGCAGGCTGACCATCCCGAGTTTTAGCTATCAAACTTTATTTTTTCCGGTAATGAAATTGATAGGAATTTTTGAGGTTAAAATCTTAATTACTTGCGGTAATGATTTGAAAAAGCTTGTAAAGCTTTTATCGTTGAGAATGAAATTTGCAACTGAAAGAACCGTTGAAATTTATTCGGAACAGCTGATTGCTTGCTTCGACTCGATAACAACATAGCTTCGATTGACTAGTTTACGCGCGAGAGTTTGACAGCTATAGCTTCAATTCTTGCAAGTTGGCACCCATGCCTCGCATGTTAAAATATCACCGCGGGACGATCTCATCGACCAATAAAATTGAACTATCTGTCGCATGCGCAGTCGACTGTATAGAATCAAATTTTCCTCTCGGTATGTACAGGCTTATTCACAATTTGTGAGGAATGTTTTACGGGGTCATTCCATATCGAAATTGGGATTGCAGCTTCACTAGCGATTTTTATTTAGAATGCATTTTTCATTTTTGACGGACGACATTATTGTATTTATATCTATATTCTATATACAGGAGAAGGCGAGGCAGAACTGGCACCTCGGCGCAAAATCGAAATCGGGGGCAAACGGGCGCCGTCTTAATTTAAAAAAAAAAACTACTTGTTCCAGATTTCTGATGTTTTTTACGTATAAAAACAGTCCGGAAAACAGGGAAAATGGGAACAAAACGAGCAGGGGGCCAAAACAGGCTCTTCCGCTGAACACGTAAATTGGGTGCAAAACGGGCACCAAGTCTAAAAATAATAATTTTGTCTAGATTGATTTCTGATGAGATTCCGACGTTTTTTGTGTTAACATTGATACAAGAAAGCAACAGATTAACAATGACGAAAAAAAAAACTGTTTCATAATACTGCAATTCTATCGGCTTGATTGCCGTTATTACCAACTTCTTATGATGAAAAGTTATTAAAAATGAAGTGACAAGTATTAAAGGAATGAAATCAAATTACCAAGACTTTACTTTCATTTTCGAAAAGCAATAATTTCAAGTAACGTTTGAATAGTGTTCAGCATCGCATTTTAATGTGCGTTTTCCAATTAGAGCATTGTGCGACACAGTGCTGCGCACTAAGCGATATGATTGGTCATTTCTGTTAGATCCAACTCATCCAGCCAATCATATCGCTTAGTGCGCAGCACTGTGTCACACAGTGCTCTGATTGGAAAACGCACAATGTCATCAGGGTAGCGATTCTCGATCTTTGGACGTTAGTTAACGCCGGTCGTTCTTGTTTATAAAAATCGAACAACGTTTGACGAGCCCAGTTTCTTTGGCTAATGAGAACACTGTAATCGGTACAAAATTGGCGTATATCTGATTGGCTTAGCGTTCAGACTTATTGTTATCGGTCGTCACCTGTGGCGAAAGCGACCAGGCGCTAATGCTCATATTCGATGTGAAGTTAACGTTGGATTTCGATAGAGCCCGGCGTTACAAAAGGTGCTAACTCATTACCAAAGTTAACGACCGGCGTTAACTAACGCCAAAAGATCGAGAAGCGCTACCCATACGAATGTGTTATGTCCCTCACTACACTTTAGATGGAGTGAGGGTGGTTTTTGTTTAAAATAATTGGTGACTCGTAATATGGTGAAATTGTATATATGTATTCACAATATGGAGATTTGTTAATCAATGATTTACAAGACTGATAATATTTGTTTGTTAAACAGAGTTATACTCAAGTATTTGAGAATTGAATTATTGTATTTTTTAGATATGTTAAAGTTGATAGTTTGAATTATTAAGATTGATTGTTAAAGGTTTTGAGAACTTGACGTGTTCTCTCGATTAGATAGATGTTGATAGATTGTGGACTCGATGTGTACTGACTGTTTGGTAGTTGATCAGAAAAGGATTTTGGAAGATTTTTGGAAAGGTGGAGGGTGTAGAAGTTTGCTAATTGGTGGATTTTTGCGGTTGGTGGAAAATTGTCATTGGTGGAAAGGTACCCGAAATACTGGTCGTAGGAGTAGGGTTCTGGTACATGGGAGTTCTAGGAATAGGTATGTCAGTACATAGTTTCGGTTAAACACAGTGCCGGATTAAGCAGGGGGCTAGCTCGGGCTGCAGCCCCGGGCCCCAAGGGTCCCACCGGCCCCTTCCTCTAAGAAAACAATTTTTTTTTTTTGAATATGTTACGATGAATTTTATAAAATGTAAAATAAAAAAATAATTTTCCACAATATTTTTAATCTAATTTTCGAAGTAAATTTTAGTAGTTAGGCACGATTTTTATCAGAAAAGACATGTCACGTTTAGGTAAAAGAAGAGAAATGTTGTGAAAATATTCACAATGTCTTAGATTAGACCCGCAGAATAATTTAGAATAGTATTCCACACATCGTCGTTTCCGAATAAGGAAGGCCTATATCAGAATCCGGCTCGAGAAGGGCCTAGCTCAGAGTCCGGCTAAGAAGGGCCCATTTCGCGATCCATCTAAAGTCTTGTCCCCGGGAGCTAATTTTTATTTGATTAAATTAAATTATATAATTTGATTTTAATAAATAAAATAATTTTTATTTAGATTCATTGAGATAAGACTTCAAATGAATCGCGAGATGGTCCCTTCTTAGCAGGACTCTAAAACTAGAAATTGCAATTTATTCTCCTACTTTTATCAAAATTGGGATTTTCTCTACCCTTAAGAGGGCCCCTTCGTAACTTAGCCCCGGGCCTTACGGGGTCTTAATCCGGCGCTGGTTAAACAATAAAAAGAAAGTCTGTAGAGAGCTAGGTATACATGATCATAAAAAAAGAACGGGAAATTTTGACTCGACGGATTCACATTTGGTCGCCAAATGTTGACCAACGCGCGCAGAATTAATATAAAGGTTTGAATTGCTTTATGACTCTGTTGTTCGGTCGACTGACTGTCTATTGCTTGCCGTTACTCGCGGTATTATGATTATTTTGCTCGTATAGGAAAAATAATATTAATTACAAACTAAAATCAAACTAAATCAATCAATCGATTGCATGACGTGTGACATGGCACGCAACAGAAGGTTTCAGAAAAGTTATTCACGTGTCTACAAAAGGCCCACCAAGTACCACTACCTCAACATTCTTTTCTTTTTATCTTATTATTTTAATTCTTATGTGTTGTTATCTAAGAAAAAGTAAGAACGATGTGGATACTTGGCAGTAGCATGTAATTTCGAATCTTTTTTTACAAGACAGGAATTTTTGTATAAAATAATCATTGCATAGGTCTATATTTATTTTCCTGAGAATATTTTTTTTTTTTTTTGTGGGTGATGATCACATTAATGTACTTGGAGAAAGGTTTTTGCACCCGAGGTGCCTTTTGTGGGGAATCTCATTACTTTTTGTAAAATTTGATTTACAAATTATTCTCGTTCGTGATGAGTTGTATAAATTATATTCTCATTGTAAATGTGTACTATGGAATTGAATCTTTACTACTTGTGTTCGCTTATTTAGATCTATTATCTTATTTGTCAACAACACGCGATCTCCTATCTCTTTGTTGGGTACATAATATGTATTAGCGGGTGGTCTAAAAAAAGTCGATAAACATACATACATTTTTTATTCCTTTTTTTTTTTCATTGCGAGAAGAACGTTAATATGCGGCGAACGAAAAATGTAATTTTCCACAAATATGAGGTCTATAGATTGATTTTAAAAGGGGGCTCAAGCCATGTTTAGCTTATTTTCCTCATTGTTCTTAATATTATGGTTTTTCACATTTTCAATAAAAGTAATTATTGAAGAATGTGTTAAAAGATATTTATTTTGAAATATGTAACACAAATATAGATAAAAGTGTTGATGTTGAGGGAGGATTTCGGTGAAATTGCGATAAAAATGATTTCTTCATTTTTGAATTTACTAAAAAAAATCTAATCAAAAATTTCTTGCACTAAGAATTGGATTCTTAGATTAGGTCGTATGTGTTGAAAAAAATTTCAATCTTTTGAGATCAAAGTGTATGCGCAAGGAACCTTTTGCAGAAAATCTCTACGCACTGCTGCCAAAAATTCCTTGCGCATACACTTTCATCGCGAAAGGTTGAAAGATTTTTCCAATACATATACTGCCATAATCTGAATCTTGGTGCAGGGCGTTTTTAATTAGATTTTTTTTAGCTATTTAAAAAACGAAAAAATCGATTTTATTATAATTTTACCGAAGTCCCTCCTGAATAAGCAACAAATGATAAATAACTTCTTTCTTCACTTTTGGTATATATTTTCTGATACATACCTTCTAACACATTTAACAATAATTCTTCTTATTGAGAATGTAAAATAAGCTATAATATTCAGTACAAGGAGGAAAACAAGCTAAACATGCCTTGAGCTCACTTTTGAAATTAATCTATATGAAGCTCATATTTGTAGAACATTTGTCTTTTACCATACATTAATGGGAATCATTGGGAAGAAGAAGAAAATCAATATTGGAGTTTTTTTCACCACCGTAGTATATAATATGTCTTATTTGTGAATGGACTATAGAAAAGTTGAGTTACAACTTGATGCATAATTTGAATTTACGAATATATTCCTTCATAAAGATAAAAACTATCAATGTGAAAGAATATACACAAAATAACAATGCTAATATTAAATCAAAATTCTTATTCGGAAATGTAATAACTTTTTTATATATCTTTGGTCTACTTTCATCAAGTTATTTATTTTTACGGAGAATTATAATGTGTAGAAAGTTACGCGTTGTTATGAGATTTTTATTATTAAATGTCCAGAGTAGTGTCGTGTCAAGGCTTTTATGTGAGAGTAAATGTCATGTCAAGGTATATATATTCGTACGAATCTCGATCAACTATTTGTTCGCACCGTACTACATCGTATTCATCCCCTATTGCTATTCAATCGCATCATAATTTTATTAGCAGCTGAAACATAAAAACCCGTGCCCCCAAGCTCACTTTTTGAAACGCACAAATTTTTTCATTCATCTAGATCTAGAAATATGCATCTTAAAATTCAACATCGACCATCTTCATAACCAAAAAATGGCGAATAACGCGGTTCGGTAGAAATTGTGCATATTAATTTTCAGGCATTGCATAAACGAATAGCTCTTTTGATACGGAACACGTTGAGGACGAAACGTCCATACGATAGTCTATATCTCGGTCTACATTGTTCGCAGCAAGACGGACAAACTCTCTTACTTTTCCGTCCGCCTAGCCTGAGTCTTTTCGTGGACCCAAGAAAAGAGGGGACGCCTCTCTATGTTATTTTTACACCCATACAACCGCGTCGTGACGTCATCGCAGAGAAGATGGAGAGGACGAAATTCTTGGTCAAACTGAGCATTTCTATAAACCGGAATCTGGACATGATATCTCAGCTCTCCGTGCATCGATTGCATAGAAATTGGGCTTAAACGAAAGCTGTTTAAACCCATATTCCAAGACGAATATTCCAATTCCATGTATAACCCGAATCGGAATAAAATAAGGATAATATGATCGCGGTATAGGCTGTAAAGCTCTCATGCGGATATAGAGACTCGGTCGAGTCTCGCGCTGCGCGCTTAAAAATTCTTTTCAATGCGCTTGACGCGAGACTCTACCGAGTGTTTTTTGATACAACATCTCGATCATTATTGCAACAATATTTTGAACAGTACTAAGCAAGCTATAAATCGATGAAGAAATAATTCATATCGTGCCGTACGAACTGTTTGCTTGTAATATAATCGACAGACATAATTTTATCGATTGAAAGTTTTTCCGCCTGACGCCAGTCCACTTTGTGACGATCTATATACATGGGAACCAGGTCTAAAAATATTTCAACTAATCAATATTCCGTAGCTATTCGCTAAGAGTGCGTAGAAACGTATAGAATAATTCAAGCCCGCGTCTGTCGAGACATTAGACGCACTTATAGGTATACTGTGCAGTCATGTTTTGATAAGCCATCAGAAATCTATTAATCGTACATTTTTGTTCGACTGTTCAACCCGGGAATACCCACTCCCATATGAGCAAGATAGAAAATCGATTACTCTAACTATGGGTACTTTGAGTGGTTTAAGAACCGTTGCGTTACCCAAACCGCACACTTTCACGTGCAGATAACAGAGTTGCGTCGAATTTGAACGCTGATATTAGGACGTTTGAGGGAACTGGGTAGATTAGTACTGTTGTTCAATAATTTGAAATCGTGATTACCAAGGTTAATTCTACTGTTTTCGTATCCAGATCGGTATTTGTGCTTTTTATCTGCCGATCTCGTCACGAACAGATAATCACACAGATCTTCTGAATTCATATCTACTCTTATCGGTATGGATTCATAAATATTGACGATATTTAAGTCCACTAGAAATTCATCAAAGCTACTATAGGCGCCTATCGCTTTGCCGCTGGTGTGAAAGTCTATTATCGTATTTCACATGTGCAGCAAGCGTGTGAAAACGTTGCACTGATTGCGATAGTACATACATGACTTGAACTACAACATCCATTGAAGATAATGTACGGTAGAAATATCGAACATTTGAATTCAAATCAACGGAAGCGTGTTTCACTCAGACTGTGCAGACGTAAAACAAAGAATCCAAAGTAAAGAAGCGACTGATTGTTAGATTGTTATATTTCATAACGATGTTTCAAACTCAACTGTTATTATCGGTTCTAAGAAACTCTTGTCAGAAATGACTGCAAAACGAATAATCGATTCGAAAAGATATCATGTGTCGCCTGCATTGTGTCAAAATTCGTGGGCGTGTTCGATAAATTTCTGAACATTTCTGAACGTAACTAGCTACTCCTAATTCGACCGTCATGAATGCCGTTTCGTTTACCAGTAGCAAGGCGATAAGTTAAGGTCCATTGATTCAATGCCGTTTAGCTCAATGAAACAATCAGTGTGACTTGCTATTAGAGCTGTACCGCATGTCAAACACCGTTCATCAATCTGGGTTATAGACGATCTTACGAAGAACAAGGAGTATGATTGCCTCATGGAACGAAACAGTCCCTTAGAGTTTATTCAAAGTTTAAATCATTTTTTTTTTTTAATAAGTCTCTCAAAGACAAGAAAGGGTTGAATTTTTCTTATTTTTGTAAAAATCTGATGAATATAAAGTAGTTCCTGAGTAGAATACTTCAGGAAAAAATGAGTTTGAAAGAATTCATTTTCTCGTTCTTTGTGAAGAACTCAGCACACCACCTCAAACGGACCGTGAACACTGAGTACGAATCTTACCGTGTGTTGCATGCCGGTGTGAATCGGATGTTTACCCGTCATAAGAGCACTCCTGGAGGGTGTGCAGATAGCTGTGACGTAATACTTGTGCAAAAGAAGGCCCGAGTAAGCCAGGGCGTCGATGTTCGGCGTAGGAATTTGCCCAGAGCCATGAAAACCGACATCATTCCAGCCCTGTAATCAACAAGACAAGAAATTGGACGTAAATTTTTCCTAGTTTGTATAAACTTTTTTTATTCATTTATTCCACTATTTTGAGCATAACAGTATGATATTCCGGTAGCCAAGGATAAAAAGCTTCAATACGTGGTGACAATTCATACGCAAAATCGACTCTGCAAAATTTCCTCCCGAAGTATAAACGACCGAAGACTTGAATCTGATAGAAACTCCAGTGGTCGTGATATCGATTGCAAAAATTCGAAGATCGACGGACCTTGGAAGTTGAATAATTTGTTGATTTTCGTATGATACGATTGAATTCAAGCGTACTATAAATTTTAATAGTGTTTTGTCAAAGGTATTCAACCTTTGGCCAATGTGGTATTAGATCAATAACGTCTTTGAGAACAGTTTGATGCGCCGTATGGCCAGGATGTCCACAATGCCGACCAAGATATTGATGAAAAATTCAAGGTATTATCAATCAGCGCTGAAGAAGTACCTGCTCAATGAATTAGAAAATAATGTACCATGAGCAACGGTTTAATTCATTCTGAACATTTAACCACATTTCTCAATTTCAAAATAGCAAAATGGGGTCTGTAGGGAGGCGGACATTACGGAAATGATTTGGCGTCGTACATTATACAAATACTTCCGAATGATTCCAGTTTCGCCAGCAGCTATGGTTGATAGAAACGAAAAACATGATTTTTGTCGTTCCGGCACTATAATTTGTGATCTATGAACTGCAGAGTGAAAAAGGATGCTCAATCACACATGAAGGTTGAAGCTGTATTTATTGGAAAACAATTGGGTACAATGCCTTGGATCAATAATTGTTTGAATTCGGAAATTCACCAATCGTATAAAGAGATTATTTGTCGGCTGAAAACTTTGACGATGAAATAACTTTTTGACAAACCAGAAACTTAATGTAAAGATCAAAACTTTCTCTGAGTAATTTGAAAATATTGTTTCTCAATCGATCTAAAACTAATCGACAAAATCGTATACAGTACATTGATCGAGGAAATAATTTATGCACAATTGACAATACCAAAACAATTTCTGTAAAGTGCGCTGGGATTGCTTCAAAGTCTCGAGCCCAATCCATTAAAAACCGGTAGACAAAATCGTCGGCGGTACATTGAATGAGGGAATAATTCACGCACAATCTGAAAACAAGTTCCGTAAAGTGCGCTGGGATTGCTTCAAAGTCTCGAGCCCAATCCATTAAAAACCAGTAGACAAAATCGTAGGCGGTACATTGATTGAGGGAATAATTCACGCACAATCTGAAAACAACTTCCGTGAAGTGCGCTGAGATCGTTGAAGCTAAATGTGATCGTTTAACAGCCTCATCGTAACTTTCCGAAGGCTAAGTGTTAGAATCTAGTAAATATTGTGAAGCTAGAATATCAATTATTGTTTCTAATTCGAAATTCACTGGCATAAGATACTTCGATATTGCAACCGATTTTACAAAGAAGTAATTGACGTCTGCGCTTGATAAGGAAAGATAAAGGGCTATATAGACGTAGTCAGTAAGATGATTCAATTTTCGAAAGATCTTACACGAAAATGTACCGGTGTGAATTTATTAGTTTTGAAAACAAAGTTTCGCTTTCAAGCGGCGTGTTTATTGTGTTTATGATACAGAGTCTGTCAGTCAAGTGTTAGACTAATTGTTTTTACTGTAAAATATGACCAAAGGCATTGACTAAAGATTTGTAAAGACGGCCAGCCACGGGCAATTTTTTGAAGCCCGGTCCGGGGGCACCGCGGGGCACGAAGGTAACGGCAGATTTCCAAATGACCGGTCTGTCGGTACGGAAGGACCGTCTAGTGGGTTGGTTATTATTAGCTATGCCAATAAGTAGGTCTGCTATATATCGACCGTGCGACTGTTTGACCTGCACAGCCTACAAAAATGGAGTCATTTATACCAACTGTATTATATAGGGCATTCCCATCAATACTCAATTATGTTGGCTAGTTTCTTAACAATTTTTGGAATGTATTGAACTCAATATGTATGTTTAGAATATCCATTCCAAAATTCTTTACGTGTTTTTGCTATGAATCCTTTTTCAACCTATTTTATATTTTTTAGACTTTCAACTCGATGTAGTTTTTCCCAAGTTGGAACTGATAAAATTTTGGATTCGAATCGTTCAGTAGCTTTTGAGTCAGTCAAAAAACAACATTTTTAATGATGATATCTCGAGAATGGATCAACGGATTTAGATGATGGTCTCAATCGGTAGGACTCGCGTCAACTCGAATCTGATTGAATTTTGAAATCAATCCATACAGTACTTTTCGAATAAATTGAATGATCCATCATAATCATAATAATTAAGACAATCATATTTCGTAGGAAATATATTGTGACCGATAAAAGAATATTCTCTGAGTGGGAAGATCGAGGGTTGGCCCATCGTGATCAACCAAATCACCCGCTGGTGCATATTCATTATAATGGGTATAAAAAATCTACATATATATCATTGCAAAGTTCTCATTTTTTTCTACGAAACTAAAAATAATTTGCAACTCAGAAATATTTTTCGTTCCATATTTCATCACGCACAGAAACCACGAATCAAAAACCGCGAGAAGAGCAAAATTATTAGTTGCGAATTGTTTCTACTTTTATACGAAAAATTTGAACCACATGATAGAAGATATTCGTTTTTCACCGCAATTTTTTTTTTCTCCTGAAAATGAGCCGTGTGGTGAAGGGTATTTTTTATCTACGTAAAATATTTAAAACTCGGTGGTGCACGCGTTCCCATTGAGCTAAGGACCTGATGTTCCAGACACATTGTTACTCTAGGATTTAGAACAGATATGGGGGGGGATCAAAATTCCTTTCACCCGAAAATGATGATCGCCATAATATATCTATTTTTTGATTTGTGTTCATTGGTTTTATATTAAAATGTAATTGACGAAAATTTATAACTTTTTTTTTTTAATAGTGAAAATCGTCTCTAAATTTTTTTTGCATCTCTCTAGCCTTATTTCCATTCTTTAGTATGTCAACTTCAAGAAAAAAAAACAAAAAGGGCATTAATTTCGTATGTTCAGAAGTCTCTCGAAAAGGTCTAAGGTACTCTACTCGGAAACTTAAAAAATCTTAAGCGACCTTTAAAATTGAAGGCCCGGATCGAATAACCCTCCTAGCACTCGGCCGAGTCAAAAAGTGACGTCATGGTGACCAAATTTTACAAGTTGCGGAAATGAATTTTGAAAACTCCCATCATGCAGAGGATCGATAAAGACAACTTTTTTGCATTGAAAGTTTATTTCAATAGTCAATAGTTTTCGAGAAAAAGATGAAATTTGCAAAATCGTCAAACCGATTTGCACCACGTTTTTTAAACTTAACTCGCTCTAACTTCGGCAAATATTAACGGATTTTTTTGATTTTTGGCATGCAGTCGTGAAACACGCTAGCGCTGCTGATAAAGTCGTAAAAAGTTACATATTTAATATTTTTTATTCAATAAATCAAACAAAACCAGCGAGTGAGTTTTTATAAGATTATGTTCGTTCAAAGAGAAAAAGTGTCCTATGAAGTTGAAGTCTCGAAAAACTTTCAGCGAGGCGTTTGTTCGTTAACATAACGGGAAGATTCTCAGAAATTTTCAGATCATTTGGATGAGAAACTATAAAGATAGAGCGATTTTACAAAACTCGGGCTATGCGTGCGATCCTAATCTTGCGAGCTGTGCGAGCGCGACATAAGGAGTGTCTGTTGAACGTATAATATACTAACACCAATAGGTTGAGTGTAGCGGGAATGATTTACTTTTTTTAATACCTTATTGATTATTCAGACGGATAAAAATTGGAAGATAAACAATTTATAGATAGTTGTAGTTATTATATTCTCTGGAAAAAAAAAAACATTAATAATTAAATTATTCAGTTTATAAGTTTTGAATTCAACATACTACATTTGAAACTTTGAACAAAACATTTTCGTTTATTTATTTTATACATGTAAATTTATTTACAGTAAGTGTATTACAGAGAAATTCCTTTTTCTCCTTTTTCATATTTTTTTTGTCTGTAAAAAAAAGGTACGCACACACTCCTATTATGTCGCGCTCGCATCGCTCGCAAGATTGAGATCGCACGCATAGCCCGAGTTTTTTTAAAATCGCTCTATCTTTATAGTTTCTAATCAAAATGATCTGAAAATTTCTGAGAATCTTCCCGTTATGTTAACGAACAAACGCCTCGCTGAAAGTTTTTCGAGACTTCAACTTCATAGGACACTTTTTCTCTTTGAACGAACATAATCTTATAAAAACTCACTCGCTGGTTTTGTTTGATTTATTGAATAAAAAATATTAAATATGTAACTTTTCACGACTTTATCAGCAGCGCTAGCGTGTTTCACGACTGCATGCCAAAAATCAAAAAAATCCGTTAATATTTGCCGAAGTTAGAGCGAGTTAAGTTTAAAAAACGTGGTGCAAATCGGTTTGACGATTTTGTAAATTTCATTTTTTTTCTCGAAAACTATTGACTATTGAAATAAACTCTCAATGCAAAAAAGTTGTCTTCATCGATCCTCTACGTAATAGTATTTTTCAAAATTCATTTCCGCAACTTTTAAAATTTGGTCACGAGGGCGTCACTTTTTGACTCGGGAGAGCGCTAGGAGGGTGATTCGATCCGGGCCTTCATTAATATCAAAATATCGACTTGAAAATTTCGGGATCCTGATCATTTTTATAGTAGAAAGTAGGGAAATTACGATAAAAAAAAATAACGAAAAAAAAATCGATTTTCGACGATTTTTGAAATTTTTAAAAAATTTTGAGCGACGTCTTGAAATTTTTTTTTTTGACCTGCGCTTTAAAGGGGGCTCTTAAAACATGATAAACTGACAAATTTTCGTAAGAGACTCGAAAAAAAAAAATATTCGTTTTTTTTGGGCCACCCTAATATATATATATATATATATATATATATATATATATATATATATATATATATATATATGTATAAAATTCACAAATAAGAGATAAATATTCATAAACTTAAACCGGCGAGCTGTTGGGCAGCGTTGACTGCAGAAGAATGCCGACGCGCGCAGATATGTAACGGCCGTAGTAAGCCTCGCGAGTGCCGACTGCCGAGTGCGAACTTCTTCAGTTCACAACAAGCCATGGTGGATGGTACGTATACTTTCATTTCTTCCACTTTGTTGCGGAAAGCTTTGTAGAAATCGAACGAATATTGATTTAGCTATATATCCTTGGCTATATCACGCCGTTTTACTATTTAATAGCAGAAGGAAAATTGTCATAAAAGTAAAAACCAGAATATATATATATATATATATATATATATATATATATATTTTTTTTTATGGCACAACATAATTATAATTCGTGGTTTTCTGTATCTTTTCCTGTGCATAAGCATTTAATTTTATGTCGGGTCATAATTGTATTTTTATTTTGTAGATACATAATAAAAAATCGCTTAGAACAATTTTTTTTTCAACCAAAAATAATGAATTTTTTTACATGTTCCGCAAAAATATACTGGGATTAAGTAGTAAAACGACGTGCCATAGTTAGCGTTATTTCAATTAGTTCATTCACTTCAATTAATTCTCAAATATTGCGATATTTGTAATTTTTTTTTTCACTACCTATTTCACAGAGATATTTTCTAAAATTACAGATAAGCAAAAAAATGAGGCGGCCGGCACAAGCCCGGGTCCGTCGGCTGAGCCAGGGCAAAAAAGGTAAATAATCATTTCAGACAAATATGCTAATTTGAATGCAGATCATAGACGAGGAATGTCATATTTCAATCAAATGCGAGATCAAATGCCAAGTATAAATGCATCAATCTGTTAATTTCAGCGAAAACGGCGAGAAAAAAACAGGTGGCGAGGGGGCGAAGGAGGCCGGGGCTCCTGAAAACAATGGGTAACTATTTCTTCATTCAATTTAATCTCATAATAACATAAATTTTAAACGGTTTCCAACGTGTTTTCTTGATTGCTGCTCGCCATCATATTCGCAATGCATGCAATGTATTTATTTGCATCGATCCATTCCTATATTAGTGACCGTCTTTGCGTACGTGCAAGTACATTCACAGTTTAATTCTCAATACATTGTTATTTCATTTACTCGAATTTATTTCGAATCCTTATTTTAGAATACTCGAGAGTGACTATAGCCTCGCGTGAATAATCACTGATATATTGGATAATTGTGAGTAAAAAATAATTTGTTGTGCTCAAAGCAGCCAGAGGATCAGTTTGTGTCTTAAATAAGACGCTTAGAATTTTAACTCTTTAGTTGATATTCAATAGGAACGTCGAACAAATTTTCTGACCATCATTCAATTAAAACATAGAAAAAACGTATCACTCACATCTCAATAATTATTCGTTATTCATCTAATATTTCCTTACTCACATCATCCATGAATTCGATAAAAAGTAAAAAAGAAAAAATCGAGTGATCCCGATCTTCCACTCAACGTAAAATCCTCATCTTTTGACAGAATCCTTTTTTCTACCTTGACTCACTTTTTCAGGTGTGGCCCGTTGGAAAATCGAATTTTTGTCAATTTTGAAACACCCTACTTTACATTGTTCATGATTTTGTGTGTTGTTTACTATATATTGTACGCGCACACTTTACCATTTAAACTGTTTGTTTCAGCAAAACCGCGGACAATAAAAATAAAAGGAAGCGGGGGAAGGCGGGCGGCCGCAGCCGTGGCGCTAAGAGAGGCCGTGGCGCCAAAAATGTGTTCAATATAAACATTTATTAATTAAATATAACTAAAAATATTAAATATAACTTAAAAATATAACTATACACCGACATTTATCAGACGTATTCATTAAAAAAAAAATTCCTTTCCCATTCCTCAATTATATGTACTATAGAGTAGAGAAATCGCGTGAATTTCGTCAACATTGTCATTTATTGTAATAAGGCAAAAATAATGTCATTCAATTTGAAGCTTCAAGTTAGGTATGAAATCTCGAAGCTACCTAAAATCCACCATCACCCTTCACATAGATTGAAACAACATAAGATTAGCTTGCACTACTATCGGGCCGTAAAGTCGAAGCATCTGCATTTAACACACTGTATCTTGACGAAAAAAAAAAACGTAGAGCTTCAAGATAAAAATCACTTTCAACCTTATTCCATTCCCGATTACACGAATTATAAGCCGTTAGTGTGTGAAAATCAGGAGGTGAGTAATCGTTCAATATATGTTCAAATACGGAGTTTTTTTCACGTTGCCTCCCGTAGCTTAACTTTAACTGGTCGTCACTGTTTTAAAATAGCTGGAAAAAAATATTGGAATGAATATGTTGAATTTTTGAAGCTTTCTGCGTGTCATGTGACTTGAATTTCGGAGAAATTTCAAAAATTGTGGTCGGGGTGATTAATAATAGCCCGAGTGGCGATCTCGGATACAGGTAAGAATAGGAGGCTGCAATATAGTTCGTCTAATAGGGAATAAAATGAGCTTGAAAATGATTCGTACGTCAAGGATCTACGATTTGTTGTCATCAAGATACAGTGTGTCACACCCACAGTATATCTGCAGTCAATGACAATTAGTACAGCGGCTGCGAACTCGAACTTCATACTCAACGCGATACCGCCCGCTCGGCGCGAAAAGTCAAGTGCGAAGACATCGGTTCGCGCACCGTCGAAGACGACTGATCAGTCGAGCCTCACTGGTTGTACGGTTAACATTGTTTGCAGCATTTATTTGTCTCTACAATATTACAGCAGTGTTCAATTCACTAGTATTTCTTCGTAGTCAGAGCATTCTTTTAAAGATTTCTTTATATCAGTGAAACTACCAGTGAGACCGACTTGTTCTGCTTGCTTGTGACTCAATTACTAGTGCAGTATTTCCGCAGACACGTGATTAAGGCGGTAAGAAAATAATTGGAGATTATTGTAATTTTTACATAGGCGCGTATACGAGATAAAAAACATAATCCTCACCATCTGCCAGTCGGTTTTCGTCTTTCACGTATTCGGGATAGAATATTCTTGATAATTAAGACGGGAAAATGAGTCAGGATACCGCGAAAAAGAAGACGCATTATTGTCGATGCGCGTACACCGGGTGCGGTATACGCAGTAGAGACGGCATAACCGGCATCAAATTTTTTTCAGTTCCTGTCAGCGATAGGGACCGATGCATCGATTGGTTAGTCAATAGCGGTATCGACGATTATGTAGAGCTTTCGGACTCGGAACTGAAAAAAATTAAAATTTGCAGCAGACACTTTTCACCCGAAGATTTTTTTCCGTCTGGTCGTATGAAAAAAAGCGCGGTTCCAGATTTGTACCCAGTATCGGATTCGGATGCCGAAATGAGTGTCAGCAACGCGCCGCAGGATTGGGAAATTGAGCGTGCCCAGCTTTTGGGCAGGATCAAACGGCAGCAACGTATCATTGCGGAGCTGAAACGAGACAACGGTCAGCTTCGCGGTGCGTTGAAAACGAAAACGCAAGCCATTCGCCGGTTAACGAATCGTTTGAAGCACGGCATCATATCCAATTTAGCACTTGCCATGGCGGTCGCGAGAAAAGTCAAGGATTTCGTCTTGACTTTCGTTATGATGCAGATTTTTCATAGAACCGGTACCCAATATACCGAGAATGAGAAACAAATGGCGCTAAAATTACACTACACGTCCCCTAGCTTGTATAGAAAAATGCGAGACGAATTCCACTTCGCGTTACCTTCGTACAGCACAATTAAGGATTGGTTCGGAAAAGTAGAACTTTGGCCAGGTATTTGTCCCACAATGTTCAAGCATTTAGCAACGAAGGTGTCTTCCATGAGCCTCGACGAACGTAACTGCGTTTTGCTATTTGACGAAGTTAGAATCAAAAAGGCGTTTGATTTGCACGACGGCAAGCAAAAGATCGAGGGATTCGAAGATCTCGGTTCCTTTGGCTGCTCCTCCGGTGTTGCTACAGATGCGCTGGTTTTCATGGTGCGCGGTTTGTTTCATAACTGGAAACAGCCCGTAGCTTACTTTTTGAGTGCCGGTGTTGTCAAATCTGAAAAATTGACGGACATTATAGACGGTGTCCTCGACGCTCTATTTGACGTGGGACTGCGCGTTCGTGCAACCGTCTGCGATCAGGGCACCCAGAATCAGAGCGTGATATTTGCCAAAGTAACGGATGAAAATCCGTCTTTCGTACATAGAGGTTTCAAAATACTGTGCTTTTTCGATTGGTCTCATCTCGGTAAAAGTATCAGGAACCAACTATACGCCCATGATTTTCTCATTTCCGAAAACGATAGAGTGTCATGGGAAGATTTAGAGTCGTTATGGAACCTCGAAAAAGACAAAGGGACTCGAGCCGCGTGTAAGCTGTCCGATAAACACGTGAATCCACACAAGTTCGATCGAATGAAGTGTAGCTTGGCTTTCCAGGTTTTTAGTCGTAGAGTTTCGGCTGCTCTGCTTACAGCTGCAGCTACCGGTGGCATTCAGAGCGAAACCGTTACCGCGACAGCTAACTTTTTCTGGACTTTGAACGATTTATTTGATAATCTCAATAGTCGCAGTGCAAACGATGCGAATCCGAATAAATGCGCGATCTCCGATCTAAGGCCAGCCGTTGAGCAAAATTTGCGAAAACAACTCGAGGCGTGTAAAACTTGGCGTACTATCACGGACCAGGGCCTTAAAAGACCACCGTGCTTCAGGGGATTGATCCTGTCCCTGACTGCACTCCTGCAGTTATGGGACGATCTGAAACTTGAGGGAACTAAGTTCCTCCTGACGTCGCGATTGAACCAAGATCCATTGGAGAATCTTTTTTCAATGATCCGTATGCACGGCGGAACATACGATCCCAACCCCAGCTCGAAAATATTTCGTCTTTCGTTACAAAAAAATATTGTAATGAATCTTGCTAAGCCTGCGCAAACAGCCAATTGTGCAGACGACGAAGACGAGATACTTATGCAGCAAGAAGGGTATAACGCGTATGGTGTTCCAGAATCGGCGCCATGCAACGCAGAATCTTTTAGAGAATATCTCGCGGAACGTGACGGACCATTAAACGACGTAGACGTGGATAGGATAGTTGTTGAAGCAACGGACTATGACACGTCACTTGAGTCTTGCGCGATCGAATATTTTGCGGGGTACGTTTTAAAGACGTGTACCGCGAAAAGTAAGTGCGAAACGTGCATGTCGCTCATGATCGACCACAGTCAGAGCATGACGGACGACAGGCAATTGCTAACGTTTTTCCGTGCCTACGCGACACTGGACAACTTAGAATTGGGTCACTTGTGCGTGCCAAGTGATGAGTTTTCTATGGCGTTCAGATTGATGAATGCAGTGTTTGACCACGGCTATCCGCGCATCAGAGGTGACTATTTGATTCAGGATCAATTGTTTCGTCTGATTGTGCAAGCCGTCCACCGGAGATTTCCGGGGTGGTTCGAGCACGAATCGTGTGGCGAACATCGAAAGGATTTTGCGTACTTCATGATGAAAATCAAGATACGTAAAGATACTGTTTGGCTCGGCGAGAAATTTCGTACAAGCAAACAAGGTGGTCGCTTCAAGCAACTGCAAAAAATTAGAAATCTACAAAACGCGTAGAAGAAAAATTATTTTCGCCATGCGTTTTACTTTACACTACTACTTTATTCTGTCTGCACGGGCCTTCGGGTCAAGCGACAGCCTTCTGTCTGCACGGGCCTTCGGGTCAAGCGACAGCCTTCTGTCTGCACGGGCCTTCGGGTCAAGCGACAGCCTTCTGTCTGCACGGGCCTTCGGGTCAAGCGACAGCCTTCTGTCTGCACGGGCCTTCGGGTCAAGCGACAACCTTCTGTCTGCACGGGCCTTCGGGTCAAGCGACAGCCTTCTGTCTGCACGGGCCTTCGGGTCAAGCGACAACCTTCTGTCTGCACGGGCCTTCGGGTCAAGCGACAGCCTTTTATATATTCGCACGAATTTTATAGCAAAGTGCAAATCTTTGACAAACAGTTTTACAGCTGTGCGTCTAAGAAACTTATAATTTTCGATTGCGAATGTAGTGATATGGAGAACTACGTTGATTCACCTTCCCGTGGTGTTTTCCGAAAACGAAGCTTTGTATAACTTCGGCTAAGAAATCAACAACCACTCAATAACCAAACCCTTCCTAGAACATCTTTCCTCTTTCCCAATTGCTCATAACATCCCTCCCCTTCCTTATGCATTAAACCACATTGCTCCGTATCGCAAGGTTTCACAAGAAATATTTAAATATTCGTCTATTGTAACTTCCATAGAAACCAGAAATTACATCTAAGTCGTCCCGAATGACTGCAAATTCTAATATTTGGTGTCTAAAGAGAAGATACAATGCATTCAGAGTCCATTTCATTAAATTTTAGACCTTTAAAATATTCGGCCGTCTCACAAATGGAAAAAACTTGCTGCTGCACTTTCCCAAAAACATCTACTCAGTTTTGAATGACAGAAAGAGGAAAAACATAGAATTCAATAAGGATTATCAAGTTCATCATTTGTCTGTCAATTTGCGGTACTTTTCAGAACCGGCAGTTTCAACGTGTTCACGAGAATTTAGCGGATTTGGTGTAATAGGCTGAATTTGCGTTTGTTACGCTTATCATGACAATTGAAAAATTTCGAAGTACTCCACAAATATTTTTTCTAATTTTGAGAACCCGTTACCATACTCATTCCTTGCGAAGTTTTCTCTTAAAATTTGTTCAACAATTTGAAGAAAATTGATCCAGCTTTCTTATCAATTTTAAAATGATCGTAATTTGTTGGCGAATCTCGGGGAATATTTTCAGAATTTAAAAAAGAGACGCCTCTCTCTTGTCTACACAATAAATCACTGCCGAACTTATTAATAAGAGAGAGGAAAAAAATCTAACTTTTTCGGAGCAAATGTGGTGTGAAAACGAAAATCGGAAAATAGATCGCCGATGGTGAGTGTTGGTTAATCGCCGAATGCCCCATACATTCATAGGTCGGTATATCAGACCTCAAACTCTAGACTGCCTTACCCTGTGTGCCCGAATGGTAAGGTTATTATCAGGAAACTGTTTTATTCATTGAACCGGGACGGTTAACGTAGTTCGGCTAAAACTGCTCGAGGTCATCGAGATGGCAGTCGTGCACCACTGAAAAATCGAGCTTCAACAGACCCCATTAGCCTGGCCGTCTTTACAATCTTTAGTCAATGCCAAAGGACAATTTATTCAACGTACCAAATCGTCAGCCAGTATGTAAATGATGTTGGGTCTGTTATAGGCCAAGACTGAAGGCACCGCGATGAGTAGAAGTGTCAAAAACTTGAACTTCATTGCGAGGCTGCGGTTCACTGAATGGAATAAGATTTAAAGAATAGAGTCACTACAGCCAGAAAAAAAAAAAAAAAAAAAACTTGATGGATAATTTAAGAAACCTTTCCGCGCATGTATTTTATTTATCACTCGTCAGAGAAACGGAATTATTTCAATCAAGACAGAATTATATCGTTGAATTATTTGAAATTTCTACCGCGAAGATTAAAATATTCGACACAAACTTCCACCAGACGCTACGGCAAGAATGACACTGCTGGACATTGCTAGCGAGATCCAGTCAGGGAAAACTTGGCGCCGGAGGGAGATCCCCACTACTTCTAAGCAACCGTAGCCACGTGGTTTGGGGTGGCACTATAAGATAGAACCAGCGTCTTTGAACGACAATATAAGCCGTCGGTATAGTAGCATTCATTAAGCATATCGCGTTCGTGAATGTCTATAGTGGTAAGTGAAGACCTCGATGACACAGATTTTTTTTTTCATTTCTTAATATTCTTCCGAATAAGTTCTAGCAATTAACCAATTTTTATTTTTGCTACCTTGTACTTGCCTGAAGAAGCGCTGTCGAATTATCTGACATTTTTTTTCCCCATTCGCAAGTAAGATACAAATTTTTAGATTCTTGGCTTTCCAGAAGTTCCCTCTTTTCGATTACAACTAATTTTCGAATTTATTTCTGAACCGGAATCTCAATTGAAACTCTGATCGTAATGATATTTTTGGCGGACGCCGAAACGTAGAAGCGTATTCGTCGAATAAGGTCATGATTATGATTTCTGATAGAATCGTTTGCGAGTATAACGATATTACGTCGTACTTATAAAATAACTAAATAGTAGAGCAGATGCTAAAAGAAGTGAAAGAATCCGCATTTTCGCGTACGAAGATAAAATCGGAATTAGGACATGTTCAACAATAAGCCGACACAGAATGACCTGAAAATTGAAAAATATAACTGTCAGCAAATATGAGGTCGCATATTTATAACGACCTCAGATTTTTACTGAACATTCTATGTCAACACAACACAACATATCAATTGTCTTTAAGTCCACGATGTCATTAACCCTGATCAGTTGTTCAATTGATAAGAGCAAAAATTTTTGATCAATGTTTCAATTGATAAGAGCAAAAATTCATAAAAATGGTACTTTGTGAGCCTGTAACATTGTTGTTTGTAATGATACGAAAAATTCGTATAAGACTTTTGTGTCAGCCGTTAGACAAACTACAAAATTGCTCTTCAACTTGTTATTCTATCTGCAATAGTTTAGTTGGGAAATGCAAAAAAACGTGAAATTTAGAAATTTTCAGTTTTAAAGATCTGTAGAAACTTCAATATCGCAGATGGAAATTTGGCTCCCTAAGCTTTTTTGTCCAGAATTTAGTGCTGAATATGATCCATTCATTGATCTCATCAAAAAAATATTTCTTCATACTTTGCAGGACAAAATAATGTTAAAAACCCTGGTTCCCGTGTTATTTAAATGGCAAAACTTCAAGTTCCGTGGAGGACCTTTCAAAATTGAAATTTTGAGCTGTCCTTTGGACAGAATGTATGTTTGGGCATACCCTCTGATGTTTTCGGGTGTGAGCGAAAAAAAAAAAATATCGTCATTTTTTGACACACCCTAGTGGTCATGTTGTGACCAACGGACGTTAAATGTTACTCATAATTTACTCGGTTGGCCAAAGGTAACGGACCCCTATCCGTATAACTAGATACTTAATTAACTTTTTGAAAAAGCTGATATAATTATATCGATGTATATGTCGCTTCGTCTCACACACCTCTATACCTCAATAACCTGTCATTTTGGCTGTGTCCCTCAGGGGACCCAGCTCCAGAATCGAACAAAGTATATCTCTATCTCTTTCTGATCCTGTATTTTGTATTGCCGGAGGGACTTGCTTGAAGGTTGAATAAAATTATTTTATTTTTTCCTCCGTTTTCATCCGACCTTCAACTCACTTTCATTGCGTAACTGGGTAGCGATTCGCGATCTTTGGCCGCTAGTTAACGACGGCCGTTAACTTGATTGGACGTTAACTTGGACGTGAGTTAACGTTATAGGCGCTATCACTTCCTTGTTTATAACAATCGAACAAAACGTCGTTTCACGTGCCCAGTATCTTTGGGGAATGGGAACACTCTAATTGATACAAAATGTGCGTTTCTGATTGACTTGACGTTCGAACTAATTGTTATCGGTTGTCACCTATAGCGACGGCGACCAAGCGCTAATGCTCATATTTGATGTGATTTCTATAGCGCCAGGCGTTACGGAAAGGCGATAACTTAAAGTTAACGACCGGCGTTAACTAACGCCAAAAGATCGAGAATCACTACCCGGGAATATGACGAATCTTCAAGCTCTATACTGTTATAGAATAGCCTAGTACAAATGAGCATTGGAGTAATTATCCAACTCGTGGAATGAACTTTATAAGTAAATACGTCACAGGCGGTTGAGAAATATTACCTTTTTCGAATCTTTTCACACTGTTGAAAAGTACAATTCAACATATTACAAATTTATGTGGAATTTAGAAAAAATACATCAATGCTTGTGGACACATATGTAAATGAGTTCTGCAAACACTTGTATGTAATTAGCTATATATGTATATTACGTAAACTCATAATTCAAGATACGTGGCGAGAGGCCCAGACGAATAATTTCACTAAAATCGCAAGATAATCTGCACTATGGTAACCAAGATTCTGAGTTAGCAAAAGATATTCGAATCGATACATCTTCAAATGAGGTAGGAAAGTTGAAATAGAAAAAACTCAATATCCGTGACGTGAGTCGCATTCTGATTATATTTTAAAGATTGCAGTTGCAAAAAGCTGTTCATTTGTGGATAGGGTAATTCCAGGATAGTTGCACCAGGTTATTGATAAGGAAACTCATATTCAAATGAAAGTTACTATATAGTTATTTTCTCTTTCCGGTTCTTACCTCTTTGTCTCTCTCTTTTAGGTGCTCACCCATAGGATCTTGAAAAACGATTAAAGTCGTTTTATAATCGATGTTCCAAAGGTTTAGATACTGGTGGAAATTAGACAACTGGTTCACCTTTCCGTGGTCCGTCTATCCCGGAATTACCCTATAATTTGAAGAGGCCTATACGTTGCTTTTTTTTCAATTAATCCATGCTCTCTCATATCATAGATTGCTGTACAGGACAGGTAATAATCATCTGTATAAGCCCCCTTCAAGTGCAGGTACTTAATTCGGAATTCTGTTTCAACGACGATAAGCCTACACTAGCAAATACACTACTTGTATGGAAATAATTTCAACTCCATGGTCACGTACATATACGATTCGATTGTAATAGAAGATAGAAAAAAATGACTACTTATTTCAGGTTGAACCGCTGTCCCAATGATCATTTGACCGATGGATCACCGATACTGATTACCAACTATTGTTTGAACAGTTTGATGTTTGATTGATACAATTTTTTTTCTTTTATCATGATGTAAAGTGCTAAAATCGAAGTATGTTGTCTAAGAATGATGAGGGTAACAAATCAGACTGATCGAACTACAGAAAACAAATCTACTTGCGTGAACCGCACTTCAGAGTTCAGTGCTGTAATAAATCGCGATGGTAAGTATATTTTAGGCAAACTTTGACCCGAACCAAACAGAGATTAGCCTTTAGTGATTTATATTGAAGATAAAAAGTGGATATCCTTACTAAAACCAATTCCTATTTCTCGAACCCTGAATATTTCACGATGTTTTTTTATTCACGTATATATATTCATCATTCGTGTCGCATAGACATTCGCAGTAGAAAGGTCAGACCTCTCGCAACTCCGTCATCTCTGAATGCAACATGTTCCTTCTCGTCGTTATACAAATACTCGTATTGAATCTAATATCTGTTCATGCAGCGCTGAGGGACTATTCAAGCTTTGACGAATCTAAACTCACGACTGATTTGACGGTAAATTGAATTCAGAGCATACGGTAAAATGAAACTGTCACGGAATTTACCTAAAATCATTGAATTTATTCACCTCAACCTCCATCGTGAAAGAATAGTCAAGTATTAATGATTTTTAGGTCCATCTTATTGAAAAGTGTTTTCTACAGTATGATCATAACATTGCTGTGATTGGCGATGTCCCCGAAACGATAGTAAAGAAATTGCATCTCTCAGAGATTGCCTCAACAGCTTTAGTCGGTGACTCCAGATCAAGAGCTGATGGATTATACCCCAAGATTTTTCACTCGAAATCTGTGTATCGTCAGTCTTTTTGGATCAGACTACAAAGACTTGTCCACACTTCTGTAGTAGCAGCTCCATCGCAGTCTTCTTTGCGTCTCGCCTTAGAGGCAGCAAAGACTTCTGTCTGGTGGAATTCAGCGGCGTTCTTCGTTGCGACGAGTACTCTGGAGAATGACAATTGCAAAAATGCGTTTACCTATCTCTGGACGTTATGGCAGATGGGAATATTGTATTCTGTCTTTTTGTGCAAGGAGGATGGTGGAAGTTTAGCCATGTATGGATACTCTCCTTATTATGATGGCCACAGTGAATCCTGGCGAAAAGTTCAAGTTCACGGTGGACGAGGTGGACATCCGTGGACCCTGCTGAAACTGAAACAGGTTCATGGTACTGGACTTTTTTATTTTCGATAAACCTTAGCCTTGACGAAAACTTGATCAGCTTTGCACGCACACTGTATTCTAAGAAACTAAAAACGTAGGAAACTACTCATATTGAACGGTCAATTTTCTCAAATCCAGGAGTGCTATTTAATATTCATAAAGTAAAAAAAGAAACGCAAGGCATTCTCCTCTTTTTCGAGCTCTCGTGAACGATGCTACATTTGCACTGTAAGAGTCACTAGTCTGAATTGGAATGCAAAAAGTAGAATCCGACTGGTCTCTATATAGCATGAAACGATTCCACCAAACATAACTTTTGTAATATCTTAGTCCGCTCAACTTTTCTCATAAGCTTGCACCGGTTATCGAAAAATCATAATTTCGTCGATTTCAGAAAACAAGTAAGTAGGTAGGTACTCGAATAAAAGTATACACCCGATTTGATTCTAAATCACTATATTTCAAGAGGTCAACATCTGCGAGACGATAGCCTTCGACAAGGTGAAAAGATTGGATGGTCACCCGATCCCGGTTGGTGTCTTATCGATCCCACCGACGTTGGTCGTCAATAAAAAAGGCGGAGACTGGTTCAATAAGCACATTGGCGAAGACGCAATGATTCCTCACATTATTTGGAAGTCATTGAATGGGAGTATCCAACCGATCTACTACAGGGGCAAGAACCCGATCGGTTTCGCTGAAGGAAATAACTCCTACACTGGATTTATGAGTGACGTATCTATGGGAAGAGTTGATCATGGGATGAACGGGATGTGGGCAGATCTGAACTGGAGAGTCCGGTCTGCATATCCCCATGCAGCAACAGGCGTGCATTTCTTAACGCCAAGTAAAGGCAGCATACCTAGCTGGGTGAAATTCGTAACTATATATCCAATGCCAGTGCTTATCGGGTTCCACGCCATGCTTTTGATCGCAACTATTTTTCTTCGATACATTGATCAGCGGCCGTGGTCAGCGGCAATTTTAGAAGTAATTCGCGCGACGTTATCCATGGCGATGTCACGTCTGCCGAGGAGAGTTTCCAGTCGATTTTTCTGGACTACAGTGTTCGCTGTAATCCTTGTGATGAACACAGGCTTTCAAGGATCGTTAATTTCGGTTCTCACTAAGCCAACATTTTACCGCAACATTGATGGGGTTGACGATGTACTAGCTTCCGGTTATCCTATTTACGGATATACTGTTTTCAAGCCGTTCTTTGATGGTTCAAAGCTTGCGACGAAATTTCATATCAATAAGAATACTAGCACATGTTGCAAAAGCGTTGCTCAGGGTCATTCCCTTGCTTGTGTCAGTGACTACATGTACCTCAGATCCACGACTTTGTCAAGTGTAAAATCTCACATGTCTAAGGAATCGGTTGCGTCCTTTTATACAGCATATTTGACCAAACTTGACTGGCCACTCTTCAGCCGATTCAACACTCTAGTGCAGAGGCTGTTCAACACGGGTATAACCGGGTACTGGAGAAAGTATTATCTGGATCAAATGATGATGAAAAATTGGGCTGAATTGAGAAAATCTACGCCGCCAAATCTCAAAGTCATTTCAACAGCTGATCTGGTCTTTGTGTTTCTCATATTGATCGTGGGCTTACTCTGCTCTGCTGTAGTATTTCTCATTGAACTAATTATGGATCGAGTCAGACACTAGATGGTGATTATACAAAATTACACATCGTTAGTTCAAAGATTTGAACTCCATTTGGTAAGCTGATAAACAATTTTACAACAGATGATTAGCTATTATAATAATAATTATAATATCGCCTACAACATACTCGACCGAGAGCACACAGCATGTGTAATAATGAAAATATACTTTGAATCTGCTTTGTGCACTGTTTTATTCGGTAACTACGTGTACCTAACATATAGCCTTATTGCTAAATAATTGTATACATTATGCATTTTACTTTGTCCACTATAATAGGAGGTTTTGATCTATGTACCAAATGTGTTGTGAGTAGAAAAATAAAATTCGTCGGGCTTTATCCACAGTTTGGGAAAGTTTGTTAGTTTAAAAACACGGCAGAGATCAGAGATATCCAATGTGATTCGAATTGGAACGAGAATATATTCTAAGGACTTTCAAAAGTTCTACGTCTCAATTTTTACGAGGTGTGTCAAGAGAAATTGTAAGCATCCAACTATGTCAAGTGTCGGGACCGATACACTGGTTCAACTTTTCAATATAGTACCTAGTCAGTATTGGATAGAGCAATTGCCTTCTTCTGCGATGAAAACATAATGTTAATTATCCATCATTCCACATATTAGAAAAATAATTCTAGTCCCATTCAATTCCACATTAAAGTATTGAACAACCCAAAATATTTCTTTACCCGAATCTCTTTGCTCTCTACTTTCCAATTCAATTGCAAAATATCATGTCTGGAAGAATTCTTCGTCAAGTGGGAAATCTACGTTCTTCGATGTCTCCAGAGATTCTGAAATAATTTGAGTATGCCATCTGAATGGAAAACATATTTATAGTGCTTTTTCAATGTTTTTTTCGCGAGGAATAAATGGCCGCCCCATAACGCGAATTTCACAGAAAACTTGTTGAATTGGATGGATGATTTGTGAATTTTTTCATAAAAATCAAAACGGATCGAAGATTTAAAAAGACCCGTTTACTCATTTTTTTCTACGATTTTTTTGGTTTTCGAGCACATGTTATGAATTAAAAAAATTCGAAAATCATTTCAACGAAAAGCTGAGAAAAAACCAAGCAATTTTTCGTATGGAACTTTTCTTTGTCCGATCTTAATTTATCAAGTTAAGTGGGTAACACTTATTCTCTCACCTTTGAATGTAGGTAACCGAAAAATCTAAAATAATTCTGAAAATTTTTTCTCACGTCGGGTGACATACTCGAATGATTTCAGAATTTTCAGTTACATCGAAAAATGTAGGTGGCCCACTTGACGAAGAATCCTTCGTAGATACACGATTATTTGCAGTAGGTATCTCTTTCGATGTACAAAGCAATATTAAATCTGTCAAAAGCCGCGTCGGTAGAAGACTTGATAAAGTGGAAAACGCCATTATAGTGTTACCACACTTTGGCACTGTACCAAAACTAACAACACGTACCATTTCGATGGTATTTGATTCGCGAACACGAGTTATAGCTTTACTCTATCATAACCCTGTAGAATATACATATCAGTGCCGGCGACTTCGGTATGGTCAGTATAAAGTAATCCATACCTGAATTATAATTGGTATTAAATTTTCATATCTGGAAAAGGTAGTCAGTAGGATCTGGAAATGGAACGGATCACAATTTTGCAGTAACTGCTCTCTTCCCCGTATCTTAAGGGGCCATCCATAAATTACGTCACACAAATTTTATGATTTTTTAAAATGGAAAGAATTGACTACTTTAATACAATTTTATTACTATTCAATCAGTTTTACAACTGAAGAAGTTGTCGACAGACATCTTGGACCGAAAGGACTTTTTTCCACTCCACACAAATCTTCTACTTTGGTTTAAATTCTACAGGAGTTCAGTTCATATAACGGAAACCTACGCGAATCATTATCCTATGCGAGTATAGTTGGTTTGTTTCGGTAAATAGACTCATTTTGTAGTCATAACGATTCGGAGAATGGTGTTTTATTCGAATTGAATGTAAAAGAATTCAGGTAACGTCAGATTGTTTCACGTACATACATGAAATAGATTCAATTAGGTAATACTGTGTTATTAATGTTTTGTTTTTATTCAAGGTAGTTGCGAATTACGCTCAGAAAATTGGTACTTATAGTTTAAAGTCAATTATGATCATACAATTGATTGGGAGCATTGAAAGTTCAGAATTGTTATTTCTAATATATTTCATAGGAACTGATTAGCGATTAAAATGAAAAAATAAAGACACTATTAAAATACACTGTTATTAATGCATAGTACTTTGATCAAAGCGAAGAAACGCAATTGTGAAAAAATTGCTGCCTAAGGCTATATTTTCATGTCATATTAAATATTCCTGTTAAAAATCAGTATTTACATCGCAATCAATAAACGTTACTAGGCTAATAATGCTCTCCTTTATAGAACCTCCAAGTCACAATGCCGAATTTCCGGATGGCTTTTCTGCAATAGAAATTATAACATGTTCATACCAATATTATTAATCGTCGCTAATCGCATTTCGCAACTAATTTATTACCTTAAGTTTCAATTCTATTCTGTCGATCTCGCCGCCCAACAAATCGACGATATTTTCACCGTGTTTAAGCAGGAACAATTCGAGTTCGTCGATATTTTCCATCTTCTTCACCTCCTGAAATAATAAATATACCTTGGGACCTTTAAACACAAGGTTCTTATAAAGTAAAGCTTCTTCCAAGTGACCTCAAGCATAGCATTTAGATCATGTTTGTCAAGGTACGATCTAGTCAACTCTCGCCCATCAAAATCCAATTCTGCTTTGTACCTCACCAAAGAATTCCCCATGTCAATTCCTTTGACGTCATGTATCGCGCGGATCTGAAAGAACAATTTTGTTTTTCGAATAGAAAATATAAAGGAATGAACATTTTGTCGATGAAAAGCAAAACTTTGAAGCCTTGTGAAATCACGTAATTACCATAATATCAGCTTCTAGCTCTGCGTTGATTTTGTCAAGACTCTCCTGGGGGATACTTCGCCCTACTAAGGCTGCCACATTCGTGTAAATAATGAAAGATGCAACGCCACCCAATAGCCCACCGACAACAAGGGATCCAATTGCATCAAACATCGGATTACCCAAATAGGAGGTTAGCCCCATGCAACCAGCAGCTGCAGTTACACCCAAGACCTAGAGAATTGAGGAAGTGTACCATATTATATATCATATTGATGCAAATAAAAATGATTTTCGAATATTCATATTCGGAATAATTGAGTGGTTAGAATTTGGAACTCACAGCTGCTAAGTCCTCCATAAGGACAACGTTCACGGATGGATCTTGACCACCGATGACATATTCCTTGAAGGATTGCCGCCTTTCCAAAGCACCTTTTTTGATCGAGTTTATTGCTACGAGCAAAGTTGCTCCTTCCGATACCAGAGATCCACCCAATATGAAATATGCCCAATAAAATGAGTCCACAGGCTCTGGATTTACCAGACCATGAATACCGTGGTAAAACGACAAGCCTGTCCCAACGCAGAAGATTCCAACTCCGGATATCAGAGAAGAGACATTCTTCATGTTTGTGTATCCGTAAGGATGGTCAGGATTTGGATTCTAAAAAACCAGACGGATACTGTAAAATGACACCAATCAACAGATTAAATCGCACTATTTATTCAATGGTCAAATGCGGTCATAAGGCTGTTATTAGCTGGGAACAACGGTTCTGTTCATTGAGGCTGAACGTTTCTTTTTTTTTTGAACACATCTCACCTGCACAGATTTGTGAATCCCGTATGCTAAAATCAACTGGTTACAAGTATCAGCTGCCGAATGTACACATTCCGAAAACATACTGTGAGAACCAGTGTAGAGCCAAGCGAATAGTTTGAACAAAAAATTACTGGCATTTCTGAAATAGAACATAATATAAATTGGAATGAATTTCCAAACGATTCGAGGGCTTACATAGACCTTAAAATTCATTTATTGGTCATTTTTTACTCCTGTCTGAACATTTTTGTAAGAAACATTGCATTCATTTCTCGCGAATCAACTTTTCCATTATTCTGGGCATGATTACAGGAAAATTATTGCACCAAGAGGATTTAGATCCAAACATACGTGTTTAGCACACATTTCCGCACGTAGTAAATGATGGATATTCAAAACGGGCGAGGAACTTTTATACTTAATGCGATAATAAGATTGTAAAACTCTACAATTATAAAAAATAAAGTGAATCTGTTTGAAAAAATGCTCTCCATGAATGTAATGCAATTTCCGCAGTTCGCACAGTAGGCCTATCTATAATATTCACGTGAAATTTACTTTATTTCAGCTCATCTTTGCCAGAGTTATCCTGTACAAATCAGTTATTTATGAGCTTATAAGGGAGGGGTAAAAGCTGGCTTATTCGATTATTAGAATGAATATAACAAAAGGGCAATTGGTAGATAAATAGTGAATGAAAAGCATAATTCAAGGCAAAGCTAGTCCCTGCCTTCATCATTTTACAATCCATTCATAACCATATGTCTAAAAGTTCGATGCAAGCCCTCAATTCTTGTTATTCGACTCTGAGCGTTTTTTACTCACATTATTATCGCTGTAAGTACTACTTTACCAGATCTACCAAAAAGCCCATCTTCGTGAGTTGATTTTGCTTGATTGCCCATTTCGCGTCTGTAATCCCTCAGCCTTCTTTTTACGGTAAATACATCTAAAATGAACGGTCTAATTGATTAGTTTGTTAAGAAGCTGACTGAAAAATCTGGTCATCTAGAATTTCATTATATTGGCAAAGAAAATGAATGAAATTTCCGCGACGAAAACGCACTTTGTTGGTACATTTTTCGCTCCAGTTCCTTTTTGAATAATTCTTTAAGCAGAGCATCGCGGGATCCCCAGACTTCCACGGCTCTGAAATCGCAATTTCCTTACACCATATTATCATATCGATTACGCAACAAGAAGTTTGAAAAATAAAAATTGTTCGCAACATAGAAAAAAGGTTTCTCACTTAGCTTCAACGTCTTTTCTCCAATAGACAGTTATCGGAGGTTCATATTCATGCGGAGATCTTCTCTTCGTTTTTGGCAACGATTCTAAATCCGCAGGTTTCAGTAGAAAATCCGACATCGCTCTAATAGGAGTTATGAAATTCCTTTCCAGAGAAGAAACGGACGAGTCGACCCTGATCCGCTTTTTTGGTGGACCTTTAAACAAACATTTTCCAATAACTTAGACCAATCATTCCAAAGTTTATTGGTCTTTTTTACCACAGAAGACAGAAAGCGATATTTACTGGTAACTGGCTTTTCGATTGGTGGAGCTTCCCCTACTGCATCTTTAGCCTTTTCCTTAGATTTTTCTGGCTTCTTCTTTGAGGCTTTAGCAGTTTGTTCTTCGTCTTTAGTATCGAGAGGTCGTTCTTTAATTTTTCCCAATTTTTCAGCATTTAATTCAATGATTTTTTCCCTAACAGCAGCCTTGAGAATTTTCTGATCGGCATCAGAGCGAATTTTAGTATTCTCATTAACAGTAACAGCTTGGGGCTCCGAGTCTTCGGATTTGCTGGATAGACTCGATGCTCTAATGTATCTCCATCCAGGATTCACATTATGCTGTGATTCGAGTCTTAATAAACTGAATATAATGCTACTGTTATGCCTGCAATTTATCTTTGGTGAAGTAAAGACACTAGCATGTCTCTTCGCTCTTCCAACTTTGAAAATATAACACTGATCTTTATACTGACAGACGATACTCTGCCTTATGAAGGTTTGTAGATTATATGATCGGTGTAACATCGTGGCTATCGGTTGTTAACAATTCAACCTGAATAGTAATGAAAAATAAAATAGAATGAAAACTGTAAAATCGAACGTTGACTATTTCTACCCATTACTGAGTTAAATAATACAGCTGCAAAATATCGTCGAATACATACATACCTGATTAAGTTTTCTGCTAGACGAACATAACCTAGAAATTTGACATAGTGAAACAGCGATCGGCGTATGCGTGAATATTGTCAATTTATTATTTACGATGAATGGTATAGAATGAAGCTTTTCAATAGAATCTTTCCAAGATAACATATCATTTTTACAGTTATTCCAGCGATTCAGATTTACCTATATTAAACAATATTAATCACCAATATCCACGTTCGAGTCTTGTGTGAATAGACATATTCTGTATCAGTTTTACATCTTTCCTGTACAGAGTGAGATATTGTCGCTATTATATACTCAAATAAATAGTTGGAATTATTATTTCTTATTATAGGTATGTATCTACCCTGATGGTATGTTGGTATGTGTACAAATCGAACTGTCAGTCTTGTCAAATAACTGCAGTGTTAAGCGGATGAAACGAATGTAACGATTAACGGTTTGTACTCAATGAACGTGAGGTTAACCATTGATAAATTATTAGAACATCTGATTGGTGGTAGAACAGTTATTCATGATTTTCCGCCAATAACAATCTTGAATTTTTACGAGTACCATGGAATGTGGGATAGGTCAGGTTAGTTGTAAATTACGCCTGAGGTTCTTTAACTCGGCTGGTAAGAAAGGACTGTAAGGTGCTGCCCCGTTTTGGGATTCATTAGAACTGTATTCATACGAGTCTGTTCACCCGCATTATTCGAAATTATTTATATTTCTTTGTTTTACCTTTTAGTGTGTTTGAGCAGAGATAGGGTTGCTGAAATTACGTATCACCCGTATTTCTACATGCAGGCCTCCAAAATTTTCGGCCAAAGAATCGGCATGAATGTTTTCAGATTTCAAAAAATGATCTGAATATATTTGGAATTATTGAATTTATAGTCCGTCGAACATAGAGAGAAAGACTTCGAAAAAAATTGGTACAATTCTTAGGTAAAATATGTATACGCTTGTGTCAAGATGACGCAAAGCGACCAAAAGTAGAGTATAAAAATCTGGCAAAAGAATATATGGGGCTTTCCATCCATTATCGCCGACGTTTGACCTCGACATTTTTTTTTTTGCCCAATTTTTTCTTATGTTGTAGTACTATATCGAAAGATCATCTGTGATTTTTTTTTTAATTTTCCAACAAACCGTTTTTTTTTCATAAATAATAACAACTCGGAAAAGAATACATCCTTCGAAAATTCTGAAAAAAATCACCGATATTCTACGTCCGAAACTCGATTTTTTGACACCCGTCCGATCGTGGACGGTTGAGATCTTCTATTTTTTCAACCAATATCAAGATTAAAGAATCGCTATTCAACACACACAAGTATCCTTGTGGGTTGATAGCA
The DNA here is from genome assembly GCA_944452935.1 of Rhogogaster chlorosoma. Classification (NCBI taxonomy): domain Eukaryota; kingdom Metazoa; phylum Arthropoda; class Insecta; order Hymenoptera; family Tenthredinidae; genus Rhogogaster; species Rhogogaster chlorosoma. The sequence continues at coordinate 10,096,725 of OX101800.1, read as the reverse complement.
TTCATTTTTGATGAAAAAAAAGACAATCCAACAAACGATTTCACTAGTCCAACAATTACCAACAAACAAAACAAACGATTTACAAAAAAGTTATCAAGTTATCAACGCTGCCATCGACATACCATTTTTTTCAGGAGTTCCGTTCACTCGTTGTTTATGTATATAAAAAGTATTAAAAAAATAAATACAGAGGTTTTTTATGTTTTTCAAAAGTGTATTTGTTGAGCTGAATAAACCTTACATCGATATCTATACCTAATAGTATTTTCATAAAAAATTCATAAAAATAGTCTTTTTTCTGAGCGTCTAAACCAGAATGATCCCTTATAAGTATCCAATATTGTTTTGAATCTTTCTATACGCTTCTCTATAAGGACTTTTTGATCATTGTCAAACTGAATTTTCATCTCATCTTTGGCAGCATCTGACTCCACATTTTCTAAATTACTAGATGAATTCGAGATTTTAATGTGTCTTCTTCTGGGATCTATGATTCGAATAATGTTCATAATTCTTTTGTTTATAGTTGATTAAGGATTTTCTGATTGGCTCCAGACTGATTTTCTTACGAATTTTCTGTACCTTCTGGCTTTACCCCATACAGCACGTTACGTTGCTGCAATGTTGCTGCAAAGTTGGAACTGCAATATTGCAACATTGCGCCGATATTGCAAAATATTGCTGCAATGTTGTAACATGCTTTCAGCAACATTGCTATGTCCGCTTTCATTGCATAACTTTCGCAATATTCCAGCAATATTGTAGCAATATTGTTAATATGTGATAATGAAATGTGTCATATGTCTTTTATACAAAATTATAGTTTTTTTGTATTCCTAGATCTATACGATGCTGCTACGCGGATCACAAAGTATTGAAAAACAAAAATATTGTTAACAACACAGACGTCTGTTTTCTTTTTACTGTCGTTTCGAAGAGGCACTCATTCAAATTATTATAGGATTGAACAGACACGTTGATGTCATAGAACTTCTTTCTGTTTCCCGAATCTGGTTTTTTTGCCAATGGGTCCTCTCTATCCCGTCCACCCATCCGAATACTGACAGCGGCTACTGTTGCTTAACTTTCGTGATCAGCTGCGGTCCGGCATCCACCTACTCCCAACGGTCTATCGTGAAATGTTATGCTTTTGAAACTTATAAAACTAACATCAAATGCTTTCACTGGGTTCGTGATACTAATATCAAATAAGCAGTAAAATTACCCGGGTGATCAAAGATTTACTTATTCTAATCGTATCCTATCGAAACAGAAACTATTGAAATATTGCAGCAATGTTGCTGCAATCTTGCAAGTGCAATGTAATGAAGCTGAGATATTGGAATATTGCAGCAATCTTGCAAGTGCAATGTAATGGAGCTGAGATATTGGAATATTGCAGCAATCTTGCTGCAAACTTGCAAGTGCAATGTAATGAGTCTGAGATATTGCAATATTGCAGCAACATTCCAGCAACGTAACGTGCTGTATGGGACATTATTAATTAATGTTTATACCTAGTGGTAAAGCTTGATGCCCTAATGGAGGGCGAGGAATCTCGAACGAGTTATAATTGGAGGAATCCAAATATAACATTCATGTTCATTATTTTGCAACTATAACAAACCTATCCGGAAATATTCGACAATTTTGAAGCTCTTGTGGTATTACATATAAAAATTTCTGAATTTTTGTAAAAACTACAACACTCCGAAATAATTTATGAAATTTCCAGTAAACTGCGATAATATCTGAAACTATCCTGGAAATATTCTCCATTGGAACACTTTGTGAGTATTATTAAAGACTTTGTAGATAATTCTTAGATATTTTTTAGAAAGAAGGAATCAATTCATATATAATAATGAATAAAGTCCTGATGAACACTTCAGTGGAATTCAAACTTCTTTCAGATGATTATTGAATATATTGAATATTCTAGACGTGGATTGAATGAGGATATGAAATAATTATTACAATAGATTTTAGAGCAAATGAATTCATTGGAAAGACTATTTAAACTCACATAGAGAGAGAGTAACTGATCTGTCGGAGCGCCAACATAGGAGTGATCTCACCCTCGAGGATTTCCAGGGATAGAAATCCCTACGGAGTATTCACGCAGTTATACGGTTATTCTTACATATATATTCCACACACGACCTCACATACATATATGGGCTTACATATACTCTATAATCATGCATGGAGGCTTTGCCTCTTTTCCAGATCATTCTTATTCCCGCACGCATTGCGCTGGATTCAGGATTCGAGTGCATATTGACGTGCATGGTCTATTTCATCTAGCGTCTATTCACTTACGAAATATTCATACGCTCAACGCGATATTCGTCAGACTTGTTTCGCGAAGTACAGGAATGTAGTTATAGGTCTTGTATTCGGGTAATCCATTTCGAACTTATTTGTATTTGAGTTTCCCGTCTTCCCGAGCTAAATTAACCCCTATGCCAACGAGTGGATACCTGTATATCCGCCACGGTATGAATTTGTAAATAATTTCAGATAAATTGAAAATTTTTTTCTGGGCATCCGGATCTTCGCAAATTAAGGGGACCAGTACAGCTTGATTCAAAAAATTCTACATACTCCAAAAATCATTTATATCTTAACCAAAGTTCATAATACATCAAGAAAATCACTTGTCTGAAAATCACTTGTCGTAAGGTTTCAGGCACACGGTTGATCCGATTATGTCTTTTGACGTCTCATTTTCTTCGGAGAGCAATTCTTCATCGCATGAACGTAGGGAATTGATTAAAAAAAATCCTGTGATAAGTTATGGTCAGTTATCGAAATTTAGCAAAAATCTGGTCACTCTTTTGCTGATAACTTTGTCTGGAAATTTTTTGTTTAAATTTCCCTCGTTCATGCGATGAGGATTTGTTTTCTGAAAAAAATGAGCCCTAAATGAGTCAAATCGGAGCAACGGTGCTCCCAAAACCTTACGACACGTTGCCAAAAATATAGTTCTGAGAAAAACGGGTTTGAAGTTTTTACTAAAAAAACAAATTTTACTACTAGAAAAGTTTGAAATATCGAAAAATGTTTCAAATAAAAGTTGTTGGTTACAAAATTTCTGACAAAATTCAATTTTTTATTTACAAGAAACAAGATTTCTTTGTTCAACTTTCAAACTAATATTTTCATCGTACCATCTTTAAGGGAGGTCCCTACTGAAATCTTGGAAAAAAAGCAGTTTTTTATTTTTCGATTGGCCAAAAAAAGTTCAATCTAAAAAGTAATACTACCGATTGGAGATTATGGTAGAATATGTTTTAAAAAAAGTTCAGTCTTCTGCAATAAAAGTGTATGCGCAGGGAACCTTACGCAGAATCTATCCTGCGCAGCGCTTGGAAAGGTTTCCTGCGCATACACTTTTATCGCAGAAGACTAAAATTTTATTTTAAAACATATTCTACCATAATCTAGAATTGGTAGTATTACGTTTTGATTTGAACCTTTTTTGGCCTGTTGGAAAATAAAAAACTGCTTTTTGTCAAGTTTGCAGTAGGGTCTTCCCTTAAAAGGCTCCTGCAGCATATGACGGTCCTTCTCTAGCCGCTGTGGTCTCATTTTAGCCTAGTCGTAGTCTTCGGATAGCAATTTGGGCTTCTCGAGTACTATCAGCTGCCTGTCGTTGAGCCTGTTCTAGCCGTGTCTGGTCGGTCCGAATCATGTGAGCCTTCGCGTTGGATCCTGGGGTCACTCCAGGTGCAGTCATGACTACCAGAATCCCGGTGGCTCCTTCGGAGAAAGTTATTGCTCCGAAGTACTTGGAGCTTTGTTGTTGGTCGTTGCAGGGCCATGGAAGATCTTTGCTCTTTTTTTCGGCTCATATTTTCGAAAATTGTAACGATTTATTTCTTCTGGGTGTAAATTACGAGATCTGTGAACAAAAAGCAAAAAACTTCGACCGCAAACACATGCATGCTATACTTACTTTGAGGTTAGTTGGTGAGAACCCACAAATAACCTCACACACACTGTCACTCGATGTTTATACACGAAAATGACAAAGCTAGATATTTATCACGATGGAATCGCGGATTTTTTAGTACTGCAAAGGTCTGTTTTTGTTGTTATTGTATTCGAAACAAGTAAAGAGCGGGAACGTTACACGATCTCTAAGAATGTTCGACAAGCAATCGCCGGTCACGAAACATGTGAGCGATATGAAAACAAAGCGACAGCGCTGCTTGCGCCAGGTCGCCGAAACTGAATGCCAATTCTCGATCATTTTTACGAATTCGTCGATGGCGACTTTTTTAGATATAGATATGACCCTGAGACAGCGAAATTTACAAAAAACGAAAAAACCATTTTTGTGAAATTTCAAGCTGTACGATTTTCGGTCTGTAAACCAGTTATTTTTACGAATTCGTCAATGACGATTTTTTTAGAGATAGATATGACCCTGAGACAGCAGATTCCGCAAAAAACGAAAAAATGATTTTTTCAAAATTTCAAGCTGTACTGGTCCCCTTAACATTATATCAAAAGGATTATGTATGGAAAAATTGAAAAAAAAAATTTTCCCATCTTGCAAATTCACCTCAAAGGTAGTATACATCTTTTCCACGAGTATAAGATACCCGTGTATCCATCAACAACAAAAAATTCATTTTTGTAGTTATTGAATAATAGGACGGTTATTTAATCATAGATCGTCTATTTGATTGTTTAAATCATGAAATATTTATTAAATGTAATGGATTTCCATGTGAATATAGAAATACATCTGCCCATCGTAATGACCCATATAATACTGGTCCAAACTAGCAAAGGACCCTTGTCGTGATACTATACGTAATAATTTCCCCTCCAAACTCGATTTCTGTGGAATATTTTGGCATGGAAGACTTTGTAGTGAGTTCTACGCTGGTTTCTACATTACATTTATTGAATACATAAGATGAAATCGAAAAATAAAATAAAAACGGGGAGTGGATACCCGGGTATCCATCTCATTGAACAACGTAGGTAAACGTTCTCATTGGGATGAGGGTTAATGATCTCCTCTTAAAGAGGCTTTATGAATATTCGAATAAGCAAGAGTCCGTGAAAAACGTTCGTGATTTATAATTATCTTACTTCTCTGTTGTTTCATAAAATATAACTGATTGGACTAACATTTGATTTTTAGCGCGATTATGAAGTAGTGACATCTATGGAACGCACTAACCCAATAGTAGCCGTGACGTAATAGTATAGCCACCGGGGATTATCGCTGATCACTTCAAAAAAAATACTCTTATTTTATTATGATTGGACGATTCTCTCACTGATTGTGAGTAAAAATATATTCACTTTTTGTCATAAAGATTAGTCGCATTATCGGATACATTACACAAGTATTACACTAAACCGACACAATTATACACACAGCGATGTATAACCATTAATCTAACATTATAGGTTAATTTAAGAAATATGACTAATAATATCGATTCGTGTCTGTAGATCGAAACATTCTGATAATCGCAGATATAGATAACTATGAAGCGATCATTCATGATTCCTAGGTCTGCAGATCTGTTGTGAACTTGACTTCGGTTAATTATTGGTGTAGAACTCAACGTGCAAAATTTGATTAAACGGTGCTGCTATTTGTGAAGTTCATTCAAACTCAGCGCTCCGAGTTCGTAGGATATTCACAATATTTTTTACTCAAATTACTCGGAATCATTTCCATTTACGATTCCTAATTGAAAATTTGCAATTATGCTAAAACGTTAATTAAGCGAATCAATTGCGACCGAGCCCAGCTCGGATAATCAGAAGTTGGGATAACCGAAACGCAACTTTTTCCCGCATGGATAATATACAACACCAATTGAAGTAAACAAATGCTGACAATGAGAATTCATATTTCTCATTCACATTTTGATCATTCAGGGTTTCTTAATCTAGGGCCCATGTCATGAGTGTCCATAATTTATTAAAATAATAATTAATGAAATAATTGTAATACTGCGCGTGGTCAGTTTGACTTTTCATACAAAAGTATTTTTTAATTCCCTTGTTTTCGTTTCCTACAATTCTGTTCGAAGAGGGTCCGTGGGATTTTTGAAATTTTGAAAGTGGCCCCGACTACACAAAGGTTAAGAATCCCTAGGATAACAGATTCGGATAATCAAGGTGTTATTATATTAAAAATTGGGTCATTTTTTTCGAAGCTATTATCAATAACATACAGACTCGTGAAACGCTTGAGGCTTGTTTCAAAACGTGACCAGTTCTTTCTATTGAAAATATATCGAAAATTATTGGAAAAAAAATGAGGCTTGAAAAGGGAAAACGGAAAGAGTTGATCCGGCTTTTTGTTACACGGATCGTAGGTCACGGTCTTTATACAGTGTGAATCGCAAAAAACGTATAAATTTGCTTTGTGCCCCTTGCCTTCCGTATCAGCCTTCTCTTTGGCTTTCCTGGAGCCCCTGGAAAAGACGTGAGCTCTCTTACCGAAACGCAGGTGAAGCTTCGTACAAAGAAAAGGAACATGGTTAGTAATTCGTACAACGAAAGCTAGCGGTAGCAACGTAACGAAGGACACTTTGTTCCTTAGTTTGTAATTAACGTAGAGTAGATAATTTGCTAAAGATCTGAAGACGTCCACTTCCTCTAGATGCTCTAAATGTATTCTGTAGTCTGTACAATATTATAAGACTCTTACGGCATTACGTATCGTACTTTATACAGCCTTTGAGCTCTCTTCGCGGAAAACGTTGAGGTCGACAAAGAGTAACCACTGGGTGCATCCACATCGTCTGAAATTGAGGTGTTCGTGAAAATGCATTACGAATTCTATGTGAATGACATAGTATATATTTAAGGCTGTGGAATAAGTAATAAATAATATAATGAGATTGATTCTGTATCAATTTTATTGAGGGTTTTTGGGTTGACCAGTACAAAATTAATATTCTTAAAAAATTACACTGCATACAGTTCAATTTTACAATTGTTCTCGATCGAGGTCAATAGAGCTTTGAAATGTCAAATTTAGTTAGCGTTGCTAAAAATTGTCGGAGTTTTCTGAGAACAATATATTGTATCCAACTAACTCCGATATAAAGTACCTCAACGATTGTACAATCTTCGTTGAACTCAATAAAAGAGGAAGGAAGAATCGCAAGTCAGTGCAGGGCATTGATCTTAGGTCGGAGAGGCTGAGATGGTTGGGCGGCGGAAAAGGAAAACCGCAGGCTGCATACTGACTGCAGTGCATCTGGGTAATACCCAGAGCAATTGCTATCGGGCTTGACGGCCTCGATTGACGGCAGGGCATGTGGGTTTTACCTAACATTAAGTACAAAGAAAGCATTGAGGAATACGATCAGGGCGAGAGCCAAGCGAAATTTTTTTTTCCCCATTTCTAGTTCATTGGAAACTGGTATTGAACTACCTACTAGAACTTCATGCTAACACTGCACTCGATTACACGAAAGTTTTGATATAAATCAAACCGCAATGTTGCGTGAGGGTAACAGATCGTGCATATATGCATTAGGGTTTCTCTGCAGAACAGATCGACATCTTATTTTCCTACCCCCACCACTCTGAATATTATTTTCGACAAGAATCAAATCCTCCCATAAGCTCTGAATGTCAACTCTAATATAAGAGGTTGTGCAAGTCATGTCTTCTTGTTTGGGTAAATTTTTGAAACCTACCCTTTTTCTGATATCTATATTTTTTTGAAACTCACTCAAAAGGGGTTCACTCGGTCACCGATTATAGATCTGAATTCGAAGGTAAATTTTTGAAGGTAGACTGTTTCGCATCAAAATTGGCGACCAAAGGTTTGCCACTAATTTTAAATCTTAGTAACAAAAAAAAAAAAAAACAAATTCACATTGATGGACACAGATAACTCTATAATAAGCCATCTTTCATGCGACTCAGTCTATACTTTTCATAATTCTGGTCCACGATTTTGAACTCTTGTACCTTGACGTCAACTACATATAGGAATGAAGGACCCCAAAAACTGTGGAGTACTGATTCACTCATTTTACCAAAAACATCTCCTTTTGATTGAGTTTGAAGAAAGTCGAATATCGGGAAAAATGGCCAATGGATGCAGAGCTCGTTTAATATCAAAAAGTATAATCTGCATGTCTGTGAAATATCAAACAATCATACTTTTAACACGTATTGTTATACAAATGTATATAAGACATAGTCTATCGCGAAGAGAGGTCATCCGACTCCAAGAACATCCAACTCGCGATTTTCATGTCATCGTTCGGGTAATTCAACATTCAGATCAGTCAGCTAAGTCATGGTTTTGATAATTGAGTATTTGGTACTGAAGTTTTTATTTTATTGCATAAATCTATCATACTGCATCGTATGCAATCTACCTCCCGATTCTACCACGTTCTCCATATACCCTACATCAGCTGAATCATGCTGCACACTTACGATAGGTTCAACAAGGAAATCATTCTCGATCTTGCAGATATTGCCTGTCATGCTTCTAAGTCATTCACTCAACAATGTTATGCAACGTCGCATAAGACGTAAGATAAATCTTACGCGATGTATGTGTATACTATATCTCATACCGACAGGGAATACATGTAATGAATATTGATGTGTGACCCACTCGTTGCCACGTATGGATGCTTGTGACGGTGTGTACCGGCCCTGTTAAATACTCTCACTAGTTTGGAATAACTGTCGTGCCTTTCATCAGTACGTTGCGAGCCTCCGTCGAGTCTGAATCCAAGAAAATTCGCTTCGTTATTTAGGTGAGCATTTTAACGTATATCAAGTTATAACGAATTACCTCTTTTATACCGATACATCGCTATTAATTGACGGCCTTTTTAATTGCCTCTGTGGAGAATGAAAAACGATTGAATCTTCCAAAGATTTTTCACCAGAAACATTATTTCGGCAAAAGATACGACACGTATTTGCATTTGGATAAAAATTTTGTAATCAAAAAATATTTGGTGATTGCAGTGAGGTTGTCGCTAAATCTGTGATTAGATCACAATCTTATATCCCTGCTCTAATCGGACGATTTCTTTAACCATCAATCAGTAACCACATTCTTGTTATTTCGATAGAATATTTGTCTTGGTGTTGGTGTTATGAGGTTTTAATTTGTTACGATTCTGTTATTAGTTTTAAGGAAATACACACGATCTTTATAACGAAAATGATGAAAATATCGTGAAATTTAGAGGACGGATAAAAATAGTTGCAATATTTGTTGTTTCAAAATTTTAGTGACGTAGGGTTCGTGGTTGAAAAAAAAACAAGATTTAAAATAGCCAATTCACCATTAGCACAGCATCGCAGACCTCACGATTCCCTATATGTATCATAAATTTTAACTATGAGAAAATGATGACATGGTTTTCAAAAATGACACGAAAATAAAAAAATATTTTTTGAAATTATTAAATAAAGAAAATCGTCATGAGGGCATCTATTTGCGAAAATAATTAACTTCAAAACACACTTTTAAAAAGCTGTCAGCTATAATAAGTATGGGTTATGTTGACCGTAGCGTTGCGAATGGCGAATTATAAATATAATAAAACTTCATCATCTTATATAAGTTTGACATTAAGTATAGGTAATCTTTCAATTATTAAATCATTATATACATAAAAAAGTAATTTTGATAGGCAAAAAGTCATTTGATTGGGAATTGAAAAATTAATTTTCGGAAGTACAGACTCGATAAAAGTCAATCCTTCCTATGTTTTGTAGTAGTCACGGAAACTAAAAAGAGGCAAACTTTTTGAATTGACGGTACGTCCAGTAGGACCTCGATCAAGATGAATAAAGAGCTCTGTGCTGCCGAATTATTTATGGTTAAATTATAACGTACTGGGTATCTATTGACATGAGGTATCAGTTGATAATATTATGATACCAATAGATTAGTAAGTATATCGAGCAGAGGCCAGAAATGTTCTGACAAACTCACCCAGGTCGAATTATATGAATTTTCAGAATTATATGATATATGCTCAATTCTATGTATTATATGCTGCAATGTCGAATAAATCCATGACATTGGAACTAGCGATGAAACTAATGGTCGAGACCTAGAATGAGAAATGAATAATATGGCTATAATAATATGAATAGAATAGGATGAATAATTTCAGTTATCGTTTGGTACTTCATAGTCCCTCGTTTACAAATGTTTAAAATCAAAAAAATCTTGCGTCCAAACTGGCCTTTCCGGAGGTGATTCATATAAATGCGTTGATCACCGTAATCGACGATACAATTATGGTTACGTGTATAATTCAGGAACAAAGAAAGAATTTTAAGTAGAGGTTTCAGTTCCGGTTTCACAAAAATTATATGTAATTTTATTTTTTATTTTTCGCTACTAGTTCCCAGTTTAGGTCTCGTCTTTCGTTCCCAAGTTACAAGTGTCAATTACGTAGATAATCCATCAATTTTACGCGCACGTTTCATCCAGTCTATATACAAGAACTCAGAGCATTGTTGATATTTTTTCGGAATTCTCAATGACAAATTGTGTGTACAATAAAAATTGATTTTCGTTGTATACAATCACTCAGAAGCTCTCAGACTTCTAGCAAATCTACTGATGGCAAAAGAAATAATTTACGACTTCGTGCTTCGTGCTGCGTGTGTTATAGACATTGTCGACACAAAAAACCACGACCCTCATGTACAAGTTGATTCAGAAAGTTGTGTAATTGATGAATCGATTTTCGGATACTTACATCTACATATGCACGGATCGTAAACAGCGCGAAAAAACCAAAGAATATTTACACAGGCCAAAGTGTTATTACTTTTGATTAGACACAGGGAAGAAGGATGTATAAATTCCTACAGATGAAAAAGTAGTTAAATTTCTTTGAATTGTGTAAATGTATAGATAATTAATCTTTTCATTTTCAGCACTGAAATAAAATAACATCGTAATGGCTCCTCCGATTTTATACTCGACGGAAATCAGCCCACCTTGCCGTTCAGTGTTGTTGGCTGTAGCAGTTGCAGGAATCGATATTGATGTTCAAGAAACAAATCTACTCGCCCGTGAACATCGGAAGGAAGAGTTTGTCAAGGTAATGGGAATATAATGACCTCTTTTCACGATAAGTTTGGAGCTGGAAAATTACCGTTATAACCATTTCCAATCTTTTTATTCTCATTGTCAGATGAATCCTCAGCACACCGTCCCAGCTTTGAACGACAATGGATTTCTTCTGTCGGACAGGTACTTTGATCCACATAACATTTCGATCATTTTTTGCAATTTTTATCCATATGGATGTACGATTTTATGATTTCGATGGAAGAGCATAGGGGGAAATCACGTTCTTGTTTCACATTACCTACAGGATAGATTACAGAAATTGCATGGGGACGAAAACAGTATTGAATTGAAATTGATACCATGACTTGATTTAATTCTCGTTTTTATTCAACAGCCATGCTATCGTTACCTACCTCGTCGACAAGTATGCAAAGGACGATTCATTGTATCCAAAGGACCTTCAAAAACGAGCATTGGTCAACCAGTTTCTTCACTTCAACAACGGAGTTCTTTTCGCTAACTTGAAGGGAATTTGCGTAAGTGTTTCATGTTGTTTTCACGGACTGTTACTTAAATGGTCGGTCCTTATATAATTACATCCAAGGCATTAACTCCGTATTCCTGTGCATGATGGTGAACTGAACCCAAATATTGGCCCAAGTAAATTATAGCAGCAAAGCTACAATTATCGTTGGAGGCAATTTTCCAGCTTTTACTCAACAACTTCTTTCCGAGTGGATAATGAAAGGCCTCGAATTAGAAGGGTAAGAAAAGGGTACCGTAAAAGGAGATCGATTCCGCCATTTAGTATAGGCGCTGTTGTTACGAGAACCTTCGCCGCATCCGAATACAAAATTTGCTAAATGTCTCCGACTGCATTTAAACAAAATCGGCTTTAACATTGCCGGTGGCATTGGGTGGGAGTTTCAACAAATAAAATACGCGAACTGTCAAACATGTACAAATGATAATCAGTCTCGCGATTGCTGAGTAGAGAAACTGAACTAATTTCCAATGATGATATCGTAGCTGCGAAATATATTCACGACTAGCTCCCATAGCAAAAGCGTTTAACGTCGTCCCTTAATACTGCGTAAAGTCGCGATTTCGATTATCTAAGAAGGGTACGTGTCCATTTTTACGAATTTTTATTACTTCTTGTTCAGCAAGTCACCTTACATGAGACTGATATCAGGCAGCTATTCAGCTGAATTCAGATCGAAGATATTTACGAACTTCCGAATAATAAGCCTTCATTGAATATAAAATACTGAGGAATTATTTAAAAGAAATTCTAAAGGACGTAAATACATTTCTGAAGGGTCCTACTTTGGGGAAATAAGACCCGGATAAGTTTTATAATATTCTGCGTGGGTCGTGTGAAAAGCCTGAATTGATTGAAGTCGTATTACCTACCGAGAACTTGTAAGTCATGAAGGAATCAGTATTGAACGCGGTGAAAAGGGGAGAAATTTGATTGCATTAAAGTGGTGAAAAACGCTTTCACGTGGTAGCACACCTTTAACCCTCTTACAGTTTTCTTTTATCGTGCACTTATTCCCGAGAAGAGGTAAATTGTATTAACGACTCACCTACGGCTTCATGTAGAATCGAATTGGAGAACTGAGGTCATACTCCGTTTCGCATTCAGCGTTACAAAATTTTCTTCCATTAATTCCTATGGAATCTTTTCAAGTTGTAAGTATGAAAATTTGTTTTCTAGTACCCGATGTTCTTCAAAGGGGTTACAGAAGTTTCCCAAGAAAAGGTTGACCTCCTAAAAACAGCCTGCGGATTCTTGGAACAATATCTTGGAGACAATAACTGGTTGGTCGGTGACACATATACCTTGGCTGATACGAGTGTTATCACAACGGTGTCGGGCTTGCCGGTAATCATTAGAATAATTTCAACATTTTTTCCCAACTTCACATTTTTTACGAGGGTTCAGAGAAGATTTAAGAAAATATATCAGCCAACAAAAGTCATCGGATGTAGAGATGTGACCGGGGCCAAAGATTTTGGGCACCAATAAAATTTGGTCAAAAACCCATTAAACTCGGAATTACATTTGACAACAAAGTAATTTACTGAAGTAGCTCAGCCTATTGAACACAAAACTCGTTTAGGGGTGTTTCTAATTATTCAAACCGAGGAGAAAATGTTCATTCTGTTTGAGGGAATTTTCTCTCACACTCAGCCAGTTACAAAAAGGGGAAAAAGTTAACACAAGCCGGTTTTGCGTTCAATAAGCACAAATGAGAAGAATGAAATGTAAAATTGATGCAAATTTTGATTACAAGCGGAAAGCCATAGAAAAATATCGTTCGCATAATTATATTGATGATTTTCATTAGGAATCCCGATTTTTTGCCGATCTCAAATTCGCAACGCTATCTTAAACCAAGTATACTTTACGTTGTACTATTTTTATTCACGGTCAAAAAAGTCCACACGAAAATATGATCTCAGTTTTTTAACTTCTGTATTCTTACTTATAATCAAATAACGTTTGCCTATACATATTGATTTCAGATTTTCCTGTCCTTGGAGAAATTCCCAAAGCTATCTGCTTGGATAAAACGATGCGAGGATGAAATTCCTGGCTATGCAACCGCAAACGCACCAGGAAATACTATTTTTTTAAACGCACTTCGAGAACTTGTGCCTAGTCAGTGAATCGCGGTGATGAGAAATTGTAGAACAAGATCATACCGGCGATGATCATATCATGATTTATGAACGTAATTTTTGTCTTACTATGTGGTCGAAGAATGACCTTTGATGTTATAGTGCGAAAATGTCGTGGCTGCACTTTAAACTAACCAATTAAACCGAACATCGAAGTATAACAGTTTATTTGAATTCAAGTATATATTATCTTGAGCACAATCGCATTTATTTTGAATATGTGTAACATTTAAGCGTGAAATAAATGAGCTATGAATTAATGCAAATTGTACATTAATTTGTTAATTAATAAAAGACCGAAAATGTTAAGTTTCGAAATACGATGCAACAGAAGACATAAATCTCTCTTGCAAGTCTGTAAATTGCAGATCTCCATAATGATAAATCATTTTATCAATTTCAATGTAGAACAACTGTTACTGATAAAATTCGATGGTGACTTGGGCTCGAAAATAAATTGAACAACATTCGCAGCTGATTACTTTGGTACGCATGTCAAGTGTGTACTGACTGTGAATCTCGCGGCTGCAGCATGCAATCGAGTTTTTATCGCATTTAACAGCATCTTGCATCATTCGATCGAAATAAGTTATCAAATGATTCTCTGCATATGTAACATTGCAATCGTGTTGTGACACTAGTGCGTATAATTGTCTGTCCGAAGCGGCTTCTCAAATTATTCGATCATTAGACTCTATAAGTATAGTTAATGGTGGGATTAATGAGATCAGTCAGTTCGTCGTGAGTATAGACTTCGATCGAGCAAAGACAATTTCCGACCGAAAGCAGTTCTAACTGTGCTGTCTTATGCCGTATTAAAAAAGCAACATAAAGTCGGTCTAAGTCAAGATCCTTCAATTATGTTCTAATTGACAGCAAAAGAAATATAGGAAAAATTAACACGAACTAAGATTATAGCTTATTATATGTAGGTATGTACTATATTTCAGTTTAGTCTAGTATAGAAATAACTATCGGTTTCGTAAAACCATCGATATTCGTAACTGAAAATAAGTGGGTGTGATTATCTCTCGTAGTGTTGGTAATTCATTCAATAATAATGTACATATGGGGCATTCCACGTCAATTCGATCAGTTTTAAACCTGACAATCTTAGATTCGTTTGTTGATTTTTTTCATGATTCTACTCGATGAAAAAAGCACCTTGATTTTTTTCATTAATTCGTTCATTTTTTATGAATTTTTTGAGTGAATCATTGAAAGCCCCATTTTAGAGATCTGAAAAATTTCGTGAAAATTTGATAATACCAGAAAAAAAAATTTCAAACTATTTTTTAGAGTGGAACTACGAATAGTAGTCCATACGCTAGCCCTGTTTCTATATGCACCAAGAAAGAAATCAAATTTTTTCTTTGAAATTTATGTTTTCGATAGTGCGCTGAATCCGAATATGAAATATAATTTAAAACATCGTTTGTTTGAAACTTTTTTCCCCATCTGCAACCGTTTCCGTGGATATTATCGTTTGAACAATCAAATTGTTGTGAATAAATGGACCCGATCACAACTTGCAAAAACCAACTTCGTATTCGGATTCAGTTAATTGTTATAATTGCTCATAAATGGAATTAACTTTTACTTACTGCTTTGAAATCCCTACTCAAAACAAAAAAATATCGAAATCAACTTATGATAAGTAAAAAAACATTATACAGTGTTAAAAATCGGTACTGATGATAGTTTATAGCGAAAAAAAATAGTAATTGTGGAAGTCCCACTACCGGACCGGGCTTAAAACTTGCAGGATGGTTACAAGTTTGAAATGAAAAAACTTCAAGAAAATCGAAGGGTACATACAGTTTCAAAAACACGATTGAAAACTCAAAATTCAAAAACCTTCATTAAAAACCCGTTAAATGTTTTTTCTGTATTTTTTTTTCTGTAAAGGCCATTTAAGAACAAAAATTTTGAAGAAAAAAGTTAAATCTCGACCATTATTAATAAAGTTATGAGCGAAAAACCAAAAAAAGAGCGGTTTTTGAACCAGTGATCGAAAATATCTCAAAATTTACCAGGAAGCCTCTTTTAAAGGGTATACTAACAAATACCAAAAAATTGAGGAAATCAAAAAAAAAAAAGTTTTTCAAACCGTCCGATTTGGCGTGGAATGCCCCATATGTATAAGAAGGGCTCCAAGAAGCGAAAAATTTTTAGGCCAATTATTTAAACATGTTTTGTTGTCTTCAATGAAAACGAAAGTCCGACAAAATTTTGTTTATTAACAATTGCCCAACTTTTCGAAAAATTAACTTAAAAACTTTTTTTTGCGATGGGAGAAAATTTTTCGAAGTTCTTACAAGTTACAATACACCACAATTCATTCAAAATATTAAATTGATATTTGATACTCTAAAAGAATTATTTTACACGATGCACTCGTTGTAGAGGCGGAGCGCGCACACCCACCGGCCGCTGAGAGCCCTATTTTCAGCGTTAAATTAAAATTATAAATAATGTAGGGAGAGTTCCGGGAGTCTGGACTTTTTTACTGGAAATTTCCTCCTCTTTAAGAATCTTTTTGTTACATTTCTTAAATATCAATAGTTTTTTTTAATTATTAGCGAAAAACTAAATACCTGTTTTTTTCATCTTTATTTGTTTATAACTTTTGCAATTTTTTCCATGCCGGAAAATGCTCGAGATACATTTTTCTATATACGTTTTTCCGGATCCAATGAGCTATCGCACATATTTTTAGGAGCTTTATCTCTAATTTTCACCATTTTTTAACTGGTTGACCAGTTTATAAGTCGAGCCAATGCAAGGATGCCCATCAATAATCAATAACGATATATTCCAACGATAAAAAATCAGGAGGTTAAAGGCATACCAATCAGCTTTTGCTTCTGAGAAATGATCACTGATAACGTTTTCATGTATCAAGTACAAATATACTTACCGCATATATGTTAGAGGAAAATATACTCACTTTTAGTACATTACACATATTATAGCGTTAAGATTAAACTTTTTTCCGTGCAAGAATCACTGACCTCTTGGAATTCACATAGACACAAGTAAAACAATGACTTTTGACAAGTTTAACCAATCTTATTTTTTCAGGCTTCTAGTATCGAGAAGACAGGCTTTGAGAAAGTAGTCAGTTCTGTCTGTAGATCTATCCGACATACCTACTCGTCAAACCAACTCAGAGACAGCGAGACAAAAAGTCTGAGATTGACAAAATATTATATTCAAATCATCGGCATGATGAAAATAATTGCTGTAGACGTCTCGTTCGATTTGAACTTTTGCTGTAACCGTGGTAATAGTTCGATTTTTAATTTTAATAAATTAATTTTTTTTTCTCACACACATCCCAGGCGTTTGTATCTTTGGACACGTAGCCAACGCGAGTTGCTCGTTTGACAAGATGTGCGGATAAGATTCCTGACTATACAACGGTAAATGCGCCTGAAGCCGCTTTATTAATTCACGATAAGTTGGCCAACATCGCCCCAACTTCTGAATTGCAGCGATTGCTATTACTATCAATTACGAAAGCGAGGCGGAGTTTCCAGCGATAACATTACTCAATAAATACTTGTACGGTAAATTTTTTGAGTACCTATATTGGTGCATAATGTATATATTTTAAGGTGATTATACTTTTTTTTAAATCTAAACTGACTGAATGAATACTTCCTATACCACGTCCTATATAACGGTCAAATTGAGAAGTATAGATTCGTTGGAAAATATTGTCCAATATCAAAATAACTGATCGATCGATACTCCTATAACCGTATCCTGGACCAGATTTATCGAATAAGTTTAATCTGTACAGTCGTGATGATTATTTAAAAGAATTGTATAGAGATTGAATTTGTTATTCAGTGTCTATTCGATCAAATAACAGAATTACAGAATTTGGTCGAGAATATACCTCACCTGAGATGTTTTTCGTAAAAAAACAGAATTTACATAAAAATTGAGAATCAGTGAAATGAATGTATAGTGTCATAGGACCCAGTGTACGATTCTTAACTACTATTTTTTCCTACCTGCATCGAAAGTAGGCTTTCTCGTGCCTGTAAAATGGGCGGAAAGCAGCGCTTTCACGCTCTAGGGCGGTAAAGAGATCCCTGGGGCGGTAAAGTGTCATTTTTATATTATAACAAAAGACTCCGCCTTCTTTACACGCACTCAAAAGCCAACATTCGATGCAGATATGGACAAAAAATATCATGTGCATCTACTGAGCAGAAGACGATTTTCGGTTGTGCTAGCCGCAGCCCTGGTCTAGGCACCCCTCGACACCCCTCGGCTTGGCAGCTTGCTCTCGCTGTAATCGTCTACTTGCTGCCCTAGATACACAATTATACTAATATTTTTTCACGAGTTATAGTTGACACCACCATGTAAAAATTTCAAATCACAATTATAGTGATGATTGTACAACAAATAAGAATGAGATCTTGTAAAAGAAAGTATATTGCTGAAAAATATAACTCATCATTTCATTAAGGGAAGACCCTACAGAAACTGAGAACTTGCACATTTTTTTTATATTTAAAATTATTGATAGGCCTTGTGAAACTGTGCTCTGAATCTAAGAAATTCTCACCTTGAGCTTCTAGATTACTTGAGTAATATAGAAGTTACGCAACGTTTAAGGGCAAAAAGATACTGAACTTCAAAATGCTTCCTGCGTCATAATCTTATCCTGATCATACTAATATTTGACTGGGGCTTTCGGTACACTTAGGCGAAGAAAAGTATGTAACGGATTTGAGATTGAATGACTGGTTTTTTTTTTTTTTACCAGAATTTTAAACTTGTATTTTTCAATTTTTCACATTTTTCATGTTATATGGATTTCGAAAACTATGTTCCTTTTACAATATAAAGAATTCCCTACATATTTTTGTGTATAAGGTATGCATGAATCTACACTGCGAAGGAGAAGTTGATCGGAGCAGAACTATGACGCAAGGAACATTTAGCGTAGCTGAAAATGTAGTTTTGAATAAATCGCCTTTTAATGAAAACTGGTACAAATTAAATAAATTTTCAAAATATATGGTCTAAGATAATTCGAAACGTCATGTCATCAAACTTTCTCATTGAGGCATTTCAGATTTTCTGTTTCTTCTGCTGCGGCATCTTGGACCGCAGATCTTCTTCGCCCTGCGTTTCCAGATTCAACATCATATAAAAGAAAATTGAAAACGTTGATCGTTGAATTTGTAGTCCAGTCCTTCTTTATCTTCCAGACTTTACCTTGCGGCTCCATCAATTTGGTCGTAGCAGCATATTCTATCGTGCTGCGTTCTGCGATTTACTATTGTGGTCCTCAGAAAATCTTAGTGCTGATTTTTAATACTCATTTATCTCTGGCTATTGCTTTAGACTTTTTTCATGTGTGCACCTATTTAGCAGCTCGTCACTGACTAATCTCTCATAAAAAGGCATTAGTTTCCCATTTATAGGGGATTTTTGATGTGGCGGTTGATGATTTTTCAGCGTAGCCGTATTGGCTTTCTTCGTTTCAGTGCGATTTGTTGTTTCACAAGGTTTCTCTCTGTTTCACATAATAGCTGTCTTGCAGAAGGTATTTTCAAAACAAAAAAAAAAAAGGTTGAGGAAAAAATTTTATATTTCAAGCGCTCCAGCTCGTTATTGCATTTTGGAGTCCTGCGGTACCCATCCTTTTGGCCACGTAGTTCATACTTGGACCTAATATTTTATGAAACTTAGATTTAATGATATTTTCAATAGCTTGGTAAGATTCTAGAACTTTATTACGGAAGAAACAAATTTTTTTTTAAATCCATTAACAATTTTATGAATAAAATCAGCTGCCTGTGAACTAAAAAAAATCGAAGGGCTTTGAATATTTCTCACAAGGTAAGGACAGGCCTCTGGAGTATATTTCCGGCAAAAACGAAAAATCGATATTTTGAACGATTTCGGTCAAAATCTCTTCGGTCTTCCCCTAACGTAGACTATAACTGTTATAACGAAATGACTCTGTGGCATGCTGTATAATTATGCAATAATGTAATTGATCGATTCTAGAAGAAACCGAATTTGGTCAGTTAGAGCAGGCTGGACACTTTCCGTGCTTTCGTCGGTTCGTTGCAGTCTGGCCATCGGTTTTTTTCTCATTAATGGTCGAATTGATGTTTCCGAAAAGCCTGACAAGATGACCGGATGACCATGCATGCAATAAATAGACGATAACACGGAAAGTATCCAGTCTGGTCTGACCGAGTGTTAACTTTCACAGAATCCTCTCAGTACATATATGTATGTCTCGCGTTGCGTCGGTGTGAATGACAGGAAAAATATAAATAAAAGTCGACGGATAGTTCAGTTAATAATTATTCTCCACATTCTATTCCATCCCTATTCTTCAGCGTGATTTCATTTATCTATCTGCATAAGGACTTTAATTTATCTGCAAAACTCGCAGTTGCTCTAAGCTCACAATCAGTGAGAACACGTTCAGGATTTTGCCGTATCAACCAAAGGTTTGTAAAAATTGCAAATATTGAATCTTGCAGATTATCAAATGTAAATCGAAGGTTTATGTTAAGAAACTCAGACTGTAAGAATAACTTTTTTATTGCAATCAAATAAAACATCAAAACAAAACATTGACAGGTTGCCGGCCGTAATCTTGGACGACCGACCTACTGAAGGCTTTAGATTGAATGCTAATGAGTCTATCGTGGGATTTCCATGAAAAAATACCGTAACTTTATAATCCAGAAGCTATATCCCGGTAGCCAGTCGAATTCTCGTGGCAAATCACAGTGAAGTACCGCATGCGAACAGTAACCAGGACCTTGCCAAGATGCTGTTGAATTATGCGGCTGCTGTGATCGGACTAACTTACGTTGGTATCTATAATCATATAGTCACAAGGGGTTTCGTCCTCGTGAAAATCGACAAGGGTATTCTACGCGGCAAGAACGCTACCACCTGGCGAGGTGACAGATATTTCAGTTTCAAAGGCATCCCCTACGCCAAGCCTCCACTCGGCGAGCTCAGGTTTAAGGTCAGTTAAAAAAAATATAACTAGTCTATGCATTTTACAAAAATCATACAGAAAATAACGACTAATTGTAAGACACAGATTTAGTATTTTTAAGAAAGGGAAACAGCGCTGAAACAGTTTTCAAAATTTTTCATAATTTTTTTAACACTGCTCTCGGCTTCAGGCTTCATAAATTTAACCCAATGAAGATTATTTGGAATGACACTTACAAATATATGGTATAAAAATGGTACCGGTGTCGATAATAAATGTCTCGATATATAGAGGAACATGGGGCGCAACGGGCCTCCTGAAAAATGGTTTAAATTTTTGAAAATTAATGGGGAAATACTCGTACTCGCGTGTAAACTTCTTGAAAAAGTGTGTATTATTCTGATATTGTACGGTGAGAAAAGTGCCTGAAGTTGTCGGACGATTATTATCAATATACGCGTGTTTTATCCGTCATGGAATATACTATCAAAATATTTTCGAATCTACTTGTATATGATTAAAATTAACTGAAATTACTGATGAGTACCTACACATATCACAAGAATAGAACTTTAATAAAGCAAATACATCTTATACATAATTCATCATATTCGTTTTTTATAGAGCAAAGTAATTGTTTTAATATGTTGCTGCGATAGATTTTCTGGATGTATGAAAATATACGGGAATTCCGCCCCAGTGTATAAACCTGCGACCCTGACCCTCTCGGATTTGGCTCATTTTTTTTCGATAATTGCATTTAGTCTCTAAGGCACCCTCAATTTATTTTAGATCTTTCCAGTAACAGCTCCCTTTTGAAAGAAAAAGAAATTTCTAAAAAAAACGCAATTTTTTTGAATCTGAAAAAATCTTCAAAATTCCGTTATTATATCTAGAACATTGTTAATGTTTAACGCCTTCAACGATGGAAGAATTTCGAAAAATTCGAGCGCAGCTAACTTTGGGCAGATAAAAAATATTTTCGCACCCAAAATAAATTTTCTCAAATGCTGTAAAAACGTAGTTCAGTATCCATCCAAAGGAAGCTTACACTGTTCTCGATTTTTTCCAACGTTGAAAGCGTGTAAAACATAGGGAATAAAAATTTGCCCATTATGAGTGATAGCTTAAAATTTTCTTCATATACAATATCGGATTTTTCAGAATTTTTTCAGATTTTCAAAAAATCGCGTTCTTATTTTGGAATTTTTTTTCTTTCAAAATAAAGGCTGTTTGGAAAATTTTAACAAAAATTGAGGATGCCTTGTAGATTCAATGCAATCATGCAAAAAAAAATGAGCCAAATCCGAGAGGGTCAGGGTCACGGGTTCATACACCTGAGATGGAATTCCGCATATACAGAGTGGTCCTTTGTAAACGCCCCAGGCAAATATTTCAAAAACTAAATGTCATACAAGAAAAAGTTTCACACAAAACTTAAAGAGTTTCGAGGGGAAATCTCGGGGTTGGCGAAATCTGCAAGTCAACAAATACCAGCATTGTCCTTCCCCTCGGTACCCTTTAAGTTAAGTATGAAAGTTTTTATTGTATCACTTTTGGTTTGTGAGATATTCGCTTGGGCGATTACCAAAGAACATCCTGTATGTGCTTAAAATTCATACGAATCACACCTATCATCGTTTCGTACACGGAACTCCGATAATAATGTCGAAATAGCCGATTCACCTTTGAGGAGTAATTTATATACTTATTCTAACCGTATCTTTCAAATGGGTCAATCGCTGTAAGGAACGTAAGATAATAGTATAAAAACAAGTATATAAAGCGGACATTCAACTCACTAAAATACTATCTCATTCAACCACATGTACTATGATTATACCTGCAGACGTCAATCGAACGTATGTAAACCTATAATCCGCCAAAAAGTACCGTTGGTGCAACAACCTTTCGTCAAGTACATTGAAGTGATATATTATAATGTACTCGTAAAAAAAGGTCTGAAATTAAATGCTACTGCCACGTACCTAAGTCACATTTACTTTTTCTCAAATAAATAATTAGGCCATAACATTAGAAAAATTAGAAAAAAAAAAAAAAACATTAATGTACTTGGCGGAAGGTTTTTGCACCAAAGGTATTTTTTGGGGCATCTTGCTACTTTTTGTAGAGTTTGATTTACGTACTGCATCTCATGACATGCATAAGTGAGCAATAGCTACTTTAAACAAAGTCGGGAGAAAAAGAAGCTGTCGAAACTCTACAGCACTTGAATAAATAGTATATTATGCACCTATAGGGAGGGAAGCCCGACCATGGTGCATGTGATATTTTTTACACGTCTTCGGCGATTATTTTTGACTCGTCTTCGGCTCGCCTTCACACTCGGTTCGGCATTGCTGCCTTTATGCACTCGTATAAAAAAAATAATATTTTCAGCGTCCTGAAGCTATTCAGGGGGTACCCTGAAAAAAATTCAGTTATTTTGAATTGACCTAATATACGTATGCCATAATTGCAAATGGACAAGAAAAGTTGATAGTTACAACTTCATTCATCATTTCAATTTGCGAATATAGGTATTATTCCTCCATAAAGAAAGACTATTTATGGAAAGAATGTAGATAAAATAACAATGTTGATATGGATTCAAATTTTTTAATAGGAAATATATTAACTTTTTCATTTCTTAAGGGGAGGGACCAGTCGAATTTGACCGACCGATCTAGAGAATTCTAAATTCTCGAATATCTCCGAAACGGGGGTATCAATCAGATTGCCCTTGCGGCAGCCGATGTTTGAGGAGTAATGAGATCGAGTTTTCTTGTAAAATGCATGAAATCTTTATTTTTTTTTTTTTTTATGCGTCGAAAAATGCGGGCGGGTGACTTATTTCGACTAGCATCAGTGCCCACGCAACATTGACGCGGACAAAAGTATGTAACAACAAGTCTACACGGTATGACGAGCACACCCATTACAAAACATCTTCGTTCCATGCAGTAATAAAGTGGAAAAGTGCAATTCAGATTTCGTTGTAATTAGCGATTGAAAGTTGTTGGGCCGCCATGGTAAATGGTTGGGTTGTCATGGCAATCCTTAGTTTCCGAGATGCCCGAGAAAGAAAGGACAGCGCAGAGTCGTTTCGTCGGTACTGCAGACGGTGGACTACATTGTTGCATCTCGGAAACTAAGGATTGCCATGACAACCCAACCATTTACCATGGCTGCCCAACAATTTTTAATCCCTAATTAAAACGAAATCTGAATTGCACTTTTCCACTTTATTACTGCATGAAACGACGATGTTTTGTAATGGGTGTGCTCGTCATACCGTATAGACTTGTTGTTACATACTTTTGTCCGCGTCAATGATGCGTAGGCACTGATGCTAGTCGAAATAAGTCACCCGCCCGCATTTTTCGACGCACAAAAAAAATAAAAAAATAAAGATTTCATGCATTTTACAAGAAAACTCGATGTCATTACTCCTCAAACATCGGCTGCCGCAAGGACAATCCGATTGATACCCCCGTTTCGGAGATATTCGAGAATTTAGAATTCTCTAGATCGGTCGGTCAAATTCGACTGGTCCCTCCCCTTAAATTGACCTTAATCAAGTTATTTATTTTTGAAGAAAATTATAATGTGTAGTAAATTACATTATGAGATTTTTATTATTGAATGTGCGTAGACTCAAGTCAAGATCCATACGAATCTCAATAAACTATTTGTTCGCATCGTACTACTATTTATCTCCTGTTGCTATTCAATCACATAATAATTTCATTAGTATAGCTGGAACATAAAAACCCGTGCCATGACGCTCGATATTCACAACGTACAAATTTTCGCATTCATCTATGTAGATCCGGAAATATGTATCTCGCAATTTAAAAGCGACTATCTTCATAACCTAAAAAGGGCGAATAAAGCGACTTGGTAGAAATTGTGTATTTCAATTTTTAGGCATTGCAGAAACTAATAGCTCTTTCGGTACGAAAATACAAGCAGACGAAACGTTTACTATGATATAACGGCAATAGTCTATGTCATTCGGAGCTAGACGGGCGAACGCTTTTATTTTCCCATCCACCTAGCCTCAGTCTTTTCGTGGACCCAAGAAAAGAAGGGACACCTCTCTATATTATTTAGATACCCACACAATTGCCTCGTGACGTCATGTTGACGGAGACGCAGACGGAAACGACAACCGAAATTCTTGATCAAACTGAGGATTTCTATAAATCGGAATTGTATAAACCGAATCGAAATGAAATAAGGATAATAGCTTCGCTGTAGCTAGGCCGTAGAGCTCTTATGCGGGTATAGAGACTCGGTCGAGTCATGCGCCGCGCGCGTAAAATTTTTTTTTAATGAACCTGGCGTGAGACTCGATTAAGTCTCTTTGATTCCGAAACCGCAAGTAGTGTTAATTGGAATGATTCGTAGAGCTAGCTCATGCAACAGCGATAGAATTTTCCTTCGATTTGCTCGGTTATGGAAACAGTTAATACCTGTCCGTAACAATAAATAATATCCATAAATCAACTGGGTTTTTATTACATGCTCAGTTGTTTTCTCTAAGGTTGCCAGAAGCCAAGATAAAATGATAAAAAATCGTTACAAACTCCTCGACCGTATTTTCGAGAATCTTGAAGCTCGCTGTTTCTACGACGCAATTCAAAAGTAATTGTTTCCTCGACCAAAGTTACGCAACATTGAATCGAACATAATTTTTGGCTAATGTCATTATGAATTACAGTAAACTCCCGTTTATTCGAAATCCGCTTTATCCGAACAAACTTTTTCGAATGCACCTACCCCACCCGCACCCATCAGTTGATTCAAAGAGTAGGTAGTGAAATTAAAACTCCTGTTTTTTCCCGCTGCCAAGCAAGGTGGATTTTTTCTGTATCAACGCAAAATAAACGAGCTTTGTTATTCAGCATTTAAAAACTGTTTTACCCGTCAACACAAATTGTTCAGTCAAGAACATACAGGCTTATTCACAACCATATCAATAGCATTCTACGTACGCACGTTTTACGATCATATTTCGCGGTATTGATGCAATTCGGGGTGTTTCACGCGGGACTTCGGTTTATCCGAAATTTTCGTGATCCGAACCGTCCTCCGTCCCGATCATTTCGGATAAACGAGAGTTTACTATAATGTTGTTTCATTGCAAAGACGAAATATAAAATCCAGATAACTAATTAGGCAGCTATATATCTACTAGACGTATTGAAAATGAAAATTAACTTGAAAAGAGGCTCTTGTCATCTAAGAAAAGTTTTCAAGCATTTTTTTCTGCCAATTGCATACAGATTTATTTATATTTTACCAACGATTCCAGGCGAATAGTTTGTTCACGATATGTCAATGAGATTTTCAAACTTCGGTCATTTTTGGTTCGACACCGTATAGTCGTGATTTATGAAAGGGCAAAACAATGCGATGGCTCGAATTGATGAGTGCATCAGAATCATGAAATCGAGAACTAAATCTAGATGAATTAATGAGGTTTCAGGTAGTGTGACATACTATATAGGTATTATCAAACTCAAAAAATTACGATGTATAGATTTTATTTGGGAATGGTGCACCCTTAGGCTCCACGAGAGGAAGCAGCATGGTCTGGCATTAGGGATGCTGTGGATCACGGAGAAATTTGTCCGCAAGTAGACATGGTCTTCAAAATTCTTCGAGGCCAAGAGGACTGTCTTTTCCTGAACGTTTACACTCCTTCACTGGAGGCTGGACAACGTCTGCCCGTCATGGTTTGGGTCCACGGAGGAATGTTCAATCTAGGTTCTGGCAATGATGAAATTTATGGTCCCGACTACTTCGTGGGAGCTGGTGTCATCCTGGTCACGTTTAACTACCGCCTTGGAGCCCTTGGTACGTACCTGCAGCTTAAGTATAGCCCGCGGGTTGGTCCATCATCATTATCGCTCCATAATTGCTATGTTGTCACAAAGTCTTTTGAACTCGTACAGGATTTCTGTCCACCGAAGACGACGGTGCACCCGGAAATGCCGGATTGAAGGATCAAGTAGCTGCGTTGCGCTGGGTCCGGAGGAATATAGCCAAGTTTGGCGGCGACCCGGATAACGTCACTCTCTTCGGGGGAAGTTCAGGCGCCGTTTGCGTGCATTATCATCTTCTGTCTCCCATGTCGACGGGTGAGCTTCTATCCAAATCTAGAGGCTCTCCTCTGTTGTCGTATAATACAGCCTTGTCTGGTATCAGAGCCGTAAAATGGCTTATTTTAGAAATTATTCATTTTAGAAATTTTTTTGCGGACTAAAAACAGGCCGTCAAATAGTACTTTATGTGGCATGCCCGTAAACTAAAACTTTTTCGGTCAGATTGATGATTTCAGCACGCCCGAGTCGTAGGCCAGCGGCGAGCAGGAGACCGCAGGCGAGCCGTAGGTCGTACGCGAGCCAAAGGCTGCAGGCGTGCTGAAATCATCGGTCTCGCCGAAAAATTGGTTTACGGGCGAGCCTCATGCATTATTTTTTACGGAATCGGTATGAAGAAGTTGCTTTGACGACTGTTTTATTCCATGAAATGACATTTGTACTGCTAGTTATACAACTGGGCAAAAAATTCATACGGCACAGTCCGAACTGCGCATCAAAACTGCCGTACAAAGACTTTCCTGCACTACCTTTTGTCAAAAGTGCAATCATTGTGGAGTTTTCCAAGCACTAGTGCGTGGTAAAGTTTTTTCACGCATGCGTGCTTGGAAAGGTCAACGAAGATGACGTTTTTTTTACAAAAGGTGAAGCAGAAAATAGGATGTAGGGCACGGGCGCATAGAGGAACTTCATGAAGTACCTTTTTCCGCGTCCTTGCCATACAAATAACTATTTTAGCGTAGTTTTGAAGTCAGTCGTATAAAGTGTCATTTTACGGAATGAACATAGGCGTCAAAACGCGACTTTTTCATACCCATGCAGTAAAAATCGAATTTTACGGTAAAAATGTACCAAAAAATCGTGTTCTTTTACTGATGACGATGATGATGACGGTGACGAAAAATAATATTTCAGGGCTCTTCGCGAAAGCCATCGCGCAAAGTGGATCAGCATTAAACCCATGGGCGTTGTCGGAAAATGGAGCTGAAGTCACGGTCAGACTGGCTCAGGCATTGGGAGCGAAAAATATAGCTGGGGAGACACTCAGAGCGCTGGCCTTCCTGAAGACGGCACGGTACGGAGACATACTCATGAGGCAGGAAAACCTCGCAACTGCAGCGGTAACATTTTATTTAATAGAAATATGGTAAAGCATTAAAATGCTCATAATGAGGAAAGATATGAGCATGATTTTGTCGAGTCCTTTTGCTTCGTGGTGGTTATTGATATTCCAAATAAACTGCATGATCCATTCATGGGTCTTTCGTGACCACAGGAGAAGAGGATGCGCATCATGTTTTTGTTCACCCCGGCGATAGAGAAGAGAGTTAGGTCGGAGGAAGTTTTCCTGCCAGATTCGCCTTTGAGAATATTGGAATCTGGGAATTTCAATAAAGTTCCTTACATCACAGGTTACACGAGTCACGAAGGTTACTTTTTCATGAATGGTGAGAGATTGACTACAATATATTATAACCCTTGGACACACAGTGACCAAGTTGTAATGATGAGGAATTTCAGAGCTAGAAAGACCGGAAATGATGAATGCAGCCATCCAAGACACGGAACGTTTCGTTCCGAATGACATTAAAGACAAACGGATCAGAAGTGACCTCGCTAAATCGATTCGCAAGTTTTACTTCAACGACAAGCCAATCGCAAAAACAAATATCAGCAATCTTGTAGACGTCAGTATAATCTATGTTATTAAAATGGTATAATATATATAGAGTGGGCGAGTGAGAGTTCATCCTTTCGTTTCTTTAAATAATAGCTTTACTCAGATGCCACTTTCAACGCTGGAGTGAAAAGAGCTACAAAATTACATCTAAAATCGACGAACCGTCCCACCTATTTCTATGTTTTCTCATATGACGGTAGTATGAATATACTCAAGTTCTTCTTACACATCAGGCGTCTTGGTAAGTTGAACATCATATTTACAATCAGGTATACATCCCAAGATCTCGGTCACAGTCACAGTGTAGTTTATCCATAAAAAGTAGGGGATGTATCATTTTTTGACATAGTGTCCCTTAGGATTCAGAAATATGTATCAGGAAAGTTTGATTCGATAGGTGCGGTGCACGGTGACGAGCTCGGATATTTGTTTCATCACAGGCTCCGGTTCTGGAAAACTCCAGCAGAACGTTCAAGCAACAATCTCACACTACAAACGATGATTCGGCTCTGGACTAACTTCGCAAAACACGGGTGAGCACCGTTTTCTTCATGCTTGCCAAGCGCAGTTCTTTAACTGATCTTCAATTTCAACCCACAGAAATCCAACGCCAGCTGGCGATCCGTTGATTTGGAAGCCTGCGACGATCGACAGATTCAATTACTTGAATATTTCTGGACATCACACGGAACTTGCGGAAAACCCAGACCCCGAACGCACTAACTTTTGGGCAAGGGCTTACGAAAAAGTCTCCGCTCTTTAGCATTGACCCCTGCGCCTATGGAGGATCTGCTCAAATTTCATACACCGAAGTAATACGCGACTATTCATGGTGAGATCTGCAATGACTGCAATATTGGGAAACTCGAGAAGAATCGAATCTGAGAACGTAATCTTAGCCATGTGTCATTGTATCCACTGAATTTTGTCAATCTGTGACTTATTTACCATTTGGTGAAAGAATACATGCTTTGATGAGGACGAAATGGATAATTCGTAAGTTTTTTCCCTATGGCCTTCATTCATATCTACACTGATAGATTCTTTCACAAGCTCACATCTACCAGGGTTTTCCTCAAACAAGACCATCAGTCGATAATCATCAAACACTCGTGCTCATAGTTTTCGTCATTATAAACAGATTAAATGCGAGCGTTCCTCAAATTGTTTTGAATAGGTGATTGAAAACAGTTATGCGATCTACAGCAGAGCAACCAACAATATGTTGATTTCTCTAAAAAATATTACTGTCCATTTGTGGATAATGATAACAAAAACGCGGAGAAGTATTATGTAGCAGTGTGCATGAAACTGAAGTTTACAATCCCGGGAAAAAATGGTTTCGCCTAACCATATATGAATATATATAATTATATATGATTAGATCTGGCCAATTTTTGGATCTAATTATATATAGTGATATATATATAATCATATATATTTATATATGATTAGGCAAATCATTTTTTCTTGGGTAATTATATCTCTAATTACGTATATGTGGTTATATACCAATAAATATATACTCAAATGTGATATATGATTATATCTATTTATATAACCAATTGAATTATGAAAAAAAAAAATCATCACATAGAGGTAATTTATTGTATAACCACTCAGCGGATGGTCACCCATCCAAGTCATAACAATGTTCGATGTTGCTTAACTTCAGTGATCCCAGTGCGCCTTGAATTTCCCGTCTACTGTGCTGCTGCTATAGATGTTGATGATATTAGGAAGTACATAACATATTTGTAGATTGGTTTAAGATAAATATAATCTACACGTTAATTTCATAATCTATTTTTATACTTTCAACTTATTTACTTTGCCAAATTTCAATACAAAATCACATTTTTTCAAATAATAGTGCAATCATTACACGATAGCGGCGCAGCTCGAAATACCCTAAAGAAATTTTAACGAAATTTTTGTTTCCAAATGTTTTTAGTAATTTTTAACATAATTTCACACTTTTTAAAATTAAAAGAAAAAAATTTTCCGAAAAATTTATTTCAATAAATTTCAGTCAAATCCGGTTAGATATAATTATACACGAACTTATATACGAATATATTTAGATCCGCATACATATAATTGTATATATTTGGTGACATGAGCAGTCTTTACCAGATATGATCAGATCCAATTATATATGGCCATATATGAACCTATATATAATTATATCTAGGTCCATACATGATTATATATAAGATCATATATAATCATACATGGTTATATATGATTTTATATATGATCATGTATAATTATATATGATTAGGCAAAATCATTTTTTCCTGGGCATGGACTTATAATCAATTATGTCTGACCAGATCCGATTATACAGGGTCACCCAAGACCCCCGGACAGGAAGGAATAGGTGAATTCCTCGTTGAATTTTGAGACGAAATTTCCTTTTCGAAAACTTCGTCCGATCAACGGTGTCCAAGTTATTAAAGATTCAGAGTAGCCAATCAGCGCCTCGCTTTAGGTCCGTGCCAGTGCCGGATCAATAGTGAACGGCGGGCAGGGCCCGTGGTTTATTTTACATTTGGCTACTTTCTTCTTCACTTTACGATCGATGCGTAGTATTATTATTATTATTATTATCATTATTATTATTATTATTATTATTATTATCATTATTATTATTATTATTATTATTATTATTATTATTATTTTTTACCAGACCGTAGTTCTACGTGTCCAGGTTGACCGGACCGTAGTTTTCGGTGTCCAGGTCGACTGCACCGTAGTTTTCGATGTCCAGGTCGACCACACCGTACAAATTCATAAATTTTCAATCCCATGGTCAATTAAAAAAAAAAAATAATAATAATAATAATAATAATAATAATACGCGTCGATCGTAAAGTGAAGAAGAAAGTAGCCAAATGTAAAATAAACCACGGGCCCTGCCCGCCGTTCACTATTGACCCGGCACTGGCACGGACCTAAAGCGAGGCGCTGATTGGCTACTCTTAATCTTTAATAACTTGGACACCGTTGATCGGACGAAGTTTTCGAAAAGGAAATTTCGTCTCAAAATTCAACGAGGAATTCACCTATTCCTTCCGGTCCTGATCCTGTCCTGTCGGATCTGATTATATATAGACCTATATATGATTAGACATTGACGTGTGTCAGTTATATCTGATCAGATCTAACTATATCTGTATCTATATATACACTCATACAGGTCCATATATAATCATGTATGATTATATATAATCTGGTGTATGATTATGTATGGGCATGTCTGATTAGACAAAATCATTTTTTCCCGGGATATCAATTACCAGACCATTCGATTTATTACTTACTCTATCACTCAAAACAGTAAAGTGCCTATGACACCACTTTTTGCATCGCCCGCACTGGATCCAATCCTGCGGAGGAGGGCCCTTATACGGCTTAGTTTTCTTAACTTCGATGAAGGCTAAAACAAGATTGCTCCCGATCTATGATCCACGATTAGACTATCCATAATATTTATGCACTAGCTGGGTAATCATATAGACGTTTCTGAAGAAAAACGTGCGAAAAGGAAAGACCGAGCAAGTTGGATAGCGGAAAATTCATCTCACTCTCCCCACACTTTCAAGGGGAATATATGAGCTCAACTTCTAACAAGTACCGGCAGCTAATTTTCCTCTCTACTGTAGTTTACCCTAAGGCAATGAATAATCAAAGGGTAATGTAATTCGGGTAATTCCTATAACGCCGTATTAGTAATAGAGCTGCTGTTTGGTATTCATTTCATCAATAGCTCCACTGGCCATGGCAGCCATGATCAATTCGCATGATAGACGAGAGCGTATAATCAAAACATTTTAATATCAAATCGATGCCATAGACTCGGGTGAGAATATGAAATAAGGTCCAAGCCATTTTTCGAATGACCTCGTGATTAGATTATCTGCGGGTTATCGCGAATAACCCTTTAAATAGTCTGACACACGTACACATATGACCGAATGAATCTTTAGAAAATATGTTTTTGATTCCCAGCAGTGGATATCGATGAAACGAGTACAGAATAGTGGGAGATATGACGTGGCCTTTTTAGGCCAGTTGAGGGACTATACCCAATAAACACCAGTCCGTATATTACGCGCATCATATACGTATACTTAGTGTATTTTTGGTATACATATATGATCGTACTAATATTACACGTTTACGACTTACGTTTATTGACAAACATAGAAAATACGTATATGATATACGTTTTTTAGTCGAATAAATCCTCCGATCAATGAATAATATACGTTTCAGTTGTGAAGAATAAGTGTGTATACTGTATACGTAGAATATTGGTTTCTGTGACCGAAAATATGTACGTACAATTAATGTGCATATTCTACGGTACGAACATGGTTGACTAATTCTCAATTATACACGTATAAAAAGCGTATCATTCTGACGTATAGTAACTACCTGATTTATACGTCTTTTCAATTCATTATTATACAAATATAACACGTTCTTATTGGATCTCACGAAAACGTATATGCTGACTCGAGTATTATACGTTCAATTTTTGGTAAATTATTACGTATCGCGCATACGTAGCATACAGGTTGATTTGAATGAAAATAAATACGTGTAATAAATGTTCTTAGTTTACGGTACGAACATGGTGCACTAATCTGTATTATACGTTAGTTATACACGTTTTTCGAACGAATAAACTGATACCTAAACGTCGATTCAACTTCAAAGTTACGGAACATTTATACGTTTGAAAAATTCGTATTTCATACGTTAGTTCAACTGAACCTGATAACGTATAATAGATGTTCTAAATTTACGATTTTTTCACAATCGTCCGAGTTACAGTATAATACACGTATTTTGTCGGAAATTTCAGATGTGTCGAAAATACCTGTTTTATACGCTTACTCATTCAAAATCGAAGGCGTATAATACACGTTCTAGTGTAGCGATATTTCCATGATTATCCGAGTTACAGAATAATATACGTATAATTCATTGCAAACTTTGCGCGTACAAAGATTACAATTATCTCACGTTTATTCAATAGTAACTGAAAACGTATAATATAGATATCCATTATACGTGCATACGACGAATAAGGACCAATACAAATAACGGAATAATTTCAAAAATATTCGTGTATTATACGTGCAGAATTCAATGATACTAAACGTTTTACACATACGTTTCTCAAAAATGTCGAATATCTGTTTGAATGAAGACTTCTTCTAGTCCTCCCTACTACCCAGCAAACACAACGTGCATTTGTTTTATAACTTCAAGACTATTTAGTAATATGACCTATGTTATATCGAAGTTACGTAACATTTTTAGGCCATGCTAATATAACAGATGATACATGGTATTAATATCAGTGTTATGTTTCTATACATAGGGGTATAATATATAGGGTGCAGATTCAAAATTCGTGACGAATTTCTCGCGGAGTGAATCCCTGTCAAAAGTTGGGGTCGAAAGTTCCTCGGCCATTTAAAAAAAAAAAATTTCAATTTTCTAACACCTTTTATTTTAATTTAATTTGGCACCTTAATCATGAGCTCCGACAAATCGGAAAATATTGGACTAATATCCATAGCGTAGTTTGGCGTAGTTGGTAGAGCGTGCGACTAGTAATACAGCGAATGCGAGCGGACTTGGGTTCAAATCCCAGTTAGGTCGAAAAATCTGATAGCGTTTTTCTAAGCGAACTGGTAATGCTAGTCGATTCTCATGAGGAAAAAGTTATAAAATGTGAATGATAATATTCGTTGCATAACTGTAGCATACCAAAAATATAACTTTTTTGTTACCGTTACAAGTTCGCTACATATATACGTATAATATGAGTGTTCTTTATACGTGCATACGACGAATAAGGGTCGACAAATATTGAAATAATTTCGAATAACAAGTCGTATATTGAACGTACTATATTTGTCGATATTAAACGCTTCAATATACACGTTTCTCAAAAACGTAAAATATTAGTTTAACTGAGGAACATTTTTCCTCTGAATAAACGTAGGGTATATGACCTTTATATACGTTTTTTATACGAACTGGTGTTTATTGGGTAATGGAATATCTATGATAACTGTTGTTTATTAGTCTATAATATACCGTGAGATCACAGCATGATGAAACTTATTGTACCTGTAATAATTGTTGCAACGTTCTTGTTAAAATGTTGCGTATCGCTCTCGGAAGAAGCGGGGGAGTCGCCCCCGAGGGTGATCACGCCCCTGGGGACCATTGAAGGGTATTATAAATTCTCAAGCAACGGTCGACGATACGAAGCCTACGAAGGGGTACCATATGCCCAGCCGCCAATAGGAGAATTGAGATTCGAGGTAAGGGTTTAGCGATATTTCGGCACACACTGCTGCATAATACACTGCATCATTTTCGTGGATCATTTTTCACGGTGGCAAACGCGACTTTGTAGGTGCCTAGACGTATAGCGCCATGGACGGACGTTTTGATGGCGAAGGAATTCACCCCGGTTTGTTTACAGTACAATTTCCAAGAACTCGATCCTACTAAACCGCGAATACAAGGTTCCGAGGACTGTCTTTACCTGAATATTTACACCCGAATCAAGTTTGGGGGTAATGGCAGTGAAAGTCGCAGCGAAGAAACCGGAGTATCAAATATTGATTTGCAGCCAGTAATATTTTACATCCATGGTGGTACTTTTACTCTCGGAAGCGGAAATTTGTACAGAGCACAGTACTTGCTCGATCGAAATGTGACGTTGGTCACGATTAATCATAGAGTGGGACCACTGGGTAATCTGCAGTTTGTTATGAAATTATTTCGAAAATATTATAGAAGCCTGTGCCGTTATAGTACCCGTGTCTAGGTTTTTTGAGTACGGAGGATGCGACGGTGCCGGGAAATATGGGCCTGAAGGATCAAGTGATGGCTTTGCGTTGGGTCAACGATAACATTGAATCCTTTGGCGGGGATTCTTCCAGGATTACAATTTTCGGACATAGCACCGGGGCTGCGTCCGTGCATTATCATTACTTGACGAATCTCACAAAAGGCTTGTTTCGGGGTGTGTATAGTCAATCCTACTGATTCATATTATACATGTGGACGAGACGTGAGCACTCACGAAAGACACAGTGGATTAATAAGATGAGATATCCGCAGGGGGAATGTCGTTAAGTGGGACCGCACTGAACTGCGCGGCCCAGATTGAAAATTCTCAGGGAAAGACGAAGAAACTTGCGACGATCGTAGGATGTCCGATTGACAATGTCCAGGGTATGGTAGACTGTTTGAGAGCTAGACCTGCCGATCAGATAGTCAAGGCCGTTAGGGAGTTTATGGTAAGCGTCGCGGTGAGCGATTGCAAATTATCGAAATTATTGTATGCATAATACAAAGCAAGACGCGTATCTCGAAGCACTATAATATCATACGGATTACAATAATACACATGAATTATGCCTGCATGAATAATCCTGTGTTTAGCCGTGGAGAGACAATCCCACTGTTTCGTTTGGGCCAGTTATTGAGAAAGGAGATGGTGAGTTCACATTCATCAACCGACCACCCATAGAAATAATAACTTCTGGTGATGTGCAAGACGTACCCTGGATCACGGGAGTTGTTAGCGAAGAGAGCGTCTATCCGATAGCCAGTAAGACGAACATCAATCATTGCAATACCTGCCATACTCGTTCAAAGAGCAGAATATCAATGTGTCAAAACATTTCGTTGGTCCAGATTATCTCGATGACGAGGAGACACTGAAGGATTTAAACGATAATTGGGAGGCAATTGCGCCCTATTTGCTCGATTTCAATTACACCATTCCAAAAATCGATCATTCAAAAGTTGCCAGGTTGATCAAACAACATTACTTGGGGTCGAGCCCGTTTAGCTGGTCAACTGTTAATCAAACCGTACAAATGGTCGGTGATCGGTGGATTGTCTATGATGCTGAGAAGGCTGCAAGGCTACAAGCACGAGTAAACCGAAGCCCCGTTCTATTTTATCATTTCTCTTACAGGGGGGTTCACAGTGAAAGGCAATACATGAGCGGCCGTGGCGAAAACTTAGGTAAGCATTCCCCAATACCAGCTGGCTTTTTCGAAATCAATTCCTCTTGAATCCAATTACAAGCTCATGTAGGTCATACCCTTCGCCCATCTCGTTATCGAATCCTTTCCAATTCCAAACAGGAATATATCACAACTTACTAATTGCTTATATGCATATCGTACAGGAGTCAGTCACGAAGATGATCTTTTGTATGTACTACCTGTATCAGACACTAACCTAACATCAACACAGCAAGATTGGGACGTGCGAAAGAAGCTGATGGATCTCTGGGTATCGTTTGCCACTGATGGGTGAGTTCGGTTGTGCCACAGATCCATCGACAATTCTGATGTTCCCTTGGCCGTAGGGAGGGACAAAATATTTGTATTCGCGCCCCATTTTTTTGGTGCATTAACTCTCAATGATCTATATTCTCCAGGGTACCTGATGTAGGCGTCGAGTGGCCCGCGGTGAACCGAACCGCGGGCGAGTTTCTATCTTTGCACATCGCTGGGCCTGCGGAAATCGGTATAATAGAAAGCACAGAGTTCCTGAGAGAAAGAAACTTTTGGAGTACCATCGGATTTCAAGAAAATATATATAATCATACGACTACGTAATTTCTTCAACTTATATTGTGATCACTGAATTATTAATAAATCAGGATGATGTGACTATGCACGAACCCGACGCAATTGGAGTTCAATATCAATTATCAGACCATTCCATTCATTATTATTTTACTCCATCACTCAAAACGGTAAGGTGCTTATGACACCATTTTTTGCATCGCCCGCACTGGATCCAATCCTGCGGAGGAGGGCCCTTATACGGCTTAGATTTCTCAACTACGATGAAGGCTAAAGCAAAATTTCTCTCGATCCATGATCCACGATTAGACCATCCATAATATTTATGCACTAGCTGGGTAATCATATAAACGTTTCTGAAGAAAAACGTGCGAAAAGGAAAGACCGAGCAAAATGGATAGCGGAAAATTCATCTCACTCTACCCATACTTTCAAGGTGAATAGGTATATGAGCTCAACTTCTAGCAAGTACCGGAAGCTAAATTTCCTCTTTACTGTAGTTTACCCTAAGACAATGAATAATCAAAGGGTAATGTAATTCGGGTAATTCCTATAACGCCGTATGAGTAATATAGAGCTTCTGTTTGGTAAACATTTCATCAATAGCTCCACTGCAGGCCATGGCAGCCATCGATTCGCATCTTATACGAGAGCGTATAATCAAAACATTTTTATATCAAATCGATGCCATAGACTCGGGTGAGAATATGAAATAAGGTCCAAGCCATTTTTCGAATGACCTCGTGATTAGATTATCTGCGGGTTATCGCGAATAACCCTTTAAATAGTCTGACACACGTACACATATGACCGAATGAATCTTTAGCAAATATGTTTTTGATTCCCAGCAGTGGATATCGATGAAACGAGTACAGAATAGTGGGAGATATGACGTGGCCTTTTTAGGCCAGTTGAGGGACTATAATGGAATATCTACGATAACTGTTGTTTATTAGTCTATAATATACCGTGAGATCACGACATGATGAAATTTATCGTATCTGCAATAATTGTTGCAGTGTTCTTGTTAAAATGTTGCATGTCGCTCTCGGAAGAAGCGGGGGAGTCGCCCCCGAGGATGATCACGCCCCTGGGGACCATTGAAGGGTATTATAAATTCTCAAGCAACGGTCGACGATACGAAGCCTACGAAGGGGTACCATATGCCCAGCCGCCAATAGGAGAATTGAGATTCGAGGTAAGGGTTTAGCGATATTTCGGCACACACTGCTGCATAATACACTGCATCATGTTTATGGATCATTTTTCACGGTGGCAAATGCGACTTTGTAGGTGCCTAGACGTATATCGCCATGGACGGACGTTTTGATGGCGAAGGAATTCACCCCGGTTTGTTTGCAGTACAATTTCCAAGAACTCGATCCTACCAAACCGCGAATACAAGGTTCCGAGGATTGTCTTTATCTGAATATTTACACCCCAATCAAGTTTAGGGGTAATGGCAGTGAAAGTCGCAGCGAAGAAACCGGAGTACCAAGTACCGATTTGCAACCAGTAATATTTTACATCCCTGGTGGTGCTTTTACTCTCGGAAGCGGAAATTTGTACAGAGCACAGTACTTGCTCGATCGAAATGTGACGTTGGTCACAATTAATCATAGAGTGGGACCACTGGGTAATCTGCAATTTGTTATACAATTATTTCGAAAATATTATAGAAGCATGTGCCGTTATAGTACCCGTGTCTAGGTTTTTTGAGTACGGAGGATGCGACGGTGCCGGGGAATATGGGCCTGAAGGATCAAGTGATGGCGTTGCGTTGGGTCAACGATAACATTGAATCCTTTGGCGGGGATTCTTCCAGGATTACAATTTTCGGACATAGCACCGGGGCTGCGTCCGTGCATTATCATTACTTGACGAATCTCACCAGAGGCTTGTTTCGGGGTGTGTACACGGAAAATTTATAACCCGACTGGTTCGTGTTTAGCACACGACTCAGTCGGGTGCGAGTCGAAAGATCAAGTCAGCACGAGAACCATTCGCGTACGCACACGACTCAGTCCTGTTCTGAACAATACTCAACGTGGTGATGCACCAGAACCCGAGCACAGTAACTAGTCGTGTCAGGCCTGGATTTAGGGGGGGGCTACAGGGGCTATAGCCCCGGGCCCCGCATGCTCAGGGGCCCCCAAAAGTGCCACTTGCATTAAAAAAAAAATTTGAAGGCTTTTTTAAAACGGATTACTGAATGAAATTCCTATGCAGGGCCCCGAAAAATTTGTGTAGCCCCAGGCCCCTTACACGTTAAATCCGGCCCTGAGTCGTGTGCTGGACATGACTGAGTCGTGTGCGCACACGAATGAGTAACGTCTTGCACCATTCTGAAGACTTTTGGGCACTCTACTGATTTGAGTGTATATCACGCACGAATAGCTCCGGTTTCGCACCGTAACCAGTCATGTGCTACTCATGAGACTCAGTGTGGTCTAAGACGCGAACTTATACTGTTGTACTGCGCATGAGTGACAACACTTCTATATAAATAATAATTACACGCAGAAATGTGGAATTAAGTCTATAAAAAAGCTATTGATTATAATAGAAAAATAGTAAATTTTATTTATCGTATATATACGATTATCCATACGAAAAATCACTTTCAACTATAACAGGAATTATTTTGATCAATTTTATTATTGGATTACTCATTTTAAAGGGTTGAAAGTAAAATGAAATTTGAAATTGAGAGTCGAGTCTAAATACACAAATTCATACTTTTATTACAACACTTTACACTTATTTATTTAGTTACAAAAATGAAATAATTAGTCTGATAAGATAAGATAACAATGAGATTTTTACGTCAAAGTCTCAGTAGGGTGCCCAAAAGTCTTCAGAACGGTGCAAGACGTTACTCATTCGTGTGCGCACACGACTCAGTCATGTTCAGCACACGAGTAGTGACTGTGCTCGGGTTCTGGTGCATCACCACGTTGAGTATTGTTCAGAACAGGACTGAGTCGTGTGCGTACGCGAATGGTTCTCGTGCTGACTTGATCTTTCGACTCGCACCCGTTATAAATTTTCCGTGTATAGTCAATCCTGCTGATTTATATTATTCATGTAAACGAGACGTGAGCACCCACGAA
This sequence comes from Rhogogaster chlorosoma, assembly GCA_944452935.1. Classification (NCBI taxonomy): domain Eukaryota; kingdom Metazoa; phylum Arthropoda; class Insecta; order Hymenoptera; family Tenthredinidae; genus Rhogogaster; species Rhogogaster chlorosoma. The sequence continues at coordinate 10,056,411 of OX101800.1, read as the reverse complement.
AGACACAGTGGATAAATAAGCTGAGATATCCGCAGGGGGAATGTCGTTAAGTGGTACCGCACTGATCTGCGCGGCCCAGATTGAAAATTCTCAGGGAAAGACCAAGAAACTTGCGACGATCGTAGGATGTCCGATTGACAATGTCCATGGTATGGTAGATTGTTTGAGAGCTATACCTGCCGATCAGATAGCCAAGGCCGTTAGGGAGTTTATGGTAAGCGTCGTGTTCTTGTCGTGTATCATACGGATTACAATAATACACATGAATTATACCAGCATGAATAATCCTGTGTTTAGCCGTGGAGAGACAATCCGAATGTTCCATTTGGGCCAGTTATTGAAAAGGGAGGTGGTGAATTCACCTTTATCGATCGGTCACCCATTGAAATAATAACTTCTGGTGATGTGCAAGACGTACCCTGGATCACGGGAGTTGTTAGCGAAGAGAGCGTCTATCCGATAGCCAGTGAGACAAACATCAATCATTGCAATACCTGCAATACTCGTTCAAAGACCAGAATATCAATGTGTCAAAATATTTCGTTGGTCCAGATTATCTCGATGACGAAGAGATACTGAAGGATTTGAACAATAACTGGGAGGCAATTGCGCCCCATTTGCTCGACTTCAATTACACCATTCTAAAGATCGATCATCCAAAAGTTGCCAGGTTGATCAAAGAACAATACTTGGGGTCGAGCCCGTTTAGCTGGTCAACTGTTAATCAAACCATACAAATGGTTGGTGATCGGTGGTTTGTCTATGAAGCTGAGAAAGCTGCAAGGCTACAAGCACGAGTCAACCGAAGCCCCGTTCTATTTTATCATTTCTCTTACAGGGGGCTTCACAGTGAAAGGCAATTCGTGAGCGGCCATGGCGAAAACTTAGGTAAGCATTCCCCAATACCAGCTGGCTTTTTCGAAATCAATTCCTCTTGAATCCAATTACAAGCTCATGTAGGTCATACCCTTCGCCCATCTCGTTATCGAATCCTTTCCAATTCCAAACAGGAATATATCACAACTTACTAATTGCTTATATGCATATCGTACAGGAGTCAGTCACGAAGATGATCTTTTGTATGTACTACCTGTATCAGACACTAACCTAACATCAACACAGCAAGATTGGGACGTGCGAAAGAAGCTGACCGATCTTTGGGTATCGTTTGCCACTGATGGGTGAGTTCGGTTGTGCCACAGATCCTTTGATAATTCTGGTACTCCCTTATGGCCGTAGGAAACAACAGAATATTTGTATTCGCGCCTCATTTTTTTGGTGCATTAAGGGGTTATATACAGTTAGAATTTTCAAAACATCGATTTTTTTTTGATTTTTTTTTTCCTAATGTACATATATTTAAGAATACACACAGAAAATTTCATATCGTTCCGGTGAATATTTTCGAAGTTACACGCAAATTTGAAAAGGCGTTTCAGAGTGCTTGAAAGTACAGGCCTGCACATTAATGGTGTACCCAAATAAATCAGCGTCATGTAACATGAACTAAACTCCACTAGCGTCACCATGGGGATGCAAGGAATAAACGAATTGTTATCATTGTTCATATTTTTTTCTGTAATTTTTTCGTGAAAATGAAGTCTTCTAGAAAAATGAGAAAATCTCTTAACTTTGAACGCGTCTTTCTCAAAATGGTGTTTACAAAGTCGGTGACCAACATTACCCGAAAACGGCTAAACCGATTAGTCTCAAATTTTAACACGAGCTTCTTAAATATATTTTTTAGTAATTGATCGAAGATTTTTTCTCACCGATAAATATTTTGTTTTTTATAAACAATTTAAGGCCGAAATTTTGGTCAAAAATCGATTTTTTTCTTTGAGAAACCGCCATTTGGTTAAAGAAATTTATTTTGCTTATTCCTTCGATTAATTACTAGATTTAACATTACTTTAACGAAATTTGTTTGGTTTTTTTAATTTCGGAGGATCCAGTTCAAAGATATAGTGGTCACCGCAAAACGTCTTTTTTGAGAGGAGCTCCCGGAGATCAGCTGTAGCTCCTTTCCAAATAAATATTTTTACTAATACTAAGTCTTGAAATACAGTTAAAAGATACCATAATATGTGTACCAATTCTGGAAAATTCGCTTTTTATCGGCCTTCTAACTGTATATAACCCCTTAACTCTGAATGATCTATATTCTTCAGTGTACCTGATGTGGGCGTCGAGTGGCCCGCGGTAAACCGCACCGCGGGCGAGTTTCTATCTCTGCACATCGGTGGACCTGCGGAAATCGGTATAATAGAAAGCACAGAGTTCCTTAAAGAAAGAAACTTTTGGAGTACCATCGGATTTCAAGAAAATATATATAATCATACGACTACGTAACTTCTTCAACTTATATTGTAATCACTGAATTATGAATAAATTAGGATGATGCACGGAGAAAAATCCCCTGGTTCAAATTACAGTACTGCTCCAGTACAGATTTTACGGTAATCGGTACTGCAGTTTTGACTATAGGCACAGATGTGTACAGTTCACATTATTCGTGAGAAAGCAAAAATTACAATAAAGTTTAGGTCATGATTTCTGATGCCATTACGGTAGATTTTACCGATATTCTGGTATCGTTCGTAAATTGCCGTGGTCAAATTTACCAGTCAGGGAGAAGCGTATGCAGTACCACCTAGATAGGTAATTTCTGTCACACAGCATGGCGAATCGTACCAACTACGTCAGTGAGACTACTTCAGCATCGGTGTAGCTTGTGCGCTACTTTGGCTATGTTTACTGTTGGAGCTTGTTGCACGCACTGGCGGGAAAAATACCATAGTTTGTAGTTTGATTTTCCGGCGAACCTTGTACGAGTACCGTAGCATCTGTCCAGCTTACGCGTCGCTCTGGTAACAGTTACAAGTTTCGCTCGTTGGCGCGAAATTTACCCAAGAGCGTGGTTGAATCGGCAGAAAGTTCACAATTCTACGAGCAAGAGTGCCCAGTTCGAGGTGTAAGCACAATGAATTCGTTTGATTTAACGAGTGTGAACATCACTGCAGAGAACGAGGAAAATAATGATCCGTGTTTTGTGCGATCTTTTATGCAGCTAGGATCTGGTAAGTGAAGTTATTATTAATTCATTTTGTCATCATGCATATCCTATATGATTATTACTCCGATTTGTTGTTAACTATTATCGTTTGCTGAATTGTCATTGTAAAACCGAACAGTATTTCTTATACATATATTTAAACTTTATGCAGCATCAAATATCAGCCCACCATTTGCAATTGTCGACCAGATAAGATGGCTTGAAAATAACGACGAGCCTCGTGAAGAAGTAGTCAACAATTGGAGTACAACCCAATCTTATCGGTCGGATATCATCGAGGCAGTGGGTATTCAGATTCACTTCGAAAAATTCAAAGCCTTGAAACGCGCAGATGGATACATTTTGGTAAGAAATAGTCGTTTATAAATTAATTTGTTTATATAGCTATACCCGCATAATTAAAGTAACATAAATTAATAGTTTGCAATCTTGCGCATTTCACCGTCATTTTTGGGGTTACGAAATAGTCAACTCCGTAAATATTAACTTGTATACAAGTATGCAGGTACCATTGAACATGTTACCTGACGTACGTGCAGTTTATTACTTGCAAAGGGTTCAAAACTCTACGTAACCACACGTTACAAAATATAAATGATTGATAATAATCCACATACAATTTGCAGATGAATATTAATGTTTAATCATTTAAATAAATGTGCTAGTACATGTATATGGGGCATTCCACGCCAAATCGACCTGGTCGTGACCCTTGATCTCTCAGATCCGGTCCGCAATTTTTTGTAAAATTCTTCAGACTTTGAGTAGCAATCACAATTTTTTTCAGATTTTTCAGAATAAATTTGAGTGAGTCATGAATATTTGAATTTTTTTTTCCAGCACCCCGATGGCCGTGATCGAAAAATCTGAAAAAATTCTCGGAAATTTTGTTTGAGAAATGAAAATTTTCGAACTAAAATTCAAAATGTCTGGGCTCTTGCTTCTTGATTTTCGAGCGTTTTTTTTTTTTTTTTTTCCTTGAATCTCAACGTGAAATTGTGATTAATTGAGAACGATCACTGTTCGTGATCGGTCATGAATCAACTATACTTGACTTCGTCAAAACAAAAAATATCGGAACAACTTCCGGATTCATAGTGATATTCTCAAAAAAACCTAAAAAGAAAACAGGTCGAAGCAAGAGCCCAGACATTTTGAATTTTAGTTCGAAAATTTTCATTTCTCAGACAAAATTTTCGAGAATTTTTTCAGATTTTTCGATCACGGCCATCGGGGTGCTGGATAAAAAAATTCAAAAATTCATGACTCACTCAAATTTATTTTGAAAAATCTGAAAAAAATTGTGATTGCTACTCAAGGTCTGAAGAATTTTACAAAAAATCGCGAACCAGATCTGAGAGGTCGAGGGTCACGACCAGGTCGATTTGGCGTGGAATGCCCCATATGTATCATTTTATAAATAAATTTATAAAATTATCAACTATATACAGTTTCATTATTTCTATACCTACCTCGCATAGTACAGTTAATATTTAGTGTGATTCCGGTAAGTTTTACCTGTATTGCAAGTGCCTATATGGATAGAGTGTGCATATAGTTAATTGTACCAAATGTTTTGGTTAAAAGAATATAGTCAATCAGGTATCTGACCTACAGGCACTAGTAAACTGATCATTGATTTCCAGTACCACTTACCGCACCGACCAGTAAATTAATTGAGCAATTTACCGTAGTTTTTGGTAATTCTGACTCTTAGAACTTGCCCTACGACCCACTCTTCGACAAGTTATTCAACTACAGGCACTAGTAAATTATTCGTTCATATACAGTACCAGTTACCGCACAATTAGTAAACGAACTGCATTAACCGAATGGGTTTGCCGTAGATTTTGGGGATTCTGACGCTGGAACTAGTTCCGCTTACTAGATTTCAATTTCCCTGCTTACCGTAAAAAATAAGTGATAATTACCGGACAGACATTCTATCCATATACGCACCTGCGAGTTCGGTAAAAGTTGCCTCGATTATGGTATTTTGGGCCAGTGATTTTTCTCCGTGTGTGACTATGCACGAATCCGACGAAATTCAAGTACAATCCCGGGAAAAAATGGTTTCGCCTAACCATATATGAATATATATAATTATATATGATTAGATCTGGCCAATTTTTGGATCTAATTATATACAGAGATGATCTGTGGAAAGTTATAAGCCGTGTGGGTATGCAACCGGTGTTTCACTACGAAATGGCAACGTAGTCGATGCGAGAGTCGAATGAGTCGAATGAGTCGAATGACCGTATCTACAGACGACGTAACGGCAGCTGTCATTCTGCGGGGTTATAACCTAATAATGTTAGGTTATAACCTAATAATGGTCGAAATAGACCGATATTGACATCCGCAATTACCTGAATAACCCATTAAACTTTCTTAAGAAAGAATATTTACCGTTGTATCAAGGAACTGTAATTACAAAATCTAAATCTGACAATTATTTATAACTCTCATTCTAACCTAACAACATGACTTATTACATGACATATTCGACCCTCGCATCGACAGCGTTGCCATTTCGTAGTGTATCACCGGTTGCCTACCCACACGGCTTATAACTTTCCACAGATCATCTCTGTACACCGGTCTGTAGTCGGCACGCGTGGCTGTGGCTCGCACACTAACATGCAGCCTATCGGTGCAACATTGCCAAGCGTTCACGCGTATTCTCTGTCTTTCTCTTGCAGAGCTACCTTTCTCTGTCGCACCGAAAAGAACATCCTTAACTTCAGTGATCCCAGTGCGCCTTGAATTTCCCGTCTGCTGTGCTGCTGCTATAGATGTTGATGATATTAGGAAGTACAGTCGGGGAACCGGATTCTGAAGCCCCTTATCCCGCGCTGAACGCAACTGAACATACACCTTTAATTTAATTGATGTTCAAGTTGGCATGAGATTAAAACGACATTAGCTCAACTGATAAGTTAGCGATCTGCTCTGCTTTTTTTCAGAGAATGTCAATTCGCGTAACCTCTTGAATGCACAAGTGATTGAAAAATCTGTCACATCGGATAACCCCAAAATGCGCGTACGTTTTTTCGAATTAGGTTGCTCCTAAAATGAACTAGTGCTCGTAAAGTGTTCATATCGTTGAGGGAGGGCCCTAATGAAACTTAATATTATATTCTTTCATGAAACCGGATCGAATTTTAATCATTTTAAAGTGCTAGCTGAAATTATTAAAATCAGCCTACGAAACTTTAAATTCAATCCTAAATATAGGAGGATTACGCACTAATGATGGATCGCAGGCTATTCAAAATTTGGCAATGTGTTCAGAACACTTAGGCAAAGAATCCCAAGTATCGGATCTAATATCGGTCGTCTCATTACTCAGAAAGCATAGTTAACATTTTTTATTTCAAAGTCTCTACAGTTCATTGTCATAAGAGATTCGGAACATAGGTTTCATATGACAATAATATCTATACCGCACTTTGTGCTTAACATGTGTGTGAAGGGTATGCTCCGTTTGGGAAGCTAATTGGAATAAGAATTGTATGCAAGGAGCAAACGGCGTTGCTAAAAATCTATGTCAGTAAATTGCATTCTGATGATCGGTAAAAATCGTCTCGGTTTCATGAAAGAATATAAAATGAGCGTTTATTAGGGCCCTCCCTTGACCCTATGAACACTTTACGAGAACTAGGTTATTCTAGGAGCAACCAAATTCGAAAAAACGTACGCGCATTTTGGGGTTAACCGATGTGACAGATTTTTCAAGAGCACTTCAAAATAATTAAAAATCGGTCCGGTTTCATGAAAGAATACAACATTAAGTTTAATTAGGGCCCTCCCTTGACCTTATGAACACTTTACGAGAACTAGGTTATTTTTCAACCACTTGTGCATTCAAGAGGTTATGCGAATTGACATTCTCTGAAAAAAAGCAGAGCAGATCGCTAACTTATCAGTTGAGCTAATGTCGTTTCAATTTCATGTCAACTTGAAGATAATTAAAATCAAAGGTGTATGTTCAGTTGCGTTCAGCGCGGGATAAGGGGCTTCAGAATCTGGTTCCCCGACTGTACATGGGAAATCTTATTTTCAAATGCGCTAATTCTGTGTTCAAGCTACATAGCTGAGCTTTGGGGACAATTTTCTTTATATCAAGCACTAACTATTTTCGGAAAGGCCCGAACAAAAAGATGTCCGTTTTTTTTTGACACAGTCTAATGTACATACGTATTAGGGTGGTCCTTAAAAAAAAAAATATCGCTGTCGCCCCCTAAAACGGTAGTAATTGACAAACAAATAAGTATCTGCAAGACCCGAAGTCATTGAATTGAAGGGAATAGATGCAATTTAGCAAAAAAATTTTTGTCAATTACTACCGTTTTAGGGGGTGATGGCAATTTTTTTTCTTTTCTAAGGACTACCCTAATATGTATGTATGTATGTATGTATGTATACGTATGTGATCAATTTTTCTGTCCGACGATATCTTGATCATTTTTATAGTAGAGAATAGTGAAATAACGAGAAATTTTTTTTTTTTTTTCTAAAAGTCGATTTTCGACGTTTTTGGAAATTTTTAAAAATCTTGAGCGACCTCTTGAGATTTTTTTTTTAAGCTGCGCTTTAGAGGGGGCTTTTAAAACATAATAAACTAACATATTTTCGTAAGAAATTAAAAAAATAAAATATTCTTTTTTTTTTGGGCCACCCTAATCCACATGTAGAAAAAATTCTCGTCAACCTTCGATTCAGAAAAACTGATTTTGTATTTTGGGCATAAGTACCCTATACGAATTTTCGAGGTCAGTTAACAAGAAAATAAACGAAATAAACGGTTTTCAAAATTGCTGAAAATAAACTTCTTAAGCCGTAATCTTACGGCCGAGCTCCCGTTTGACCACTTCAATCAGATAATTAATACCTTTAACGACTTACGTCTAACGCCAAAAACTAACTATACACTTAGTATAGATTTCGAACTTTCCATTTATCGTGACAAAACAGTAGGTCATCGAATTCCGTGAAGAGATATTAATTATTGAACAGCGATAATTCGTCTCAAAGAGGCTAAGCTATAAAAATTTTGAACTTGAACAGAGCCGTAAACGTGAAAAGTGAAAGAATTCTTATACGATAAGTTGTTATTTATAAAAATATTTCAGTTCAACAATTCTCATATCATAGTCTGAACGATTTTGGCATCATTGAAATAAAAATAGACTGAGGCCCATCATCACTTTGTGAAATTAAAAATTCCTGAGCAATTTCTAAAAATGCATTTGACTAGCTATAATTTTTAGAGGATTCATATTTCTGAACATAAAAAATACTGATATAATAAGAAAAAAAAATGAAGAAAGAAAAAACATCAAATATCTGACTATTTTTCGGATTTTTTAAATTCTTGAACGATGTCTACAAATTTTTTAATCGTGCTGATTTCTGAAGATGGTTGTCAAAACATGGAAAGTTAACATATTTTCACGCGGCATCGAAAAAAGGCCCGTTTTTCGGTTACCTTAATCTATTTGCATAATACTTGATAAATAATTTCCACCTTGAAAATTAATCATCGAAAAATTTATTCCCCATCCCCCTCCCTTAGTCTTAAGATTTTGAGATCCCAATCGAGAGCCTGGGGGCACTTAGCCCTGGGCCATCTATAATCGTGATCCGGCGCTGCGATCAAGTGAATTAAAAGAAAGAAATCCGAAGGTTGATCTCAGGAAACTCGACTATGAGAATGAGTTTTGTTGTGATCAAATGAAAAATTCAAGAAATCTATAATCCGGTTGATTAGTATTATTAAATCGTATTCCATTCCCAGGTATTGGAAAATCGACAGGTTGCCGGTCATCTTGGACTACGACCGCCGAAGGCTCCACATTCAATGCTAATGAGTCTACCATTGGGTTTCAATGACACCATTACGTATCTTGTAGTCTGCGTGGGCATAACATCTTCGACCGCAAATCAGAAAGGTATCAAGTGCGCGAACAGTACAGATAAGCCGTAGTTATGACAGTAGCTAATTACGCGGCTGCTTGGATCGGGATGAGCTTGGTGTATGTTTATAACTATTTTTTTACACACGGTTTCGTCTTCGTGGAAATTGACAAGGGTATTCTACGCGGCCAAAACGTTACCACTTGGCGAGGCGAGACATATTTCAGTTTCAAAGGTATACGTTACGCCAAGTCTCCACTTGACGAGCTGAGATTTAAGGTCAGTTACTATAATCAAGAGACTCGGTAGAGTCTCGCGCCAAGTACATTAAAAAAAAAAAAATTTTTTTGTACGTGGCGAGTCTACCGAGTCTCTATACAGCTACGGCAATTTTCCGCGGAGTGGGGGGATAATGTTTTCTTTATACCATCGTATTTGGTGATATCATGCGGATCTACGACTTATTGTCAGAATGAGGGTCGAAAGCGCTTTCATTTAAGCCTAACATCAATAGAATATGTGCACGTATAGCTAAGATATGATAATTTTTAATTTCGAGGTGGCTCGATTCACGTTCTCAGATTTTCTCCCTTTTCAGCACAATTCTATCGCTCCAGACCAATGCGCATGCGCGTCGCTCCAGACAAATGCGCTTGCGCGCCGATCTGTCAAACTGACAGCTAAAGTCAGCCGGTATGTGCGACTCAATTGCAGTAGTATACATAGCTGAAAATTTTATTATGAAATTTCCCTCTTCTGTACGGAAAACATTGTCGAAATTGGATACGGTATCCCACAGATCAACCATTGATATTACTCATTTCATTCATTATTAATAGTTCACCCGACGAGCTAGAATCTTTGAGGTTATGTAAATTATCTGTCAATTTGGTGGCGAATATTATGAACGCTGTTGATGTACTCGGTTTCTGTTGTAGGCACATTCAGACGCTGATATATTTAGATATTTATTAAAATGCTGTAAAATAATATTTATAAATAGAATTGCTTGTAATTCATATGGCAGCTTCACGAATAATACCACTGCAACTTTACGCCAAATTGCATTAGGCAGTGATAAGAATGTTACGTTGTTTGAATCAAAGCATCGCTAATAACTACGTTCATCTTACTAAAACCGGAGGTAGTTTGAATAAGCTCACTGACAATAGATAAATAATTTTTAAGTTACTTTCAGATACATACAGAGAGATTCTGTGGAAAGTGGAGAGCCGTGTGGTAGGCAACTGGCATTTTTCGAGGAAATGGCAATGCTGTCGTAGGGACAGTCGAACGTCTGCATCTACAGATGACATAGCGACAGCTGTCACGTTGTTGGGTCAGAATCAACTTACAGAGTGACATATTTGAGGTTGATTGTAATATAACTAATAAGACAACGAGAATCGATATTCATTTGTAACGAAGTGGTAACGAATTAGTGAATTGATCGCAAATGTCGATTTTTGTTTATTTGCAACATTATTTGGGTCTAAACAACCGTCGGGGTGAAATTCACGAATCATTCTCATAAAGGTAACCAACAAATGTCAAACGATAATAATTTGTAATAAAGTCGTGATAAAGTTACGAACGAATTGATCGCAGATTCTAAGTTATGTTTATTTGCGACATTATTTACAAGCTAGCAGTTCCTCGGTGACGGACTGACTTGTAGCATCACTACGACAACTATGGTCAGGAACACAGCGATGCAGATTCGATTCAACGAGCAATCTACGAGGCATCTCTGACGTAGCAGACAAAACCCCAAATTTCTTCACCGCCTAAGAAGTTTGAAAGTACAGTCTTGCAGAAATCCTACAACCGATGCTGTCAACCTTGCTTCGAAACACACCTATGTAGATCACCTATTTGCCTACCGAATCGTGTAGAAGTTTCAGCGAGGAAGAAATTAATTGAAAGTATTGTTCTGTGAATCAACGTAATTGTGCCTTTGATAGCTGATTGAAATAAAGCGTCGCATATTTGTAAAAATAATTACATTTCAATGAGTTTATATCATGAAATAACATTTTTCATTAATCAAATAAATAACAATAAACTCAACACAATAACAATGAACTAAATACAATAACTGAATACACAGCACAGCGAGAAAGTACTGCGCACTCGCAGAAGATGGACAGAAGCCAACCTCGAGAGTTTCTCAAGAGGTCGGCATATCGAAGTCGTCGGTACAATACTTTCAATTAATTCATTCCTCGTTGAAACTTCTACACGATTGGGTAGGCAAACAGGTGATCTACGTAGGTCTGTTTTGTGGCGAGGTTTACAGCATCGGCTGTTGGATTTCTGCAAGACTGTACTTTCAAACTTCTTAGGCGGTGAAGAAATTTGGGGTTTTGTCTGTTACGTCAAACATGTCTCGTAGATTGCTTGTTGAATCGAATCTGCATCGCTGTGTTCCTGACCGTAGTTGTCGAAGTGATGTGACAAGTCAGTCCGGCACCGAGGAACTGCTAGCTTGTAAATAATTTCGCAAATAAACAGAAATCGACATCTGCAATCAATTCACTAATTCGTTACCACTTCTTTACAAATGAATATCGATTCTCGTTGTCTTATTAGTTATATTACCGTCAACCTCAAATATGTGATTCTGTAAGTTGATTCTGACCCAACGACGTGACAGCTATCGCTACATCATCTGTAGATGTAGACGTTTGACTGTCACTACGACAGCATTGCCATTTCCATGAAAAATGCCGGTTGCCTACCATACGGCTCCCCACTTCCACAGAATCTCTCTGTATATGGGTCATTCCATGTCAATTCAACGACGTTGCGACAGTGACCCTCTTCGATTTTTTTGATTTTTTAATATGTTTTCATAGACGTAGAAAGAAGTCTTCAGCTAAAGTTTCAGCTCTTTATCTCCACCCATTCCGGAGTCATCGATTTTTGCTTAAAAAGTGTATATCTTTGACTAAAATTATGATAATCTTATTTTATAGGGGTCATTTTTTTTCATTTCCAACGCACTTTCTGAAAAGAAAAAAAAAATGAAAAAAAACACTTTTAAAAACTTTTTGATGCTTTTTCGGCGATTTTTAGTAAAAAAATGCGTTTTCCGTTCAATGGGACACTTCTGATTTTTTTCAAACAAATTCACAAAATTCTACGTTAAAAAACAAAATTTTTGAGCCATAACTCAAGATGGGCTTCAAATAACTTCTAGTAAAAAAAATTAAAAACCATTTTTTTTCCGTATAATGAATCAGAATTACAGAAAAAAAATTGTTTATTAATTTTTTTTACTAGAAGTTATTTGAAACCCATCTTGGGTTATGGCTCAAAAATTTTGTCTTTTAACGTAGAATTTTGTGAATTTTTTTGAAAAAAATCAAAAGTGTCCCATTGAACGAAAAACGCGTTTTCTGACTGAAAATGGCCGAAAAAGCATCAAAAAGATTTTAAAAGTTTTTTTTTTTTTTAGTTTTTTAATTTTTTTCAGAAAGTGCGTTGGAAATTAAAAAAAATGACCCCCTATAAAATAAGATTATCATAATTATAGTCAAAGATATACACTTTTTAAGCAAAAATCGATCACTCCGGAATGGGTGGAGATAACGAGCTGAAAATTTAGCTGAAGACTTCTTTCTACGTCTATGAAAACATTTTAAAAAATCAAAAAAATCGAAGAGGGTCACCGTCGCAACGTCGTTGAATTGACATGGAATGACCCATATATTTTATTAATGACATTATAGGTAATACTATTACAAAGCAGAAATGGCCCAAAAATGCTCAAGATGCATACGTATTCTTTTTATATCAGACCTGATCAATGCTAAAGTCAGCAGTAACTGTACCCTTACTTCAAGTAAAACCCCCGATGTCTGTTAAACGCTCAAGCATGAATAAATATGCAGCTGAACGGTGCAAAAAGTAATGAAATCCCCCCAAAAACACCTCACGTGCAAAAACCTTGCGCCAAGTCCATTAAAACGTAGTAACTATCAACGAAAATTTGTTAACAAAATATTCGAAGAAGTAGCACTCGATCTACAAAAGTATTGAAATCAATGGACGTTGCCAAGTACAATTAAATTTTTTCACAATTTATTTTTGAATGTGACTTAGTATTAGGTTTGGTTGGTACTCACATCTGTATATACATAAGGAGCGTAACACGTAATGACATGCGGCATATGTACACGTAAGAAAAGAATAATCCAAATCAAAATTGAAAAAAAAAAATTTTGGAGGTAGTGGTACTTGGCGGGCATTTATGTGCAAATTAGAAGAAAATGATAATTGAACTATGTTAAATTTCTTATAATAATTCAAACATCAGCCCGCCAAGTACCACGTACTCCAAAATTTTTTTTTTTCAATTTTGATTTGGATTATTCTTTTCTTACGTGTACATATGCCGCATGTCATTACGTGTTACGCTCCTTATGTATATACAGATGTGAGTACCAACCAAACCTAATACTAAGTCACATTCAAAAATAAATTGTGAAAAAATTTAATTGTACTTGGCAACGTCCATTGATTTCAATACTTTTGTAGATCGAGTGCTACTTCTTCGAATATTTTGTTAACAAATTTTCGTTGATAGTTACTACGTTTTAATGGACTTGGCGCAAGGTTTTTGCACGTGAGGTGTTTTTGGGGGGTATATTATACGTTAATGCATGTTGTAAAAATCACAGATAAAAATACGTCCAAATCATGGATTTAGTCTTTTCAAAAATGGGAAAAGTTTTTAATAATTTCGCAGTTTTGGTTAGTTGAATTTTTTAAACGCCGCTCTCGATCTTGTGGATCAAAAATTTACCCCAAGAAACATTGTTCGAATTTGTGGTATGGAAATGTTATAGGTCTCAATAATGAACGTTCTGATGTATACACGGAGAAAAAGAAGCACTACTCATTGCTGCGCACAACACTAATCTAGTCAATAAATTTTATAAACTGACTCGATAATCAACAGAACTACAATTATTGATGTATTCACAACATTAGTCATTTTTCTGACGGCAATGAGTAGTGCGCTGCACTCTAATTAATGATATTGGGAACATTATAGTGAAAATACCACCAGTTACTTTTCAAATGTCATTCATTAAACTATAAGACAGTAGCCGTCACCCTCAGGACTTGACTCTATTCTACTGTAGACAGTCATGAGTACCTAGTACATACTTCACAGTGACTACTGCTCAGAACACTAACCTGCAGTCGTGTCCCAGACCATACTAATCCGGGAGCCAGTGAATATTTTTGGAACTTATTTTCGCACGCCGCTAACAAGATTTTTTCGATTCAATAGATGATGCTTATCAAAAAATCTAATAGACTTTTCATTGTATTCCGATGGATTTAACGTGGGGGGGGGCGTTTGAAAAAGTGAATCAAACGTCAATGCGTTGAACTTATTGTCGCAAGGATGCTATCTTATTGTACTTATGAAGGCGATCATAAAACCTAGTTAACGGGTAGTCCGGCTGATTTCTAAAGATGAGAACTTCGTCTGGCACGCGAAAAACCGGGGAAAAAAAAATTACGGAACTTATTTTCGCATTTTTGAAAATTTGTCAGATAGTTGAATGGGTTGTACAATTGTCGAAAGAAGCAGTCTGGCTGTTATTCGAGGTCACTTGAGCCTTACCAGACCGACCACACGATGCGTAACCTGGTAGCTTATATGCAATCGTCATATCAACGTGTGCACCTATATACAATGAGTAGGGTCTTAATTTCGCACGAATACTTTTTTCTCCAGATGATAGTTTACACTCTAACGTGAATGAAAAAGAGAGGACCCTAAATCCCCACACATTTACAATTTTCATTGAAGTCTCCGTCCCAGTTGTCTGAGGCTGTGAAGAATGTATATAAGCGTGTCAAGGCCAAAGAAAACCGAGGTACTTTGTGAACCAAATATAACGCCAGAATATTCGGTTATAATAAATTTGGTTGTAATAAAATCTGCGAATCAACGTATGATTACTCATTTACACCCGTACGTACACCACAATAGCCAGACTGCTTTTTTGATAATTGTACAACCCATTTAACCATCTGACAAATTTAAAAAAATTCGAAAAAAAGTTCTATAAATTTTTTTTTTACGATTTTCAAATATCTGCCAGACTGATTTCCCACCTCCGGAAATCAGCCAGACTGTTGTTTTACTGACTATTATTATGATGCGAACTAGTACAACGAGTTTCATCTATGCGAGAATAATGAGTTCAAGGCAAAAAAAAAAAACCCGGTTTTTGTAAATTTGAATAAAACTGCCAGACTGACTTTCCAACTTCGGAAACCAGCCAGAC
The DNA here is from genome assembly GCA_944452935.1 of Rhogogaster chlorosoma. Classification (NCBI taxonomy): domain Eukaryota; kingdom Metazoa; phylum Arthropoda; class Insecta; order Hymenoptera; family Tenthredinidae; genus Rhogogaster; species Rhogogaster chlorosoma. Next base: position 10,041,099 of record OX101800.1, on the reverse strand, counting down.
TGCTTTTTTCCGGAGTTTTAGGGTAATACTGATTAATAGAACAAGTTTCATCCGTGCGAAAATAAGTAGCATGAGTTTGTAATATTCACTCATCGATTCCATCGGAAATTAATAGCCAGACTGTCAATTCCTTGAAAAACATCATCAATTGACCCAGAACTACTATAAATAGGGATTGCGAAAATAAGTTCCAAAAAAAGTTGACTGGCTCCCGGACTAGTAGGCCGTAGGCCCTGGTGGGTGGCAGGGGACGAAGCTTTCACCAGCGGGTTGGCAGGAGGGGGAGCGGGGAGAGGAGCCCCGCCAACTAAAAAAATATTTTATAAAATGTATGATACGAGCTCCTACAATAATGTAGGGGAAGGTGGGGCAAAACTGGCCACCGAAAAAAAAAATGGCTAAATCATATTTCCGCGTGAGACGAGTAGGAAAAAACTGTATCTAAAGAATCTCTGCTGAAAACAGCAAAATACCGGCAACTAAAAAGCAAAAAAGACCGGCAACTAAAAAAGAAAATTATACTATGTCATAATATACTAATTTCGCATCCATGTTGACGATTTTTGACTTTTTGTGTTTTACTCATAGGGGGAGATGGCCAATGATGATATCTTTCATGCTACTTGATATATATAATGCTTCCTGTATAGAGTAGGCCGCTAGATACTGAGCGTAAAGTGCCATATATCGAGTATCATCGTTGGCCATTCCTTCCGTATGGCCATATTCTCTCCCGGACTTACCCTACTATGCGTAAAATTACATCTTACGCACGAAAAACAGTGCGTAGAATCGAATTTTACGCATACTACTACGTCAAAAACTATTCTATATTACGTGCTTCGTTATTTATTCTCAAGTTGACAAAAGGTAAGATTTGAAAAATTATTAAAAATCATTATAAACTTCTCAACCCCATCCACTGGAAACCCGTGTGACGAAAATTTTTAAGTACGCGCCCTTTGCAGGAAGCAATCTAAAATTTTTTTCTAGCCCAAATTACCAGCTTATACGGATTAGATCATAAATTTCGGTCAATGCCATTTTGCCGTTGTTCCATTGCAGAGACGAAAATAATATAAGTGCTATCTGATCGGGACATCGTGCACACATGCTCATATCAACTTCCAAACATGTTATGTCTCCCGAAAACCAAGAATTTTCAGACAAATATCATGTAATGTATTCTCAAATTTTGTACCCAAAATAGCGACAAGCCGTAAAGTTGTAGATTTGGATGTAATTTTTGCAGAAACTCCCCAATGACATATTACTAAAGCCTTTCAGACCTGTCCTTCCGGTTTTAAAATGGCTGATGATCTAACATTTCTTAAGATTATACTGGATCGGTTTTGGAATTAAATTTTCTACTGTAACAATACACTTGTCAGAAGTTTCAGAAGTTTTGGCAGAAAATTGAGTATTTGAAGTGAAAAAAGCATGATGAAAATATTATTTGGAAACGGTGCATACATGCAGGGTCCGCAAGAGGAAACAGCATGGTCCGGAGTAAGAGATGCCGTCTCTCACGGAGAAGTGTGTCCGCAACTAGACATGGTCTTCAGGATTATTCGGGGCAAAGAGGATTGCCTTTTCTTAAACGTTTACACTCCTGTACTGGGGGCTGAACGTCTGCCTGTTATGGCTTGGATCCATGGGGGTATGTTCATGCTTGGTTCTGGCAACGATGAACTTTTTGGTCCCGACTACTTCGTGGGAGCTGGGGTGGTTCTGGTGACTATTAACTACCGCCTTGGGGCCCTTGGTACGTATCTGCCTATATGTATAGCTTGCGGGCTCGTCCACAGCTATCATCATCGCCCCGTAATTGTGACATCATGTCATAGTTTTTTGAACTTGCACAGGATTTCTATCCACAGAAGACAATGGTGCACCCGGAAATGCTGGTTTGAAGGATCAAGTAGCCGCGCTGCGATGGATTCGGAGGAATATAGCAAAGTTTGGCGGCGACCCGGATAACGTTACTCTATTCGGGGGAAGTTCAGGCGCCGTTTGCGTGCATTATCATCTTCTGTCTCCCATGTCGAAGGGTGAAGTTCTTTCTAAATCCAGAGGCTACCAGTCTTCTGTTGTAGTACAATAAGTATTTTTCAGGTCTCTTCGCGAAAGCCATCACGCAAAGTGGATCAGCACTAAATGTATGGGGTTTATCGGAAAATGCAGCCGAAGTCACTGTCAGACTAGCTGAAGCATTGGGCGTCGAAAATATAGCTGGCAATACGACCAGAGCGTTGGAGTTCCTGAAGACGACGCCTTACGGAGAAATCGTCAGGGCTCAGGGAACCATCATAACTGCGGCGGTAACATTTTATCCGATTAAGATATAGCAGAGTTATTGAATCGCTGTGATTGACAATAAGGGAAGCTTACCGAGTTATATAGGTATGAGTGCACGTTGATTACTGATATTCGAAATGAACCGTGATTTTTGCTTGTTTCGCTCACGATCATAGGAGGAGAGGATGCGCATCGCGTTTTTGTTCACCCCATCGATAGAGAAGAATGTCAAGTCGGAGGAAGTTTTCCTGCCAGATTCGCCTTTGAGAATATTGGAATCGGGGAATTTCAATAAAGTTCCTTACATTACAGGTTACACGAGTCACGAAGGTTACTTTTTCATGAATGGTGAGAGATTGACAACAATATATTATAACCCGTGGACACACAATAACCAAGTCGTAACGATGAGGAATTTCAGAGCTAGAAAGACCGGAAATGATGAATGCAGCCATCCAAGACACGGAACGTTTCGTTCCGAATGACATTAAAGACAAACGGATCAGAAGTGACCTCGCTAAATCGATTCGCAAGTTTTACTTCAACGACAAGTCAATCGCAAATGCAAATATCAGCAATCTTGTAGACGTCAGTATAATCTATGTTATTAAAATGGTATAATATATATGGAGTGGGCGAGTGAGAGTTTATCCTTTCGCTTCTTCAAATAATAGCTTTACTCAGATGCCACTTTCAATGCTGGAGTGAAAAGAGCCATCAATTTACACCTAAAATCGACCGACCGTCCAACATATTTTTATGTTTTTTCATATGACGGTAGTATGAATACAGTCAAGTTTTTTCTCGATATTAAGCGTCTCGGTAAGTTTCAACCTTACATTTACATCCTGCGCTCTCGTTCACAGTCATGAGAACGGTTCACTAATACATATCTATCAGGTCACAGCACAGACATCACATGAGTTTGATTTGACAGGTGCGGTGCACGGTGACGAGCTCGGATATTTGTTTCATCACAGACTTCTCTTCTGGAGGACTCCAGTAAACCATTCTAGCAACCACCATGTGATTCAGACAATGATTCGCCTCTGGACTAACTTCGGAAAATATGGGTGAGCAGGGTTTACTTTATCCCTGCGAAACGCGGTTTATTAACTAATCTTTTATCACATCCTCAGAGATCCAACTCCAGCTGGAGATCCGTTGAATTGGAAGCCTGCGACGATTGACAAATTTAATTACTTGAATATTTCTGGACGAGACACGAAACTTGCTGAAAATCCGGATTCCGAACGTACCAACTTTTGGACAAGGGCTTACGAAAAAGTCGCCACTCTTTGACTGGCTTAGCATTGACCCTCGGCCCTATGAAGGATACGCTTAAATTTTATTCACCGAAGTAATACGCGAGTATTCACGGTGAGATCCATGAGTATAATTTTCGGGAACTCGAGAAGAATTGACATTAACAACGTGATTTCAGCCATATGCCATTGTATCTACTATGAATTTCGTCAATCTATGACTTATTTACCATTGGATGAAGAAATACATGCTTGGATGAACACGACATAGATAATCCGTCATGCTATTGTTACGTACCTGATCGACAAATATGCACACGGAGAGAATTTTTCTAGGAAAGATTACCATACTTGCTGGTAACTCAAGTATATGGGGCTTTCCATCCATTATCGCCGACGTTTGACCTCGACATTTTTTTTTTGCCTAATTTTTTCTTATGTTGTAGTACTATATCGAAAGATCATCTGTGATTTTTTTTTTAATTTTCCAACAAACCGTTTTTTTTTCATAAATAATAACAACTCTGAAAAGAATACATCCTTAGAAAATTCTGAAAAAAATCACCGATATTCTACGTCCGAAACTCGATTTTTTGACACCCGTCCGATCGTGGACGGTTGAGATCTTCTATTTTTTCAACCAATATCAAGATTGAAGAATCGCTATTCAACACACACAAGTATCCTTGTGGGCTGATAGCATTCATTTTTGATGAAAAAAAAGACAATCCAACGAACGATTTCACTAGTCCAACAATTACCAACAAACAAAACAAACGATTTACAAAAAAAAAAAACTCAGAAAACTTGAAATTGAACCGAAATATAACCGAAAGTTATAACTCTTTTTTGTTTTCGAAAGGATGGGAAAAACACGAAGTTTTTTGAACACGAAGTTTTTTGAACACGAAGTTTTTTGAACACGAAGTTTTTTGAACACGAAGTTTTTTGAACACGAAGAATGTTTCTCCCTTTTCACTTCAAATCGCTCTAAATCCAAAAATATTACGAGTTTCCACTGCAGATTTGGAGTAGTTATGTGTTAAACTATTCTCAAGGATACTTGTGTGTGTTGAATAGCGATTCTTCAATCTTGATATTGGTTGAAAAAATAGAAGATCTCAACCGTCCACGATCGGACGGGTGTCAAAGAATCGAGTTTCGGACGTAGAATATCGGTGATTTTTTTCAGAATTTTCGAAGGATGTATTCTTTTCAGAGTTGTTATTATTTATGAAAAAAAAACGGTTTGTTGGAAAATTAAAAAAAAAATCACAGATGATCTTTCGATATAGTACTACAACATAAGAAAAAATTAGGCAAAAAAAAAAATGTCGAGGTCAAACGTCGGCGATAATGGATGGAAAGCCCCATATACTAGTCATCGCACGAAATTTGATAGAAAGTATGAGAAAAGGTCTCACCGAGTACTAAAAACAGTAATATTTTTAATGGTGTGTCAACGATTTTTCTTCTACTTTTTCCTATACTTTGTATCAAATTTCGTGCGATGACTAGTATATACCTGAGTTACCAGCAAGTATGGTAATCTCTCCTAGAAAAATTCTCTCCGTGCATGAGACGATTCGTTGTACTCAAAGGATCTTAAAAAACGTACAGACGTCAACCAGCGTCTTCATTTCTCGACAATGCGAGTCTTTTCGTTCATCTGAGAGCAATTGCTGTATTTTTATATTGTTCAAGTGTCGGTTGCCGTTTAGAGGCACGCAAAATGCATGAACTGCGGGATTTTTTTTTTATACAAGATAAATACTTTTGGAAATAGGTTTCAATGTATTTTAATCTTTTATCAATTGTTAGGTATTAGGGATTTTAGTAGACAGTTGGTATGACTGAGAAAAGGAAGGTGCGTGCGCAGAAGAGAGGCAGAGAAGAGAGAGAGAGAGTAGAGCGAGAGGTGTGAAAAAAGGAACGAAGGATGTAAGAGTGAAAGGGCGGCTAGCCGCAAAGCGAAGGAAGACAACCCAGAAAAGAAGATGATACGGAACGAAAGCTAAGGTGGTGTGCCACGAAAAGAAAACAAAAGGAGACTAAACAGAAACTGTTAGCTACAATCAACAAAATAAAATATATCCGATACAGTACAACGAGCGAGTGTGCGCCTCTGTATTCATTCCCTCGTCTTTCCTAACACAATGGATAGTATATTCCAATTTGATGGATAAAAAACAAATCCAAAATAGTGGCTCCAGCTCCCGTCGAAAAAAGCCATGTACGGCGTGATTTAGTCTGCGCGGGGCGCTCGCCACAACCTTGCCAGTTCATCTGAAACAAAAACGGGTTAAAAGTTATTAAACTTGACTAATTTTGGTAGGGTTATCGTTTTTCCTTTTCTAAAAAACCCCTGGATAACAAAATGGCAGCTGTTTGAAAAAGGACCCAATTTTTTTTCCCTTTTTTTTTACTTCAACGGGCGAAAAAAGTACATCTAAATCAATTTTTGACGATAATCGCTTCCTGAGGGCCCCGCAAATTGAATTTCCTTTCAATTCCACAAAGATTTATGTGGATTGTAGTTGTAGAGCATCCCACGCGCTGAAAAATTATAAGGACCTTTTAATCAGGGATGAGATACCTTCCGTCAATTATGAGCCTAAAACGGAAATTGGGCGTCGCAGCGCATCAAGCGCGCCACTATTCGACTGTTGATTGACTATAACCAATATAGGGTAAATACACCAATAGATGGACACCCCCCAATAGATGGACAAATAATATTTTCAAAAGCAATTACATCAAATTTAAGAACGAAATTGTGAAGTCATAATTTTTTTCTGTGGCTTTATGTAGTCCTGATTGCAAAAAATGATTTTTTTCATCTTTATATTTATAATAAGAATCAGAAAAAAATATTTAAATTTGACATGACGAAGTTTTACTTCAAGAGCGCTACCACTAGTAAACATGTGACAGATGTCCGATGAACGTTGTTTGGTATTAGTATCGTAAATGAATAAAAAAATAAGGTATGTAGGTACATTATTATGTTCGTATTTCACTAAAAAAGCTATAAATATCGTACTAAAATAATAAAACTACAAAAATATAAAAAAATTTAGCGTCCATCTATTGGTGACATATTTCTAACCTCTACCCAATAGATGAACATTGACAGTTAACCTGGTGAATTTTCTTATAGGGGTGGAGGGGGGAAAACGGAGTACTTAAGAAAGTATTGAGTTTTTGGGGGTTTAAATATGCTGAATTTTCCTCTTTTTAATTGTATTCAAAGAAAATAAAACGAATTTTTAGCTGCCGTTGAAAAGACAAATTTCACTTTTGAAACTTTTTAATTTAATCTAAAATTTGGATATATCCGATTTATCTTGTAAAACTAACTATTACTAGATAAAATAAGTACATTCTGTACTTGAGTGACTCGTGAAAAAAAAGAAAAGAAAGTATATATATTTTCGAAAAAAGATATATATTTTCGCAATTCATTTTATTGAATAAAATAACGTAAAATGATGTTAGAAACTATTTTTAACCATTTGAGAGACATTTGAAGAAAAAAAATTAGATAATAAAATTACTTTCCTATATATTTTGAAAATTATTATCCAATTTGTCTTCCTTTTTTTTGTTAATCTTATTCAGCATTTCATTTCCCTAGCTTTGAATGAAAAATTTTAATAATTTCAGCATTTTTTATGTAACTAGTAAGTTAAAAATATCATTTGCAAGGAGTGTCCATCTATTGGTATTGGCTATCCATCTACTGGAGATTTTGTCCATCTACTGGGGGTTCGGTCTTTTTCTTGAATTTTCCTTTTTCGTTAATTACTACGAAGTTTCACAAGGTTTTAGTAATTTTTTTCTAGTTAATTACATATTTTTACATTAATATAATTCATTTTATTATAACTTATTTATATCTTAGTATATTATTTTGATACAAACGCATGAGAGTTTGCTTAACCGTCCATCTATTGGTGCATTTACCCTAACCACACTGGACTGAAACCATTGATCTGTATACTACACTGGATGGGGTATTCTAATAGGCAGTTCGTGCCTAATAGACGCCATATTACTTGCAGTACTTTGGTCAGTTTCAATATGGCGACACACACATACCCGCGCTGATATGAATAATGTAATACTTACGCAACCTGTGAAACTATTCCAAACACTTTGAGAACATAGTGACGATGCATCCGGACAAAGAACACACATAACCAGCGGGTTTTGCCTGCCCTTCTGGCAGTAAAACCCGCAAAGTTCAATTGGCGCCCAACATGGGCTCCTTTAAAAAAAAAAAAATGGATAAATTTTCCTTCTTCGTCAAATCCTTAAAATTCGTTCTTCTATTTGCAAAAATTCAACGTAGCTTCTTTCGTCTCGAATATGTGCGAGATATTAGAAAACAAAATTAAGGATAGTGAGCAACACAATTCGGGAAAATATCAAGAATTAGAATTCAGACACGAGGGTTTAAAAGCTAGTGTAGAATCAAAGACTAGAAAATTAAAGAATAGACCGTCGATGCAGACTGGTGACACTGATTGCAGCGCTGGGCGAGTCGCGAAACAAATAAAACTCGCAAGTTACACGGGTAAGAGTTGGGAAAAACCAACGAATTACTTGAGGGAATTTTGTCGAGTGAGAGAGATCTGTTCGAAGATCCCTCCGAGTATTTAATGAAGGACGAAGAAAAGCGGGATCAAAAGATGAAAGAGTGTCCGGCATTATATCTTAAATTGGACGTTAGATACATTTTCGCGTGTCTTTATTGTTGTCTGCCACCATTTTTCAGCGATCGAGGTGTCTGCTAGTTTTACTATTCAACTCCAGATGTCATTCCTTGCTACCACATCGGTAGCACCCTCGGCTTCATCCTCATCCCCGTCGGCTTCATCCTCATCGTCCGATGATGAAGTCACGGAAGTGATCAATGGTGTGGTGCATCGATCGAGGATCTTCAGAGATCGGAATTGCCTATTTGACATCTATGATGACCTCGAATTTTTTATGCACTTCACGTTTCGCAAAGAAGCCATGCAAAACATATTAGAACTCATTGAATCGAGACTGAAGTATTTGACACACCGGAATAAACCGACATCACCGCTGAATCAATTGCACAGCCTTGAAATTCTTGGCAACAGGTTCTTTCCAAATTATGGTTGGTGACAATATGGGCATTCACAAACCTACTGTTTGCAGAATTGTAAAAAAAGTTATTAGAGCAATTGCTTCCTTACGACCGGACTTTATACACATGCCACGGACACCGCAGGAGATATCGTCGAATAAAAATGCATTCCACGCTATTCATGGGTTTTCCTAAGTGATAGGCTGCGTTGATGGGACCCACGTGAAACTGCAGTCTCCTGGTGGTAACAACGCAGAGTTTTATTGCAACCCTAATAGTTAGGGAGGCGAAGAGGGGATTTTTCGGGCATACTCGAGCGCGGCAGTTTAAGATATGAGAAATACCTTAGACCTAATAGAACAACTTTGGAAAGTATTGGCTCTATATCTAGTGACGCGCGCCTAGGATAGACGATCAGATTAGTAAAAAAAAATCGATAGTCGGAAATACTCGAGCGCGTCAGATTAAGATATTGGGGGTTGATTTTAGTGTTTTAAGACTAAATTTAACTAATCTGACGATAAGTCCTTGACGCCGCAGAGTTATAGGGTCGCGAACTTGTAAAAAAAAACGTTAATCCGGCATTCTCGAGCGCGAAATTTTTTTTTTTTATTTTGAAGGATATAATCTAAAACTTACTAAAAATACAAAATCTGCCGGTTTCCGCATGACCGGAAGTGTGGAGGAGCCATTTCTTCTTCCGAAAAACGCGTTGGGGCATATAAGTCGCGAACGATACATTTTACAAAAAAAAAGTTTAAATAAAAAAAAAAGGTAATTTTATTTTCCACAAAAAAGGTCTCTTGATATTTTTGTCTAAACTTAAAACTTTTGGACTTAAAGCATCATGAAAACTCAAACTCCCGGTTTTTTGAGTAGGTATATCTCGAAAACGGAGGGTGTTAAAAAAAAATTGATATGAAACAACGATGATTAAATTATGTAACTTTTATTATATGTCAAAATTTTTTTTTTCCTAAAGCTTCTCGAAAATTTTCGTGGTCTCGGAAAAAGTTACGCGTTTCCGTATACAAAAGTATTATTGACATGTACAGTTTCATTTATTTATATTATTCAATAGCCTGTTGATCCTCAAATTGTTTTTTGGACGTACCGTAAGCAAAACGAAGTGAAGAATTGAAGCAAAAAAGAGGAATGTGCCATAAACATGTAATACAGACTGAGCGCTCCACAAAAAAAAACCTTTTTCGGTCAGATTAAGAGAACCCACCAACATTTTTGTCAGATTAAGAAAATATGCTTTCAGGATACCGAGATAAACCTCCCCTATGAAAATCTGACGCGCTCGAGTATTTCAAAAGATCATTTTTTTTTTGCATTTTCAAAAATTCGTCGTACCTTATCGTCACGCCGAAATCGTCAGTTTTTTTAAAGGGAGCTTCCTTGGGGCCTACTTAACACCCCTTCCGAAAATCTGACGCGCTCGAGTAAATTTTTTTTTTCGGATTTTTGACTCCTTTATATGCCTACCCCCACCACGCAAACCGGCAGATTAGTATACCGTTGTTATCAGAGGGACTTGGGGCATACGTGGTATGAATATCTGACGCGCTCGAGAATGCCCAGGTAACTGTTTTTTTTTACATTTTTGAAAACCCGTACACGCCATACCCACCGCTAAAATGGTTTTTACCATACGTGCTTTTCTTTTCGAAATTACTTGATCTTTCGATTTTGATGGGTCTCGACCGCGCTCGAGAATGCCGCCATTTAGCGGCCTCGCCTCCCTAACTATAAGGGATACTTCTCTTATAACGTGCAGATGCTGTGTGATGCTGATCTTCGCATCATGAATATCGATGCCCGATGGCCAGGGCCAACCCATGACAGCACCATTTTAAATGCCTCCATGCTTCACGTTCGGCTAGAAACTAATATTTAACGAAGTGTTCTGTTGAATAAACCAACTTTAAAAATTAAAGATTACCGTAAATATAATGAAAAACAAACATGGTACTCTATAGAATTATATGGATGATCATAAGTACTCTGCACCACTAGGTAACTATCCCACTCATATACAACCTATAAAGTCTGATCATGAGTTGATATATTGTTAATTTACTATCGTTCAACAATAAAGCACTATCGTCGTACGTACAGGCCTGTACATTAATGGTGTACCCAAAAGAATCAGCGTCATGTAACATGAACTCATAGACTTATAAAGATAGACTGCGCGTTACTATAAGAGGAGCTGAAGAACTCATTAGAAAGAGAGAGCGATAGCTGGAGAGATTCTGTCTCTTTCTAGTCGGTGAGTTGGTGGGGTGAACGGCAGGCAATATAGGCACATGTATAGTGCGTCGTCGTCCAAATATAAATACTATTCTAAATACATAGCTATTACATCCACCAAAAATATGAGATAAATTTTAAGTTAAACATTGGTTCGGTATTGTTCTATTTGCAAAATAGGCAACGGGGAAGTCGAAGATGTCTCTTTTCATCGGTAAGTCACATCCGATCCACTCCCCTTCACTCGTGAATCCATTTCCCTTACTCGCTGTGGACCCCCACTCCTCACGCAGTGCGAAAAGGAAATAATCTCTCCGACACTATTGCTGTCCATCAATATGAGCTTCAACCAGCAGATAAGAGCGCGCAGTCTATCTCTATATTTAGCAGACGTCATGCGCCATCTGCGAGGCATGCAAGGAATAAACGAATTGTTATCATTGTTGCGTTGTGTGTTGGGTACGCATACGATCATTCAGCGAAAAAGCGTCTGCTTGTCGTCTGCTCCGTGGTGCGAGTTGGAACCACGATACACGATGCGAAAATCTAACCGCAGCTATGTTCATGTATACACCATTAATGTGCAGGCCCGTACAAATTTTCGTCAGACTCAAACTGGTCCTTCAAAATGCTCTGCAGCTTCAAATCAACATCAGTCGATTTCGGGCAGAAAGTTTCACCGCCGGTCTTCAAAAGTTCTATCTAAGTAAGAATGAAATGCCGGATTATAAATAACTGTGAGGGAGAGTGTGTGCGCTAAAACTGGAACAGGGCAGTAAACTGTAGCTTGAATCGAAAATGCAATTGTAAATCATTATGGTTAGAGATATACTATGTAAATGTGAAAAAATACTTACTCTATCATTATTGCGATTTTGCCTGGCACTTTTGTTCAATACTTTATACAGCTCCTTCCACTCATTCGGTAACCTAATCCCGCTTGTATTCGAAAAATTATATTTGTCCGTTACCGTGTCCCAAGCCTTAGTTTTTATGTCGTTAGTCGTAGCGTCAGTCTGTTTGTTTTCAAGTATGTGTCGTTGTCCGTCTACCAAATTCTACTACTAAATTTTTCTCAAAAACTGTAAAATTCTTTCCTTGCTTGCCCTCTTTCTTCACTTTCGCTTCGCTCATTTTTAAATACGAAAATTTTACAGTATTATTATTTATTATACTATTTATTTATTAATATTTTATGTAGAGATAAGACAATAATAATTGACAATTAACGTGAATATGTGTGAAATGTTAATTAGACATTAGACTATTACTAAAAGAATGCTGAGCGCGCGTGCGCGATTAACGTGCAGCTTTCTCTTTCTATGGCGCTCTGGCATTCACCAACGGGTCACTTCCGTTACTCCCGCGGTCTATGCTAAAATGTCTATGGTTGGTCTTCCTTACCTCTACGAGCCGGAAGCCACCCAGATTTCTTCAAGGATCGGTTCTCCGCTTAGAGCATGTAGACATGGAGGGAGCCAGTCCTATATTGTTCCATAAGTGGCAAGCGCAGGAAGGATAGACATAGCAAGGTGATATCTTTTCTCTTTCTGGCAAAATGTGATTGGTCGATTTAAACTAGTCACGTGACCACGCCAGAGCTGTGCCTAGCGGTATGGTATACCCAGTATAACGCATAGCCCTGTGCTTATGTCACAGACGTAGGAAATATAGGGACGGAGCATAAGGCTGCGGGATGGAAGCCGTCACGGGGAGGGCGACGAGGTAAAATCGCCATTGCTTGGTGCCCACTTTTGATTGGCTGCAAGTCTGCGCAAGCGTAGTGTCCGAAGGCTTACTAGCGGGAGAGAGATAACCTATATCACGGTCGCATTCTAATTCAGTCGACGCGGGAATAAAACAATGCAATAGTTTCGTAAAACGCGGAACTGAGCATGCGTATTAAGCCGGCCAATCAAAAGTGGGCACCAAGCAATGGCGATTTACCTCGTCGCCCTCCCCTTTATGGCTTCACTCCCCTCGTCTAAAGTTGCAGTTTATGCTCCGTCCCTATATTTCCTACGTCCGTGGCTTATGTGCTTTAATTCTTCCTGTTTTTGTGACCGACGCGGGCACTCAATTTACCACGCTACGCTCCTGGATTCGAGAGAGAAAGGTTATCACCTTATTGTTCCCGTCTTTGTCATCACGCTTTTCAGCTAGAGGGCTCCCTCCATGTCTATATAGTCTAAGGTTCTCCGAGGCTCGACGTTATCGCTATCCGCCAAGCCTCCTTCTCCTCTCGGAAGATTTTTCGTCCGGATCTTCCAGAGTTCAGTTGTACAATATCATGATATTAATTGTCTTTACAGTTTTTTGCGTATCGTTTATTGAGTTTTCTGTCTTGATTATTTTGAAGATTTTTTTATCATTGTTCCGTACACCGTATTCAGGATTCATAAGTTAGGTTTCTCTCCTATTCGGCTTTTGTTCAGTTTTTATATATTTTTTTTATTCACGATCTCGAATTTTGATGCGCACTGATAGAAGGATTTAGTACAGACTAATAAACTGATTTAGTAACAAAATTTTTAGACATTTATTTGGGAGGAATAAATATTTTGTACTCATCAATATTATTTGTTACAGCTTAATAAATCAGTTATTTATCTCAACTAAATTATATTAATACAAACAAAGCCTTATTATCTCCAAATAAATATTAATTGTTTGCACCATGGTAAATATTGTTGGTATAGATGGCTGTGCTGGAATTAAAAACTGCATATGAATTTATGCATCTCATCTGTTTGACATACTGTCAAATGGCTTGAATGTCATTTCTCAACGGAGTTTAATTTAAAATTGTCAGTCTGTGTATTATTTATATATTAATATCTTATTTAATTTGAAATTTGATGTATGTCTTGAATAAAAAATGATTTAACGAAATTTTTTGCTTTATAATTCATTATATTTTTAATTGAAATTATTAATTTTAATTATTTTAATTTATTTTTGAGTATAAAAATACTAATAAACCATTCATTAAATGATAATAAACCATTTATTGAATACTAATAAATATTTATGTGGTGGAAATAAATGGACTTTAATAAATGATTTAGTACCTATTACTAAATATTTATTAATAAAAGGTTCGTTACTAAATCATTTAGTAAATATTACTAAATCTTATTAAATAGAACTAAATCCTTCTATCAGTGCGGGTGACGCAATTGCGTCACGCCGTTTAATTAACAGAATTTTGACTGTTGTTTCGATTTTTTTAAATTATTGTTGAGTTTTGTGAAAATAATTTGCGTATTAAATATCGATGATTGATCATATTTCTTAATTTTTGTCTTGAATTTCGTATTTTTTAGGCAGTCAATTTTTGTGCATCGTTCCCTTTTCATATACCGATCAATTATTCATATTATTCTTTCGTTTAACTTAATCAGGTAATTGCTATACAAATTTCTGTTCAATTTTCTGATTTCTCGAATTTAATTTTGAATATTGTTTTGCGAATTTTTCAATTACGGCCTTCATTGATGTTATTATTGTGAAATTCGAACCAATTTCGTGAAATTGCCGATTTTGAGTTTCAAAAATCTTATAACGTACGTTTTATTTGTAAATTTTTGTCATATGTTGAGTTATTGCGTTGTAAGATCTTTGTACGTTGTTCTTATGTGAAACACCATCACCCCGCGCCGTTTTCTTCGTACATACCATTTACTTCTTGTTTCTTCTACAGTTTTGATTTCAGTTCCCCCATAGACTTATAGAGATAGACTGCGCACTCTTATGTGCTGGTTGAAGCTCATATTGAAGGACAGCAATAGTGCCGGAGAGATTCTTTCCTTCTTGCACTGCGTAAGGAATGGGGGTCCACAGCGAGTAAGGGAAATGGATTCACGAATGAAGGGGAGTGGATCGGATGCGACTTACCGATGAAAAGAGACATCTTCGACTTCCCCGCTGCCTATTTTGCAAATAGAACAATACCGAACCATTATTTAACTTAAAATTTATCTCATATTTTTGGTGGATGTAATTGCAATGTATTTAGAATAGTATTTATATTTGGACGACGACGCACTATACATGTGACTATATTGCCTGCCGTTCACCCCACCAACTCACCGACTAGAAAGAGACAGAATCTCTCCAGCTATCGCTCTCTCTTTCTAATGAGTTCTTCAGCTCCTCTCATAGTAACGCGCAGTCTATCTCTATATAAGTCTATGAGTTCCCCGCATTACCCAGCCTGACAAGAAATTTACCATCTTATTGATTTTATCGACCACACATCCTTACGATCCCTACCGCGTTTCCTATCACGATTTTACCCTCCTACTGTTAACGGGTACAAACCCGTCCCTTATTTACGTTGATTTTATCATCAGATTTCGTTATCGTAAAATTACGTGCAATTTTACCTAATTATTTATTTTATAAATATTTTGCGGTTGAGAATTCTCTATCCACAGCTGAGTTATCATCTGTATGAAAGTTCCGTCGTCAACAGTGATTACACAACGGCAACCGTGACTAGTGAGTATCTCGAGCTATTGGATGTAATATGTATACTACAGTCGCATACTGAGCTAATGCGTCGGATATGAGCGTCAAACGTGAGTGGCTAGTCGGGTCGTTTTGATCATTCGAATCAGTTTGTCGTGAGCCGTCTTCGAGCAAGCAAAGAGAATTGTAGGCTATTCTATTGGCGTTCCAAGCACTTTAATAATTGTAAGTAAATTAATATAGTAGATTTATAATCTGGAAATGAGAGAATAAAACTCTGCAGGATTTTAGATAATTTTTTAAAATCTGTCCTGCTATCTGAATCGTAATTCTCGATTAAAAAAGGAAGAAAATAAACTTGACAGGTTGGATGAAAATATGGTATTCCCATAATTTTCAAGATAAATTAAATATTTTCGAATCAAAAACTGACCTTTGTAAGGTATTCAATTGGTTTATGTGATATATTTGATGTTTGAACGATTTTGAATCTTACTTGATGGATTACGCGATGGAATACGGGATCTTCGGACTTGTCTCTGATGCATTCACTTTGGCCCCACTACATGGTGCCACTTATCACCCACGCATTCCTCTATGTTTACGACACCCAATGTTCACAATATTATCCGAATAAAAGACGTGATTTTCATAATGCAGGTAGATATCGTCAAAACTTATTGGAAAAGTATAGTATTTGAGTCTAATTGCCTTATGAAATATAAGATATAGAGTTATATAGGAGATTCACTGTAGTTTATTTGTGACCTGAATTAGCAATAATAGCGAATAATATAGGTTGTAGATCATACAATCAACCGTCAATTTAATCACCGACATGTTATTCATAGAATATATATTATATATGCACATGAGAGTAACGAATCGATAACATGAAGTACAAGTTCATTAGAAAAATGAAAGATAATCTCATCTATGACTTAATAATATTAATAATATTTCGTAATGATCAGATGATATTACATATGAGAATGTGCCTACTGGAAATCGTAGTTCACGATATGAGAATATCTGTGAACGTGTACGAAGCCACGTAATAAGATAATTAAAACACTTTGGTATCATACAGAGAGGATTCGGTGAAAGTTAACAGTCAGTTAGAGCAGACTAGACACTTTCCGTGTTTTCGGCTGTTCGTTGCAGGCTGGCCATCCGTTTTTTTCTCATTAATGGTCGAATTGAGTTTCCTGAGAAGCCTGACAAGATGACCGGATGACCAGCCTGCAATAAACAGACGACAACACGGAAACTGTCCAGTCTGTTCTGACTGAGTGTTAACTTTCACGGAATCCTCTCAGTATAATTGTAGCACAATCTAGAGATTGTATCCGACAATCATTCTACATCACACCTTACGCGTTCAATTATTTATAATACCTACATTATTATGCATTGTATTATCAACAGTATGGGAGATAATTAACGAAACCATTATCAGTGCAAAATCCCGCAGATTTGACTGTGCACTTAGTTCTCTGACAAGAAATCCTAATTATTTCGTAGATGGGTTGATGATCATTTTCATACACATGTACCTAAAATATTGTTCAGCATAAGCCGTGGTTTATTTAGTTTATTGACTTTTGCCAAATATCAAATAAACGATTGCGTAAAATTGAAGTTGTCTTGAAATTATTTTCACTTTCTGCAGGCATATGATGATTCCATCAAAAATTTCTGTAATACTATGAGTATAAATTTCTTCTTCCACAACTTTTTTATAGAATTCATAAATTTATCTTTTCAGGGCGCAAAATCGACGTAAGAAATATGGCACCTGTAATTTTGTACTCTGTAAATACTAGTCCACCGTGTCGTGGTGTTTTGTTAGCTATCGCAGCTGCCGGAATCGAAGTTGATGTTCAAGAAACAAGTCTTTTGGCTGGAGACCATAAGAAAAAGGAGTTTGTCGAGGTAACGTAAAACAAACGTATTCGAGCCAAAAAATGGCAGAACTCATTTTCTAATCCTGTAGTACGTAGATGATGTACATTCCTTCGTTTAGCTACTTTTGATGAAACCACAATTTTAATTTATTCCGTCTAATCGAATCTCTTCTTCTGTGCCAGATGAACCCGCAACACACTGTTCCAACTTTGAACGACAACGGATTCATCGTCTGGGACAGGTAATTGAATTTACATATAATTTCTCTACATGATTCGTGTACGAATATACTTTTGAATTGCTCCACTCCAGAAAAACACAACGCTTCTGGACCTCGTTCATTGATCATTTCGGATGTGGAGTCCAATATCGAATGAAAGGGACAAAATAATTTATTCTTTCTAATTACTATTTGCATCCCACAGCCACGCTATTGTTACGTATCTGATCGACAAATATGCGAAGGACGATTCGTTGTACCCAAAGGATCTTCAAAAACGTACAATAGTCAATCAGCGACTTCATTTTGACAACGCTAGTCTTTTTGCTAATCTGAGGGAAATTGCTGTAAGTATTTGCATATTGTTGTCCGCTGAAATTTGTCTTTGGTATTTAATGATGAAAAATGAGTGCATAGGGTGGATACACCAGTAAATGACCAGACCCCAGTGAATGACTGTCAACGCGAAAAAATGTAAATAACTCCTAGAATGTAGTAGGTAACTGCATATAAACTCTCATCATACGATCCCATATAGTTTCTCACCCAAGTGGCCCAGTAATCACATATCACGCGGGTATTGTCAGTGAGAAAAAATTGAGGAAAGAAGCAGCGAGCTGCATCCAACGGTTCTGGCTGTACGGCTTATTTATTTCCTTGTGAGTTATCATTTGTGTGCATTTTCTTTTTTTCCCATCATGAAAAATAACATTGTGGTATGAAATATGAAACACCTGAGACGTATTTAGATCGACGGTCATTCACTAGCGTTGATTAGGTCATTCAATGGTGTTCCCGGTCATTCACTAGGAATTTGGACATGTCTCAGCATTTCGACAATCTGTTGCTTTTAACCAATATTTTCCCTATTTCAAGCTTTCGTATAATAAACTACGGCTAATTCTTATTACGTACAAAATTACCCTACGAGCGTAGGTCAATTATTACACCTGAAACAGCCATTTGTATGTCCATATTTTCTTAATCGGTCATTCACTGGTGTATCCACCCTACATTTGGTGTGAAAGTTTGACAGCTGAGAACGATTACAAGAATTTGTGAGTAAAATCTGGATGCTTTAATTTCTAATATTAAGCTACTATGGCCACAATGAAATTGCAATTATTCTATCAGGCCAACGATGTCCCGAGGGAGACTTGAGATTGGCTAGTATAGTATTTCTTGCATATTCCAAGTTATTGAACATCCAGTCCCCTGGGTAACGATATTGGTATTTCATTCGTCCAAGCAAGATTTACGTGATGCCATATGCCATCATTTTGCCAGTTTGCTATAACTTCGGACATTTGAATATTCAATGACCATTATTTATCTGACTCTAAGTATATTAATTTATTTTCAGTACCCAATTTTCTACCATGGTGCTACTGAAATACCCCAAGACAAGATAGACAACATCAAAGAGTCTTACGAATTTCTTGAAAAATTTCTTGGAGCCAATGACTGGCTGGCCGGAGACGCATACACCTTGGCGGATATCAGTATTATTGCATCAGTATCAAGTTTAACGGTAATCATGCGTTTATTAAAATCTTCAATATCTGGAAACTTTTAGAAAGAAAAGCTATTTTAATACAAGGCGGAAAAGACGCTTTTTGTAATGACCGGAACTACCAAAAAGTATATCAGAATATTTACATTCAAAATATATTATGTTTGATATTGAACGTCAAACAAGTTTGTCGGGCAGACTGATCATATATAGATCGACATCTGTCAGCAAAGCTATTTCTCTGTTCATGAAGATTCGAAAACATGAAGATTCGTTGAAATTAGCCAAAGCCATTTCTGACCGATAACAATACTTTTCACTTATCACCATGATGATGTAAAATAAACATCGAAAGAACTGGCTACAGAAAATTCATAAAGCTATAATGATCAGTTAAAGTAAGGATGCTAATCAGGAACGATAGGCCCAACAGAAAGTTTAAATAGGTTTGTAGCAGAAGTTAATGACTAGCCTATTCTTTTGAAAAAATATCATAGACTGACTAAAAGAAACTCGATTAATTCCTTATCTGATATATACTACAGAGCGTACGAATTTAAGATTAGTGAGAAACGGAAAATTGTTACTTTTCTTCCGCAACTAGTCGAATACTAATGTTGACTTTTTGCAATTATTCTAGGCGTTTGTACCTTTGGACAACTATCCAAAGCTAGCTGCCTGGGAAAAACGATGTGAAGATAGGATTCCTGGATACGCAACAGCGAATGTGCCGGGAGCCACCAACTTCCACAATATGTTCGCCAAATATCGTCCCAAGTCCTAAGTGAAGGCGACGTTAATCACGATGAAGAGTACTGACAATTTGTTAAAACAATTTGTTTGTACAATTTGTTGAAACATACTAATCTCTTTATAATTTATGCTAAAGCTGATCATTCTTCATTGAATAATTGTACTCGAATTACTGAATGAACGCTTGTATGGTAAACCTCTGTTGTGTTTGGTACTAGGTATTTGATAATCAATTATAATCTTTATCGATCTAAAACGACTAAATTCATTTACAATCTCTTATATCAAGGCCAGATTCAATATTATATATTCATACGACAAGTGTCAAGTATAAATCCAAATTAGAAAGCAATATAGAATTTTGCCTAGAATATATAGCTTGCTTAAAATTCTTCAGATGCGAGAAGTCCCTACGCATGATGAAAAGATGAAAAGTTGCTGAAAAAATAAACTGAGTATATAAGTCAATATAAATTTTCAGATCTACGAAGACTACTACAATAAAATTAATAGTTCGGTTTACAACGGAAGTAATAAATGTATAGTGTCTCAGAGCAGGATTATTGCATATAAGTTATATCTTCGCTAGGAGCCATATTTCCTACACCCATATGACAATTAAGGATCATACATAGAAAATGGATTATCTCATGCTGTATTAAATCCTATATCACAAGGAGTGAGTACAAGGAAGAGTAAATAAAAATCAAAGGATCATTTCACCGTCAACACTTGAGGATGCTGCAAGACCTTGCTGAGAATTGTATGCATTATATGTCTTATCTCTATTCGACAGAGTAATTTGATTGATCTGGCTGATCAGTTAAGTCATTTATCAACATGGTTTTGGATACTCCGATATGCGCACACAATGTAATCTTATTTACGTGCAATGACTGGCTTATCATATCTTTTGGTCAGTCGTTAGTTGAGCTTTCCTCGAATCAGCCGAAAGTTTTTACCAATTACAATCTTCTGTGCTGGGAGATAAGTATCTTATATTACTTGACGCTGTTCATAACGGAGGAAACAGTTTAATAAAAAATTTGATCAAGTTGAGATTCACCAAAAATAAGTTAAAAAGTAATAAATAGTCTGAAATAAGTATTTCTTTATTATTTTTTGCGACGCATGCATAAGAAGTGCTACTTCACTGTCATAATCAAGCAAGTTTTTGGCTATGATAAACGAACTTATGGAAAACCGTGCCTCATCTATATTATACGACAAAACAGACTTGAATCACAATTATTCAAATCTCTGATCTCTTCTCTAGAGTGGTTGACTCCTTTTTTACCGGGATAATAAGTTATTATTCGACAGGAGCTGAAACTATATTATTCATTCCAATGATGGGTTCGGTCTCAACTGATTTTTGAAAAATTTGCTTTTTTTTCAATTTCGTTCCCGACTGCTCTTTGTTTCTTCAGATCATAACGAGTTCCAGAAGGAAAATTCGCTGTGATGAATATTCTTCATTGGACATGATTTTTAAAATCGGTGGGCTAATACGAGTACGGCATGACCTTTACATGAAATTTTTCTTGTCTTCATTTACAAAATTTAATTTATATTGGGATAAGCAGCAGGCTTGGAGGAGCTCAGGTTCTCCTTGCTTTGTCCCTTGCTTATGTGTGTGTCAGATCTAGCGATTCTTCGCCAAAAAGCTGGAAGATTATTATAATGAACCATGATAAGGTTCAGCTTCTTTGACCACGTATGTATAAGTATATTTAAGTACGAGGTAGGAAAAGTACTGTGCAAAGATCAAGTATCATAATTGTATAGTGTTTTCATGAAACGATTAAAAAGTTGAAATTCTTCATTCATCCCAGGTAGAAAATTATATCGACTATAATGGACATAACCCAACCGCGAGCTGTAATTTTATGCTGAATTGCGAGACTTGGTACTGCGACAATAGCTAGAGAATGCCGTTAGCTATGTTTCTTGTTTCGAGTTATGGCATATTTTATGGTTAAATTTAACTAGATTGCTGCTGGCTATACTTCACAATAATCTCACTTGTATTTTCGAGGTTGCAAGTTAGTGTCTCTGTACTGTATCCGGGCGCGACTACACTGCGCGTGAGACACGCTGCGCTGTACAAAAAGTGAGGTTAGATACACGTTACTAATACGTCGTATATATTTGTTTCAGTGCGAGATCGTGATATAATATCATCAATACTTCGTATCAATTGATTTGCAACGGTACGTCGTATATTCTATGATATATAGTTCTTTTAATACTTTAATGAGTCCCTAATTATTATTCTGGGTTATTTGTTATTGCAACAAAATATGGATAGTAAAAGAAGAAGGAAGGTAACCACTCGTATAGTCGTATACGAGTATAGGTACTTAGATGGCTAACAATGAGTGTAGGTACATACGTGAGGTTCGAGCAATGAAGAAACTCGAAAAACCATTAGCAAATGAGTTGGAAAACAACGGCGAATGAATCGAGTGAGAATGATTCGCAAACATCAGAAAATGAAATGACATCCAAGGGAACCGTGAATCGAGCCTGATAACGAGAAATTGCAGATTGTATTCCAAACTGTACAGACATTATAATATTATTATGACATCGTTTATGGATGACGCTGGAGTAGAAGAAGAAAGAGGTGCAGAAAATAATGATCCAATAAAACATCTATAGTGATTAATGGAAGTGAAAGACAAAGTGAAGGTGAATTAGGTGAAGATTTAATCCTCCACCATATTCTTCTGTTCGCTCTCTCGAAATAAAATTAAAAAAAAAGCATTTGTCGATTTTCATAACCTACTGAGAAGATCTATGATTATTGCAACGCATAATTATTAATTCGATAATTAGTCGTATAATATTATTATGACATCGTTTATGGATGACGCTGGAGTAGAAGAAGAAAGAGGTGCAGAAAATAATGATCCAATAAAACATCTATAGTGATTAATGGAAGTGAAAGACAAAGTGAAGGTGAATTAGGTGAAGATTTAATCCTCCACCATATTCTTCTGTTCGCTCTCTCGAAATAAAATTAAAAAAAAAGCATTTGTCGATTTTCATAACCTACTGAGAAGATCTATGATTATTGCAACGCATAATTATTAATTCGATAATTAGTCGTGTTATCTTGCCATGTATATTTTTTTAAGTACAATAATTATGTATAAATCAATTACAATAATAATGCATTCATTTATTTTACGTATATTTAGACCAATTCCCTAAACTAGCGCCAGGCCTGGCATGGACACCCAGGGTCCCTAGGCGGAAAACTCATTGTCAGGGCCCCTTTTTTTAACTTTTGAATGTCCGGTTCGTATGCCCTCCATGTTTACCATTTCGGCCACTGGCGGGGCCCTCCCACAAGGGGCCCCTAGGCAACTGCCTAGTCTGTCTAGGCAGAAGATCGCCGCTTAGTCTAGTACGAAATTGCAGTATCAGTTAGGTGACATCCATACAGCACGTATACATGCCTATGGATGGGCAGGAGAGAGGAGTTCACAACATGTAGTGTGACCGGGGAGATCTGAGGGTATGGCTATAAATGTGAAGTTCATCGCAAGAATCCAGTTTTCGCAATCTATAAAAAAATGAATGTTTCAATAATACTTTTTTTGCGGTATTCTATGAAAAGTTTTCAACGTTAATTCCGATTTTGGAGAAATAAGGAAGGGTCTTTAATTGTGCCCATCGGACGTTTCATAGGGGGAAAGAGTTAAAGGATTATGACTTATTTGGACAAGGGAATGAGGGGAATTACAGAGTCATGAAAATTTGCGCACGTCCTTTATGTTTGACCCCTTACGTTGCCATTGTTAGCTAACATAAGTTGTAAAGGTTGGCGCGAGATAAAAGTCTATTAGCTTGCTGCTTTTGTGCCAAGATAGAGGCTAGCATAACTAGCTAGCAGCGAGTTTCCGCCAAGACGCGATTTATACCTGGGATACGACACACGATTAAACTAATTTTTTTGTTTGCAGATCATATAATTTACAAAAGTAAAATGGCAGTAGCTCGAATAATATATGCAACGAATATCAGTCCACCATGCCGTGCTGTTTTTTTGGCAATAGCAGCCGCTAGAATTGAGGTTGTTGTCCAGGAAATACGCTTGCAAAATAGAGAGCATCTTACACCGGAATTTCTCAAAGTAAGGGAATCGTGATCGTAGTCGTATCTCGATTTTAGGGTTCGCACAGAATTTCTAATTACGTATTTGAAGTAATTTTCTGATTTAGATGAACCCTCGACACACTGTCCCAACTTTAAATGACAACGGATTTGTCGTCTGCGACAGGTAACCTACACTGAAAAAAATTATTTGGTTATATTATACGGGCAACAATATAATTACGTTACGGCAGCAAAAAGTTGGTTCAGACAACAAATAATTTGTTACACAGGAAAAAATATATTGTGGAAACTACACATTTTACTACTACAATAAAATTATTTTGTTCTACTGACCTAATTATTTTGTTGACCGTACATTAACAAAATTTTTGTGGCTTTAACAAAACAGTTTTCTGAGTATATTTGTAATGATAATAATCCATCAGTATCCCGAGTATATACTACGGTTACATATATCATATGGCATGATAATGACAGACGATTCATTCACATCTCATGATCAACTGGTTGGAAGGGCCTTGCAGAGCACCTTTCGATTGATTGATAATGAGTATATCTTTTATGTAAACTTGCTTCTGACCTCAAGCTTGATCATTGTGCAATTTACGCCCATGAAAGCCAATGGCAAAATCTGTTGTATGCGACTTAAGTGTATACGATTATAAATGTCAAAGCTCGATAATTACCCTTTAGTGCCTGATGTGCCAAATTCGGTATAAACTGACGCCTGAATTATATGGCCAGCAAATCTACTGACCGAAAAAAAATTATAATAACAATTTTTGCATACTGTTTTCCGATTCATTCATTAAGTACTTAATTTTCACTGAAGATCGTTTTTGGCAAAAATGATAGTTATTTGTTATATTCATATTTGGTAGCCACGCAATCGTTACCTATCTGGTTGATAAATACGCAAAGGACGATTCTCTGTACCCAAAGAATCTTGAAAAACGTACAGTGATCAACGAACGTCTTCATTTCGACAATGCTGTCCTTTCTACCGAACTGAAGAAAATGATTGTACGTATAAAGCATAGCTATCGTTCAGCCCATTCCATATTACCTCATAAGTTCATATTTAAGATGACGAAGACTTTTGTATCATTGCATAACTGTCTGATGTATTCAATGAACATAAACGTCAAACGAATGCGACTGATAACTTTCATGCTTTACGGCATTCTATAGCGATTTCCTCATTGAAAATTCCAATTTTGTCGTATATTTTTTTATTTCTAATATTAATCGAATAATGACGAGCATATATGGGGCTTTCCATGCCGTTTCTACCTGGGTTTGACGCTCAACCCCTTAGATTCTGTTCATAATTTTTTAGATACATGTTATATCTTATCTATATATCTTTCGACAGTACCCTGGATTTTTTTTCAGATTTTTTCGAGAAAATTTGTTCATACAGAATAATAAAATCACAAAAAAAGAAAAACAGCACATCGAACAGCACAGCCCACTTTTTAAAAATCTGAAAAAATTCGCAAAAATCTTGCATTTAATGTGAAGAATTTTCGCGTGTGGATCAGATGGGGCCGGCGTTCGCTTCCATCTATAATTGTTGATTTCCTGGAAAAAAAGAATCGATAAAAAGGTCAGTTCACTGTGCGGCAGTTGCTTGAAAATTTTTATATGTAACTTCGAATTTTTCAGAATTTTCATTTGTTTTCGAGGATTAGGCTTAAATATAGTATTTGACAAAAAATTATGAAAAAATTATCAAAAATCCACAGTCACATATAAAAATGTTCAAGCAACTGCCCCACAGTGAAGTGACCTTTTGGACAATTTTTTTGTTTCTAGGAAATCACGAATTACAGATCGAAGCCCACTCTAGTCCATACGCGGAAATTATTCACGTCGAATGCAGGATTTTTTCAAATTTTTTCAAATTTTTAAAAAGTGGCCTTCGATGTGCTGTTTTCTTGAGTGATTTTATTTCTCTGTATGAATAAATTTTCTCGAAAAAATTTGAAAAAAATCCAAGGTACAGTTGAAAGATAGAACAACCATATAAAAAACTATAAACGGAATCCAAGGGGTTGCGGGTCAAACCCAGGTCGAAACGACGTGGAAAGCCCTATATATAGGGCTCAAAATTGTATGTCTATTTTTGAATATTCCTAAATTTTCCACATGAAAATATTTCTAATGATAAAAGAAGAGGCCCGTAGCTCAATTTCAAGTATGTATACTCATTCAAATCCGATTAATATTTCCCCATAATTGATTACACGAAAAAAACATATATATTCTCAATAAACAAATCATAACTAATTGACTGACAATTTACATATCGAGTTCACTTTGGTTTCATTTCAAAGGGAAATAATTGGCGTATTTAAAAAAAAAAAAAAGTCATCTTTGAGGTAAAGCTCGAAGAATTACTGGACGATCTAGAAGGAGGGATTGGTTCAGTGTTTTAAAGCAACTATTCGTCTCTAAACATTTCAATATATTTCCAGGTTCGACTTTTCCGTCCTTCAAAAGATACTACCCTAGTTCCGAAGGACACACTCGAAAACATTACTAAATCCTATGGATATCTCGAAACAATTCTTGGAGACAATGATTGGCTGGCTGGTAACACATATACCTTGGCTGACACCAGTATTATCGCCACGGTGTCAAGCTGGTCGGTAAGTAGGTCAATTTTCGGTGATTTCATTTCTATATCAAAGGATTTTCACAGCAACAAATCACGAAGTTAACGAAAATTTCCAAGTCTAATATATCAGAGATTGAACGAAACGTCGCGTCGGTAGTAATTCATAATAATAAGTTCATGAGAAAGTGAGGAGCTGCAGAAATTTTGTTTCTAAATTTATTACACGAATATTATTCCTCCAGTCTTTTAAAATCAGTTATAGCTATTTCATTTATCCAACACAAAGAACACTTCTAATTGAAAATATTGCATAATATTTGCAGATTGCGATACCTATAGACCCCGTCCAATACCCAAAGCTTGCAGCTTGGGTAAAACGATGTGAGGATCAGATTCCTGGCTACGCGACTGCGAATGCACCAGGACTTGCCATCCTTCGCAATATCGTTGAAGGGGTACGCTCCCGCTAATAGATTGCAGAATTGCACAGCGATGTCGAGGAGAATGGTAACGATGATGACGACGATGATATTGTAACCATGCAGTTTATTCTTATGGAAAAGACTACTATATGCAATATTGATAACACGTTATACATTTTTGATCCTGAATTCGTTGCTGTCTTTTTTATCCTTCCAACGAATACCTCCAGCAGATTCAACGGTTCTATGGCAGATTGCGTAGATCTCTGTTACAGCCTATTCATGACTCACCCCCGAGTAAACGAAATGAGCAGCAACTTTATGTCGATGCATATTCGACGGAATTGCTACTAAATGTTCGTTTTGCGGTCTACGCGCGTTGCGTTGGTAAAATTTTTTCTATGAATTTCTCAACGTCTTTTTTATGCCTGGAATTCGACTAAGACGACTGGATTCAGTGTAGAAACTGTAGGGCAAGGGTGCATGAAGCCTGATGCTGATCAACCTGAGAATGAAAATCAGCATACTTGTGCGACCATTGCCTACTTATGTAACGTGTTATACTTCGTATGTCCGATAGTGCCAGCCACTTTTATTTTTGCTTATTTTTGCAATAAAACTATTATTTCCAAAACAAAACGGTGTCTCATTCAATTTATCATCTAGATAAGAACCTAATCAACGATTATCAATAGGTGTCTAATGATTATCGTACTAGTTCTTGCAAAAAAAAATTGAAAATACTTTAGGGGGTTGGTACTGCCGGACTTCCACCCATACCTAGTCTCAATTTATTTTGGAATAGGCAGAGGTAATAGTGCGTCTAATAGTTCAGTTTAGCCTGAATCTTATCGATGTATTTCGTGCCAACTTTTTAGCAAAGTTTCTGTAGACTCCAAGCATCAAAATTCATTATTTTTTTCATTACAGACGAACGAAAATAAACGATCCAACATCGGCCGCAACATGAAAAGTTAGGTCTAAAAGCTATAAACTAAAGTCTGAGAACTTTCGTTCGGAATTTTTATGGTGCATCTAAAATGCTTTTAGGCAAATGTTTCATCGATGACCGTGAAATCTATAAATATCGATTGAAATATGATAATTCTTTTTGATCATTGAGATTATTCTGAAAGAGCTGCATTTTTCCTCCCTGTCTACGCTGTAGGAAGATGCAAGCCGCGTGGTCTGGGACAGATAATCATTATCATAATTTTATTATTCACAGTCGATGAAAACACGAATAAATTATACACCTTCTTTCATACTTGACGTAAGTCGTACTTTTCGGAATCTCTTATTTATAGTTTCTGTAAAATGTATTCGAAGGTCGGTAGACTCAGAGGAAAGAGTTGAAGGTGGAAAACAACGTGAAAAAGACGGCTTGTCCCAGTACTTCCCAGATCAGAATATGGGTTGACATTAAAAAGTATGACTCGAATTTTTTCCCGTCGAAGCAACAGTTCATATCGAACAAAATATGGTAATTTCTTACGTTCAACATCTGAATGTAAGGTCTCCTAAATTCTGAATCCTTTTCTCGAGTCATTTCGGAGATTATTGTGCGACTTAGCGGAACAGATGGAAATCTGTATAAAGTTTTGTTCTTCAGATGCTGAAGGCCCGAGAACGTAAAGATTCGTTGAGATTGGCCAAAGTCATTTCCGATCAGAGCCAATACTTTTCAAGCTGATGAAAATTAATGTATAAGGAATGAGGCAGAATTAATGGAATGCATCCTAGACCATATGACGTGAGATATCTTTCTAAGTTCTTATAAGAATTCCAAATAGTTCAGATATTATTTTGCAGAACAAGCAGCGATTGCTTTAGATAAATAGCGTTTATCGAGTTACGTATTCGAGTCTAAGAACCAGTTAGCCTCTGGCATTGAACCTGAAGACTGTAATAAGTAGTTTTCTTGTATTAGATCAGTATTCAACCATTAATAACTGATTTGCATAAGTTCCTATTCACATACATGTTTCTCGAGTTGTTGTTTATAACAGCATCACGTTATGTACACGAGTCTATCCCGCTGTTGTGATTTATCCCTGAAATTTCTGCTTCCTTGATGCAGCAATCATTATAGTGATTCTTACTAACAATCATTAATTAACATGTATCTTTGTAAAGTGTCTAATTATTGTCCATTATGTTTCACGTTTTCTTCTACATATTTTTCTGACAATGAGCTCGATTAAAACGACTGCGGCGGGCTGATGAGATAAACAAAAGAATCGCTTTATGCACAATGCATGATGTGTATATCTTATCTAATCGCTTAGGACGTTGAAGGATCTGTTTCCAGCGCCGTGCCTAGCCCTTGGGGCACCTGGGGCAAGCTGAGAGAATCCGCCTCTTCCGAAACTTATTTTAATATAGCCTCTTCCGTCTTCACGACATAGCGCCTGGGGCAGCTGCCCCTTTGCCCCACCCCTAGGCACGGCGTTGCCTGTTTCATCCCTAGGAACGGGCAACGATCATTACTTCATAAGTCTGCATGAATTACCTTTAAGGTGAATCATCTGAGTTCGAGAATCGTATTTTGCATTGAAAGATTCACCAGGTTAAAAATACGAGTACCTACACACATATTTTTCGTTACTTATAGTTAGTTATACACACTAGGTCCGTGAGACCCAACCAACTTTTGTACGACGTGGTTCTAACAAAACTATGTCTATTTAGATAATTTTTTTTTACATGAAAGAAACCACCTGTGAAGACGAAATATGTTTTCGTTTCATATTTTGCCTAAGAAAGTTGTTTGAGCAGATAGGAATTTTCCGCGCAAAAGGAAAAACGCTAGTGTGCACTTTTATTTTTGAAATTCATAACTACCGAACTAATCGACAGAATTTCATTTTTTTCGACGATTCCAAAAGGGCGGATGTGAAATTTTGAGAAAAAATATGGTGATATCATTTTCTATCGTTCTCAACAAAACCTCCAGGGAAAACTAGGTCGATTTGCGGAGTGACTTTACGTGCACCTAGCAGCGATTATACATATTCTGTAATATATTCATATCAAAATTACACTCATAAATCAAGAAATAGTTGTCAATATTGCAAATGTATAATAAAATCGTTCATATTTATTCAATATAACTGATTTGAAATCAAATCAGTGGAGAAACAAGACTGAGAGTCCGCCTAGCGGCGAATGGTAGGGGAATGGTAAAAAATTGTCAGGCCCTTGAGAATTTTGCCAGATCTGTGAGATTCGAAAATATATTCCTAGGGTTCACTTATGCTACACTAAAGATACTTCATCAATAATTGATAAAATTGTTCATTTTTTACTTCAGATAAAAATTGGTGCGACAATGCATTACATAATTTGCGCACGTTCCGGTGGAGGACTTCCAAGGGATGATCTATAACTCGCTCATTTTTCGACATTTTTCTGTGAAATTCATACACGATGTTCATTGATGTATGGCTTAGAGATGAGAAATTGGAAATAAATTCGGTCACAAAAAATTGCTGAAAAAAAATTCGTGACGTTCGATGCAATTTCGAGCACCTTATATAGGGCGGTGTAACTTTTTAAAGAATGAGCTTTTTCATATAGCGGTTTAGATAATTTTATCAGGCATCAACAGGTATAGCGTGTGTACCTAGTTGCAAATATGAGAGTAAAGTAATAACTGCAATTCATGCGAGATAATTAGTTGCATATACTGTAACTATACGCAGCTAGTTGAGTTTTAATTTATTACTTAATTTGATTATGACTAAAATCGTCGAGAATCATCTTTCGCACGTGTATCAAAAAGTACTATAACCGCTTCGTTGTGGTTGAAGATACATTATCTGTGGAAACACCTCAGAAAAAATAACTTATGAAACTGATCAAATTTTTATTTTCGGACTTTGTTTTTCGATACAATGCGCGTTAAGTTGGATTTTATGCACGCGAAGCGTGCGCAAAATCGAACTTTGCGCACGCCGTGTGGAAAAAGACAATTACAGCATTTCGTTTATCTGCTACTTTCTGTCTGCGCTCCGTTCGGGTGATAGTGCAAACAGAAAGCCTCGATGTTATTGTTGATGATGTGTTGCATGAAAGCAAGTACGCAGTTTAGACATTTATCAAGTTTTTACCACAGATAAAAAGTCTGTATATAACCACTAATGGAAAACGAGAATAAAACGACTTCCTTTCGTACTCCAAGGTTAGTTTAATATTCTGAGATTTTATTAATTTGAAGATACTATTTTGCACAGATTCTATTTCTTGCCAACGACGACGTCCCAATTCCCAGAAGTTCGTCAAAAAATAATCAAATCGTTTTCATGGAATTGCTCATAATAGGTATACACGAGTACCTATCTATTATTTCAGTTCGTACACCTTCGTAAAATTAATTTGGTATTCCTATACTTTCTGGTTTGCATTTAAAATTCAGTTTCGATCAGCATCATTGAATAAAATTCTGGGAACTGTTTACGTATTCTCAATTTTAAGCAATGAGAAAAATAAAGGACAAATATCAACACGCGTTCAAGGTGCTATCAAAATGACGAAGTATTTTTGTTCGGGTCATACACATAGGCTACTCGTATCTATAGGCAGATACACAAAAGTCTCAACGGCGGATCAAGGAGGCCCGAGGCCCCTGGGGGAAGCAATCTTGAGGCCCCCTAAATATAAAATAGGTGACAGAAAGAACTGAAAACACCGAACGTAAACACTTTTATTTTTAAAACAAAGAACAGCCTTTTTTTCTTCAAGTACAATAAACGTCAAAGCATAACAGATTGCAAAACAAAACTGCCTATCTCTTTCCTAATGAAAGAATTAAATAAATTTTTTCCTCGATTTCTCTCGAGCAAAATCCTCAATAATCTTTGGAGAAAAAAATCGATTCATTGTGTCATTTTCATGCATCAATAATCTAATAATCATTTTTTTTTTTTCGAAAAGTGATCATTCGATTTTTTTTCAACCACCAAACTCGGGGCCCCCCTCGAGCCCGGGGCCCCTGGCGGCCGCCAGGTCCGCCACCCGCATGATCCGCCTTCTGGGGTGGGGTTGAAATTCCGAATTGTAAAAGCTTCGAACGGTCAAATTTCCGAAATTATTTGCGACGATTTCAAATTTTCAGAAGCACTCAAGTTCAGAAAATTAAAATTCCAAAAGGTCGAAATGTATACAGTTCAAAACTCCGAAAGTCTAAGACCACGAAAGTCCAAAACTCCGAAAATTCACGCATGGAGCATAGTGAAGTTGACGCGTTTAGATGGCAGTACTGTTGACGTAACGTCAAATTATAAATAAACTGGTTGTCATCGCAATGTTGTCAAGCAATCTGCATTGGGAATTCCGAGTTTCGGAGTTTTGGCCCTTCGGAGCTTTAGCTTTCGGAATTTTGAACCTTCGGTGTTTTTCGTTTCGAAGTTTTATTGATCGATTATGTAGACGTTCGAGGAAATACCTTCTCTCAAAATTGAGGGTCGGTAATATGAAAATTCGGAACTTCGACCGTTCGAAGCTTTTACAATTCGGAATTTCAACCCCACCCCCGCCTTCTTTCGGGTTATCGAATTGTCTCTCTCTATTCTTTTCTTTTTTAAATCTACGTATACAGCTGGTATCCCCCGCAGAGAAGTCCCATGCAATGCCGGAGAACAGATCTATTTACCATCTGAGCAAAGTAGAACATGGACTCATATACATACATATATAGGTATTATGTACTCATAATATATATGGGGCATTCCACGCCAAATCGACCTGGTCGTGACCCTCGACCTCTCAGATCTGGTTCGCGATTTTTTGTAAAATTCTTCAGACCTTGAGTAGCAATCACAATTTTTTTCAGATTTTCCAAAATAAATTTGAGTGAGTCATGAATTTTTGAATTTTTTTATCTAGCACCC
The DNA here is from genome assembly GCA_944452935.1 of Rhogogaster chlorosoma. NCBI lineage: Eukaryota > Metazoa > Arthropoda > Insecta > Hymenoptera > Tenthredinidae > Rhogogaster > Rhogogaster chlorosoma. Next base: position 10,008,227 of record OX101800.1, on the reverse strand, counting down.
CGATGGCCGTGATCGAAAAATCTGGAAAAATTCTCGAAAATTTTGTTTGAGAAATGAAAATTTTCGAACTAAAATTCAAAATGTCTGGGCTCTTGCCTCGACCTGTTTTCTTTTTAGGTTTTTTTGAGCATATCACTATGAATCCGGAAGTTGTTCCGATATTTTTTTTTCTGACGTAGTCAAGTATAGTTGATTCATGACCGATCACGAACAGTGATCGCTCTCAATTAATCACAATTTCACGTTGAGATTCAAGAAAAAAAAAAAAAAATACGCTCGAAAATCAAGAAGCAAGAGCCCAGACATTTTGAATTTTAGTTCGAAAATTTTCATTTCTCAAACAAAATTTTCGAGAATTTTTTCAGATTTTTCGATCACGGCCATCGGGGTGCTGGAAAAAAAAATTCAAAAATTCATGACTCACTCAAATTTATTTTGAAAAATTTGAAAAAAATTGTGATTGCTACTCAAAGTCTGAAGAATTTTACAAAAAATCGCGGACCGGATCTGAGAGGTTGAGGGTCACAACCAGGTCGGTTTGGCGTGGAATGCCCCATATGTATATATATATATATTATACACGCATAAATGTCTACATATATATGTGTAATTCTTAATTCATTTGACTCTTTTTTCATTATGTCGCGTTTATTGCGCATCAGTTATTTTTAAACTCACTTCTAGATATTCATTGAACGTGATGATATTTAGTTATCGAAATGTTTCCGATGCGGGATAAAATGTCTGACTCAGTAGCCCAGGGTGTCGAAAAATAATGGACATGACTGGAACAAACAGCGGGATGCTTTCTTCGTCACGTGTTTTACTATCTATAATTAACAACCTGTAGAACTGTTGATATAATTAACCCGACCTATGTAGGAAAAAAAAAAAAAAAAATGAAACAAAATTACATAAACAAAAACATGCCTTTTTCTGTTAATTTTAATAACGTATTACCATTTCCGCAATTATGTGTATGCATTAATTAATTTGTTAGTTTTTCCAACGGGTGCTCTAATTTTCAGCCTTGAAGATAAAATGCGATTCTTATAGGTATAAGGATAATATACGTTGAGGGAGCTAAGAATAAATTATGATCATTCGAGTTGAACCGGTTTTTTGTATTTCATAATCTTAATTGAAATTGAAATTATAAGAATCTGTTTTTTTTTTCTATACGATAGAATACGAATTAATGTGAAAAAAATTTAAGTCATTTACGCATCGCATGTTGAATTAGATTCAACTACGCTCAAGATTGTTGCAACTTCTGTATCTGCATGCTTCCTGTTTCGCAGGATGTGATAGTGAACTCGACGTTATGTTTTGTCGTTGATGCTTAGGAAATATCTCACACAAGATGTCTCAACGAGAATAATGAAACTTTATTCGATCATGTTTTTCAAACTTAATGGCTAACCTTAACGATCTTTGATCAAGCCCGATGAGTATTGGTCGGTAAGGCAGGGCATATGGATCCGATAGTCAGACTTGTTTACGAAAATGACAACTAAAGCATTCTCACAAGGCTGTATCTGAACTTATCGAGTTGCAAATTGCAATTATCGCTAAATTGTGTAAACAGTATTGTTTTCTTAGATTAAGAGGTAAACAGACTCTCGGAGGAACGAATGCGGCGCGAACGTTGCATCGTGGTCGAATTAGGAACTCCCGACCGTCTTGCCAGACAGGTTTTCATTTTTTCACTTTTTCCAATTCAGATCTTCGTATTTTTAGACCGCGTTTGGAGAAAAACAGGTCTTGGATGAGAAAGGGAATTCACGCTCCTCAGTCAAGCCACTTTTTTAATGAGAAAATCATCGGCGTAGGCTGCTGCAGCTTAGGCTTATCATGTTTTACTTTCGACAAAACTATGATTTTCCATAAATATACCAGGCAAAAGTTGAATGAATTGAAGTGCATATACTGAAACAAAAATTCATCTCCGAATGCGTATAGCAATAGGATATAGGACCAATCACAATAATTTACAAGGTCAGTTTTCAGCAAAAATTGTCGAAACATCTCTCAAGGACTGACTGCATTCACTGATATAATTCACATTGATGACCTCCAACGACAAATATAATACACGTGATATGCGAGTGCATGGAATGATCATTTCAACAAACTAATGTTGCACTATATCGAAGTGCGTTAGCCATAGTGACTCCTAGACTTATATCTCATATTCATATCAGCGTCAGTCTGGCGTATGGATTGCCAAAGTAGAATAGCATACGATAGCTGCATCTGTACTATCATCACGAGGTATACAATTTTCTGACTGATTCATTCGATCGTCATACGTCAACTTCCAAGCTCCGAAATGTCTAGATCACTCTAAAATTATGAATAATTAAGATTCTCGCCAGAGTGACAAACATCATGCAAATCAGCGTTCTCCCGTGACATAAAAGACTCATTGAGGATAATATATCGTTAGAAATTGTGAGATAAACAGATCAGCTCATCGTGAAATTCCTTTTGTTTCGTATAATCTTCGACAGCTCGATGTGTTCACCTTCGCCACACTCACTTTTCATCGGTTCGCGAACAGACATGTTAATATGTCCATAGACTTAAGTAGTGTTGGTCGTGAAACAACTCGAGGCACACGTGCTCGAACTAGTGACAGCAGTCGTAGGCTGACCGTTGTGGGGCGAGTTTGTGAATCCCGGTCCTTGATGTTAGAGAGTGATCTACGATCGAGTAGTGATCGCAGACTGTTTGTGTGAAGCATTTGTGTAGTTTACTATCAGAGCGAAGACTGTCTGGTTCTTCGATACTTTTGATAAGTGTGTAAATTCTCCTCCATTCTAAACCGGAACGCCACTTGCCCCAGAGGTGAGTTGTGTTTTTTGTTTTGCCGTGGTCAAGTCCGTGCTATTTGTATATTCATTAGTAATTGTAATTTAATTTGATGCGATTGCGTGAAGTAAAGGTTTCCAAACAACTGCAGCCTTTGTCATAGTTCGTTTACATGGTGGTTGTGATCGTACTTGAAGTTTGTAAGTTGAAGAGTAAAAGATTGTGAGTAAATATTCTCAGCTGATTCAAACGTTTCTGACCATTCTATCACCCTGAAGATACCACGTTATTATACTTTATTATGATGTACGTACACTTGAGTTTCTGATAATCTCTAGTGTGTCCGTTTTACCAGGCTTATAAAAAATTTATCTGGTCGAAGTTCGCCTTCTGATATCTTATAGAACCGCTGCACATCAGCATGATAATGAACCTCAGCGAATATTTGATGACGATAAAATAACGATCAAATCGTTGTAAAGAGTAAAAATAAAGTTTAATGAGTTCGGAAATTCCCGGGATCCGAGTAGTCGATGAAAATAATTTAATCCGCACGATACTTCAAGGCTGCTAATATTCTATAAGGCTTGAGGCACAAGACATCGGCAGTGAACTGTAGAGATCGCGGTTTGAGATTTTTACGCTTATATGATGTATTGATTTGATAGAAACCTGCAAGTATATCTCCTACCAGTCTGTACTTATGTATGAGACAATAATTGATGGCTAATTAATATTCGTGACGTAGTATGGAAATTTGCATGCTCTGCTGCTAAACGAAAAGGTAGTACGAAGCACAAACGTAATTGTTAGTTAGACACTTGTTGGACGACTTGATGTCATGCATTTTGGAAAGTTATTCTGGATGCAAATGTCTAATTATTATAAGGTTGTATTATCTAGTCGTATACAAAAGTCCATAATTTCATTATTCTTATTACTCTACGGAAAATAGGGTTTGCATAGTTTGCTAAAACGAATACCTATATTTCTAACTGAAATCCGATTTATCTGGTGAGTCGTAAGTCAGATATCCATTATACATTTGCATAGAGATGTTCTTAAACTTTGTTTTCAACTATGTCACAATTTCCATTACCCATGCCGCAACGAGTACCTACAGCATATACCGACGGTTTTATCTGCGGTTTACAATTACGTGATTGTGTAATAAGCTACTGCTAGCTTATACGACGATTATATTACTACGAATATATTCCTGAAAAAGTCATCTTTCATGCTTCTTCATCGTTAACTAAGATTAGTTAGTCTGAGTATACAACGAAAAACTTCTGAAGAAATGCGTAACAACTCTATAAGACGTCCATAAGTCCATAGGACGTCCATAAGAATTCCTTTGATAAGCTTCTTATTGCATTCGATATTCAAATTCGATTAATTTCCAGATCTAGCTCCGATTTCGCATCGTAATTTTTATGATAAACATTGATAGATCATTCAGGAAATTCTGGATTCGTTCTTTGAATGGCAGTTGCATTTCATTATCGAGCATCGATAATAGATGGATTATTTCCGAACGTCTTTCAAAATGTTATACGTTCTAGAAAGTGAGCTACACATAAGCAACGGAAGTTATGATTCCAGGCATTTATAAGCTGCTTTGCATTCGGTAAACGGAACTGTTAAAAGATTCATTTATCGTGACTGAATATTCATGTTGCACAATTACAAAGCCATTGAGCTCAGCAGTTTTGATTCAACTATCGATTACACCTGTTCGAGAAAACGACAAGCGCAGCTTTCTTCGCATAAAATCTTATGCGTATATAAGGGACTCGTAATTATAATGTTATCGTTTATTCTTTTACCAAGAATCTTGCCTATGTTTTGGTTTCTACTTACAACTGCCCTGGTCAAGTTGCTGTATTATTTTCCTCACCGATAAGCAATGGACTGTTGTAGTAGCCAGGGGGTCCCCTCGGTTTCATGATAAGAAGAGACCCGCTCTTGGATATGTGCAGATATCCACGGCCGCGATGTAATATATTCAAAAGAGTATTTATGTTTGGTTCCTATTTACTATACATAAGCCAAAAAGCCAGGATTTCTGTTTCAGTCCAGAATCTTAGACTGACTCTTCAGAGAAGATTCTCACCTTTGAAAAAACTATACCTATGACTTATATTCTGGCAACTCTCTGTATAGAATATGACTCCATCTTTCAAATTTGTAGTTCAATCGTACTCTTTGTGCCTAGAGTTATGTCCTTATTATTTCTCTTTGTTATATTCGGATCTGGTATTATATACTCGGTATAGAATTACATCTAATTCAACTTTCAGTTGACATAGTTAATTACTCAGTTGGCTCAATCATACATAAATCAATAAATATCACAAATATCTCATGTTCGATGGTATTCTTTGTTGAATGTTATATTTACTCAAGAGTAGACACGCGCGTAGGTGATTATTATTTTCCATTTCTTCGGTACATCGCGGTATGTATTAAATATTTCCATAAACAAGGAACTCGCCTTGCTGTTTTCGCCAGTTTTTGGCCATTCGTTTTCGATTGGAAGTTGCTGAATGAACGCATTCCAATCCTATTCTAAAAGTATAAGATGGAAGGCGATCGAGGTACGTTTGTATGCATCAAAAAAATGAATGCATTGTCAATTTCTTTTTTATTTAATTTCATGAGTCGAAATTTTTCGTGCGTTTGTTTCAGCTTATAGTCTTTTTATTCGTGCTTCAAAATTGGAGTTAATCATTGACGACAACTTCGTATAGATATAATGCAAAAAAGGTGCCTATTATTCATAATGAAACCTGATCGAGTAATGAGAGGACAAATCTGTAGTAATATGCAATAAAGTGCCAACTCAAATTTTTTTAAGGTCATCCATTGTTAACGTATTTTTAGTCTACGGCTTTTGTAGAATCAGCTAGCATATAAGTAATATTTATAAAACTTGTCAGCACTCATCGTTGCATATTATGATCCAAATAATGTGATCGAACACTTTTAATTTCAACTAGGATAATCACAACGATAACGAATGATGGTTCGAAGGTGTCTCTGAGATGTCTTCAAGTATTCGAAAATAGAAATCGTGACAGTCTTACTTCCTTGTGGAAATTTTCCAAGATACTTGACGCAAATTGGCAGTTTTTATAGCGAATAGTATCAGCGCTATACTCCAGCTTCTGATCAGTACTAAATTACCAATATATGACGATCAAAAAATCAAATGTCTCGGCCATTTGTCTCAATCTTTAAACGACTTATAGTATTCAGTTGAAAACGAGAGTGGCATTCACTTTCCCACCATCTCCTACGATTTCATTTGTACTTTCATTCACTGGTGCATTCACTCTGTACCGTATGGTGTGTCGGTTTTTTTTTAATCATTCCAAGGTCATTCTTTTCACTATTATGGAAGACGAAGTTGTTAAGTGCCATGTGTTGAAGCGAATGAACATGATAAGATGAGTAGTAAAAGCTGAGAAAGAATCGTAAAACGTGACCAGTCGTTAAATCGACGATTGACTTACCAAGTTCTAAACACGTTCGTTATGTGGTCTAGCAGGATATCAAACAGATCTTTATTCTTGAAGTGTCCAGTCTGTATTTTACCATATTCATGTGAATCCATCCATAGAGAATCGTATTCATCGATACGCAAACAATCAAATATAAAAGTAACGTTTTAGGGGCAGCTGGCAAAATGCGAGGCGACCAACTGGGTCTCCTACTCTGGAAGAATTATGTTGTTCGAAAACGAAAACCGGTAAGTCTTCAGTGACACAATAATATTCATGGATAGCATCAAGGCAGTTTGACCGCTGATGCCGGCAGAGGACCAACGTGCATGAAAAATACGAGTTCACATTTTATTAGTCTTGTAAACACTTTTTCAGGGTATGCTGGCTCTGGTCTTAATATGGCCAGTGCTGGTTTTCCTCATCTTGTATGCCGTCCGAGATAATACCGATCCTACATACAATCCAACTTGCCAATTTCCTGCTCGACTGATGCCTCAAAATGATTTTTTGCCATTCCTGCAAAATTTTGTGTGTAGTTTAGGCAATCCATGCGAACCTCTTTCGGAATACGAGGAAGTTCCGTCGTATAAAAGTTCCAAGTAAGTCGCGGAACTTTCATCCTGATTCAAAAAATATGTCCAAACTTATGATCCTGATTTATAATTATTTCATCTCATAGATTAGGGCCTTTATTACAAGCGCTACAACCCTTGATAAACAATGAGACAATTTTGAACGTAGCGAAGGCTTTACCGAAGAGTATTCAATTCTTAAGATCTATGGCAGAAGTTCTCACGCAACCAGGAGTCAAACAAATTTTCGGTGAGCTTTATTTCATCACATATGCCGGAGAGATTGATTTTGGATACATATCTCAATATTAAACGGTTTGATTTATAACAGAAAGAGGCATTCATCTGGGAGACGTGTTCAAAGATCACGATGAGATTAGAGAATTTTTCAAACGTGAAGTTCCTGAGTTTAGTCCAGCGGTAGTGAATAATTTTCTCAATGTTTCTATCAAACTGCAATACGTAAGTATGTCTGGTGTTTTAGAAAAAGTTTTTACCGTTTCTTGTTTGCGATAAAAATAAGAAAATAAAAATACTTATCACCACGATATTCAAGTTTGAGTATGTCTTTCAGCTTGTTGAGGCTTTTGGATCCTCGAATATGGATGGCATTATTTGCACACCTGAGGGTCTGAAGCAATATCTCCTCCTGCCAAACGAGGAAGACCTTGTGACAGTGTCTAAAGCTCTTTGTGCCCTAAATTCAACACTGATTCCAGACCTTTTGCAAAATTTGGTCGAGCAGTTAGACTTCAACGGACTGTTCAGCATGATTAATTTGGTCACAGCTAAATTTAGTAGCTATGACATTTTCGCGGATCTTCAACAGACCGCGGACTCAATCCTAAGCTTAAGAATGGTGGATTTATACGTGCCGAAAAACTTGCGACTTCAGAAATGGTTTCCGAAAATAATTCCACTATTCAAAAACGTGACTTTCAAAGACATCGATCTTTCGTTGTGAGTTCTATTTGCTCCGTTCACACAAGCTGGGCGATTTCTGTTCAAATAAATACGATATTAATGACCATACCTTTCGCATTTCAGCATTGATAAAGCTGTTGACTTGCTGGACCCAATTTTTCGCGAAGAACGTGATTGGCCAATCGCTAGAAAGGGTTTTCTCAAGCTAAATTCTGTGTTGAAGATGGTCAAAGATTTAATTCATAATAAGCCAGGCGAGAAGCTGCCTCCCAACAGTGTCTTTGAAATGACAAATAGGCTTACGGAAAATTGGATCGTAACGTTGCACTCAAAACCGACCGATACCATTGCTGAAATTATGGATAACATTTGGGAAATTTTAGAGGGAGGTGCCAAGCTCACGAAGAT